>CM056054.1:216878096-217523096 GCA_029574335.1 Rana kukunoris | reverse complement strand
ACTTGGGACATAAATATTTATCAACCATAATCGTTAAGAGATCTATGAAGATAAATAATTCAACTGTATTAGACTGCTGGGATCTTGTATGTCTTTTGATGACTTTTCTAGTTGACAGAATACACAAGAATGTGTCTCTCCCATTGTTAATTTGGTCACCTATTGTTTCTGTCTGTCTGCTAGTGATGTGTCCACTTCACCTTTATTAGCAAACTATTGTGGGATGTTATATGTTTGGTAATTAGATTACTCATTAATTAAGATCACTGTTAGTTGTTACCTGGTAATTGGATTGATGTTTGAATTTGCATTATCATGCTAATATCTTCAAGAGAGGAATGTCCTCCAGTGGGGTATAATGTTTCTGAGTTTAAAAAAAAACAATTGATCCTTGGTTCTATCCCAACATCTTGTCTGTGCCTGGGGTAAATAGGGCTGATATTAATTCTCAGTCTGCTGGAACGGTTTGAAGGGCAGGAGGCACTGTTATTGGTGGAAGCACATAATTGGAGGGGCCAAGTCGTACCGTCACAGTAAGGACCCCTGTTAGTGTTAAATGGCTTGTCTCAGTCTTCTAACTCCTACATCCACAGGACAGCTTATGAAATTCAATGAGTATTTCTTGAAATGTAAACCATGGTATAGTGGCTATGACTCCCTTTTCCATTCTAAATGTAGTTGAATTACAAATAGTCACACACAGATACATAATGGTTTGATTTACGAAGGGCAAATAAACTGTGTTTTGCAAATGCAGTTGCACTCATTTTCCCCAGAGCTTAGTGAATGTAGTGAAGCTTCACATTGTAAAGAATAGCCAATCGGGTGCAAGAGAAAAACAAAACATAATTTTTGCTTGCACGTAATTGGATGATGGAAAACAGCAGAGCTTCACCACATTCATTAAGCTCTGGGGAAAATGAGTGCAACTGCACAGTCTATTTGACTTTAGTAGATCAACCTGATTGTGTTTTATATATGTTCCTGGAATTGTTTTTTATATTTATCTAGTCTAAAAAAAATTGACCAATACAGTCAATAAACGTGTCAGACAATAATTATTTTAGTTACTAGTCAGACATTTTGATAATATATTTATGACTTGTGCTATTTCCCTTTAGGGGCGTTCATGGCCACTTCATCGGCAATCGTCCATGGGCACTGAGTGATGAATGCATTGTGGATCTTATGGCAAATCTTGTTGGTATGTGTCACATTTACTTTAATTACAGACAATTTTTATCCCAATTATTTTCTAATTTCTCCAGCTAGTAGTAGGCACTTAAAGCCATCCTTTAACAGCTATGCAATATTTAACATGATCTATGAACTAATATCTTCCAAGCATCTGAAAGGGTAGAATCACAGGGCATTTCACTTTGTCAATGCCTTAAACCGGTAATAAACTCAAATTCAAAACTGTAATATACTGCAGCTTACCAATCATTAGTTGTGGTGACTGCATTTATTTCTTTTTTCTTTTGCCTTTTTCCCCTTTGTTTTTTTTTTTCTAGTCATCTGGCCTCTTGTATTTGAGTGTCTGTAGGCAGGTGCAGTCTACTTTTTTCACTGTAGGTGGCGCTAACCTGCAGTGGCAATGCAGGTGGAGGAGGAAGTCGAGAATAACCTGGTTCCTCTGTGGTTTCCTCTGTCACAGGGATGCAGCTGTCTGACTGGATGATGGCACCCCATGTGACTCTGGTGGCTATCTTGGTAGGAACAAGTCACCTGTCTGCCAGGGACAGTGCTTGGCTTCAGGGAAAGGTTCTAAAAGAAGTAGGGAAAGTGCAGGGACACACCATCCTTCCTGGAAGGCCTACCGATTGGGCACAGAGCAGCAAGGCCACATTCCACTCCTTGGGATAGAACCTGTTCGCACCTTTGGTCCACCACTCTACTGCCACTTTGCTGTTACAACTTAGAAGTGGTCCCAGTTGAGCTGCTTTCCCACTGTGCCTGTTTGTTTCTGCTGAACTTCTATTTTAAAGTGGTTGTAAACCCTTTTTACAACTTTATGCTACAGGTAAGCCTATAATCCTGCCGTGATTGCGAGTAATCGCGGGTGCTCAGTGGACATTGCGGCCGCCGGGCACACGCACCGGGTCCCGAGTGATGCTGCGCACGCCTCCTACACGGCCGGGAAGTCCAGGATGTCATATGACGTCCACCCAGGATGCAGTGTTGCCAACCTACCCGATTGAAATTTACTGGCACGACACCTGAAATTTACTGGAGCAGCCACGTTTTTACTGGCATTTCACAAAAGTTACTAAATTACATTTTTAGGTGCCAAATTCAGTATTTAGGCTACAAACAAGTACGCTAGGCAAATAGCAATGTGATTTAAGGTAGATATTGAGGTAAAAAAAACACATTTTTGTTATTTTAGATATAACTAGAAAAGGTACAATTTCTGGGGAAATTGTGTGACGTGTTCTTGCCTTCACCAATACTCCAGACGGGTGACCGTGACCCTGGAGATGTAAATGTGATCCAACAGTGTGTCGATCCATTTCGATCCATTGCCCCATCAAAAACTGCTTCATCAAAAACTACCCCATCAAAACTGCACCATCCTATTTGCTCCATCAAAAACTGGTTGCTATGGACGGGTTGCTATGGACGGGTTGCTATGGAGTGGTTGCTATGGACTGGTTGCTATGGACTGGTTGCTATGGTCTGGTTGCTATGGGTGGTTACTATGGACTGGTTGCTATGGACTGGTTGCTATGGAGGGTTGCTATGGACTGGTTGCTATGGACTGGTTGCTATGGACTGGTTGCCATGGTGGGGTTGCTATGGACGGGTTGCTATGGACGGTTGCTATGGATGGGTTGCTATGGAGTGGTTGCTATGGAGTGGTTGCTATGGACAGTTCTTATGGTCTGGTTGCTATGGACGGGTTGCTATGGACGGGTTGCTATGGACTGGTTGCTATGGAGGGTTGCTATTGTCTGGTTGCTATGGACGGTTTCTATGGACTGGATGCTATGGATGGTTGCTATATGCAGAGTATGCAGAAGTTACCCAGAGCCAAATACAGGCATACCCCGCTTTTAAGTACACACTAGGGTTTATTTACTAATGCTGGATATCGCAATATCAGGCTCACTTCTGCATAAAAACCAATATGCTTCTAACCCCAGCTTGTTCAGTTAAGCCTGGTAATAAAACCTAGAAGCTCATTGTTTTATGTAGAAGTGAGCCTTATATTGCGCTTTCCAGCTTTAGTAAATAAACCCCATTGTGTACTTAAAAGTGAGGTATGCCTGTAAAACAGTAGTGTTGCTCACGAATATTCGCATTGCGAATATTCGCTACGAATATTGCATATTCGAGTATTCGCGAATAACGCGAATATCGCGGCGAATATTCGCTATTTCGAATATTCGAATTTTTTCAATTTTTTTTTTAGAACAGATCACATCCTAGAGATCCCCATCGACGTCTAAAAGCATTGCTGGTATGATTAGAGACCTTGGGCCGAGTAGCTGCAGCGCTCATTTTATATTGCCGAAAAATCGCAATGCGATTATTCGGCAATAGCGATATCGCGCGATTATTTTATATTGTAATATATCACGAATATTCTGAGCCAATTAAAGTGCTCCATTCCGCATTTCTCGAATATTCGCAATTATTTTATATTGTAATATATCACGAATATTCTGAGCCAATCAGAGTGCTCCTTCCGCATTTCTCGAATATTCGCAATTATTGTGTATTGTAATATATCACGAATATTCTGAGCCAATCAGAGTGCTCCTTCCGCATTTGCCGAATATTCGCAATTATTGTGTATTGTAATATATCACGAATATTCTGAGCCAATCAGAGTGCTCCATTCCGCATTTCTCGAATATTCGCAATTATTTTATATTGTAATATATCACGAATATTCTGAGCCAATCAGAGTGCTCCTTCCGCATTTGCCGAATATTCGCAATTATTGTGTATTGTAATATATCACGAATATTCTGAGCCAATCAGAGTGCTCCATTCCGCATTTCTCGAATATTCGCAATTATTTTGTATTATAAAATATCACGAATATTCTGAGCCAATCAGAGTGCTCCATTCCGCATTTCTCGAATATTCGCAATAGCGAAAAATCGCAATAGCGAAAAATCGCAATAGCGAAAATTCGCAATAATTAAATTTCCAAAAAATATCACGAATATTCGTATTTAGCGAATATTTCTCGAATATTCGACTATATATTCGAGATATATCGCGAAATCGAATATGGCATATTCTGCTCAACACTATAAAACAGCCATATCACCTCACAGCTGTGTGGGAGGAGCTATAGAAATCCCTTCTAGCTGTGTGAGGAGATGCTTTCCTCATCGTCTCCTAGGAAACCAATGTAAACACATGCAAGCAGCCACTCTAAGCACACACTCAGATTCTGGCTTGTTTTTAATACTGTGCTTCTTCAAATGATTGTATTTTAAAAACTATAAATCGCACAGCGAATATCTTTATAATTTACAAATCACAAGACCCAGACCTTCAATTTGATGTATAGTATGTCTCTGAAATATAAAAATTGAAGGCACAGTCACAGTTTACAAATTGCCTTGCAAATTTATGTTTTCAAGATTTTTTCCTCCATTGACTTCCATTGAAATGATGGATGGCGTGTGTTGCAAACAAATGTCCGTATCTTGAAAACCATTTGGACGATCGCTTAGCCGTGGACACGTGTAGTGGTAGCAGGGATAGCTGAACATTTTGATATAAGATTTGTGTAGGTCGGCTTGAAAATAAGGGAGTGGTCGCAGTTTAGAAATCATGTAATGATTTTTCAGTTTTTGACATTCCGCACTGTACCTCTCACCATTCATTTCTATGGGAAAATTTCACCGCAAAAATTACGATATTTTGCGAACAATTTGGCGAAACGTTCCACAAAGTAATGGCCCACTATTCGCGAACAATCCGCTCATTTTGATATATGACTCGTCTATGTAGTATAAAAACTGTGGGAGGAGTTAGGGTGGTAAATTTGGCTATAAAAATAATAATAATAATATATATGTGAGAGAATAGTAAGTGATCTTGCTATGCAAGACCACTTAATAAGGGCAAATTATTTAGTCACATCGCCCCCTGCCTCCATCCCCCTCTGCCACCAAAACCCCCTGCCTTCATCCCCCTCTGCGGTGCCACAATCTCCCCCTGCCTCCAATCTCCCTCTGCCTCCAATTTCCCCCTGCCTCCATCCCCCTCTGTGGTGCCACCAACAACCCCTGTCTCTATCCCCACCCTCTGCGATGCCACCATCCCCCTCTGTGGTGCCGCCAACAACCCCTGTCTCTATCCCCACCCTCTGCGATGCCACCTCCAGGCTTTAACTGGATGTAGCACCTTTCACAAAACAAGACGGCATGACACCTTCACCTTCTCTCTTTTGGGAAAACAAGGTTATGCTTTTTTTGGGGTATGTAAAAATCTGATATTGATAAAATAAAAACATTCAATGTTAAGTCTTTTTATGAATCTCTTTCTATTAAGTCTTGTTTCAATACTATACAAATGCTGAGCAAGATAAAGCTAGGTTTAATAGTTAGAGAAAAAAGAATATAATATATTACAGCAGGAAAAATCCCAGCACATAATTTTAAACCAACCATTGTTTTCTACGAAACAGATGGATTTTTTTTTTAAATAATGCTTTTAAAAAATCAATTTATTCATGCCAAATAATGGTTGTTTTCAGTGATATGCTGGGATTTTTCCTGCTGTATTATTTTATCATTTTATTTTTTAATATCTATAATACTAGACATTAAACTTAGCTTTGTCTTGCTCAGCGTTTGAATAGCATGGGAAAAAGACTTAATAGAAATCTATTTTTGGACAGTGATGGATTATTTCAATCACTGTTTTGGGTGATCCCAGAGAGAGTGGTATTTGTTTAATTAATCATGAAAGTGAAGGATCAGCTTTTCATGCAAAATTATGTTTGCTTGATATCAGGGAGTGCTGGATTGCATTTATAAGTTGCAGTAGACTGATAATACACTGAGGCCAGTGCCATAGTAATATATTTTTTTTTCCTGGGGGGGACGGGGCAAACTTTGGCACCCAGAGGAGAGTAAAGGAATGGCCCATGTAGCACATCATGGTAGGTGTGGCAACCTTACGCAGTGGTAGGGGCTTATAACTTGAGCTTGCTCACTGTCTTATGGCATTACTATGCCACATGCAAGAGTCTAATACTGTTTTGGTCTGCATCTTTTAACCATTTGGCTGCCAAATAACTGGGCCACTTTTTGCGATTCGGCACTGCGTCGCTTTAACTGACAATTGTGCGGTCGTGCGACGTGGCTCCCAAACAAAATTGGCGTCCTTTTTTTCCCACAAAAAGAGCTTTCTTTTGGTGGTAGTTGATCACCTCTGCAGATTTTTTTTTGCGCTATAAACAAAAATAGCGACAATTTTGAAAAAAAATATATATTTTTTACTTTTTGCTGTAATAAATATCCCCCAAAAATATATATATATATATAAAAAAATGGTTTCTTTCCTCAGTTTAGAGTTTAGGCCGATACGTTTTCTTCTACATATTTTTGGTAAAAAAAATTGCAATAAGCGTATATTGATTGGTTTAAGCAAAAATTACTGTATAGCGTCTACAATATAGGTGATAGTTTTATGGCATTTTTTTTTTACTAGTAATGGCGGCGATCAGCTGGTTTTTATCGTGACTGCGACATTATGGCGGACATATCGGAAATTTTTTAAGCTATTTGGGAAAAATTCACTTTTATACAGCGATGCACTGATTACTGTGTAAATGACACTGGCAGTGAAGGGGTTAACCACTAGGGGGCTAGGAAAGGGTTAACTGTGTCCTAGGGAGTGATTCTAACCGTTAAGGGGCGTGGCTTACTGTGGCATGTCACTGATCTCTGGTCCTGATGAGAGGGAGCAGACTATCAGTGTTGTGTCTCTAGGCAGAACAGGGAGATGCCTTGTTTACACTGGCCTCTCCCCATTCTGCACCTCTGTGACCCGATCGCCAGCCACCAGCAGATATTGAGTCCGTGGGTCCCGCGGCCATGGTCACGGAGCTTGTGGCAGGGCCACGTGCGCGCCGTTGGTGCCGCGCATGCCTGCACGGCGCAAAATTCAAAGTGGCGTATATATACATCACTTTGCGTAGCCGTGCCATTCTGCCAACGTATATCCTCATGACACGGTCGTCAAGTGGTTAAGGTTTCAGGGTTTTAAGCAAGGAATCAATGAAACCTCCGTGGTGTATTAAAGTGGATGCAAACCCGATTCATGAAATTTGATCTGGGCACATATATCTGCAGTGTTTTTTTATCTCGCTTTAAAGCACTATGTCCTGTAGCTGTCTCCTGCTCTGTGCTTCTGTTATCAGCCTGATAACTTCTGACAAGTCCTCCTTCAACTGAGATAAAAGCAGCCTAAATTTTGTGTTAAGGAGGATGCTATAAATAGATTAGCAGCGTTCTGAACTATTCAACAAACAAATCTGAAAGTCTCTACCTATGAGGAGAGGGGGTGTGTGCCTTTCCTCCAATCAGCTGCCTTGGCCAGTACTAAACAGGAAGAACAAATCTTCTTACACAATATGACCTTTCTAAAGAATATATAAAGCTGAAGACAGCAGATATACGTAAAACTTATGTAGGAATATTTGTTTCATCTCGGTATATAATCTGAGGCTGTTTAGTTCACTTGATATATGTGAGGGTTTACATCCACTTTAATATGCTTTTACCAAACAAAATGCTGTACATACAAACTATTACAATTTTAGGAAAATAATACGTGACCTATACACAACCCTCCATCCTTCCCAGCAAATTAGCACGGACAATGTATGCAATACATATACTAAACAGCTACTTAAAGAGGTGGTTCACCCTAAATATAAGCACTCCTATTTGATCCAGCATACTGGCGTCAGCGCCAGTATGCTGTTTTTTTTTTTTTTTTAATCCATCACTTACTGTATTACGGCAAATTTTAATCTCTTTCCCTCCGTGGTGCACGGCGCCAGTATAGCGCGTCACATCTTACGGAAATACCCGATAAGGACTCGGGTAATCTCGGCGAAAATTCGGCGCCTGCGCACAGACCTAGGAGCTGACTGCGCAGGCGCCGTATTTCTCCGAGTCCTACGGCTATGGCGCGTCACGCCCTCCGAAAAACGCCGAAATAGGACTCAGACAAATATGGCGCCTGCGCAGTCAGCTCCTAGGTCTGTGCGCAGGCGCCGCATTTTCGCCGAGATTACCCGAGTCCTTATCGGGTATTTTCGTAAGATGTGACGCGCTATACTAGAGCCGTCCACCGCGGGGGAAAGAAATTAAAATTCGCCGTAATACAGTAAGTGATGGATTTAAAAAAAAAAAAACAGCATACTGGTGCTGACGCCAGTATGCTGGATCACATGGGAGGGCTTGTATTTAGGGTGAACCTCCGCTTTAACTTGGGTTTCCTGGTGATGGAAGTTTTCTCTTTCACCCCTACTTCCTGTAGCATCATTTATTCTCCTTAGCTCATGAAGCAGTCCAACAGGTTTGTTAGCGCATGAATGGGCAAATCTCAGCTTCTAAACAATACTGTACATGGTCTTAAAATGTTTTTGCATATTTATGCTATAAAAAAAAAAAAAAAAAAATTACCATAGCAGCACACCTTGGTATAGCTCTACTGGCAGAGACCCTATAAACATCAAGCCATTTTTAATACAAATACGGGTGGCCAAAGCCTCTTACCACCACGATGGTTCACAGATGTCATCCTAATAATACTGCTGGACTGGGAAAAGGGGTCAGCAAGGTGAGCCACATACCCCGTATTCCTCTTTTGTGGTGTCTCTGCTCAGCAGAGAGCAGACTGGGATGTGGAGGTGCATTATAGAACCTCTATGATGGTCTAATGAAAGAGTGCTGCACGCTTTTGTGTGAAACATGTCAACCATCGTTTGTCTGTGATGTTTGGTGTTCAGCTTGACTACGGATTAAATCATTGCAACTATTGGCATCTTCCTGTGGTGTGTGGCCACTTATTCCACTCACTGATGGTCTGCTTGTTGTTTTTCCTCTCATCCTGTGCACAGAGTCTGCTCATGGGTCTCCTCCATCTGTCCTCCTGTCTTCCCACATTTTTTTCTCTCCAGTCCTCTGCCTGGCTCTGGTTTTCATGGGCTAGGTTCCTGGCCATTCTTCCTCCTTCCTCCCTCCCAGCAGGTTCAGTGGACAGGGCTCATGTGACCAATCAAAGTCTTCCCAGTCTTCTCCTCTGGTAGCCTGTCAATCCCTTGGCCAGGGGTAGAAGTAACTGTGACTAACCCAGATACCAAGCAATTGAGTTCCATTTTTCAAAATGACTTACTAACCAATTGCTAGACTTGCCAGGCTTCACAACTTTGTTGCACAATTGCAGAAATTCTGAATTGCATGACTCCAGATTAACCTTTTGTGAAAACATTCTACAAGTCTGATGAAAGTTCTGGTTCAGTTATGTTGTGCAATAGTCATCCCACCACAGAGGTCACTGTGACTTACAGAGCTCTTGCTGTACACTCACCACTGCAACTTTGGTCTTGCTAGAGACTTGCTACAAATTGGAAAAGTTTCAACTAGAACATGTGCTTCAAGTTCTCTACAACTTGCCAGTGAAAATGTGAAGTGGGTTAACAAGACTTGCAATTCAACACTGCCACAAATTATCCTTGCTATCTGGGAAGGTGCTTTATCTGGCTTCCATATTAAATGGGCTACCAGCTGGACTACACTTGCCTAGCTGCTGCACTTGCGCCATGGATGGAAATTCTGGTGGTGGGGGGAGGGTTTTTGACCCCATATCTCCATCCTTATCTATATTTCAGGCTTTGGCTAAATAGTGTTTACTTCTAATGCAGAAGGAGGTTTAAACTGCTGTGGAAGTGATACTGGATCCGCAAATCTGTATATTTGTTTTTTTGGACCCAAAAATCTAACACGGTACATGCACTGGATGGCTTTCGCTAAACCTCAATTTGTTTCAACACATGCAGTTAGTAAAAAAAAAGAAGTACAACACACTAACCTTGATATCCAAGTCCTTTATAATGAACCAGACATATGTAAGAGTGCAGAGTTAGGCCTCGTACACACGACCGAGGAACTCGACGGGCGAAACGCATCGTTTTCCCCATCGAGTTCCTTGTTCGGCTGTCGAGGAACTCGTCGAGCCAAATTTCCCCATTCCCTTCGAGGAAAAAGAAGACATGCTCTCTTTTTGGCTTGACGAGTTCCTCGACAGTTTCCTCTGCGAAAAGTGTACACACGACCGGTTTTCTCGGCAGAATACGTCTCCCATCAAGTTTCTTGATGGATTCTGCCGAGAAAAACGGTCGTGTGTACGTGGCCTCACTCTCCATAGAGCTTGGAATTTCTGATGCTACCCCAGCTTTGCTGAAGCTCAGCTCAATGTTTTCTAGGCCCATCTCCACTTTTCGCAAATCCCTCATTGAACCCCCCCCCCTGTTTATTTTAGTGATGTCATGGGACTTCACCTGGTAGTGGCGATATCCGTATCCGTGCAATAGCCTTGAGGTGAGGAGCTAGGGACCACCTGAGGTGTCTATTGCTAACATCCTTTCCTGGCATCACCATCCTATTCCTGGATTTTTCTTGGACTTTTGGGTTTTTCTTTTAGAGACTTTATGTTTGTGCATCCAGAGACATCCTCCTTGGAATGCTTTCTGGTCTTATAAGTTCAGCACTGTGTGTCTATTCTTCATTGCATTGACTTTCTCATTTGCTTTACACTGCTCGGGTAGTGTATCTGCCACCACTGTGTTTTATTTGGAGTCACCCCTATTGTGTATTTTTGTGATTTACACTGTTTTTTTTCCACTATGTTGGTTATCATGTTGTTCTAAGTTCACCTTCCCTTTATCCCATCCATTCACCTAGATATTGTGTCACCTCCTACCGCACGGACCCCACCCTACAGCGGAGACACCCCCCCCCCCTGCTTTTCATTTGTATTTCTTTCTGCCTAGGACAGATTGTTAGGCGTCTGCTGCAGTACCCTCAGTCCACTTCCCAGCCCACCCCCCTCGGTAGCGCGGGAGCCTCTCTACATTGGTGTTCTTACTGCTGGACAGGGTGTCACTTATATAATGATGTGTGAGCAATGCACTTCCCAGGAGTACTGTGAACCAGGGCTGGCCTGATAAAATGCCTGAACTCCAGGAATTCCGCAACTTTGCAGGCACACTATAAGTTAAGTCCAATTAGAAGCATGTCATCTCTGGGACCTATCTCTATTACTTAAATGTGACAGATTTACCATACTCCAGGAGGATACACTCAGGCTGTGATAGGAGAGAAGCACACGGAGCAGCTATGCCCGCCCCTCCCCTCTGCTGCCCATTCATAGAAGTTTTTGTACTTCCTGAATGAGTACAAAGGCTTCTGTGAATGGGCAGAAAGAGGGGAGGGGTGTGCATAGCGGTTTCAGTGACTCTGCTTTTGAAGATTTTGAACCACAGCAAGCAGCATCAGAGCTCTAGAAGTTGTAAGAGGTGAATAATAGAGATAAGTTTACAAGACAGCAGGCACCTCGTTGAACGTAACTCATAGTATGCCTGTCGTTTATATACATATAGCTGAATTCTTAAATTTCAGCTTTAAATATAATTTTTTTTTTAAACCAGAGTTCAACTTTGAGATTAACAGGTATTTTTTTTTTCATTTAGCGGCCAGATATACTGTAACAAAACTCTTCCAACGGTAGATGTACAAGACCAAAAGGAAGCAAATAAATAAAGTTCATACATACATTTTAAGATTTCATTTCCCAGTGTCACTGTCTATGAACCAGAGACCAGTGGAACTGGGGACTTTGTAAAAGCAGTAATGTGGAACGCGGTGTTAGTGATGCCAACGAGCTGATTCAGCACAGGGCGTCTGACGACAGATAGAATCAGAGTGATGAAGTGTATATGCAAAAAGGCAAAGTGCATTTAAATTAGAGTGATTGGACGGCTATTCATTAAAATGGTAGCAAGTGATTTATACAGCACTATGCAGAGCCTGCTCCTATTCCCGGCCATTATTAGTTCTCTAATACCCAACTTCTATTAATCACTTGAGGAAGATTGCATAACCCTTACTATCAGCATCCATTTGAAAGCAATATAAGCACATTAGAATTCAGAAATCTATTTAAAGACCCCTACAATTCTGATAAAAAGTACATGCCATGCAAACTAAGTTGATTTTAGGTGGCTTTAAGGGTGCCAGTGGCTTTAAATAGATTGTAAAAGGTTATTAAAGCTGCTTTTAACTGGGTTGGTTCTATTACAAAGATTACTAATGAATCAAACTAAACTTCCCTAAATACACCCACCAAAAAAAAAATCCTCTAAATAAAGGAAATTATAGAGTTCAATTTTTTTTATTTTTTACTATTCAAACTAATTTTGTCTAAGCTATTCAATTGGCAAAAGTGAGAGTTGAGAAAAATTTATCCAAAAGTAATTTGCAAAAAAATAAATTCTGCCCAAATCACGCCACTCATCCTTAATTGGGAACTTCAGGGCTGTCGGATGACAGGGTGGTCCCGCACACTGTGCAGGGGCCACCCTGTCTTTTTTCTGCTCTCCCCTATGGGGCGATCCGCAGACGGAAGGAAAAAATAGGGTTTTCTTCCGTCTGCAGAATCGGATCATTGCGCAGGCGAACGAGATCGGTTGTGAGGCCCACCCCCTTCAGCTAGAAGATTCAGTGGACAGGTGCCAGTAAAAGGGAGTGTTCTGAAGATAATGTAGTGCATCAATTCTGCTGCTAGTGGGAGAAAGAAGACTTAATTCCTCCATACATGTGGCAGTATTGTTAAAACAGTGTGTCTGCTTCCACAAATAATCCGGTGAGGCTAAGTGAGAGTTGTCCTTATACACTATGAATATTTCAAGTTGGAGTATCCCACTAATCCCTTCTCCCATCCAAGTTCTAAATTAAATACAAAAACATAAATATCCTGGACTCTTCATTGAGTAATGAGCAAGCGGGAGTAAGGGGGGATAAGTGTACACCCCTAGAAAACAGCTGTAGGTAACTAGAGAAGGGCCTATTAAGTCAACACTCAGCAAGCCCTGGGGGGACATACTTGCGTTGGTCAAAGCTCGCCCAATATAACTTTGTGAAAATTTCAGCTTTAACTTTCTAGAAAAGGATTAGATTCGTATTTGACTTTAGTTGACAAAAGTAAAAAAAAACACAAATCTCTATCTACGAATGAAGGAATAGGAGAGTCAACAGGAATTGGTTAAAATCGTGGAATAAAGGTCATATACTGTATACCAAGAACCATTTATTCTCCATGATGTACAGTAAAATACAACAAAAAAGTCCTGTACTTACTACAAAGATATAAATGGCTGACTCATTAAATTTCCTGCTTTTGACATTTCAGTTGCCCATGGCTCTGTATCTGGTAAAGGTTAGGACATGGTCTTCTTATAAAGCTCAACTCCAAGAACGTGATAAGGCAGGAAAATAAAAAGAGACTTCTACTAGGATACAATTCATGGCAATCCTAATATGAGATATTGATTTTGCAGAGTTATCACTGTAATATGTTGAATCAAAAATGTCCCAAGTAAAAGAAAGGGGTTGTCATGCAGATCAACACTTGCAATAATTAGTACAGTAAAACCTTAGTTTAAGAGTAACTTGGTTTGAGAGTGTTTTGCAAGACAAGCTAAATGTTTTAATAAATTGTGCCTTGATATACAAGCGATGTCTTGATATAAGAGTAGCGTCATGTCACAACTGAGTATAAAAAAGAAGAGAGGAGCCTCTAAATGTAGCAATATGGTTACAATGTACAACATTTAGCAACTTATTGCTACACAAAGGGCGCGTACACAGTTTCTCGGCAGAATCCAGCAAGAACCACGATGGGAGACGTATTCTGCCGAGGAAACCGGTCGTGTGTACACTTTTCGCCGAGCAACCCGTCGAGAAACTCGTCGAGCCAAAAAGAGAGCATTTTCTCTATTTCCTCGTTGTTCAATGGGAAAATTTGGCTCGACAAGCTTTTTGACTGCCGAACTAGGAACTCGACGGGCGGAACGATGAGTTTCGCCCGACAAGTTTCTCAGTCGTGTGTACGCCGCCTTAGAGGTGCCTCTCTTCTCTTTTATACCCTGTAAAAAAAATGCTTTGA
This sequence comes from Rana kukunoris, assembly GCA_029574335.1. Taxonomy (NCBI): domain Eukaryota; kingdom Metazoa; phylum Chordata; class Amphibia; order Anura; family Ranidae; genus Rana; species Rana kukunoris. The sequence goes on along the minus strand of CM056054.1, from coordinate 217,508,885 downwards.
TATACAAGTGCTTTGGATTACAAGCATGTTTCTCAAACAAATTATGCTCGCAAACCAAGGTTTTACTGTATATCACAAATTTTAAAAAGAAAAGAAAAAAAACATTTATTGAGCTATATAACTATTAATTTCAATATATGTAAAATATCTGCAAACGCACCGCATTTCCTAAAAAAAAATATATATATATATATATACATCATCTAAACATCATCTAAACCTGTTAAATGACTGTCCCTATAGGTTTACAATTTACAATATAGCTGTACAAATATAATAATATTATAATATTATATTATAATAATAATTATTATATTATTATAATTATTATTGATATTATTTTAGTATTATGTTTAGTATTATTAGTATTGATATAATTATTTTTATTATTAGTATCATTACTATTATTATTATTATTATTATTATTTATATTGTAGTATATATTATAGTTTTGTATAAAATATATTATTATATTATAAATGTATACATATAATTTATGTATGTTTTATTATTTATTATTATATTATTTTGTAATGTTATTATATTATATTTATTAGAACAGTTGTTATATAATAATTGTAATATATTGCACAGTATAATTGTATAGCAAAAAAATTGTTGATATAATATAACTATTGTATATCGTAAACTGATAAGAACCTATACAGAGAGTCACACGATATGTTTAGATGCTATGGGCCAGATTCAGATAGAATCGCGTAACTTTCCGGCGACGTTGCGTATCTCATTTACACTACGCCGCCGTAACTTTGCGCCCAAAGTTACGGCGGCGTAGTGTAAATGTGCAGGCGTAAGCCCGTGTAATTCAAAGTAGGCTGGTAGTGGGCATGTTGTATGTAAACTAATTTTGACCCCACGTAAATGACACGCCAAATGAACTGTGCATGCGCCGGCCGTGGACGTATCCCAGTGCGCATGCTCCAAAATCACGTCGGAAATATTCATTGATATCGACGTGAACGTAACTTACGCCCAGCCCCATTCCCGAACGACTTACGCAAATGACGTAAACGACGTACAATTCGACGCTGTTCCGACGTCGATACTTATCATGGGCTGCGCCTCATATAGCAGGGGGTAACTTTACTTTGGTCAAACGCCTACGTAAACGACGTATATCAATACGACGGGCGCAACTACGTTTGTGAATCGGCGTATCTACCTAATTTGCATATTCGACGTGTAAATCTACGGAAAGCGCCACCTAGCAGCCAGCGTAAATATGCAGTTAAGATCCGACGGCGTAAGAGACTTACGTCGGTCAGGTCTTGCCTAAATTCCGGCGTATCTGATTCTTTCAATCAGGCGCCGAGATATGACGGCATTCAATTATTTGACGGAAATGCGATGGGCTTGCAGATATTTTGATGGTATTAAAATTAATTTTATAATGTTTAACATAATAAAAAAAAAAGTAATACATTTTAATTGTTTTGCAATTAAGCAGTGACATTTTAATTGCAAGCACAATAGCAAGGTCCTCTTATTAATTTGCACATTTTGGCTGGAAAAAATACCCCCCTTCTACTGTATGTATTTTACTTGTGTATTTATCTATTTGCAGTTTAGGTTTAAGGCAAATCCCACATATGCATCTTTCCATTTGTTTGTATTTCTTAGGCCTGTGACAGGTACTCTTTAATCTCCCCTACTCCAAACTTTATGGGCCATAGAATATATATATATATTTTTTTTTCAAATGTTCTTGTGACTTTAAATTTTTATTGTTATATGAAATGCACCCATTCACCCGCCCTCATTATCAGGTAATATTTATCTTCTGTCAAAATAGCCGAATGCCCTTTCTAGGATCGCGGCAGCCTTTAAAACCGCCTGAGTCTTGAATATATTAACATTGCTCCTGTATAGAGGAAAACAACACTGGGATTAATCTGCAGAGTTTGTTCATTTCTTTACTTACAGTGACCTGAAATCTTATGGCGGGAGCTGGATATCCATGATCAGAATTTATAATTAAGGGTTTCAGGTCATTAAGAGCCAATGTAAGAAAGGGGAGATGGTGGAAATTCTCACATCAAGCAATTAGACGTGTGCTTTGTGTTTCCAGGCTGCACCAGAGCATAACTTGCTGGGGTCAACTGGTTAGCATGCACAGCATGGAAATTCAGGCTTGTATGTAAGCATCACCTGAATGATATTTTTGCTTATTAAAGTAATGTGTACCATAAAAAAAAAAATATATTTTTGCTAAATATTTTTATGTTTTACATACTTTATTGATAAATTCCTGCAGCCTCTTTGCATCTACTTCCTTTCTGCATGCCCTCCAGTGATGGCATTTCTAGGGTGTTAAAATAGTGGATCAGGCTGAGGCGTCTTTTTAATTAGGCAAATTAGGCGGTAGCCTAAGGCCTCCCACTCACAGGGGCCTCACAGCTGCCTAATTTGCCTCTGCTCAATCACTGTAAGCTAGATCCGTGCATCTTTCTGCAGACATTTTTATTTGCTTGAATTTTTTTACCCATTATGGGCACAGGGGCCCCTGTGTCTAAGTTTTGCTTAAGGCCTCACAGAGCATAGAGCCGCCTCTGAGACCAAGCCTGCGTAATGTGTGTTTAAACAGCCAGTTGTAGTCTCCATCAGAAGCCCCTATTGCAGGGTCACAATCATTGGTTTCCCAAAAAATTTTGGGGGGGCACAAACAAACTGAAAAATTCTGTAAAAAAAAAAACCATCAATTGCAGCCTCACTGTGCCCATCAAACTCAGCCACTGTGCCCATCAAATGCTGCCATTGTGCCCCCCCCCCGCTCGCTGTCTGCCCGGCACTTACCCTGTCTCGGTAGGGCAGCAGGTGGCGCCGAGCTGTGTCTTCCATGCTCCTCGATGTCTTCTCCCGTCCTCTCTTCCTGTCCCCTGCTATGATTGACGTTTCAGCCAATAAGGTGACGGGTAACAGACCTGAGCACCTGATTGACTGAGAGGCGGTTCAGTGTTAGGAAAGTGAATAGTCATTCGCTTTTCTAACACAGCTGGGTGAACTGTGAGCGCCAAGGATAGTGCTCGCTGTTTACCTTTTATGATTCCTATTAGAGCCAATGAGCCTATAATTTGATGCCTATTAGAGCCTATGGCTCTAATTTGATGCTTCAAAAACACCCCCCACCGCTGAAATTTAGGCGCCCGAAAAGGGGCTGGGCGCCTAAATAGTGGTTGGTATCGGCGGCCATAGATAGATGCATGAACGGATCTATCTATTGGTGATAGAGGGGGTGGCAGGAGAGAGGGGGTGGCGCCAGTGTGCCCTTATGGATGCATCACCACTGGACAATGTAGGAGCACAGCTGGGACACAGGAACAGAGCATTGTCACTATGCAACAGTATGGCTTCTTTCACATTAGTTGTAATGCTTACTGCTCTCTAAAAAGCCATCTGCGGTGGATTGCGATTCAGATGGATTTACAGCTGTGTCTGACAGGCGTTCTACTGCTTCCTCCAATGGGAATACTAGTTCTGGTATACCTCCTACGTTTTTGAGATGGGAACGAGCAAAAGTATGTAGGCATAGCACACAACCCCTGCCACGCACCCTTAATCACTTGGCCACTGGGCACTTTTGCCCCCTTCCTGCCCAGGCCCATTTTCAGTGCTGTCACACTTTGAATGACAATTGCGCGGTCATGCTACACTGCACCCATATGAGATTTTTATCATTTTTTTTAGACAAATAGAGCTTTCTTTTGGTGGTATTTAATCACCACTGTGTTTTAATTTATTTTGCTAAATAAACAAAAAAACACTGAAAAATTGGAAAAAAATAAATACATCTTAATTTCAGTTATACAATTTTGTAAATGATTCATTTTTATTTTTCATCGATGTGCGCTGATATGCTGCCCTGGTGGGCACTGATGAGGATGTCCTGATATGCGGCACTGATGGGCAAGGTCGAGTGGTTAGTGAGGAAAAGTGTGACTGAGATTGTGTGCCTGGCTGTGGGGCAATCAACTGGTAAGCGCCCAAAAATGTAAATGAAGTTACAGGCATTGCCAGGACAAGCCAATCCTGTGCCCAGGGCAATGATTCCAAACTGCACCCTCTTCCCTTATGCCGCGTATGCACGGTTGTTTTTAATGACCAATTAAAAAAATGGCATTTTCGTCATGAAAAACGGTCGTGTGTATGCGGCATTAGGGTTAGATTCAGGGTGCCCCTATACCTAAAATAAACCATTGCGCCCCGAGGGCAGCCATCACTCCTGCTCACCCCTTGTCCGACCTTGGTTACAGGGACACTGAATTACAGGGAGGATTAACATGTATTTGTCTGTACTTGCAGAAAATGTACTTTGAAAAAAGAAAACGAATACACCACATATAAGGACTGCTAAGCTGTAATATACCTTATATACTCGAGTATAAGCCGTGTTTTCCAGCACATATTTTTGTGCTGAAAATGCCCCCCTCGGCTTATATTTGAGTCACCATTTTGCGCCTGATCTCCCAGATTTTGGGGACCCGGTACCGGCCGACCATAGGTCCCCTGAACCCCTGGCACACATGTAGCCCCTCTTCCTCTACACGTTTGCAAAGTTTGTTGTCTGGGGGACCTACGGCTGGGGAGCACCAATTTTTCAAATCCGAGCACCCCTTCCATAGACTCCATGTTAAACGGTCATTTCTCTGGTGAGTTTGGGGACCCGGTACTGGCCGACCATAGGTCCTTTGGACCCAGAACTTGGCACACATGTAGCCCCATTTCTCTTCTACAAGTTTGCAAAGTTTTTTGTCTGGGGGACCTACGGCTAGGGAGCACCAATTTTTCAAAACCAGGCACCCCTTCCATAGACTCCAATGTTAAACGTCAGTCTAATCATGGACACAGTGAGGCATGGGCACAGTGAGGCATGGGCACAGTGAGGCATGCACATGGACACAGTGAGGCATAGTGAGGCACAGTATGCAGATGGACACCCTAGGCTTATACTCGAGTCAATACATTTTCCCAGTTTTTTGTGGTAAAATTAGGTGCCTCTGCTTATATTCGAGTATATACGGTATTACATTTCTGTTCTTAACCACTTCAGCCCCAGAAGGTTTTACCCCCTTCCTGCCCAGGTGAAAATGACAGCTTTTGGCACTGCGTCGCTTTAACTGACAATTGCGCGGTCGTGCGACTTGGCTCCCAAACAAAATTGACGTCCTTTTTTTCCCCACAAATAGAGCTTTCTTTTGGTGGTATTTGATAACCCCTGCGGTTTTTATTTTTTGCGCTATAAACAAAAATAGAGCGACAATTTTGAAAAAAAAAAACTATATTTTTTTGCTGTAATAAATATCCCCCAAAATATATATATATAAAAAAAATCCTCAGTTTAGGCCGATACGTATTCTTCTACCTATTTTTGGTAAAAAAAATCGCAATACGCGTTTATCGATTGGTTTGCACAAAATTTATAGTGTTTACAAAATAGGGGATAGTTTTATGGCATTTTTATTATTATTTTTCTTTTACTAGTAATAGCGGCGATCTGCGATTTTTTTATTGGGACTGCGACATTATAGCGGACACATCGGACACTATATAAATATGCATTGATAACTGTATAAATGTGACTGGCAGGGAAGGGGTTAACCACTAGGGAGCGGGGAAGGGGTTAAATGTGTAGCCTAGTTTGTGTTCTAACTGTAGGGGGGTGACTGGTGGAGGTGACCGATTGTGTCCCTATGTACAAGTGACACAACATCGGTCTCCTCTCCCTGACAGGACGTGGAGCTCTGTGTTTACACACAGAGCTCCACGTCCCTGCTCAGTTACTGGCCAATCGCGGGTACCGGGCGGCGATCGTTGCCGCCGGGCACGCGCATCATGATCCCAGCAAAATGGTGGGTGCACGCGCGCGCCCCCTGGCAGCTTTAAAAGACAGGACGTCATATGACGTCCTGTCAGAACAACTGAGCTACCTTGCCGCCGTCATTTGACGGCGGCTGGTAGACAAGTGGTTAAAGGAGTTGCCATGGAAACAATTTTTTTGGCTAAAATTAATGTCTGCAAGGTAGACAGACAGAATAGTGTAATGATTCTGTTAAAAAAAACGAGTAAATACCTATTAAATGTCTTCATCTATATCACCTCCGGAGTTCTAGTTTCTGTTCTATCATTCACTTCCTGGTTTGCGGCGCTCGTTCATGTAAGAACTACATTTCCCAGTATGCATTGTGGCACGCCCAGTAATTCACACCTCCTTGAAGTCTCTAACATGTAGAGAGTGTCCTGCCACACAGATGTAGTTCCCAGGAGGGGGCGAGCACGTCACTGACCACCGCAGTAAAGCCTCCCTTCACGGTGGTGAGTAACAATCATGCCGCGTACACACGGTCGTTTTTTGCAATGAAATAAAACGTCGTTTTTTAAAACGTCATTTAAATTGATCGTGTGTGGGCAAAACGTCGTTTTTTGTCTTCAAAAAAACGACCAAAAAAAAATTCGAACATGCTTGAATTTTTTGTGTCGTTTTTCAAAACGTCGTTTTTTGTTTCACAAAAAGTCACCGTGTGTAGCAAAAACGTCGTTTAAAACAACGTTTTTCAACCCGCGCATGCCCAGAAGCTAGATATGAAGCGAGCTTCAATGGAAAAGAGTGGTGAACGTAACCTCGCTTTTTGTGAAAAAAACGATGGTGTGTATGCAAAATCGTCTTTGAAAAGTGACGTTTCAAAAACGTCGTTTTTTACTTCACAGAAAACGTTGTTTTTTTCATCACAAAAAATGATGGTGTGTACGCGGCATCAGACAAGCAGGAATGTCTGCAGGTAAAGGATACTTAATACGAAAACAAATGTTTTTCTTTACAACCCTATTAAGTTAAGTTAATTGACATAGTGAGTTTAGATTCAAATATTGTTTGGTAGGCAGATCCGCAAGTTTTGGAACATTTTGGAACATGACAATGTATCTCCCAATGAACGTATTCCTTGCTCTGCAGAGGTTTCTCGGTATTGTTGCAGGAAGTTGATTCATTTGCCAATCGCATCCATTCCCATATTTCAGGCCCCCGCATCTCTTCTCTTCTCTTTTTAAACTCCCATTTTCACCTGCATTCCTAACTAAATCGCAGTTTGTACGGAATCAGCGGGAAAATAATCACAGCCATAAATCAGGCGCCGGTTTACTACAAAACGCGACTACTTTATTATCTTTCTTATTCCGATTGCCAAATGAGGGGAATAAATAGAGCGCCAAGTTTACTTTTGTGACACTTTAAAAAATGCGTTCGCTATTTCTGCGCAGTGGAGATTTTCTATATTAACGGAAATTAAATGACAAAGCGAGAATTGCTGAGATCTCTGTAATGTTGTTTTGCAGGTGCCAAAAGCGGAGAGGTGGCGTTAATGAATGGACTGACGGTTAATTTGCATCTTCAGATGGTGAGTCTTTTCTCCCCTGCGCTGGATGGTCTACTTTCAATTGCAGATTCTCCTTATCTATTATGCGTGTTCACACTGAGAATCATTACTTTTCCTATTCTAGAAATTGTTTCCTTCCAACTCACAGAAGCAAATATGGAACAATAATCGTCTGCGGCTTCTGAGTTTTAAATTTTTCAGGCCCCGGTTATCTTGGCGTACAATTTCAGGTAAATCCTCATTTTTCTATGAGGCTATTTCAACGCTGTGTATTTAACCACTTCCTGACTGCCGCAAGCCCATATACGTTGGCAGAATGGCACGGGCAGGCAAATGGGCGTACCTGTATACCCCTTTGAATTTGCTGCCCAGCGTGCCTCGGGAGTGTGCTCATTGGTCCTTGGAACTCCTGTCTGCAATTGCGATGAGGAGAGGCAAATCGGGGAGATGCCTATGTAACCAAGGAATTTCCCTGTTCTGCCTAGTAACATGACAGATTCTACTGCTCCCTGTCATTGGGAGCAGTGGTCACTGTCATGTCAGTGGTAGCCCCCCCACAGTTAGAACACATCCCTAGGACACACTTAACCCCTTTGTCACCCCCCTAGTGGTTAACCCCTTACCTGCTAGTGTAATTTACACAGTAATCAGTGCATTTTTTTATAGCACTGTTCATCGGCTTGCTGAGAGGCTGAGCTGAGTCCTGGTCCAGTCATGTGGGTGGTTCTAGACCACATGGTCTGGTCCAGTTCTGTGGCTTCAGCTGAAAACAGGTCATAGTAGTGCACTCCTGTGATCCACAGAAGAAGTATAACCAGGGCCAGACTTACCATTGGGCTTGACTGGGCTCAAGCCCATGGGCCCGCCTAATAGGGGGCCCCGGGCTCAATCGCGGCAACCCCCCGTTCGTGGCAATCCCCTCCCGCAATTTTTTGGCAATCCCCTCCCGCAATTTCGCAGCAATCCCCTCCCGCAATTTTGCAGCAATCCCCTCCCGCAATTTCACGGCAATCGCGCAAATCGCAGCAATTTCGGCACCCCTCCCGCTTAACAACTTCGGCGGACGGATGTAATCCTCGGCACCAGTTCGACATGAACCTCATAGTAAATAGAAGCCATAAAGTTCACAAAAAAATGTTTTGCGTGGAAAAGATAAGAAGGGTATTCTTGAATTCCAGTGACAGAATGGAAACTTGATTTTCAAACGTGAAAAGATATCCCACCACCAATGAAGATGCAGGCTTACCAGAAAGGGTGGACTCTAAGAAAATTGAATTTCCAGAGTCAGTCAGGCTTAGTAAATGCTGTAAATCTCTCGCTAACGGAATAAGGAGATGGTCGTCCGTGTCAAAGGTGACATGTATAAATGGAGAAGAGAAGAGGGGACGCCATAGTGTAACACCGTAAAATCAATATAAAGTTTATTGAGGTTGCACTTAAATGGAAATACAGCGCATATCAATGACATGGTGGCAACGATGGAGTCATCACTGACGCGTTTCGTGTCAATACACGTTGTCAAAAGGGGGATTTTGACAACGTGTATTGACACGAAACGCGTCAGTTATGACTCCATCGTTGCCACCATTTCTTTGATATGCGCTGTATTTCCATTTAACATGTAAGTGCAACGTCAATAAATGTTATATTGATTTTACGGTGTTACACTATGGCGTCCCATCTTCTCCTCTCCATTTATACATGTCACCTTTGACACGGACGACCATCTCCTTATTCCGTGAGCGAGAGATTTACAGCTAGTTTCCTGGTTACTGGATTTTGCATCACAGCTATTTGCAGATCCCTTCTCTGAAGATACTCCACACCAAGCTCCGAGCATTTACTAAGCCTGACTGACTCTGGAAATTCAATTTTCTTAGAGTCCACCCTTTCTGGTAAGCCTGCATCTTCATTGGTGGTGGGATATCTTTTCACGTTTGATAATCAAGTTTCCATTCTGTCACTGGAATTCAAGAATACCCTTCTTATCTTTTTCACGCAAAATTTTTTTTTGTGAACTTTATGGCTTCTATTTACTATTAGGTTCATGTAGGACTTTGTTGTTTATTGTACTGATTACCACTTCATGTGTAATATACACTACTCACAGCCATGCAATTTTGACTTTACTGTCATATTTTGTATTCTTTTGAGCGCTACACTATTTTTTTACATGCTGTATGTCCCGCATACTTGGCCAATCACAGTGGGCAAAAAACGAAGAGCCATAATTGGCCAAAGCCTAGGTGGCTTTGGCCAATTATGGCTCAGGGCTTTAGCACACGCCCCACACTATATAAGGCCGCCTGCTGGGCGGCCTTGTGTAGTGTGTTCCGGCTTGTTAATGAGAGCAGTCAGAGAGACAGAGAGATTGTCTTTTTAGATAGCTAAATAGAGCAGGCAGGCAGACAGGCTAGTCAGTTTAGCTTTAATTACAGTGTGTAGAGGATATATATACATCCCTAGGAGTTGTACATATGCTTATACACTGTATAGCTTAGCTAGATCAGTTCTTCCTAATTTACTGGCAGGCAGGTGATTGTGCTATTTAAAGACGTTATCACAGGCATAGACACCCAGAAGGTACAATATTTAAAGGAATGTTTCATTTATTTTTTATTTAAGCATCAATAAAATCACTGCTCCTGGAGCAGTGATTTTAATGATGCTTAACTTAAAAAAAAAAAATGAAAAATTCCTTTAAATATTGTACCTGTTGGGTGTCTATAGTTTGCCTGTGAAAACGTCTTTGAGAACCCGGGCCATGACTAAGCACTGATTGTAAGTGCGAAACGCGTCGGCCATACTGTATTTTGTTGGTTGCAGTGACTATTTGTACAGTTGAAAAATAAAAGACAACTTATTTTAAGTGATTTCTGAGTGCGGCTGTCCAGTTTTCGTCCTTCAATTTGCTATCATTAGCATTGCCAGCACCTTGGTGGTTCAACAACCCTTGATTGCACACAGGGCTCACCTGGAGCGGTGAGAAATTTGTCTGCTGGGTCTCTATAGTTTGCCTGTGAAAACGTCTTTGAGAACCCAGGTTTTGCCCGACTGGACATGTATCAATGGAAAAAAAAGTTCTAAAAACGGTCATTTTTTCAGGAGTCCTGCTCCTGAAAAAACAACCGTTTTTTAAACTTTTTTCCATTGATACATGTTCCCTGGGGCAAGACCCGGGTTCTGAAAGATGTTTTCCAACAGTAAATTGAATATTGGTCTTTAAAATGATCGTTTTTGAATTTGAACGTTCGAGTCCCATAGACTTCAATGGGGTTCTAAATGTTCGCGCAAACGGTCGGTCTGTTCGACGGTTCTGGTGCGAACCGAACGCGGGGGTGTTCGACTCATCCCTACTCGAGGCTTTACGGGGACCCATTTAGTGCTCTAGTCTCCTAAGCCCGGGCCTAACGACGCCCCTTATGTGATGAGCTCACCTCTCTGTCTTCTTGCTTCTTGTCCGCACATGAATGAATGAATTAATGAAAACTTGTATAGCGCAGCACATGCGAACTGAATCGCCTCTGGGTGCTTGTTGTTCCTGTCTCCTTTGATATCAAAAGAGAAAAGTCTTGACCTTTTTCCTAAATGCTAGGTGGTTCTCCTCCAACCGAATGCTGGTTGGTAAAGCGTTCCAAAGTCTGGGACCTTGGATCGCGAATCTTCTTTCTCCTTTGGACTTGAAGTTGGCTTTCGGAACCTGGAGCAGGTTCTGATTCGTGGATTGCAAAACGTGATTGGGGTTATGCGCTTTTATTATTTCGCATAAATAAAGGGGGGCATTCCCATAGACACATCTATGCGTAAGACAGAGAGCTTTAAAAGCAATTCTGTCTTTAACTGGCAGCCAATGAAGGGCTCTCAGTGAAGGTGAGATAGATTCCCAGGGTTTTTTCCCAGTCACAAGTCTGGCGGCCGTATTCTGAACGACTTGCAGACGAGCGATTTGGTATTTGGGGAGTCCGAGGTAAAGGGCATTTGCCTAATCCAGCCTGGAGTTTACAATTGCTCCCACCACGACCGCTAAATCTTCTTTAGGGATGAACGGAGTGAGTCTGCGTAGTAGGCGCAGTAGATGGTGAGATCCGCTGACTACTGACTCTATTTGTGCGTCCATTGTCATAAAGGAGTCAAAAATGACCCCTAGGCTTTTGACTTTGGCGCTAGGGGTGATGAGCTTGCCCAAAATAGGCGGGGGGGGGTCCACGCTGTTGAAAGTTGATTCCTGCGCTTGGCGTGAAACAGGAGAAGTTCTGTTTTCGCTCCATTGAGTTTAAGATAACTCTTTGTCATCCAGTCCTCTATCAAAGAGAGACATGTCTCTAGATTGAGGTGGTGATCCTGTCTATTGCAGATGCGGAAATACAGTTGCGTGTCATCTGCATATGAGTGATAGAGCAGTTTTTGGCTGCTGATAATCTCAAAAAGAGGACGAAGATATATGTTAAACAGCACTGGTGACAGAGGCGATCCTTGAGGGACTCCGCATGTTACTGTGCGTTTCTCAGACGTAAAAGGTCCTAACTTCACTGTTTGCGATCGGTTTTCCAGAAAAGAGGAGAACCAAGATAAATCGCCTTCTGCGACTCTGGCTACTTCAGCAAGCCGAGTCAGTAACAGTTTGTGGTCTACAGTGTCGAAACCTGCACTTAGGTCCAACAGAACTAGAAGACAAGATTCTCCTTCGTCTGCGGCCTTGAGAACATCGTCCCATACTTTCAGCAATGCTGTTTCCGTCCCGTGTCCGGGACGGAAGCCTGATTGCAATGGGTCAAGTAGCTTGTAGGTATCTAGATGCTGTTGCAGCTGTTGTACCACTACTTTTTCCATTATCTTTGAGAGTACGTTGAGGCTTGTTATGGGACGGCGGTGGAGTGGGTCCTTGGGGTCCAGGGAGGGTTTCTTCATGATGGGTTGGATTATACCCTCTTTCAACTGTGAGGGCACTATGCCCTCCAAGAAAGACTGGTTGATAAGCTGCGTGATGGGAGGAGCCAGGATGTAGGCGCATTCCTTCAGCAGTTTTGTGGGGATAATGTCATTTGGCGCTGTGCCATTACGCAAAGCGCCAATGACATTCTTGGTGATCTCAATGGAGATGGGTCCCAGGGTAAACTTACCTGATATAAACTGATTTGCTTTTTGTGCTGCTTCTTTCTCCCTAACAAGGACTGCAAGTGGCACAGATCAAATCAGTTATTTTTTAAGCCAGTTAATGGTGTATCAGTGACTGCACAGCTGCTTTAATGTGCCATTTTATATTTACCTAGATTTCAGCTTTAGGCTCTGTTTCCACTAGTGCGACCCCAAAGTTGCGCAAAGTCATATTCCAATCGCACACTTTCCTGAGTAAGCTCTCAAAATTTGGGTGCAGCAATAACCAGCTGGATACTGATTCAAGTCACAAAATAGATATTAGCCAGCACACCATGGATCAACAAAAAGTAGCACCCAAACAGGTAATTTATTGCATGATCACAACATAAGAAGAGTGCAATGTTTCGGAGTCACGCAGGACTTCTTCGTCAGGCATCATCACATGCCTGACAAAGGGGTCCTGCGTGACTCCGAACGTTGCACTCTTCTTATGTTGTGATCATGCAACAAATTACCTGTTTGTGCGCTACTTTTTGTCGATCCATGGGAGAACAAGTCGCACCGAAGTCGAAACAAAGTAGCACAAAAAAATATTTTTTTGAGTCGCACCAATTAGAATGGGGATCAACCCCCTCTGGATACTCAACTCCTTCTTCCCCATCTAAACAAATTGAAAGAGACTACCACTCTCGTAAGTGCAGCCAAAGCCTCGCTGTTTACCCTTCTTCTACATCAACAACTTAATCTTTGTGCCCACACCCTTCCCCCTCTCCCTGCCCCCCCCCCATCTTTTTTTGGAATCATCCTTGAGTTCCCTTTCGGGAGCCCTAGGGTCCCTCCTTTATCTTGGATCCATCCAGTTACCCTTTTGTTTTTTCGATTTATTGGTTGTTATTCTTGTACTGTGACTTCGTCCCTGTTGTCAACCCCACCTTAGGGACTCAGGTTCACTATCCTTAGGTTACAAGTCTCGCTATTATTACAGTTTGTTTTGTATTTTTTTTATTTTTTATTAATACTATAATTTCTATCCTCTGCATGAAACTTGCTTCAATAAAAATATGTTTAAAACAAAAATAAAAAAAAGAATGGGGACCATTGAAATACATGAATTTTCACTACTGCACAACAACTTGCAGTAGTGAAAACAGAGCTTTACAGAAATGAAGCAATAGGGAGAGGTGTGGGCCAAATGCTGCGTACACACGATCACTTTTTGTGATGAAAAAAAACGACGTTTTATGTGACGAAAAAAAACAACGTTTTTCAGACTTCATTTTTCAAAACGACGTTGCATACACACCATCGTTTTTCCAAAATGCTCTAGCAAAGCGCGGTGACGTACACCACGTTCAACGGCACTCTGTTCCATTGAAGCTCCGTCTCATAACTTGCTTCTGAGCATGCGAGGTTTCAAAAACGTTGTTTTCAATGTCGTTTTGCCCACACACCATCACTTTTTATGATACAAAAAATGACATTTTGAAAAACGACACAAAAAACTCAAGCATGGTGGCTCAACGTGATTGGCACTGCGCTGACAAGCCGTTCACCTCTGCAGCAAAGGGTTCGGACCCCGGTCTCGGCTACATGTGAATTGAGTTTGGTGGTCTCAGCCCGGCTCCCGGTGGGTGTGCTATGCAAGGTACGACTGTGCTTAGTACGCCCACCCCCCCCCCCCACAAAAACCACTACACTTGCACGCACACGAAATTGGTTTAAAAAACACACACACTTTGGCCATGCGGTCTCCTAAAAAAAAGAGAGGCGAAGGACCTACAGGGCTGGCTGGGTGGGCTAGGCCCCCTCACTCCCTCATAGGGGAGTCCCTCTGCCCCATTGGGGCCCCGTTGGGCCCCAGTTGGGCTCCCAAGAGGAGCAGGTAGGGCGGGGTGAGTGGGAGGCCCCCCTTCACACCCGCTATTGCCACCAGGGGCATGGAGAAGGATGGCGATTGCCTCCGGGGGGAGGGTCTGCCTACTCCCAACTCCTGCAGTCTGGCTCCTCTCTCTCGAGTTCACGCACAAAAAAAAAACTTTAAAAAAAAACTCAAGCATGTTCGAATTTTTTTGGGTCGTTTTTTTTTAAGACATAAAACGACGTTTTGCCCACACACGATCATTTTAAATGACGTTTTTGAAAACGTTGTTTTTTTTCATCACAAAAAGTGATCGTGTGTACGCGGCATTAGGGCATTCTGTATAAAACTGCACTTAGCATACAATTCTCCTAATTTTTCAAGGATTCACTCATTAAGTCATTAGGGTTGTTATGTGATAAAAGACTCGCTTCGCTGAATTAACACAGTAATGCCTTTCCATCTCTTTGTTTTACAGCTATCCTTTTACAAGCCTACAAAAGCTCGTCATAAGATCCTGCTTGAAGCCAAAGCTTTTCCCTCCGACCATGTAAGCAGTGCGCCCTTTCTAACAGCTAATTATACGTTAATGTACATTTTCTCATACCTGCCATGGTGATAATCATCGTTACGCAGTAAATAATCCCCAACACAAAGAAAAGCACATTAAAACCAGCTTGCATTATAGTATAAGGTAATATTTACCATCATTCAAAAGAATAATAAAAAAATTAAAAAACATATACCAGGGAGGACAGGATTTTTGCACATTGATATAAAACTTAGCTGCTTGTATGGATCTTATTTTTATATTATATTTTATATTAAGTTGCTTAGTTGTATTACATATTGCATAGTTCAACTTTGACCAATACAAACCTCCCAACTGTCCCTGAATCCGAGAGCTTGTTCCTGATTTGGAACAAAGTCACTCTTTCCTCCTCATTTGTCCCTCATTTTGGTCTGATCTATATACCGGTATTTTTTTTTTTTAATTGTTTATTTATAAATTTTAAATAAAGTCATACAAAAGAGAATACACAGGAATCATTAACAGTTTAAAGAAATGCAGGTATACAATGTCTTATGCCGCGTACACACGATCACTTTTTGTGACGAAACAAAACGACGTTTTTCAAACTTCATTTTCCAAAACGACGTTGCATACACACCATCGTTTTTCCGAAATGCTCTAGCAAAGCGTGGTGACGTACACCACGTTCGACGGCACTCTGTTCCATTAAAGCTCCATCTCATAACTTGCTTCTGAGCATGCGCGGGTTTAAAAACGTCGTTTTGCCCACACACGATCACTTTTTATGACACAAAAAATGACATTTTGAAAAATGTTCAAATTTTTTTTTGGCCGTTTTTTTGAAGACTTAAAACAACGTTTTGCCCACACACGATCACTTTAAATGACGTTTTTTAAAAAATCTTTTTTTTTTTCATCACAAAATATGATCGTGTGTACGCGGCATTAGCGAACTACTACGCATATACATTTTGTACAGGTAAAGAAATGGCGATGTGGATAAACAAGTATCCTGAGTGTAATAAAGATATTCAATCCCATTAAAGAAAGGTAGAAATAATAAACACATAGTGAAATATGAAAAGCACAACAATAGAAATCTAGATAAATTTGGAACAGTCACTCGTCCTAACCTCACAGGGGTCCTAAGACCTAAGGAAACATAAACGTACATAAACATAAACATACTGTAAGACCCCCAAAAAAGATCTACATATATAGAGTTATAAATAACGTATACTAACTTGGTTAATTTCCCTCAGATCCATACACTGAATCATCCCATGCTGACCATGTTTCAGAAAATTTTGGTTCTGTACCCTCCACTGTAGCCGTCAATTGCTCCATTCTGCGTATATCAGCTACGGTAGTGAGTAGTTGTGGGATTGTTGGTGGTGAGATGGACAGCCACAATCTAGGAATGACCCTTTTGGCAGCCAATAAAATAAAGGACACCAGCCGGCGCAGGGCCTTAGAAATACCCGAAAAGGGGAGGCCTAACAAACAGTGCATGGGCGTTAAAGAAACAGGAATACCTCAAAGTCAGTTGGCTTCTCTAAAGTCAAAGAAGGGGATCTGGAGGAGAAAAAATGTCTGATCTGTAGGTATGAGTGGTAGAGTTTTTGGGGAACCTGATGCTGTTTTTGCAACTCAGGGAAGGTCAGTAAGCGTCGAGTCACTGGATTAACAAAGTGTCGTAATTGGAAAAGTCCTGCCTGAGTCCATGGCAACATACGATCATAGGAGAGGCTATCTGGTATATCTGGGTTGAATAGGATGTTCAAGAGTGGTGGGCTCGGAGAAGACAAGGAAAAGCGCTCAGAGCAGCGTTTCCAAATGGACAACGTGAACAGCATGGGAGCCAAACAGATTTTCCGCAATTGGGGCATATGAAGAGCAGTGGAAGGCCAGAGCATATAGCAAGGGTGAACCGGGGCTGTGACATTCATTTATATTTCCTCCCACCTATTTGGTGCTTCCCGGGAGGTCCATGAGGCAAGAGCTCTCAAATGCGAGGCATAGTAGTATTTGACGAAGTCTGGGCCTCCCAAACCCCCCTATCCCCCTGGGCCAAGACCGCCGTCCCCACTAACCTGTGGGAGGCGTTATTCCAGACAAAGCGGAGACTCCTCCTTTGAAGGGATTTCAGCTGCGTCAATGGGACCGCTACCGGCAGTGTTTCAAACAAGTATAACAATTTAGGAAGTATGGTCATTTTAAGAACATTAATTCTCCCCAACAGGGATAGGGGGAGGGTGGTCCAGTGAGTCATACCGGTAGTTTTATAATACAATACACTTTTTATCTTTCAAAAATTGTTTCCAAGTGCTAAACCTTTCATCCAAATGCTAAATTGCTGTACCTGAAAATTTAAAAAGCCAATATAAAGGAATAGTGGTGGTCAGAGGCGGCTCTAGGCTTTGTGAGGCCTTATGCCCTGTACACGCGATTGGTTCGTCCCATGACAATGGACCGATGGACTGTTTTTATCGGACAAACCGATCGTGTGTGGGCCCCATCAGTTTTTTTTCCTATCGGTGAAAAAAAATAGAACCTGTTTTAAATCTTTCTTATGGTTATCGTTTTGATAGAAAAAAAAAAAAAAACGATCGTCTGTGGGGAAATCCATCGGTCAAAAAGCTGAAATTTCGCCTGGGCAGGTGGGGGGTATATGTGCCCAGTAAGCAGGTGGTTAATGTACCCATGCACATGCAGGCGTTTATGTGCATATTTGCATGCAGTATTCAGGGAAATAAAAAAATGCCTAAAACCTGCATTCGGGAACACAGCCTATTAACGTTTTTAATGCACACACATGCACACGAATGCATCAAAATGCGCTTAAGTGTGCATTAGCACGTACATTTATTCCAATTTCCAGAGATAATGAATAGTCTGGCCAGTAGAATGCATTTTTCACTGAACACAATACTAGCGTACTCACACATACTTATGCAACATTTTATAAAATACCATTTTATTAAATAAAAAGAAAAACAATGAACAAGTGTACAGCAGCTGTAGAGTACTAATTAGTATACGTTGGCAGAAAAAGATCCAGCATATTTGGAGTATTACCATGTACATGATGGGCCAGATCCACAGAGCGGTCTATCTCCTGATACGCCGGCATACTTTCAAATTTCCCGCGTCGTATCATTAGTTTGAATCCTCAAACCATGATACGACGGCTTCGGGCTTCGATCCGACAGGCTTAAGTCTTCGTACGCCTTCGGTTCTATGCTGCAATCTTTTTGCGCCCGCTGGGTGGAGTTTGCGTCGTTTTCCATGTCGGGTATGCAAATTAACTTTTTACGGCGATCCACGAAGTTACGATCGGCCGTCGCTTTCTCTAACGTCGTCGCTAGTTGGCTTTTTCCGGTGTATAGTTAAAGCTGCTATTATCTGGTCTATAGTTAGGCCCCATACACACGAGCGGACAGATTTGTTCAAATCTGTCCGTCCGACAGATTTGAACAAATCTGTCTGCTGGGATTTTGGTTTGCTCGCGTGTACACACGAGCAAACCAAAATCCCCGCCAGCAGAGAGCGCGCTGACGTGGCGGTGACGTGGCGGTGACGTTGACGCCGCCACGTCACCGCACCAGGAAGTAAAACACTTCCGCGCATGCGCCGAATACATTCGGCGGCGGAGCGGGACGACATGTCTGCTGGTAAGTGTACTAACCAGCAGACATGTCGGGCGGACAGATTTCCACTGGATAGATTTCAAAGCATGCTTTGAAATCTGTCGGGTGGACAAATCTGTCCGCTAGCCCATACACACGATCGGAGATGTCTGCTGAAACGGTCCATCGGACCGTTTTCAGCGGACAAATTCGATCGTGTGTGCGAGGCCTTAGACGTGCTATGTTAAGTATGGCCGTCGTTCCCGCTTCGAATTTTAAATTTTTTTTTTTTTGCGTAAGTCGTCCGTGAATAGGAATGTACGTAAATTACGCTACTAAAAAAAAAAAATGACGTTACAACGTAATTTCGCGCAAGGCACGGCGGGAAATTTACGAATGGAGCATGCGCAGTTCGATCACCGTGGGGACGCGCCTAATTTAAATGATTCACGCCCCCTAATCGCGTATTTTGATTCCGCCGCAAGAAATACACTATGCCGCCGTACCTTACGGGCCAAAATCTTCCTGGATTCGACTTAGAGCCAGGTAAAATACGGCGGCGTAGTGTATCTCTGATACACTGCGCCAGGGCAATTGTATGTGGATCTGGCCCGATGTCTTTAAATAAAAGCTGACCATTGTAAGCACCTCTATCAGTGTTAAATAGTTTGTCTCAACGCTCTAACTTCTACTTTGGTTGGACAGCTTGGTCTGTTAAAAGAATTTGAATAATAAGACTTACCAGCCAGATCCCCAGGTGATAAAACTGTTACAGGGGAACTCAGAAAAACAAAGACTGCTTTCATTCCAGTGACATTATATGACATTTTACCTTTAGTTATCGCTTTAATTGAAATTTGTGAGTAAAACAAACCTATTTTCAGTTCTTTACAAAGTGCGATTTCAGCGGTAAACATCATACAAACTAGAGGGATTAAAACTGGGTTAATCAATGATGGGGAAAGATCCTAATAGATCAGAGATATAATAGCATGCAATGCTGATTTGTACATTCTAGAGCCTGCAACATACTTTTTTTGTATTTAAAGAGCCACGGACTTAAAGGGTAACCCCATTTTCATGGAAAAACATAGCAAATAAAAAAAATGAATATAGCATTACAAATTTAAGGTTACTAAAATTGCATTTCTTCTTTAATCTGTAGTGCTGTTATTTTCTGTAAAATTCAATGTGATATGACAACCTGGCGGCTGGGGCTCAACATTTTTGGGGGGGTGCAAACAAACGAAAAAAAAAACATTTGCAGCCTCACTGTACCTGCCATATGTAAGTATTACATAAGTGCAGTGGTGTATTTCGGTTTTGTGCTGCCCTAGGCCTGACTAAACTCGTGCAACCCCTAATTTAAATATGACCCACCCATTCCTGTCAAGGTCACACCCCTTCCTGTTTAAGACCCACCCTGAAATTTTCCAGTGGGTACACCAGTTTTGGGGGCCTCGGGGGGGGGGGGGGGATTCCTATAATTCCACATAAACAAATTTCTGCTAAATATATGGAGGATTAAGAAGATATAACCATGCCAGTGGTGCAGCAGAAAACATATAGCACAGTGATGAAGATATGTAGTCCAGGCAGTGAGCAAAGGAAGAATTGGGGGCAGGAACACATAAATCCATCTGTTGACCAGCAATCAATAGAAATAAAATTAAGATTTCTTAATATGTACAACTGACACAAGCAAAGGATTGCAGGAGAGTCCTACTACCTAACTGCCAGGTATAGGTGACCATGCCAGTGTCCCTTGTGTCTGCACCATCCCTATCATACCGGCAGCAGTGCGGCCGCTTTATGGGATCGCCAGACTGATTTGTCTTGCGGCCCAGTTCACCTCATAAGACTGGCGCTACATGAAAAGTGTAGCGCCAGCCGGTGGGGACTCTTTTCATGCTGCCCCCCTGCAAAGTGCTGCCCTAGGCCTGGGACTTGTTGGCCTAGGCCAAGATACAGCGTTGCATAAGTGTACAGTATTGTGGTGGATTTGTAGCGCAACTTTGGGAAAGCATACTCGTTACATATATACGAAATGTAAAGATGTTTTCTTGCCTGTTCCCTAGGCTTTAGGACTAGTAGTAAGGATGTGTTTGCACAGAATGTAAAATATTGATTGTCTTTGTGGATCAAAAAGGTTCAGCAGCAGGTTTAGGGTTCTGAGCCTTCAAGGTTGACTTTTAATTAAAAAAACATTTTCTAACTCAGTGGGCACCTTTTTTTCTAAACATATCTGTATATGTCTATATAACTGTAGGTTGATTATGTTCTGTGATGATTTAATGAAAATTCTTCACGCTCTTTAAATGAAATCTCTTGTCTTGCAGTACGCAGTGGAGTCGCAGATTCAGCTTCATGGACTCGATGTGGAATCCAGCATGCTATTAGTGCATCCCCGCGAGGTTTGTTTCACACATTTATTTCCATATTTCACTTCCAAGACTATAATCTGTGCTTCATCCTGCCAGAAACCTTCTGATTTCAGCTTCTATTTCAAGGACCTGTCTGAGATCAAGAAAGTGACCCAACAATATGGCATTCTGCTAGTCGGTGTTTGGATTAGTGTAATGCAAGTCCCCGGGGAGAGACAACTGAAGGCTTTTATTACTATGCCAGTGTCTTCATTAATTACAGACTGGGATAGATGAAAGGGTCCTGTGGACAGATACGGCAATGTCCCTACATCTAAACAGTCTTTACAAAATCTCATTGCTGTCCTCTCAGTGTTATCCTATTCATATAATGCCTTTGTTAGAGAGGTTCTTTGGTGAATATTGTTATGTATATATTTAAAAGAGGTGTCCACTGACTTTTCCTAAATGCACCTATTGGCAGGGTTTAAAGGGGTTTTAAAGGTTCAATTTTTTTCCCTAAATAGCTTTCTTTACCTTAGTGCAGTCCTCCTTCACTTACCTCATCTTTCCATTTTTCTTCTAAATGTCTTTATTTCTTCTGAGAAATCCTCACTTCCTGTTCTTCTGTCTGTAACTCCACACAGTAATGCAAGGCTTTCTCCCTGGTGTGGAGTGTCGTGCTCGTCCCCTCTTTTAGACTGCAGGAGAGTCAGGACGCCCATTAACACACAGAGAGTGTCCTGACTGTCCTGTAGTCCAAGGGAGGGGGAGCATTACACTCCACACCAGGGAGAAAGCCTTGCATTAATGTGTGGAGTTACAGACAGAAGAATGGGAAGTGAGGATTTTTCAGAAGAAATAAGGACATTTAAGGCCGCGTACACACGATCGGTTTGGTCCGATGAAACTGGCCTTAAGTCCGTTGGACCAAACTTGCTTTAAAATCGGGACCGATGGACGCCTGGATATCGGGCCAAACCGATGGGTAGTACGCAAAAGCATCGGACCGAAAACCCACGCATGCTCAGAATTAAGTCAACGCATGGAGAATCTCAGTCTGTCATGGTTCATTCCGTTACAACCGCGTTCTGGCCCGATCGGATTTTGAACCGATGGTGTGTACGCACATCAGACCATCAGGCCATCAGTCTGTGAATCGATGAAAACGGTCCGTCGGACCATTTTCATCGGTTTGGTCCGATCGTGTGTACATGGCTTTAAAAGCAAAATCGAAGAATGAGGTAAGTGAAGCTATTTAGGAAAAAAAATTGTACCTTTACAATCCCTTTAACCGTAATACCCAAAACGTGGAAGGGTCAGCACACATCAGTACTTAAATGTTACTTTATAGTATAGAAATTAAAAGATTGAAGAAATATGGTAATTTACGGAAACAGCACCACATATAGTTAGGTGCTAAATCAGGTAAATTTAGTTTGGGCTCACTTTAACCAGTGTGGCTGTCTTAATTGTTTTGATCTGTGTTCCAGCAGTTGCAGGACTGAGTGCTTCCCCCTGATCAATCCAGAAAGCTCTGGAAATTAGTGAGCAGGAAGAAGCTAATTAGCAGCTGAATATTCATTCAGTCCTGGCCAATCCCAGAGGGTTGCCCAGATGGTGGCTGGGAGCATGTATAAATACTCTGAGGCAGGAGGGTCTTTTTACTTAAAAGGAGATCACAGACCTCTTAGGTCATCCTGACATGTGCCTGTGAGTTGTCAAGGCCTTAGGTCGGATATCTGGAGGCCTGCTTGGCTGGAAGCTGCAGAAAGCTGACTGAGGGACTGTTGTCTGAGGATCTACTCTGTCATCACAGAGTGTCGGCAACCAATTTTCTAAGGATATTTGTGAGTAGGAATGGAGGGAGAGAGAGATCCTAGAGACTGTGGGCTGAGGCCATCCCTTGGGAGTTCGTCAACTGTGTGTGTAAATGGGACATAGTGTTAAGTGTCCTGAAGAGTTTAGTCTATTTAATTCCCATTGAAAATAATTTGCTTGGACTTTCCACCAGAGGAAGTTTACCATATATACTCGAGTATAAGCCGAGTTTTTCAGCACATTTTTTTGTGCTGAAAATGCCCCCCTCGGCTTATACTCGAGTCACCTTTTGCACCTGATTTCCTGGATTTGGGGACCCAGTACTGGCTGGCCGTAGGTCCTCTGGACCCCAAACTTGGCCCACTTTTAAACCTCACTTTTCCTCTCCTAGTGTGCAAAGGTAGTTGTCCGGAGGAGCACCGATTTTTCAAAGCCGGGCACCCCTTCCATAGACTCCCATGTTAAACGGTAAACTGTAATTTCTCTGGCGATTTTTGGGACCCGGTACCGGCCGGTCGTAGGCCCCCTGGAACTTGGCACATTTTTCCTCTACAAGTGTGCAAAGTTTGTTGTTTGGGGGACCTACGGCTGGGGAGCACCAATTTTTCAAAGCCAGACACTCCTCCCATAGACTCCCATGTTAAACATTAGTCTAGTCATGGACACAGTAAGTCATGGGCACAGTGAGGCATGGAAACAGTGAGGCATGGGCACAGTGAGGCATGGACACAGTGAGGCATGGACACAGTGAGGCATGGACATGGACACAGTGAGGCAAAGTGAGGCACAGAGAGGCATGCAGATGAACACCCTAGGCTTATACTCGAGTCAAAACGTGTTCCCATTTTTTTGTGGTAAAATTAGGTGCCTCGGCTTATATTCGGGTCGGCTTATACTCAAGTATATACAGTACATTAATATCCTCAAGTTGCTGCAGGCTCAAGTGCCCACCTATCTTCCCACTCAATTACCCCAGTTACCCAAATTTAAAACAGCAAAAAGAAAACCCCATGACTGTTCATTAAGCCAAAGAGCGACACTGACCATGTGCCTGACTGCAGGAAAACTACTGGGGAAAGGATTGTGGGGAATGTACTAAGCGGCATTTTTGGGGGCAATGCTACTTACACACGTCGCATTTGGATTACCCACTGTCTGTCAAAAAAAGGACACTTTTCAATGATAATGTAATATGAACTTACAGACCACAGAATGCCTAAGGTACACTTCCCTTGGAGGGGGTATGTAGATTACTGGGCCCTTGCAGTTTATCCAGCTGCCCGTTCAAGAAGCTGGCAGAAGAAATACCCTGTAAGGGGAAACCTATTCTTTCCCTCTTCATCAGATGCTGCTTTCTAACACATAAAATATCGCGAATATTCGTTAATATCGCGAAATCGAATATGGCGTATTCCGCTCATCACTAGACATCACTAACCCAGCCTGCACCGATTTGTGACGTCACAAGGGGGCAGGACCATGTTGAGGGCATGTTGCCTGGTATGGTTCATAAAGGGCGTCACACTTGCTCACCCCCCCCCCCATTCCTGACTTGCCGGGTTGCATGCTCGGATATGGGTCTGGTATGAATTCTGGGGGGGGGGGCACAATGTTCTTTTAATTTTGAATTGGGGTTCCTCTTAAAATCCATGACAGCTGATGAGTCATCCATTGTTAAGGGCGCGGTGGCTGTTTTCCCCGCCTCCTCCTTAGCAACCAGCTAAATGCGCTAAATTACTGCATTAAATGATGTGGCAATTACCGCTAAATCGAACAAAAATACAGCATTCTGTATTTAACGCAAAATTCTTACTGAATTAAACACTTGTACAATTGTTACCACATGCAGTATTTTACTGCATTTTATTAGCGTTATGAATTGACCCCTATGTCCAATTTAATTAACTTTGTTTACCACCAGCAGCGGTGGATGATACACCTGTCTGGATTTCTGTGGTTTCATCACTTCATTCGGGTAAAAAAAAGAGTACCTGTTACCCATAATAAAGTACCCGACATGGACAGAAAATCTCACCTCACCTTGACCTTCTTTTCTTTTGGATCTACTGTGTACAATAATGGAATACACAAGACAACACTCAATCGATTCTAAGCAGATCCCGTCTTCTGTCTTTTCAGAAACATTTTTTCCACAGAAAAAGATGATTTTTCAGCTGCACCATCATTAACATTTAAGAAGGTTACAATATCCTTAAAAAGAACATACGGCAGAATGAATGCCATTTTATGCCTCCACATTTCTTTAAAGGCTAAGTTCTTTAAACCTTTCTCAATCCCATTAAGCTAGTATAAATAACCATATCCCCTCAGCTAATTAGTCTCTAGGAGCATAAACATTTTATTTTGCCTGCCTTTAGGATAGATTTAATTATTTCTAGCAAATGGGAATGCATGGTTTATCCCAGGTGAAGAACATAGCGCTAAGCAGACTCAAAGCAGCCAAAGAACGATTCATTTGCCGCATTCTGTGCTTAACTCACATTCACTATGGTTTACTTAGCATCTGCATTCGGTCTTTGTAACATTGGGTGTGTTTGGAATACAGACAATGTTCTACAGTGCAGCCGGACAGTATTCACACTGTTTCACTTTTTCCACTATTTTGTTATTTTACAGTCTTATTCCAAAATGTATTACATTCATTATTTTCCCTCAAAATCTTACAAATAATACCCCACAATGACACATAAGTGGAGAAGGATCTGGGTGTTTTAGTTGATCATAAGCTCAATAATGGCATGCAATGCCAAGCTGCGGTTTCCAAAGCGAGCAAAGTCCTTTCTTGTATTAAGAGAGGTATGGACTCCAGAGATAGAGATATCATTTTGCCCCTGTACAAATCATTAGTAAGACCTCATCTGGAATATGCAGTCCAGTTTTGGGCACCAGTTCTCAAAAAGGATATCGGAGAACTGGAGAAAGTGCAGAGAAGGGCAACCAAACTGATAAGAGGCATGGAGGAGCTCAGCTATGAGGAAAGATTAGAGGAACTGAATTTATTCACTCTTGAGAAGAGGAGAATAAGGGGGAATATGATCAACATGTACAAATACATAAGAGGTCCATATAGTGAACTTGGTGTTGAGTTATTCACTTTAAGGTCAACACTGAGGACAAGGGGGCACTCTTTACGTCTGGAGGAAAAGAGATTTCACCTCCAAATACGGAAAGGTTTCTTCACAGTAAGAGCTGTGAAAATGTGGAACAGACTCCCTCCAGAGGTGGTTCTGGCCAGCTCAGTAGATTGCTTTAAGAGAGGCCTGGATTCTTTCCTAAATGCACATAATATAACTGAGTACTAGGTTTTGTAGGTAAAGTTGATCCGGGGTAAATCCGATTGCCTTTCGGGGGATCAGGAAGGAATTTTTTCCCCTTCGGTAGCAAATTGGATCATCGCTCTGCTGGGGTTTTTTGCCTTCCTCTGGATCAACTGTGGGTATGGAGTTGGGTGTATGGGAGGATGTACTGTGTTTTTACTTTTTTTTTTTTTATTTATTTTTATGGTTGAACTGGATGGACTTGTGTCTTTTTTCAACCTGACTAACTATGTAACTATGTAACTATGTAACAATGTGAAAGTAGTTTGTTTGAAATCTTTGCAAATGTATTAAAAATAAAAAATAAATAAAATCACATGTACATTAGTATTTACAGCCTTTGCCATGACACTCAAAGTTGAGCTCAGGTGCTTCCTGTTTCCACTGCTCATCCTTAATGTGTTTCTACAACTTGATTGGGGTTAGGGTTAGGTGTTAAGGGGCAGAGTTAGGCCTCGTACATACGATAGGATAGCCAGAGGAAAACGGTCTGAAGGACCGTTTTCATCGGTCAAAACGGATCGCGTGTGGGCCCCATAGGTTATTTAAACTTTGGTTAAAAAAAAGCCAACTTGCTTTAAAATTTAACCGATGGATACCTAACCGATAGGTCAAAACTGATCGTTAGTAGGCACGACCATCGGTTAAAAATCCATGCATGCTCAGAATCAAGTCGACGCATGCTTGGAAGCATTGAACTTCATTTTTTTTAGCACGTCGTTGTGTTTTACGTCACTGCGTTCCAACACAATCCTTTTTTTAACCGATGGTGTGTAGGCACATCAGACCATCAGTCAGCTTCATCGGTTAACCAATGACAACGGTCCATCACACCGTTCTCATCGGATGGACTGATCGTGTGTATGAGGCTTTAGGGTTAGGGGTTAGGGTTGTGGTAAATTCAGTTGATTGGACATGAGTCGGAAAGGCACACTCCTTTCTATATAAGGTGCAACAGTTAACCAAGCCATGAGGTCCAAGGAATTGTCTGTAGACCTCAAAGACAGGATTGTATCAGGGGGATAGATCTGGGCAAGGGTACAGAAAAATGTCTGCAGCATTGAAGGTCCCAATGAGCACAGTGGCCTCCATCATCCGTAAATGGAAGAAGTTTGTAACCACCAGGACTCTTCCTAGAGCGGGCCACCCAGCCAAACTGAGCAATTTGGGGCGAAGGGCCTTGGTCGAGGAGGTGACCAGGAACCTGATGGTAACTCTGACAAAACTCCATCATTTTTCTGTGGAGAGAGGAGAACCTTCCAGAAGAACAATCATCTCTGCAGCACTCCACCAATCGGGCCTGTTTGGTATAGTGGCCACACGGAAGCCACTCCTCCTGTGAAAGGCATATAACAGCCCATCTGGAGTTTGCCAAAAGGCACCTGAAGGACTCTCAGACCATGAGAAACAAAATTCTCTGTTCTGATGAACCAAATATTGAACTCTTCGTCCTAAATGGCAAGCCTCATTTCTGGATGAAACCAGGCACCACTCATCACCTGGCCAATACCTTCCCTACAGTGAAGTATGGTGGTGGCAGCATCATGCTGTGGGGATGTTCCTCAGCGGCAGGAAATGGGAAACTAGTCAGGATGGAGGGAAAGATGAATGCAGCAATGTACAGAGATATCCTTGATGAAAACCTGCTCCAGAATGCTCTGGACCTCAGACTGGGGTGAGGGTTCAACCTACAACAGGACAACGACCCTAAGCACACAGCCAAGATAACAAATGAGTGGCTACTTGACAATTCTGTGAATGTTCTTGAGTGGCCCAACCAGAGCCCAGACTTGAACCCGATTGAACATCTCAGGAGAGATCTGAAAATGGCTGTGCGCCGATGCTCCCCATCCAACCTTATGGAGATTGAGAGATCCTGCAAAGAAGATTGGGAGAAACTGCCCAAAAAATAGGTGTGCGAGCGCGAGCTTGTAACATCATACCCAAAAAGACCTGAGGCTGTAACTGGTGCCAAAGATGCTTCAACAAAGTATTGAGCAAAGGCTGTGAATACTTACGTACATGGGATTTTTTTTTTATTTTCAATAAATTTGCAAAGTGTTAAAAAAACTTCTTTCACATTGTCATTATGGCAGTGGTTCTTAACCTGGGGGTCGGGACTCCCTTGGGGGTCAAATGACAATTTGCCAGCGGTCACCGAATCCTGGGCTGTTCCTGAAGCCCATGCTGCTCTCCCAGCCTTTTTGCAGCCACCCAGCAGGGCTGTTCCTGAAGCCCACAGCTGCCCATTCAGTTCACGGCATGGCTTGGGGCAGAGACTAGAGATCAGCTGATGTAGGAGGGGCTGGAGGAGACCCCATATACTGATTTTGGCATAGGTGTCAGTGCTACATGACACCACAAAGCCGGAGACACAGTGGGTAACACTACCTGTGATTAGAGTTGCCATTATAATGCCGCATACACACGATCGGAAATTCCGACAACAAACGTGTGGATTTTTTTTCCGACGGAATGTTGCCTCAAACTTGTCTTGCATACACACATACACACAAATGTTGTCTGAAATTCCGAACGTCAAGAATGCGGTGACGTACAACACTACGATGAGCTGAGAAAAATGAAGTACAATGAATCCGAGAATGCGTCAAATTGATTTTGTTGTCGGAACATTTGAGAACCAACTCTCAAATTTTTGTTGACGTAAATTCCGACAGCAAATGTCCGATGGAGCCGACACACGGTTGGAATTTCCGTCAAAAAGATCATATCGAACATTGGAATTTCCAATCGTGTGTACGCAGCAGAAGTCCCTACTACAGTTCTCAGATCAGCAGATGACCTTGATCAAGAGCACCTAAGTTGGCCGATCAGCAGCACTGCCACTCATTCACTCCCCCCAGCACTGCCACTCATTCACTCCCCCCAGCACTGCCACTCATCATCCCAACTCCTCAATATCACTGCCACTCATCATCCCAACTCCTCGCCAGCACTGCCACTCATTCTATTCCCCCCACAAAGGAGTAAGAGAAGAAATAAAACAAAAAAGACGGCTAGAGAGAGTGATGGAGGAAAAAAAAAATAAGAAAATATGATAGAGAGAGAAAAGGGAAAGAAAGGAGAACAAAGAAAGAGTGTTAAATCCTAAATGTACCATAAGGGGCTTTATTACTGTCCAAGTGGAAGGGATTCGGGGGGTGCTAAATGTCTGAGTTAGGGGCGCAAATTACTTGTCTTGCCTTGGGTGCTGACAACGCATGCTATGAAAATTTTACTGTTAGGGGTCCCCACAACTTGGAAAAATTTTGGCAAGGGGTGACGGCACTAGTAAGGTTTTGCGGAAAATAATGAATTTAATCCATTTTGGAATAAGACTGTTAAGCCCCGTACACACGGCCGAGGTTCTCGGCAGAAACCAGCGAGAACCTCGCTGGGAGCTGCATTCTGCCGAGAACCTCAGCCGTGTGTACTCTCTCGGCGAGCCCCGCTTGTCGGGAAACCCGTCGAGCAAATAGAGAACAGGTTTTGAATGGCTGGTTGCCTTTCCCGACGGGCGAGTCGCCGATTCTGACGGCCGGCAGAGAACATCGACGGGCGGAACGATGTGTTCCGCCCGTAGAGGTTCTCTGCCGTGTGTACGGGGCCTAACATACAAAATGTGGAAAAAGTAAAGCGCTGTGAAAACTTCCCTGTTGCATTGTATGTGCTAACAATTGAATGTGAAAGCATTCACTGCATGCTGTGAATTTCTCACAGTGTGCAATAAAGGATTCAGCAAATCAGAGCCTGCTTCATTTCCTGTCTGGAGGACATCGGCATCATCTAGCACTTTTCTCCCTGGCTTGACTATCCCTGGCCTGCCCCATTCATTCACTGAATTTCTGTTTTTTCAATTATGGAAGCGGTCATAAAAGGGACATATACATTGGTCATAGTATTTCAGTTGGCTGTATGAACTGCATCTTTATTTCTGACTGCAAAGCTTGATTAAATTCCCGGCAGGCCAATTATATGCGATTGAGAAATAAATCGAAAACAGAGTTCATGTAGAATTTATGTACTGGCAGCAAAAGCTTACTTCTGAGAATCAGCCCCATGGTGAGACACTTTCATATCTGAAATGTGGATTCCGAGTATCTTCAGAATACTTATAGAAATCTCTGCCGCATTACAAATATACATAAGCACATACCTGTAAGGTAAGGTGACCAGATTTATAATATGAAATCCGGGGACATATTTTTTTTTTCTAGTAATGGCGGCAATCAGTGACTCTCTGCCTGTTGCCGCCGCCGCCTGCCTCACAGCCTCTCAAATCTTACTCTCCGGGCCCCGGCTACTACTGGGTGAGGAGCGGAGGAAGATCACTCTGCCAGGGAAGGCAAGGAGATAAGCAGTCAGGCAGGGAGTCAATGCAGAAGAACATGCGAGCGGAGCTGAATGGGCATACACCCGAAACTGAAGAATTTTCCCTCCACTCTGACCAGCACATGATCATCAGAAAGGGGCACAGATAATGGAAAAAAAATAGACCCTTCCTAAACTAGTAGGAGCGGCGGAGCGGGGTGTGTAATTCAGATTTTTTTAAATAATTTTGCACTGACTGTCTTTGAAATTGCCCCAGTCCCTGTTCAAATCCAATCTGGGGACAAAACTGGGGACAGACTTGGTTCGGGGACAGTGTCCCCAATCCAGGGACTGTCTCCTGAAGCCGGAGATGTCTGGTCACCCTACTGTAAGGAAGAGGGTATTTACATTTCCTGACGCTCATGCTTTTCAATTCAGTATGGAGAACCAGGCTCTTAAAAACTGCTTGGAAACCAACAGCTCCTGGAATGTTCATCCGCATACCTCCAAACTTTCTGAGATGGGAATTAGGGACACCTATTAACAAATGTATGTAGGCAGAACAGGACTGGTCTTAGTGGTTTTGCATAGTTACTGTACATTAATCCAGCTTGAACCAATGTAAATATGCATGTGTCATGCCTGGAAGATCCTTCTGGAAGCTAGAAATTACTGTAGTAGACACTGCTACTACAGTGATCATGGCTAGCTTCCAGGTCCCGGCACAGGTGCCATTCAAGGCAGACTTAGGGCCAGATTCACGTATTCCAGAGCATCTTTGCTCTGGAGTAACGCTTCTGATTTGCGTTGCGCTGCCGAATTTTTAGGAGCAAGTGCTGTCATTCACGAAGCACTTGCTCCTAAAGTTGCGGCAGCGCATCGCAAATGAGCCGGCGGAATTCAAATGTCGCGGGTACGGGGCGTGTAGTATGCTAACTACGCGCGATCCCGCCGCCGACGTACTGCGCATGCGTCGAGTGTCAAAACATCCCCGTGCGCATGCTCCAAAATCTGTGAATGAACGTCAATGACGTCACATTCCCATTCATGACCGTTTTACGCAAGCGACGTTTTTTTTTTTTTTCCCGACGCGATGACGACGCCTATACCTAACATAGGATACTCCAACCCCATGTAGGTATATCTATGCGCCGCGTATCCCGTCCGGAAACGTCGTAACGTCACTGCGTCGCGCCGGATTTCGATCGTGAATTGCCGATTTCCGCTCATTAACATATTTTTTGAGCGTAAATCGGCGGGAACGCCCCCGGCGCCATTTTTAAGTTGAAGTAACGATGCGATGGCGAAACTCAGTTACGCTCATCGCATCGGAACTTCAACCCGGCGTTTCTTGTTTTCTGGTTACAGAAAACAGAAACGCCGGCTCAAAGCCACTGTTACGCTGGCGGATCACTCGATCCGCCAGCGTAACCTTTCATGAATCTGGCCCTTAGTGTTTTTTTCTTAACCACTTAAAACCCGAACCATTACGCAGGTAAAGGACCTGGCCAGTTTTTGCGATTCGGCACTGCGTCGCTTTAACTGACAATTGCGTGGTCGTGCGACGTGGCTCCCAAACAAAACTGGCGTCCTTTTTTTCCCACAAATAGAACTTTCTTTTGGTGGTATTTGATCACCTCTGCGGTTTTTATTTTTTGCGCTATAAACAAAAATAAAGCGACAATTTAAAAAATATATATATATTTTTTACTTTTTGCTATAATAAATACCCCCAAAAAAGATATATTTTTTTTTCTCAGTTTAGGCCGATACGTATAAGCGTTTATCGATTGGTTTTCGCAAGATTTATAGTGTTTACAAAATAGGGGATAGTTTTATTGCATTTTTGTTAATATTTTTTTTTTTACTACTAATGGCGGCGATCAGCGATTGTTTCCATGACTGCGACATTATGGCGGACACATCGGACAATTTTGACACATTTTTGGGACCATTGTCATTTTCACAGCAAAAAAATGCTATAAAAATGCATTGTTTACTTTGAAAATGACAATTGCAGTTTGGGAGTTAACCACTAGGCGGCACTGAAGAGGTTAGGTGTGACCTCATATGTAAAAAGGGAGGGGGTGATGTCTGCGCTGTAATGGTGGGTGAACGGTGATAGGGTCAGGATGGGTGAATGTGGTGGGGAAATAAACTTAGAATAACATCATAACCAACATGAAAATAGACAATGTGAATATAGTATAACAATGGGGGTGATACCAATAAACACAGAGCGGTGACAAATACACTAACCTGTGTAATGTGAAACCAAGGAAAAGTCCATGCAGTGAAAATGAATGCACAGTGCTAAAACAGTTGAACTATAAGACCAGAAAACTTTCCATGGGGAAATGCCTCTGGATACACAAAAAAACGTAATAAAAATGTATACATCAAAAGGTAAAATATATACATAAATAAAGTCTCTTATGAAAAAAAACAAAAATCCAAAAAGGTCCAGAATGGGCTAGTGATGTCAGGAAAGGGTGATAGTGGTAGACACCTCAGGTGGTCCCCAGCTCCTAACCTCAAGGCTATTGCACAGATAGCCTAAAACAGCACTTCCAAAGAAGAGCAATTTCCTCAGCAGGGCAAGCAGCAGAAGCACTCCTCAGCAGTAAATAAAGCAGACATAGAACGGGTGAGGATACAGTACAAGGAACGTTACTAAGGACAGGGTGTGTCACTAATATCCACTCACCAGAGGGCAGTGGCGTAACCAGAGTTATGGGCGCCCGGGGCAGAATTTTTTTTTCGCCCCCCCCCCCCCCCTTGTATAATCATCCACTCTGGTTATAAGGATCTGTAATGTATCCCTCTCAGGGCTTTCAGCATGTAAGGGGTAAATTATTGCAGGATTAATCATTTAACCCCTTACTGTAAGGGATTAACAGACTGACCCCCCCCACAACCACAGATCCCCCATCATAGACTGAACCCCCCCCCCCACAATCACAGATCCCCCATCACAGACTGACCCCCCCACAATCACAGATCCCCCATCACAGACTGACCCCCTAAATAACAGACCTCTCATCACAGATGGATCCCCCCAATCACAGATAGACCCCCCACAATCACAGACCCCCTATTTAACAGACCTCAGACAGTAACCCCCACCATAGTGCAGACCTCAGACAGTAACCCCCACTAGTGCAGACCTCAGACAGTAACCCCCACAATAGTGCAGACCTCAGACAGTAACCCCCACAATAGTGCAGACCTCAGACAGTAACCCCCACAATAGTGCAGACCTCAGACAGTAACCCCTATAATAGTGCAGACCTCAGACAGTATACCCCAGCATAGTGCAGACCTCAGACAGTAACCCCCATAATAGTGCAGACCTCAGACAGTAACCCCCATAATAGTGCAGACCTCAGACAGTAACCCCCATAATAGTGCAGACCTCAGACAGTAACCCCCATAATAGTGCAGACCTCAGACAGTAACCCCCATAATAGTGCAGACCTCAGACAGTAACCCCCATAATAGTGCAGACCTCAGACAGTAACCCCCATAATAGTGCAGACCTCAGACAGTAACCCCCAGTAGTGCAGACCTCAGAGAGTAACCTCCATAATAGTGCAGACCTCAGACAGTAACCCCCAATAGTGCAGACCTCAGACAGTAACCCCCAATAGTGCAGACCTCAGACATTAACCCCCAGTAGTGCAGACCTCAGACAATAACCCCCAGTAGTGCAGACCTCAGACAATAACCCCCAGTAGTGCAGACCTCAGACAATAACCCCCAGTAGTGCAGACCTCAGACAATAACCCCCAGTAGTGCAGACCTCAGACAGTAACCCCCAGTAGTGCAGACCTCAGACAGTAACCCCCACAATAGTGCAGACCTCAGACAGTAACCCCCAGTAGTGCAGACCTCAGACAGTAACCCCCCATAATAGTGCAGACCTCAGACAGTAACCCCCATAATAGTGCAGACCTCAGACAGTAACCCCCATAATAGTGCAGACCTCAGACAGTAACCCCCATAATAGTGCAGACCTCAGACAGTAACCCCCATAATAGTGCAGACCTCAGGCAGTAACCCCCATAATAGTGCAGACCTCAGACAGTAACCCCCATAATAGTGCAGACCTCAGACAGTAACCCCCATAATAGTGCAGACCTCAGACAGTAACCCCCATAATAGTGCAGACCTCAGACAGTAACCCCCATAATAGTGCAGACCTCAGACAGTAACCCCCATAATAGTGCAGACCTCAGACAGTAACCCCCAGTAGTGCAGACCTCAGACAGTAACCCCCATTAAATAGTGCAGACCTCAGACATCAGACAGTAACCCCCAGTAGTGCAGACCTCAGACATCAGACAGTAACCCCCAGTAGTGCAGACCTCAGACAGTAACCCCCAGTAGTGCAGACCTCAGACAGTAACCCCCATAATAGTGCAGACCTCAGACAGTAACCCCCAGTAGTGCAGACCTCAGACAGTAACCCCCATAATAGTGCAGACCTCAGACAGTAACCCCCATAATAGTGCAGACCTCAGACAGTAACCCCCATAATAGTGCAGACCTCAGACAGTAACCCCCATAATAGTGCAGACCTCAGACAGTAACCCCCATAATAGTGCAGACCTCAGACAGTAACCCCCATAATAGTGCAGACCTCAGACAGTAACCCCCAGTAGTGCAGACCTCAGACAGTAACCCCCAATAGTGCAGACCTCAGACAGTAACCCCCAATAGTGCAGACCTCAGACAGTAACCCCCAGTAGTGCAGACCTCAGACAGTAACCCCCAATAGTGCAGACCTCAGACATTAACCCCCAATAGTGCAGACCTCAGACATTAACCCCCAATAGTGCAGACCTCAGACATTAACCCCCAATAGTGCAGACCTCAGACATTAACCCCCAATAGTGCAGACCTCAGACATTAACCCCCAATAGTGCAGACCTCAGACATTAACCCCCAGTAGTGCAGACCTCAGACATTAACCCCCAGTAGTGCAGACCTCAGACAGTAACCCCCAATAGTGCAGACCTCAGACATTAACCCCCAATAGTGCAGACCTCAGACAGTAACCCCCAGTAGTGCAGACCTCAGACAGTAACCCCCAATAGTGCAGACCTCAGACATTAACCCCCAATAGTGCAGACCTCAGACAATAACCTCCAATAGTGCAGACCTCAGACATTAACCCCCAGTAGTGCAGACCTCAGACCTCAGACAGCGGCGTGTGTGGTTTCCCTCAAGCGCGGGCTCCTCCTCCTCTGTGGGTGTGAACAGAGAGGAGGGCCGCCGCCGGGTGTACCAAGATGGCCGCCGCTCCGGAGCTAGGCCGAAGCCGGGGACTTTCCTAGGCCGAGGCTCCGGAGCGCTCCGCGGAGCCGGTGGATGGATTCGCCCCCCCCCATTTTTCGCCCAGTGCGACAGCCCCCCCTGCCCCCCCCCCGCTACGCCAGTGCCAGAGGGTGATGGATGATGGGCCTATCTCCCACGAACAGCGAGTTCGTTCTTGGTCCGGAACCGGTACAGGTGGCACTCTTCTATGGTTTGGCCAGATGGTCACTCGAGATGGTGGGATTTACAGATAGCGTGCATGATGAAAGAGAAACAAACCATAGCGCAATCCCGCAAGATAAAACACATTTATTTAAAAGAATAACACTCACAGTTAAAACGATCCAATGGGGCATGAAACAAACAAACGTCAGGTGGATCACTCTGCGTCAGGCGTGTGGACTCTGTGGCTCCCTGATCCCTACGCGTCTCGTCACACCACGTGACTTCCTTAGGGGCTAGTGTATTTGTCACCGCTCTGTGTTTATTGGTATCACCCCCATTGTTATACTATATTCACATTTTCTATTTTCATGTTGGTTATGATGTTATTCTAAGTTTATTTCCCCACCACATTCACCCATCCTGACCCTATCACCGTTCACTCACCATTACAGCGCAGACATCACCCCCTCCCTTTTTACTTGCTATCTCTTTCTGCCAAGGGCAGATTGTCAGGTGTCTGCTCCAGTACCCCCAGCCCACCTCCCAGCCCATCCCCCTCAGTAGCGCAGGAGCTTTTCCACAATTTGACCTCATATGTGTTTCTAACTGTAGGGGGGCGGAGCCGGACTTGTGATGTCATTGATCGTGTTTCCCTATATCAGGGAACAGACAATCAATGACAGTGCCACAGTGAAGAACAGGGAAGGTGTGTTTACACACACCTCTCCCCGTTCTTCAGCTCCTGTGACCGATCACAGGACCCTAGCGGTGATCCGGTCCGTGGGTCCTGCGGCTGCGGTCATGGAGCTTCGCACTGGGTCACGGGCGTGAGCCCACGACGCGTGACCCGTGGCTGGGCACTTAAAGAGGATGTACAGGTACGTGATTGTGCCCAGCTGTGCCATTCTGCCGACGTATATGTGCAGGATGCGGTCCCTAAATGGTTAAAACGGTTGTAAAGGTTAGGTTGAAAAAACACCTTGCAATCTCGGGCCCCTCATTTTACTTACCTAAGCCATGAAACTCTGGTTCTCGCTCCCGCAATGGTTTCCCCCAGCTGGAGGCGGCTCGTCATTGTCAATCAAATCAATGACGCAGCGTGTCGGGGGCCTGGCAGAGTGATACAGTCGGCTGCTATAGCCGCCACTGTATCATACAGGAGCTCATCCACAAGCTAACCCCCTTGGCAGAGCGCTTCCCAAGAAGGGGGTTAGCTCTTGTAGGGAGGAGCTGAGACAGCCACCGGGGCCCCCCGAAGACCAGGATCGGGGCCACTGTGTGCAAAACGAACTGCACAGTGGAGGTAATTATGACATATTTGTTTTTTAAATATATATATATATATATATATATATATATATATATATATATATATATATATATACACACCTTACAACCCCTTTAATGAAGACAAAGCCTCTTCTCTGATTGGACAAGGTGGAGGGGTGGAGTGTAGACATCACAATCTTGACTTTATTCAATCAAAGAATGTCTTCCATTCATTGAGAAATTGCAGAGTGTTGCCTGAATGACACCCATGCCCACTGAGGGTCCTCCTGTGTTTAGAATGCAGAAGCTTGGCATGGGACCTGGAAGTCAGTGGTGATCACTGGAATAGAGGTGTCTACTACACCGATTTCCAGCTTCTAGAGCAGTGATGGTGAACCTTGCCACTCCAGATGTTTTGGAACAAAATTTCCCATGATGCTCATGCACGCTGAAGTGTAGTTAAGCATCATGGGAAATATAGTTCCAAATCATCTAGGATGCCAGGGTTCACCATCCCTGCTCTAGAGCAGGGGTCTCCAAACTCTGGCTCTCCGGTTGATCAGGAGCTACAATTCCTAACATGTCTAGTCATTACTGTGAATGTCAGGCCGTGTACACACGGCAGAGAACCTCGACGGGCAGAACACATCGTTCCGCCCGTCGAGGTTCCCTGCCGGCCGTCGAAATCGGCGACCCGCCCGTCGGGAATGGCAACCAGCCATTCTTCCAGGCGGGCCGTCGAGCAAATAGAGAGCGTGCTCTCTATTTCTGCTCGACGGGTTTCCAGCGAGAACCTCGGTCGTGTGTACACGGCCTCAGAGTTTTGCAATGCCTCATGGGATGTGTAGTTCCACAACAGCTGGAGGTCCATAGTTTGGAGATCCCTGCTCTAGAGGAATACCACGGGTATGACACATATATGCAGGGGCGGACTGACCATTAAGGAACCCGGGCACTGCCCGAGGGCCCCATGCCACTAGGGGGCCCCATCAGGGTTGCCAGGCTCATAAAAACCAGGGACAGTATGTAAAGATCTGTGTTTTTTTTACATCTGTCCCTCATATGTCCAAAACCTACATGCTTTTGATGTGAAAATCCTGAGAATTTAGCTGCCCCGCCTCTGTACTGCCACCTGGCTTGGCGGCCATCTGTAAGCCCGGGGGCCCCATAATCTTCTATTGCCCGGGGGCCCCATGAGTTGTCAGTCCGCCCCTGCATATATGGTTACGTTGCTTCAAGCTGCACCAATGCAACTATGCAAAAGTGTCCATACCTGGAGTTCAGCTTTAAGGTTTTGCTTGCCTATGTGTTGCCTCTCTAAGGATTAAGCTGCACTGGTATTTAAAGTATTTACGAATGTGAGATCATCTTATTTGTAGTACACTGAAATTAAAATGGTTCTAATGAGATGATTGTCATCTACGGTTACATTTCTCGTTAGCGAAGAGAGTGACAGGTGTAGGCGTAGCCAGAGGCCCCATCACTCCATGCGATGTGTTAATACACTTGTGTTAATGCGCCCTGTTACAGCACATTAAGACTCGCTGTGTTGAGGCACCTAATTGATTTTGAATGGACTGGCAGCGCACCTTAAAAAATGGACACAGCCCTTTCTTATGCAGCTCAGCATGCACATTTTGACACTCTACTGTAATAGTGCACAAGGGGGCCTTTTACGATAAATGACACCACATTATCTCTCTGCGGTTGGCTGCTTTCACACTTGGCTTGGTTTGCCATTGTTCTGGAGGTGATACTGTCATCTCCTGATGCCTGTTTTTTGTATTTATTATTAGTATTTATTTATTTTAAACAGCAATTTTGCACTGCGGGAATGGCTTCCTCCCACACTCCAAAGACATGCTGGTGGGTTTCATAGTTTCATAGTTAGTCGGGTTGAAAAAAGACACAAGTCCATCCAGTTCAACCAAAAAAACACAACCATACAATCCCATATACACAATCCTATACCCACAGTTGATCCAGAGGAAGGCGAAAAACCCCAGCAGACCATCCAATTTGCTAAAGCAGGGGAAAAAATTTCTTCCTGATCCCTCAAGAGGCAATCAGATTTTCCCCGGATCAACTTTACCTATAAATGTCAGTATCCAGTTATTTTATGCACATTTGGGTAAGAACCCAGGCCTTTTTTAAAGCTGAGCTGACCAGTCTAGTCCTGTGTGATGGGCTTACATTGAATAACTCAACACCAAGTTCACTATATGGACCACTTATGTATTTGTACATGATGATCATATACCCCCCTATTCTCCTCTTCTCAAGAGAAAATAAATTCAGTTCCTCTAATCTTTCCTCATAGCTGAGCTCCTCCATGCCTCTTATCAGTTTGGTTGGCCTTCTCTGCACTTTCTCCAATTTCCTGATATCCTTTTTGAGAACTGGTGCCCAAAACTGAACTGGATTCAGTTCAAAATGGCCCTAGTATGTGTTTGTATGTAAGATAGGCATAGCTCCCAACTGTCACTGATTTTAAGGGACTGTCCCTGATTTGGAACAAAGTCCCCCTGTCCCTCCTTCCTTATGTATCCATCATTTTGGTCTGATCTATACAATTGTATAGAAAATGTACTTTTTATCTTTTGAAAAGTGTTTCCCAGAGCTAAACCTTTCATCAATTTCTAAATAGATTAATTTGTAAATTTCAAGAGCCAGTATAAAGGCATAGTCGTGGGGAATTTCTCCTTCAACCTCCCCGGCGGTATTCCCGAGTCTGGCTCGGAGTGGAAATCCTGTACCATTAACGGTATCCCAGAGCCAGACTCGGGATTGCATCGCAGTATCCAGGCAGAGTTACTCACCTTGTCCCTGGATCCTGCGATGCCTTCCCGCTGTGTGATCGAGCTGTCTCCTCGCTCGATTCACACACTGCCTGTGTGCGGCCGAGCTCGGTTTTCTGCGACGTTACGACGCACGGGGGCGGAGATCAGCATCAAATTCAAAAAAAGTAAATACACAGTACATATACAGTGCACCGTAATCTTCCAGATTACAGTACTGTATGAAATAAATACCTAGACCTAGTGGTCTGCATTATTACATTATTGAATAGTTTTTTATTATAATTACATTATTATTTGTTATAATTATTTATAGTTATTTATTAAATTATAATTTATGATTTTGTGGTTCAAACTTTATCAGATGTCTACTAGACTACTGTTTGGTCAGATTTAAGTGAGTTATTCCTAATGCCGCGTACACACGATCATTTTTTGCGATGAAAAAAAACGACGTTTTCAATCATGAAAAAAAACGACGTTTTCAATCATGAAAAAAAACGAAGTTTTTCAAACTTCATTTTCCAAAACAACGTTGCGTACACATCATCGTTTTTCTACAAAGCTCTAGCAAAGCGTGGAACTCTTTTCCATTGAAGCTCCGTCTCATAACTTGCTTCTGAGCATGCGCGGGTTTAAAAACGTCGTTTTCAACATCGTTTTGCCCACACACCATCACTTTTTATGACACAAAAAATGACGTTTTGAAAAACGACACAAAAAATTCAAGCATGTTGGATTTTTTTTTGGGTCGTTTTTTTTAAGACAAAAAACAAAGTTTTGCCCACACACGATCGATTTAAATGACGTTTTAAAAAACGTAGTTTTTTTTCATCGCAAAAAATGATCGTGTGTACGCGGCATAAGAATTACAGGCCTACAATATAAAAGGCCACATTTCCATGCAAAATAATTGTACCGCTTTCAGCACCTAAAACCAGAAAGAATCATACCGCCAGGGAGGTTAAGGGGGCATGGCAGGGGTTGTGCCATATGCCTATATACTTTTGTTAATAGGTGTCCCTCGTTCCCATCTCAAAAAGTTGGGAGGTATAAAGATAGGGACTTTAGATTGTTAACTCCTTGAGGGCAGTAACTGATATTAGTGTACAAGTGCCTTGTACATTGTTGATGCTACTGTATTTGCATGCCTGTAATAAAATAAGTTTATTAGTTAATAAGTTAATTTCTGTTTTGGGTTTAGATACACTTTGATTGCAACTTCATGTTGTTATAACACCCGTAATTATTATTTATTTTTTTCATCTGTGTACCATCCCTTCCTATCCCTTAGCCACAACAGGAAGTGAAAGGAATTCTGTACAAAGTGAGGGAATTCCTTGATAGTCACCAAGGTTACCAGAACATGTGTCCTGATTGGTGATAATGGTAAAAAACAGGACAAATAGAGAGGGTGATTCTCCCTAACAAGTGCACAGACGGCAATAAAACACACGACAGGTGTTCTAATACCTCTCTACACTCTAAATAAAAAAACGTTAATTATCCTAAATAAATACATAAACATATATATATATATATATATATATATATATATTGTAAATGGAGTGTAGGTCAATTGTCCTCATTAGATATGGCACCATCCTCATCCCAGATATTGAATATAACAAAAGAAGGGAGGTGGGAATTGGGATTATAACGGTGCCTTAACAAAAAGAATTACCATTAATATTTAAAAATGTATAGTTTTTATTACACAAATATTTATAACATACAATACAGTCAAGGTGCTTAAAATCAATAGAGCGACAATATATTGTTTACTACTGGCCAAGGTATTGAAGGCCTGACATGGTTATGAGTCAGTGGTCCCTACATGTTTCGCCAAACATTGTCTTCTTCGGGGAAATAGTAGTAACCAATTGTATATTTAGCTCTAAAAAGACACAGAAATAAGACCATTTAAATATTCATACATAATGTTACAACATGACTAATGTCGTTTATGTCTTTAATTACATCTAAATAGCAACACAGCATGGCTTATATTGCCTCCCAATCCAGAGCAGCTTACCCATCCAACCAACCAACACCTACCTAGGAATTATATATATATATATAGATATATATCTATATATATATATATATATAATTTATCTATTTTTGTTTACTATACACACACAATATATTTCTATTTATTAACCTATTTATTTATAAAATAATGCCTTCCGAAATGTAAATCCTGTTTTCTTAGGGGGAAGAAACACTGCAGACGGAGGATATCCTGTCGGTTATTGAAAGGGAAGGCGATTCGATTGCCCTCATTTTATTTTGCGGAGTTCAGTATTATACAGGACAGCTCTTTGACATCCCCAAAATAACAGAAGCCGGCCACAGAAAGGTAGGACTTCAGTCCATCTTAATATTACAGAATTGATTTTTTAAAAGCCTGCATTTCTTATGACAAGCAGGAATATTGTAGCAAGGGCTAAGCCATCTGCTTTCATGGAAATACGATTCAGTCAGCAGGCTGTTCCCCGTGGTGCTGACCGCGGTATTGCTCAGCTCATCAACCTGCATGAGACAGGCGCTGTACAAAGTTCTCTACCTCATTTTTTATGATTGGCCTTTGGTGACTTCACCCCGTTGCCCTCAAGCCTTAGATATGCCGGTTCATTGACCTGGTTTACAAAAACAGGAAAAAAAAAAATAGGTATAGTACGGAACTGAAAAATGATGCGTCCTGAAATTCATGAAACACAATAGGCTTAATTAGGAGGTTATTTCAGGAATCAACGCAGCAACAGTAAACGTGTGTATGTGCCTATCTTATTCATGTATGTGTCCTTGTATTTATGGAAAGCTAGGACTACCAAGTGGTCCTACGTATCAAATAATCATTGCCCTATGAAAATTATTAGTAGGACATCCTAGAAATTTGGCATCTATGTACAGTTTAGTTTTGAGCATGAGTTCATAAAAGGACGGCATAGAGCTGGAAAGATTAAAGACAAGAGAAACTAAAAGAATAAAAGAGCATAGGGACGCCTAGGGAAACAAAATTCACCCAATTATTTACAGATGATGTGGTGTGTATATATATATATATATATATATATATATATATATATATATATATATATATTGTGAACTTAGGGGGTTATTTAGCTCTGCGAGATTAAGTGCTAAAATCGTAACAGTGACCAAAAAGGGTTTTTATTTGTGACCAAACGAAAATAAACAACGCTTTCTTCAGCACACAGGGAAAAGCATCAAAGCAACAGTCCTGCTTGTCTCCAGCATAAATGAGAAAGTCTGTTTTTCCGTCAGCACAGCAAATAATGCAAAACAAAGGCACACACGGTTTAGGTAGAACTTCGAGTCCTTCTCAACAGTGGACAGCTTCTGCAGATAGGTGCACTCCCATACTCCTCCACACCCTCTATCAGCACTTTCTGTCCTTTAAGCTGATTTCCTGGGAGTACTTAACCCCCTATGTGCCTGAAAGCCAGGGGTCAGAAGGGGAGGCTCTTTCCCTCCCGAATGTCACTTTAGAGCCTCCGAAATTCCGGCCCCCAAATGACATTAAGAAGGACAGAGAGGACTGTAAGCCCGTCCCCTCTGGGTGACCTTCTGAACCCTACACCACTGCCTTAAAGGGACCAGACTCCAAAAATTGGCGCAACATAGCGTCCATCCAGGACTCAACCCTGGCGTCCTGTACAATATGTACACACACACACACACACACTATATTACAAAATGTATTGGGATGCCTGCCTTTATGTGAACGTTTATGGCATCCTAGCCTCAGTCCGTAGGCTTCAATATTAAGTTTGCTCACCCCTTGCAGCTATAGCAGCTTCAACTCTTCTTAGGAGTGTGTCTATGGGAATGTTTAACCATTCTTCCAGACATGGATGAAGGAGTTTGGGGTGGAGGAACTTGACTGGCTGACCGCAACCCAATAGAGCACCTTTGGGATGAATTAGAGTGGAGACTGCGAGCCAGGTCTTCTCGTTCACATCAGTGCCTGACCTCACAAATGCACTTCTGGAAGACTGGTCAAACATTCCCATAGACACATTCCTAAACCTTCTCAGAAGAGTTGAAGCTGTTAAAGCTGCAAAGGGTGGGCCAACTCAATAGAACCATAAGACTGGGATGCCATTAAAGTTTATGTGCGTGTAATGCCTTTATGTGCGTGTTTATGTGCGTGTAATACCTTTGGTAATATAGTGTGTGTGTATACCTGTATGTGTGTGTGTGTGTATA
Organism: Rana kukunoris; assembly: GCA_029574335.1. NCBI lineage: Eukaryota > Metazoa > Chordata > Amphibia > Anura > Ranidae > Rana > Rana kukunoris. The sequence continues at coordinate 217,464,758 of CM056054.1, read as the reverse complement.
TATATATTCTGTATATTAATACTTTGCTTGTATTTAAAATCTTTGACATAATTAGCTTGAACATTTATTGCAATATATGCAAACGTCAAAGGCTCCTTTCACACTTTTGGGACTTGACTTGTGAGACCCCAAGGTGCAGCAGATGTAATGTTCGAAGCATTTCTATGAGAGCCAATCCTACAAACACTACACAAGTCGCCTCAACTTCAGAAAAGATTCCTGCACTTTTTCGGTCCAACTTTTGATGCGACTTTTGAAGCCAGATCAAAGTCGCACCAAAAGTCGGATCAAGGTCACACTGGGAATTGTGAGATTTTTCAGATGCGCTAATGTAAAGGAACCTAAAGGTTATCATGTGGTTACACCTTATCAGTATCTCATGTGTAGATATGGGAGCCATCTAGGAAGTCATCTGTGCTGTAACCGCCTTGTATTTTGTGTATTTATTGTGGTATTTTGGTCTACACACCTAGTTATGTGCATAGATTACTATTGTTTCCTGTTAGTCTTGTCCAAACTCTAAATCTTTTATATATTATAAATGATCCACATAATAAAAACAAACATTTGAAAAATAACGCTCATTGGTAATAGCAGTCAGCTGTCTGCTCACATGTTCCAGGCTCTGATAAATCATCCTGAAACACACACGTGGAGGTGCACCATTCCCCAGCCTGTCATCTGCTCAGCCTTCTTTGGCATACATCTGGACGGCGCATGGTTCTGGCATCCCATGTTCTATCCTGTCAACATCCATCTGCACCCTCCCCTCTATCTGCTGCACTAGTTGGAGAGCTTTTCTACATGGCGGTCTGATTGGATTTCTCAGGAGCTTCAGCCTCTGTTATGCTATCTATCATGTTTTAATGTAGTGTGTATCAAGTTTTTATTCTGCAAGTGTGATAATTTGTCTTTTATCTATTAAGCAAGGTCATGCTGTGCTCTCCCTCCTTTAGGGCACTTTTCAGTGTGTGCAGTATTCATGCCCATTCCTTTGGATGGGCTTAAATCACACTGGGTTGCACCAAAAGTAGTACATACACAACATTTAAAAAAACACACTGCATTTGCGATCTACATATCCAGTGTTGTTAAGATTATATCGAGACCCTCAACAGATTGCACACCCATTGCATTCTGAAGACGGCGCTGGACCTGCACGCAGAACATGGATTTCTAGCAACCGCATTCCCGTGTGAACGATCCCTTAGGGCTGATTCAGTCCAGCAGCGCAGAGCCTGGTGTGCGACCCGACTGAGATCAGCACAATGTTGATATGCCGAGCTTGGCGCATGGGTTAGGCGTAGCATTGTGCAGCAGGCAGAGAACACACAGTCCAATTTCAGCAGAGGTACTTACAAATGAGATAGTGGTGAACCCATGAGATGCAGAACAGAAAATGCAGACAGTGGGCCAGATTCTCAAAAGAATTACGCCGGTGTATCTACAGATACACCGGCGTAATTCGAATTTCCCGCCGGTGTATCATGTTTTCTATTCTGAAAACATGATACGCTGGAATTACGCTAAGATCCGACTGGCGTAATAATCTTACACCGTCGGATCTTAAATGTAATGTTACGCCGGCCGCTAGGTGGCGTTTACGTCAATTTCTCATTTGCTTATGCAAATGAGCACGATACGCCGATTCCCGAGCGTTTTTTCGCCGCCTCGTCATCGTTTCCGTAAGCGTTAACTTACCCCTGCTATATGAGGGGTAAGTGTACGAAGGTCCGTCGTATGCCATGTTAAGTACGGCGTCGGGACAGCGACGTCTTTTTCCGTCGTTTAACTAAGTCGTCCGCGAATAGGGCATTGCGTAAGTGACGAACAAGCCGTTTTTACATTGGTTTCATCAATGTTTTCCGACATGAGTTGGAGCATGCGCACTGTTTTCTTTTTCGGCCGGCGCATGCGCAGTTCGTTGGGCGCTTAATTTAAATACAAGCCGCCCCCTTCGATTTACGCGGCCTTACGCCGGGCCATTTACACTACGCCGCCGCAAGTTACGGAGCAAGTGCTTTGAGAATACGGCACTTGCTCTAGTAAGTTGCGGTGGCGTAGTGTAAATGGCTTACACTACGCCGGCGCGGGACGTACGAGAATCTGGCCCAGTGTCTATCATGGATGAGTGGAATGTGGTCTGGCTGGTCCACACCCAAAAGGGAAGGCTTCCTGGAAGGTAGACATAGGTCGGGATTCAGAAAGGACTTACGCTGGCGTATCTCGAGATGCGAGGCGTAAGTGTATATTTGCGCTGTTGTATCTCTGCGCCGTACCCAGAAAACTAGATACGCCTGAAAATAGGCTTCTTCCGACCAACGTAACTTTCCTAAGCCAGCGTATCGTTGGCGCACATTTACACTGGACGCATCTGGCGCACCCATTGATTTCCTATGCAAATATGCAAATTACCTAGATATGCCAATTCAGGAACGTACTTGCGCCCTGCGTATTACTATACGCCGTTTACGTAAGGCGTACGACCGGCGTAAAGTTACCCCTGCTATATGAGGAGCAGCCAATGTTAAGTATGGACGTCGGAACAGCCATCAAATTTTACGTCGTTTACGTCGTTTGCGTAAGTCGTACGCAAATAGGGCTGTGCGTAAGTTACGTTCACGTCGTAGGCGGTGTTCGGCTTATCTTAGGCATTCTATCCGACATGATTCTGAGGATGCTCACTGGGTTACGTCCACGGACGGCGCATGCCCTGTTCGTTCGGCCATACATCTACATGGGGTCACGCTTCATTATCATACAACATGCCCCCAACCTGCCTACTGTGAAATACGCGGGCTTACGAAGGCCCATTTACGCTACACCGCCGTAACTTAGGGCACAACTTGTTTCTGAATACGGTACTCGCCTCTCTAAGTTACGGCGGCGGCGCGCATATGAGATGCACTACGCCCGCCGAAAGATACGCCAGTCTTTCTGAATCCCGGCCATAGTCTCTCCACTGTCCTTACTCCTCTGGAACTTGTCCCTATCTCTAGTACTGTCCCTGACAGACGGGGTTCCTTTCCATATGTTAGCCACTTGCAAAAAGAGAGCCATCACCTCTGGTCCAGGATTCCCTACGTGTTACATCACGTCTTCAGCACATGTGCACTTCACTCTGCATTAAGGGAATATTGAGAGGGCCAATGAGAGCTGCAAATCTGGAGGTGTGCCTCTGTGTGTCTGTGTAAATCCAGGAGGTGAACAGGCAGAAGCTTCAGCTGCCCACAGTTAAAATGGCTGCAGCCTGACTCAGTGGAGGGAGAATCCTGCAGCATATTTGGCAAATATAGAATCACAGTATATATAAAATAATTTGCAAAGTGGTTGGAGGGAAGCTTTAGAATGACAAAGATGTTTTTATTACAAATTATGTGAGCAGACTGCAGTTCCTCTTTAAGTAAGCCACTCCGGGAGTGCTGGAAAGTAGATGTAATGTACCAGCCATTGCCAAGCCAGACATTGTAAAGTGAAATGTGTTGTATATAATTCCCTTGATAAATGTAAGGAAATCCAAGGTAGGGACGTACTTATCCTTTTAGTAAAAGAAAATGAGACCATTTTTAACGTTCTTAATGCAGGGAGTTCATTGATACAGCAGATATGACTGAGAATGGGCTCCATCAATGTATTAAAGTCATGGTGTATTTCCTTACAAGAGGCTCAACATGATTTCAGAGATTACCGGATTATCAGGGTGGATTTTACAAGCTTAATCACAAATATGTTATGATGCGCAATGCCTGCAGACAAGATGCAGCACTCTGATACACCGTGTCATGTTCTAGTAGACGTTTCAGTGTATAATACAAATGTCAATAGAGGAATTCTGCTCAAATCAATATTCTTTTAAAATATGTAGATGTTACAATAATCAAATACATCCCATTCACAGTTTCACTGCTATCCAGGGATCCATTAAAGTGGATGTAAATCCCAAAAAATGCTTAAAGTGAAACAATAAAAGTGAAATATTCCTTTAAATTTCGTACCTCAGGGGTGTGTATAGTATGGGCCAGATTCTCATAGAATTTCGCTTGCGTATCGTAAGCCATTTACACTACCCTGCCGCATCGTACTAGAGCAAGTGCCGTATTCTCTATCCATTTGCTCCGTAGTTTGCGTTGGCGTAGCGAAAATGGGCCAGCGTAAGCCCGCGTAATTCAAATGAGGGGGCTTGTATTTAAATGAAGTGCGCCCCCGCGTCAAACGAACTGCGCATGCGCCGGCCGGGGAAAAAACCCAGTGCGCATGCTCCAGCTCACGTCGGAAAGCGTCGTTGAAACCGACGTCAAAACGACGTGGGCATCACTACGCAATGCCCCTATTCGCGAACGAGTTAGTAAAACGACGTAAGCAACGGAAAAAGCCGACGCTGACCCGACGCCATACTTAACATGGCATCCGACGGAACTTTGTAAGGTTACTCCACATAGAAGCTGGGGTAACCTTACGTGGACGAAAACGACGTACGCGACGACGGGGCGGCGTAAAAGCGATCGAAAATCGGCGTACTAGCCTCATTTGCATATGCAAATGAGATAACAACGTAAAGGCCACCTAGTGGCCGGAGTTGTCATTACAACTACGATCCGCAAGTGTAATGGTTTTACACTTGTTGGATGTTGAAGCGTATCTATGCAAAAGTGATGCTAAGCATCACGCGCATAGATACGAGGCAAAAAAAACGGCGATACGACGGGGTATCTGAGATACTCCGTCGTATCGCCGCTGAGAATCTGGCCCTATGCCTGTAAAGTAGCACATTTTTCCCTTGTTTATAATAGTCTCTGCACAAAATGACATTTCTAAAGGAAAAAAAGTCAAATGTGTGTTGTCGGATTATCCAATCGTGTGTACACAAGTCCGCTGTCCCTAGTCCGGTGATCGTGTGTGGAGAAGTTACAAGCACCTATCACCGCTGATTTTAAAGCAGCTGAAAGCCGTGGGGGGGGGGGGGGGGGTTCGGTGAAGAGAGAAGCAGAGAAATTACTTTAAAATCTATACAGCGGTGATCGGTGCTTGTAACTTCCCCATGCACTGATCACCGCTGACTGTAAAAAGTATCGGGTGAAGCGTCGGGAGCATTTGCCTGACTACAAGTACTCGGTATCGGTATCAGGACAACCCTAGTTTTCCCACTAGGGGCCAGATTCAGGAACACTTGCGCTGGAGTATTTGGATATGCGCCGCGTAACTGTGCTGATGCGCCGACGTTTCTATGTGCCCGTACCCACCAAACTAGATGCGCCCAATAACGGCTCATTTGCGACCGGCGGAACGTTCCGACGCCAGAGTATCGTCAGCGTTTATTTTCGCTGGGCGCATCAGTCGCGCCCATTGATTTCCCCTGCAAATATGCAAATGAGGGATTTTTCTCAATTCACGAACGGATTAGCACCATACGCTGGCTACATGCGCCGCGCGTATCTGATCCGTCCGGCGCAAAGTTATTTCTACAAAAGGCTGCTTTATCTTTACTCCAGACGGTCACAGGTCAGCAGGAGAGCAGCTACAGCAGCGTTACCGACGATAGGAGCTTGCTGAGCACCCCCACTTGCAAGGACAACACCTCTGTGTGCCAACATGCCAGGGGCACTCGTGGTCCTAGAACTACTGATGGGTCCCCTGGAACCAAGAAGGCGGGCACGTGAGAGGATATACCGCACTCGTATGAACCTCTTTGGCATGGGGGATGAGGAGGTGTATCGCCTCTTCAGATTCAGCCCTGATGCAATACTTGAACTAACCACAACCCTGCAGGATGACATCACCAGCCCAACACACCGATCACAAGCAGTGCAGCCACTGGTGAAGGTCCTGGCAACACTCCATTTCCTTGCCAGTGGATCATTCCAGCGTACAAGTGGAGTGGTGGCTGGGATGTCACAGTCCTCCATAAGCAGATGTGTGCACCAGGTTGTCCCTGCAATCCTCAGACGCATGTCCAACCAGTTCATCAGACCCACCACTGAGGAGCTGCGGCAGAAGGCAATGACAGATTTCTACAACATTGCCAGATTCCCACGCACTGTGGGGGCCATTGATTGCACACATGTGGCCCTACAGCCCCCCAGTGCCACAGAGCACATATACCGCAATCGGAAGCATTGACACTCCATCAACGTACAGGTGATAGCTGATGCCCAACGCCTCATATGGCACGTCCGTGCCAAACACCCCGGGTCCAGCCATGACAGTTTCATATACCGTCAGAGTCCCATCCCAGCAGAATTTAACCAGAACATGTATGGGGACAGCTGGCTGGTTGGTGAGTGACATGGGAGTCAGGCATGACTATCCCCTCCCGTCATGCACAACAGAAATCGCACATGCATGACTAACATTCTCCTGTCTTTTACCTTACAGGTGACTCTGCATATGCATTGGGACCCCATCTAATGACTCCTTTCCGGAACCCCCAAACCAGAGGAGAGAGAAAATACAATGAAGCACACATCAAAACCCGTGCAGTGGTTGAGCAAACATTTGGGCTCCTGAAGTCCCGTTTCCGATGCTTGGATAAGTCTGGGGGGGCCCTATTGTATTCCCCTACCTTTGTGTGTCAGATCATCGGTGCATGTTGCATACTACATAACTTTGCTATGAAAAAAGGCCTGCATATTGACATACGTGATGACCTGACCCCGACCCACACAGTCCCCCCCTGCCAGAGGACACCCAGTCTGCTGATGGAAGAGCAGTCAGGAGGGTCCTCGCCGTAGGCATCTTTGGACACTAACCCAAAACATTAATTACACAGACAGTGCACGCGTGTACACCACTGATGTCCCTAGATCACACACACCACATGCACATCGCATTGGATTAGCCCAAGTCCAGCATGTAGGAGTTGGGAGCAGTAACGCCAGCGTCAAGGCCCCAATGATGTCACTGTCCATTCACACACCTTTCACACGTCATTCATTCAGCCGTGGGGTTCACTTCACCACCACGGCCGAGGGTGACACCCCTTACTTTCAGGAGTGCCACCCTCTCACATTCACACACCATTCACACTGTCCCCTGCACTCCTGACCGTGTGCAGTACAAAAATAAATTAGAAAGATCATATCCTGACCAATAAAAGAAAAATAATCTCATAACCTGAGAAAAATAAAAAATAAACTCATGACCTGAGTATGTGAAAAATAATAATATAAAACCAGCAACAAAAAAAGGCCTCATCGGGGATGCCGGGGGCTTCTTCTGGGGGCCCCTCTCTGGCTCCGCAGCTGCCTGGATGGAGTGGGTGGGGGTGGGGGGGCATCTGGAGGTGGCTGATCCCCAGGTGGGCCACTCCTGGCAGGTGTGGCCTGCGTGCCCTCCAAGGCCCTGGCTATCCGTCCAAGGTAATTGTTCGTCTGGGCCTGCATCCGGAGCTGACGGGTCACTTGGTAGTGTTGGGCCCGCCGACTCAGCCTCCCCTGCTCCCGGATGGCAGCACTGTTGGCCTGGACGGCTGCAGTGAGGTGCTGGATATCCCCCTGCACCTCCCCCAAAGTGGTGACCACTGCAGCGCAATTAGAGCTGACATCCTGCACTGCGTTACTGAGGTTGGCAACGGAGCCCAGGCTGTCAGACACTTTCTGCAAGTGCACCGCTATGGCCCCCATTTGTTCTGTCTGTCTGGCGTGATCCCTCGCCAACTGGTCCTGGACACCATCAGACACCCCCCTGGTCTTCTGGGTCGCCTTCCTGGGGCCCGAAGATGGATGTCCTCGGGTGGAAGGAGTCGCCCTTGAGGGGCTTCCAAGGATGGGGGAGGGGACGACAGACGGGCCAGGAGAAGGGGAGGAGACAGACAAAACCAAAGAAAAGTCCTGCTCTGCCACAGCAGGATCTTCCACAACCACCTCGGCAGGTGTGGTGTGGCCACTCTCCTCCTCCACAACCTCTTCACCACCCAGTGGCTCGGGCACATGATGGCGTGGGGGGGATGGGGTGGAATGCAGGCTGACAGATGATGGCCCAGCTCCGTCATCTGTGGATGACACAAAGCAGACACATGTTGGTGGTCCCACACACTTGGCACATGTACCCCCCCCCCCCCAAATGCAAAACATCAAATAGGGGATTAAAAAACACTTACCTGTCCTTGTGCCTTCCTCCACGGAGTCATAGCCTGCGACCCCCTCCACCTGCTCCCTCTCCAGGCACCGAGCAACCACCTCCTCCTCTGCGGTCAGGGTGACAGGACATGGGGGACCACCACCTGTGCCCCTCTCATACCTCCTGATGGAGGCCACCTTGTCCCTCACCTTGCGCCGCAGGTCATTTATTTTCTTTTGTATGTCCCCAGCAGTCCGGGTGGAGTAGCCCAGGACATTGACCCTGGCAGCAATCGACTCCAGGATGCCCTGCTTCCTCTCCCGGCTGGTCTTGCGGCTTTTTTTGCCATGGAGAAATTCATTCTCCGTCTCCATAGCCGAGATAATGACAGAGACCTCCTGGGTATTAAAATTGAGGTTCCTCCTCTCTCTGGGGGTAGCGGGAGCAGCCATTACAGAGCAAAAGTATCTTCCCTGGGGTGGGGGGAAACGGAACTACTTTTGCGCCGGAATGGCGTTTCCGCCAGCGCTTTTAAGCGCCCAGCGGAACGCATTGCGCTGACGTTTCCCAGGAAGTGGTGCCGACGGAAGTTGTGAGCATGCGCACAAGGGGGCGAGTGGAGCCGCACTCACTGCGCATGCTCCGTGGATGATGCGCTGAACGTAAGCCTCTGCGCCGGGCTCCGCCCATCATTTACATATGATCACACCCACTTCCACTTGCGTCGGGTTACGCCAGCGCATTATCGTTACTCTGGCGCAAGTTTACGCGCAACTGCTATGTGAATTACAGTACTTGCGCTGAAAGGGTCTTCAGAGTAACGTAAATGAGAAGCGTTACTCCAGAGGAAAGATACTCTCATCTACCTGAATCTGGCCCTAGGGATTTTTTCCTGACGGGAAAAAGAGATCCTGCTCTCTTTTTTTTTTTTCTGCACTTTTCCTGTGGGAAAAAGTGAGATGGAGCATACCTGTACACACGGTCAGGATTACTGATGAAAAGCTCTCATCGCAGGTTTTCTGACGGGAAAATCGTTTGTGTGTACGGGGCATAAGATATCTTCCTCTATAAAATCCACAATCGAGCGGCGATACATCCCAAAAAAATGAGTGCTATGAATAGAAGTTTGAAACTAACAATATTCATCAAACACATTTTTTAACAGTTGGAACTCCACTTTAACTCCCTAACTTTAAACCTAAGCACATGAGCTGTCACAATAATATGCATGATCAATGAAGCTATCGCTAATACTGCCATAGTTCACCAGCAAAATACAATCTGCTCGAAACGAATGCCAGAAAATTGGAGCCAAAAATTTTTGTGCTGAATGCAACTGTTCTAGTATGCCCCCTTGGGCAATGGCTGGCATAATTGTTTCTCTCCATTTGCAAGGAAAGTAGGCTGAAGTATTCATTAATTGGGTTTCAATTGTATTTAGTGATTTCAGCAGATCTTCCTGATTTGTTTTTTTTTTTTTTCTTTCAGAGTTAGACTTTGTCTTAAAAGTTATGTGGAATGGAACTCAAAGTTAAAATGTTTCGATATTTTGTAAGGGCATAGCAACTTAGACCTCGAAAAAGGAAAACTACAGTAATATGCAAATGAGATCAGATTGTAAACCAAAAACACAGAATACTTTGCTTTAAAGGAGTTGTAAAGGAAACAAAAATGTCACCTTAACCACTTGCTTACTGGGCGAAATTTCAGCTTGCGGCACTGCGTCGCTTTAACTGACAATTGCACGGTCGTGCGACGTGGCTCCCAAACAAAATTGACGTTATTTTTTCCCCACAAATAGAGCTTTATTTTGGTGGTATTTGTTCACCTCTGCAGTTTTTATTTTTTGCGCTATAAACAAAAAAATAGCGACAATTTAAAAAAAATATATATTTTTTTTACTTGTTGCTATAATAAATATCCCAATTTTTTTTAAAAAAAACTTTTTTTTTTTTCTCAGTTAAGGCCGATACGTATTTTTCGATGTCTTTTTGTAAAAAATTAAATAAAAATTGCAATAAGCAACTTTTTTGCGCAAAAGTTATAGCGCCTACAAAAAGGGGAACAGAATTATGATTTTTTGTTATTTTTTTTTTTTTTACTAGTAATGGCGGCGATCTGCGATTTTTATCGGGACTGCGATATTGCGGCGGACATATCGGACACTTTTGACAGAAATTTGGGACCATTCACATTTATACAGCGATCAGTGTTATAAAAATGCACTAATTACTGTATAAATGTGACTGGCAGGGAAGGGGTTAACACTAGGGGGTGAGGGGGTTAGGAAGGGGTTAAATGTGTATCCTGGGTGTGTTCTAACTGTGTGGGGGGAGGGGGGGACTGGGGGAGGTGACCGATGCTGTGTCCCTATGTACAAGGGACACAGATCGGTCTCCTCTCCTCTGACAGCACGTGGAGCTCTGTGTCACATGCTTGTGTTCCTGCCGATCGCATGTACCCGACAGACATCGCGGCTGCCAGGTACATGCATCGGCTCTTCATCGAAGCGCCGGGACAGTGTTTACCCACCGCGCACCACTAGGTGCACTTTAAATGAGAGCTGCGCTGTGGACGTCTTTTGTCTATAGCGCGGATCTCAAGTGGTTAATGCAATCTATCTAAGGTGAAAACACATCTGATGAAGCCGCCCCACCCCTCCGAGCCCCCGTTTTACTTACCTGACCCCTCAAAAGTCCCACGCTTGGTCCCGAGATCCTCTTCGCCGCTCAGCCTGGCCGCTGATTGGCTAGAGCAGATGGATTGAGAGCAGCGCAGCCATTGGCTGGCGCTGCTATCAATCACATCAAGTGATGCGGCGCGTCTGAGGGTCGGGGCCGAGTGATACAGTAAACGGCTATGGCCGTTCACTGTATCACAGGAGCGTGCCCGCAAGGGACTCATCACCAAGCAGAAGACGTGGATCGGGGTCATTTTAAAGAAATTATTTTTTTCCTTTATTAACCCTGTAACAGAATGACCCGTGACAGACTGAGATTCTCCTATGTCTAGGGTCACCTTATGTCCACTAGGGCCATAGGGTGACAAAGACATTATATTGTGTATTTCAGAAGATGGGACATTAATAATAATTCATATTGCAGGACTGGAATATTACAAGGTGTTCCTACTTGACATCTGTTACACAGAAGAGGGACATTACAAGCTTATTCAATGCTTAGCTCCGGCTTAGAAATGCTAAGTGAAGCCGGGCTTGTAAAATACCTTTCATTCTGTTGAAAAGGTGCTAATTACATTGGCTCCTGGAAGACCTTTCCATTTAGATGTATTGAATTAGCATGTCAATTATGTTTAGGAATGTATTGATACTCAGAGGTAAGAACCTTCCCTTTAGAGACAGTACGTCTATCTAGATAATGTGATTGAGGTTCCCTTTCTGTGTGTGAAGATTATCTGTGATTGTGTATTATTCAAAAGGGAAAATCATTGTGTGATAGTATTTGGTTTTGATGTCATTATCTCAAGGAATGTATCCCGTCTGTATCGGTGCCGAAATGTCTGCTAGATAATTAGCCCCAGTGTTAGTAGGGGGGTGGAGATGGCATTGTCCTGTGATTGGCTGTAACATCTTGTACTGTATAAAAAGTCTCGTCTTGATTATGGGAAATGATATGGATCGTGTATGCAGGATTGTCGGAGTGTGTCAGATAAGCTTGTCGTGGGTGGATGGAAGGTCGTAAACGGTGGTGACCGTTACAAACCCATTAAAGTGCACCTGTCACTTTGTCAAATGTTATCAGATTGCTGTAAAATGAAAGCATCCTGTGCAACCCCCACCACTGCATGTTTTTTTTTGCCTCTGTTTTCACTTGGTGTTTGCTGCCTATTGAATTAGGGCAGGGGTCTCAAACTGTTGACCCTCCAGCTGACCCTCCAGCTGTTGCAAAACTACAAGTCCCATCATGCCTCTGCCTGTGGTAGTCATGCTTGTAACTGTCATCCTTGCAAAGCCTCATAGGACTTGTACTTTTGCAACAGCTGGAGGGCCACCAGTTTGAGACCCCTGCATTAGGGTGTGCACCCCAAAGCTCAAACACGTATTTGTGTGTGTGTGTGTGTGTGTGTGTGTGTGTGTGTGTGTGTGTGTGTATGTATGACACACATGCTCTTGTAAAAAATAAGAAATAAAATAAAATGTATTAAAACATGGATGGAGTCAGTAAAGCAGTTGACGGTGTCTACTTAGATAATTACATTATCTACCCTATGTTGTCAAAAGTACACCTGCCTTTACACACACATGAACTTTAATGGCACCCCAGTCTGTAGGGTTCAATATTAAGTTGGCCCACCCTTTGCAGCTATAACAGCTCCAACTCTTCTGGGAAGGCTGTCCACAAGGTTTAGGAGTGTGTCTATGGGAAAGTTTGACCATTCTTCCAGAAGCACACTTGTGAGGTCAGTCGCTGATGTTGGACGGGAAGGCCTGGCTCGCAATCTCCGCTCTAATTCATCCCAAAGGTGCTCTATCGAGTTGAGGTCAGGACTCTGTGCAGGCCAGTCAAGATCCTTCACCCTAAACTCGCTCATCCTTGTCTTTATGGACCTTGCTTTGTGCACAGTCATGTTGGAACAGGAAGGGGCCACCCCCAAACTGTTCCTATAAAGTTGGGAGCATGAAATTGTCCAAAATGTCTTGGTATGCTGACGCCTTAAGAGTTCTTTTAACTGTAACTAAGGAGCCAAACCCAACCCAATATTATTGGATAATGAACTATTTTGCACTTTAATACCCTGTTTCCCCAAAAATAAAACCTACCCTGAAAATAAGACCTAACGTTATTTTCCAGGAGGGCTGCAATATAAGACCTACCCTGAAAATAAGCCCTAGTTAAAAATGCTTGTAAAATCCACTCTATTATAGTAGTATATAATGTACAATGTGTGTGTTTCTGTAATATAATTGCAGAATGGCACTATAAAAAAGGTATTTGGCACAATTATATTACAGAAACACACACATTGTACATTATATAATATTGTAATAGAGTAGATTATAGGATTTTATAATCATTTTAACTCAGTTCACACTGGGGATTCCTGACAGGCAGGGAGAGAGAGGGGGAGAGAAGACAGCACATTACATGGTAAGACCTACCCCAAAAATAAGCCCTACAGAGTCTTTTGTTGGCATAATTAATATAAGACCTGGGCTTATTTTCGGGGAAACACGGTATTATGTGTGCTCTTTGAATATGACCTACATCAGCAGTAAACACTGTTATGTGATTTTATTTAGACCACTTTGATATATACCACTGTTTATTGATTGGATTGTTTTATAAATGTTTTGACACAATATAGATGTTGCGCAACACTAGTACATTTACCTAATACTCATGCACTGGTGAGGTCACCGGCTGCTGAAATTGTGATTATCTCCTGAACGGTACATGTTTGGAGGATATTCATTGTACCTATAGGTCAGTTATACAGTATTATAGCCTTACCTGTAGATTCGAGCCTAAAATTTGAATTTTCTACTGCTTTAGGAAACTATTAATTCATTATCCTCTAAAACCAAAACATTCACTTTCCAACCATGTACAGTTTTGATAATTTTCCCAACGTTTCTGCAAACAAGGACTTTCAGTGTTTGATTCCGGGGACAATGGAGCTCTGACTGTCATGTAATAGAAAGGTGTTTGTGTTATAAGTTTACCATCAAACTAACCCCCGGGGGGGACGGGAGCTGGGATATTCAGAGCCAAACACATGACATTTTATAGTGAGGCAAATTCTGAATTATCATAAATGGCAGACATTCAAGTTGTTTGCCTTATTTTGCAAGTCCATATTTCGTTTGGAAAAGAGATTGTGATGCTAATGTAGAAGAAAAATGCCCATTCCCTCTCTGCTCCGAACACTCCTGCCACAGACTAGAGAGGAAGATCTGGATAGGGGCCACGTGGAGATAGAGAGGAAGATCTGGATAGGGGCCCCGTGGAGATAGAGAGGAAGATCTGGATAGGGACCACGTGGAGTTAGAGAGGAAGATCTGGATAGGGGCCACGTGGAGTTAGAGAGGAAGATCTGGATAGGGGCCACGTGGAGATAGAGAGGAAGATCTGGATAGGGGCCCAGTGGAGATAGAGAGGAAGATCTGGATAGGGGCCACGTGGAGTTAGAGAGGAAGATCTGGATAGGGGCCCCGTGGAGATAGAGAGGAAGATCTGGATAGGGGCCCAGTGGAGATAGAGAGGAAGATCTGGATAGGGGCCACGTGGAGTTAGAGAGGAAGATCTGGATAGGGGCCACGTGGAGTTAGAGAGGAAGATCTGGATAGGGGCCACGTGGAGTTAGGTAAATGCCCCAGGGCTGAAAATACTTTTGTATTCAGACATGTCCTAACAGGATAATAGGTCAGTGAGATGGAGGTGAAGCCACCCTGTATAAATGTATGTAGACAGGCAGGAATCCCGACTAGTGTCTGGCAAGTTGTGTAAAATGCTCGTGTCATTATGATACTAGAGACTTCCTCACTGCTGTCTGTGAGCTGGGGAGCCTCTACAATACAACACATGCTGCATTATACACCCTCATAAACATTATTCAAAGGTCTGTCTTTCTTTGTTCTTCTCTTCCTTCCTTCTTCCCTCCCTGCATTCCTCCAACTCCTTTATTGCTTCCTTCATCTCTTCCTTCCTTCATTCCTCCGTGTCTTCCTCCCTCCTATTTATCCTTCTGTGCTATATTCCCACCTCTTATTTTTCATTTTCTTTGCCTTTCTTTCTTTCTTTCTTTCTTTTTCCCTTTCATTCTGTCTTTCTTTTTCCCTTTCTTTTTCCCTTTCCTTCCTCTTTCTTTCTTTCTTTTTCCCTTTCTTTCTTTCTTTTTCCCTTTCTTTTTCCCTTTCCTTCCTCTTTCTTTCTTTCTTTCTTTCTTTTTCCCTTTCATTCTGTCTTTCTTTTTCCCTTTCATTCTGTCTTTCTTTTTCCCTTTTCTTTTTCCCTTTCCTTCCTCTTTCTTTCTTTTTCCCTTTCCTTCCTCTTTCTTTCTTTCTTTCTTTCTTTCTTTCTTTCTTTCTTTCTTTCTTCCCCTTTCTTTCTTTCTTTCTCTCTTTCTTTCTTTCTCTCTTTCTTTCTTTCTCTCTTTCTTTCTTTCTTTCATTTTTTTCCCATTTTTTTTCTTTCCTTTCTTTCTTTCTTTTTCCCTTTCTCCCTTTCTTTCTTTTTTTTCTTTCTTTCTTTCTTTTTCCCTTTCTCCCTTTCTTTCTTTCTTTTTTTCTTTCTTTTTTTCTTTCTTTCTTTCTTTCTTTCTTTCTTTCTTTCTTTCTTTTTCCCTTTCCCTTTCTTTCTTTTTCCCTTTCCCTTTCTTTCTTTTTCCCTTTCTTTCTTTCTTTCTTTTTCCCTTTCTTTCTTTTTCCCTTTCTTTTTCCCTTTCTTTTTCCCTTTCTTTCTTTCTTTCTTTCTTTCTTTCTTTCTTTCTTTCTTTCTTTCTTTCTTTCTTTCTTTCTTTCTTTCTTTCCTCCTACCCTACCTTCCTCTTATCCATCAATCCTTCCTCTCTTCCCTCCCTATCTCCCCTCCCTCTTATCTTACCTACCTTCCTCTCCTCCTTTCTTTCTTTCTTTCTTCTTTACATTTCTCCCTCTTTTTTCCCCCCTCTCATTCACACCTTACCTTGTCTTTCTCTTTTTCCTTTGTTCCTCTTTCTTGCTCCCATTCTCCCTCCTTTCCTTCCTCCCTTGCTTTCTTCTTCTCTCCCTCCCTTCCATCCATTTATCCATCCTTCCTTTCTCCCTCCCTTCCATCCTTCCTCCATGTCTTACATCTCCTCCTCCCTTTTCCTTTTTCCTTCCTTCCTCCCTTTCTTTGTTCTTGTCTGTCTTCTTCCCTTCCCTCACCTTCACTTTCACTTTCCTTTCCTCTGTTCCTTCTTTTTTGTTTACCGTCTTTTCTTTCTCAATGTTTCTCAATTAAATATTAAGAAGGACTCTAGCCTCTAAAATAACAAGATGGACATGAATAGTCTATTTAAAAACACAAAACCAGCGATGGTCGACTTCCTCCATTCCTTACATCTTCTCCCTATTCACCTTTTCCTTTTCCTTCCTTTCTCCCTTTCTTTGTTCCTTCCTGTCGTCTTGCTTTCCTTTTCCGTTCCTTTCCCTTTCCTTTCCCTTCCCCTCCCTTTCCCGTTCCCTTTCCTTTTCCTTTCTTTTCCATTCCCCTTTCAGTTTCTCTTTCCCTTTCCTTTCCCTTTCCTTTTCCTTTCCTTTCCATTCCCCTTTAATTTCCATTCCCCTTTCAGTTTCCCTTTTCGTTTCCTTTTCCCTTTCCCTTCACTTTCCTTTGTTTCTTCTTTTTGCTTTCATTTTTTTTTTCTTTCTCAGTGTTTCTCAATAAAATATTAGGGCAGAACTCTAGCCAAAAATAACAAGATGGACATGAATAGTCTACTGTATTTAAAAACACAAAACCAGCGATGGTCGACTTCCTCCATTCCTTACATCTTCTCCCCATTCACCTTTTTCCTTTTCCTTACTTTCTCCCTTTCTTTGTTCCTTCCTGTCGTCTTCCTTTCCTTTCATTTCCTTTCCCTTCCCTTTCTTTCCCTTCCCCAATCCTTTCCCTTTCCCTTTCCCTTTCCCTCCCTTTCCTTTCCCTTTCCTTTTCCTTTCCTTTCCATTCCCCTTTCAGTTTTCCTTTCCTTTCCATTCCCCTTTCAGTTTCCCTTTCCCTTTCCTTTCCTTTCCATTCCACTTTCAGTTTCCATTTTTGTTTCCTTTTCCCTTTCCCTTCGCTTTCCTTTGTTTCTTCTTTTTTGCTTTCATTTTTTTCTTTCTCAGTGTTTCTCAATAGAATATTAGGACAGAACTCTAGCCAAAAATAACAAGTTGGGCACGAATATTCTATTTAAAATAACAACAATGAAACCAACAATATTCGGCTTTACTTATTTTTTTATTTTTCCCCAAAGATTTCCCCTGCAGTAATGTTTTCTACTTCTACAATGTCCTCAGTCTAATGGTCAGGATCTTTCAGCCGATTCCTCTGAGCCCATCCTCTGAAGAGGTCTCCAATGATGTGGAACTTCACTCTCTCAGTCAATACTGACTATTTGCAATCCTCATGTTGCTAGCATTAGAAAATAGATAGGAAAGTATATTATATTTACTTGTTTTTTTTTTTTACCATTTCTTCAGTTACTTTATTTGTGCAAATGATGTCATATATCCCAGGAGTCTTCAGGAGGGGAGGAGAGGTTTTCTCAGCTAAGCACACCCTCCTGTCTAAATTCCTGAGCTAAGGGCAGATGGATTCCAGAAAGTAAATGCTATATGAATCATCTGTCCTTGCTCAAGATGGCTACAAATTCTAGGGGGGTTCAAAGTGATTTCTCAGCAAAATAAAGCGATATGGATTGATGGGTGAGTTTGTGCTGAATATTAAAGATGAATACATAGCGTTTTTGGTGCTCAGATGCAATGTAGTTCTGCTCTAAGTATTGGGTTGACAGTACTGAAGGTTGTTATGCATGGGATTACAGAGAGCTGATATAACGGCAGATTCATATATTTATACTAGCAGTTTATTGTTTATGTGTCTGGAGTTTGGCTTTAAATAACCACTTTTTAGAAACATAGGCCCGGATTCACAAAGCACTTACGACGACGTATCTCCAGATACGCCACGTAAGTACAAATATGCGCCTTCGTATCTGTGCGCCGAACCCACAAACTTAGATACGCCTAAAAACAGACTTCATCCCACCGACGTAATTTGCCTACGCCGGCATAGAGTGGGCGCATATTTACGCTGGACGCATGTGGCTTTCCTATTGTATTTTTATTCAAATATGCAAATGAGGGAGATGCGGCGATTCACGAACGTACTTGCGCCCGGTGCATGATTTAAGCAGTTTGCGTAAGTTTTACATTCGGCGTAAAGTTATTCCCCATAGATGAGGCGCAACCCATGCAAAGGTATGGACCAGGGAACACAAGCCTACGTATTTTACGTTGGACGTCTGTGAATATGGGCCGACGTGGGTCTGGCTGGGCGTAGGTTACGTTCACGGTGTACACAGTGATCCGGCATATCTTAGGCAGTTGTTCCGACGTGGTTGTGCGCATGCGCACAGGGATACGTCCACGTCTCGACGCATGCGCAGTTCATTTTAAGTACTTGTCTAGTGCCCGGCCGATCATTTGCATGGGGTCACGCTTCATTAACATGAATCACGCCCACTTCCACCTACTTCCACTTGTGCCGGCTTACACCTACGAAATATACGCTACGCCGGCGCAGAGTTGGGAGCATTTGCTTTGTGAATTCCATGCTTGCCTCTCCATGCTGCGCCGGCGTAGCGTAAAAGAGATACGCTACGGCGGCATAAAGATGTGCCGATGTATGTGAATCCGGGCCATATTGTATCCGTAGAACTATATGGGGTTAATGTATGTGAAGCAGATGTTATACGTGTAAAGTACCCCTTGAATAATATTTGACCAGCTATATACACTTTAAGCAAAATGCAAAGATTTTAGCACCTCTCTGTAATAGCAGGGCATTATAATCTACCAGAATCTTCTGCTAAAAAAAACAGCATAATATCATCATTAGTGTGTGCGCCATTAAATCAGCCCTTAAACGCAATATGAATCAATAAATTATTATTTCCCAGGTATCCGAATGCCAGTATCTCTAAATGATGATATTATGTGTGAGATATTAATTTGTCAGTATATAAAATGTCTCAGAAAAGAACAGAATGTTTGGCCCTTAAGATATGAGTCATTATATTGCATTTAAACCCCCTTTAAATGTGCGTCTTTATCGCTACCTATGCGTTAGGTTAAAGAATACTGCCATCTAGTGGTCAATGTGGTCATCTTCATTTTAAAGCGTGCTGCGTTTTCTTGCTTCTCGAAAATCAAATGTGTTTATAAAAAGCAATGAGATAATTCATCTTGCAGTCACTGCATGATCAAACAAAGTTAAATAATTGTAGTATTCCGTCAATTTTCTAATTTGACCAGTTGAGGCAATGCAGCTGGTTTTCTTTATGCCGCGTACACACGATTGGTTCGTCTGATGAAAACGGTACTGTTTTCATCGGACGAACCGATCGTGTGTGGGCCCCATCGTTTTTTTTCCCATCGGTGAAAAAACGTAGAACCTGTTTTAAAAATTATCCGATGGTTAAAAAAACGATAGAAAAAAATGATCGTCTGTGGGGAAATCCATCGGTTAAAAATCCACGCATGCTCAGAATCAAGTCGACGCATGAACTTAATTTTTTTCTGCATGTCGTTGTGTTTTAGGTCACTACGTTTTGACATGATCTAATTTTTAACTGATGACTCATTAAGACTGATGAAAGTCAGCTTCATCGGATATCTGAGGAAAAAATCCATCGGTCCGTTTTCATTGGATGAACCGATTGTGTGTATCCTACTGCTAACACATAGGAGCATTGTTATAATGGCTTCTTTCACAGGGGTGTTGGACTTTACTGGCCCTCTAAAAAAAACAATACCCTGTGAATCACTTTTCAGAGCAAGCTGAGTGGTGCTTTGCTCGTTTGGCGATACTGCTGCCTCCTGAATGTTTTTTTATTCATTTTTTTATGATCCCAATGGGGATTTTACAATGAAATACCATGCCACAACCCTGTGCATTCAATGGGCACACTGAAGTGGAATACCTGCCAAACGCAGCATATCAAAGTAAAACTGCCACGCCAGGAAACAAAGCATCACGGCAATGGCAATGTAAACAGGCAGGGTGCCGAATCTGCTTGTAGGTAGGTAGTTGAGGGGTTACAAAAGAGGCGGTTTGTCCATAGAGGGCACTGGAGCGCCGCCCCCTCTGGCTCTCACCGCCACTGAGTCTAATAACATAAATTCATGCATTGCACGAATCTATGTTATTATTGCCGCTGCCGCTGTTATTCAGATGGTCGGTGCTCATGTCCGGCCATCTGAATAACGCCAGCTGGTTGGCTGTACGGAAATGTCAATCAGAGCCAACAGCTCTGATAGGCTTTCCCAGTACAGCCCTCGGGTCCCGGAAGCTTATTCTCGGAGCGCACAGACTGTACGCCCCTTGGATAAGATGACAGGTGTCTCAGCCAATCAGGTTACCGGTAACCTGATTGGCTCAGACGCCTGTCAGTCATCGAGGGCGGGAGAAGACATCGTGGGACGTGGATGCCTGACTCCAGTAAAGGTAAGTGCCGGGCGGGGGGGCAGGGGGGAAGCAATTTACAGGGCACAGTGGGGACAATTGGCACAGCCGCGACCATTAAAGGGCACAGTGGTGACAATTGATGGCACAGTGGCTGCGTTTAATGGCATGGCACAGTGGTGACAATTGATGGCACAGTGGCTGCGTTTAATGGCATGGCACAGTGGTGACAATTGATGGCACAGCGGCTGCGTTTGATGGCATGGCACAGTGATGCGAATTGATAGCGCTAAGCACAGTGGCTGCATTTGATGGCATGGAACAGTGGCTGTGTTTGGGCACAGTGAGACTGCATTTTTTTTCCTTTGCACCCCCCCAAAAATGTTGAGCACCAGCCGCCACTGCCAACCACTTATTTTCATCTGACTTTATCCAAGCATTCACTGGTGGTGAATCAATCACTGTTATTCAATTATCTGCACCTAGAAGATTCACATTCACTACTAATCTATATTACTATATTACTATACCATATATACAGGGCATTTTTTCAGTGAGAACAGGGGGGGGGTGCAGTTCCGGCACCTCCAGCACTGAATTTTTGTAAAGGTAAGGGGTGGCAATCATGGGCGTCTGCTGATTTTTTTTCGGGGGGGGGGGGGGGGGCGATTCGGCAGCGGTGATACACAGTCACATTTAACCCTTTCTTCAAACGTTATCGGGGGTTAAAAGCGCCCCACTAGCCACCGAATAGCGCAGCTAAAACAATGGTAAAACGCTTTACCAATAAAGCGCCCAGCTGGCAGTGTAAAATAGCTCTTGAGATAATTCAGCTTCACTCCATGCCCATATATATATAGCCTAGAGAATGTACAGACCCCCCTTCAGCACAGACCCCACATTCAGCACAGATCCCCCCCATTCTGCACAGACCCCTCCCTTCAGCACAGATGGACTTCCCTCTTCAGCACAAACCCCCCCTTTCAGCACAGACACACCCTCCCTCCCCCATCCCATTCAGTACCTCAGCTCAGCCATCAGCGCGACACAGCATGTTCCCTCCCCCTGTGTACACATAAACACTATAGGGGGAGGCGGCTTCACTCTGCTCGCTGTGCCTGTGTGACATCCGGCCCGGACCGCTCAGACAGCCTGCAGCCAAAAGAGAAGGGGTTGGTTGGCCAGGTGCAGTGGTGTCACCCCTTACCAGACCACCCCCCGCCCGCCCCCTGCAATGCCACGGCCAGCAGCTCGCCTCTCCCTCCCTGTTCTAACTTGCCTGTCACTGCGGCGCTCTTCATTCTTCAACACCTTCTTGATTTTCCAGGGGGGGTCAATTGACGCATGCGCGGAAATGTTTTACTTCCTGGTGCGGTGACGTGGCGGCGTCAACGTCACCGACACGTCAGCGCGCTGTATGCCGGAGGGGATTTTGGTTTGATCGTGTGTACACGATCAAACCAATACATCCCAGCAGACAGATTTGTTCAAATCGGTCTGTCCGACAGATTTGAACAGATAGATTTAGTCGTGTGTACGGGGCCTCACATCAGGTGTGCCCCAGTGAAGCCCCCCTTACCCTTGCATTAGGTATCCCCCAGCAGTGTCCCCCTTTACTTCAGGTGTCCCCCTTACATCAGATATCCCCCAGTGGAGTCCCCCTTACATAAAGTATCCCCCAGTGGGAGTGGAGCCCCCTTTACATCAGTGGGGTCACCTGATGTAAGGAGAAACTCTGCTGTGAATTCCTGGTGTAAGGAGAGACTCTGCTGGGGGCACTCTTAAAGGGCCATTTTTTTTATTGCATTTTAGTCTACATATGAGATCTGAGGTCTTTTTGACCCCAGATCTCGTATTTAAGAGGACCTGTCATGCTTTTTTCTATTACAAGGAATTATTACATGCCTTGTAATAGAAATAAAAGTGACTCAATTATTATTATTATTTTTTAAAACTGTCAAAATAAAAAATAAATCAGTAAAATAAATAAGACTTTTTTTTAAAGCGCCCTGTCCCGACGAGCTCGCGCGCAGAAGCAAACGCATACATGAGCAGAGCCTGCATATGAAAACGGTGTTCAAACCACACAATTGAGATATCGCCACAATCATTAGAACGAGGGCAATAATTCTAGCCCTAGACCTCCTCCTGTAACTCAAAACATGCAGCCTGTAGAATTTGTATTGCTTATGGAGATTTTTAAGGGTAAAAGTTTGTTGCCATTGTACGAGCAGGCGCAACATGTTGGGTATCAATTTACCCAAAAAGGATCATCATCTCAGTTTAGAGACATGCCTCTCTTTGATAGAAAACTGGATGACTAAGAGTTATCTTAAACTCAACAGTTCCAAAACAGAACTTCTTCTGTTTCATGCCAGTCGCAAGAGTCAACTGGCAACTACTTGGAAACCCCCGCCCATTTTGGGCCAGATCATCACCCCTAGCGCCAAAGTCAAAAGTCTAGGCGTCATCTTCGACACCTACTATGGACGCACAAATAGGGTCAGTAGTCAGCGGATCTCACCATCTGCTGCGCCTACTACGCAGACTTACTCCATTTATTCCCAAAGAAGACGTAGCAGTCGTGGTAGGAACAATTGTAAACTTCAGATTGGACTATGCAAATGCCCTTTACCTCGGACTCCCTAAGTACCAAATCGCTCGTCTGCAAGTCGTTCAAAATACGGCCGCCAGACTTGTGACTTGGAAAAAACCCTGGGAATCCATCTCACCTTCACTGAGATCCCTTCATTGGTTGCCAGTAAAGGACAGAATTGCTTTCAAAGCACTCTGTCTGACACATAAGTGCATCCATGGGAAGGCTCCGCAATATCTATGCGAAAAAATAGAAGCCCACAATTCCAATCGCATTCTGCGATCCACCGACCAAAATCTGGTCAAGGTACCCAAAGCCAGATACAAGTCCAAAGGAGAAAGAAGGTTTGCTTTCCAAGGTCCCAGACTATGGAACGCTTTACCAACCAACATTCGGTTGGAGGAAAACCACCTGACCTTCAGAAGACAGATTAAAACTCTGCTCTTTTGATGTCAAGAGAGACAGAAACAACAAGCGCCCAGAGGCGATTTAGTTCGCATGTGCCGCGCTATATAAGTTTTTCATTCATTCATTCATTCACTCGGCAAAACATTATCTTTTACAATATAAAAAAAAAAATTGGGCTAACTTTAGTGTTGTCTTATTTTTTATAATTCAAAAAATTAAATTTTTTCAAAAAAAGTGAGCTTGTAAGACCGCGGTGAGATACAATGTGACAAAAAGTATTGCAACGACAGCCATTTTATTCTCTAGGGCAGGGGTCTCCAAACTGTCTAAACAAAGGGCCAGTCTACAGTCCCTCATACTTTAGGAGGGCCGGACTGTGGCCATTGGAAGTAGAAAAGGTCCCGGTGTTTGTGGGAAAAAAACAATGCCCCATATTTGGTGTCAGTAGGAGGAATTGTGCCCAATCATTGGTGTTAGTGGGAGGAATTGCACCCCCTTCTTAAATACCATTGGAAGGAATTGTGTTCCATCACTGGTGTATTTGGAAGAAATTAGGTCCAATCAATGATGTAATTGGGCCCCATTGTTGGTGTCATTGGGAGAAATGGTGCCCCATCATTTGTGTCATTGGGAGTAATTATACCCCATTATTTGTATCAGTGGTTAAAATAGTACCTCAAGGGTAGTACCTCTGGCACCCGGGCCGCAGTTTGGAGCCCACTGCTCTAGGGTGTTAGAAAAAAATATATAATGTTTGGAGGTTCTAAGTAACACCAAATCTCAGAAAGCTTGTCCTTAAAGCAGAGGTTCACCCAAAAAACAAGTATATAACATTACATTCAGTATACCTCAAACATGTACAGTATGGCGTTTTTTTTTTCGGGGTGTACATGCAGTATTATCTGTATTTGGCTCCCGGGCACTCGCTCCCACGGGAGTGGCTGTTCCTGTGCAGTGCCGCAATGTCATCTGGGACTTCGCCCATATGATTGACGTGCCTGAGAAAAACTCCCCCCGGCGGATAAGGCGCGTCACGACTTTCCGAAAGTAGTCGAACTGCGAGTTGGCTCTATATGGCGCCTGCGCATTGACTAGGAGCCGTGTAGAGCTAACTGCGCAGGAGCCGTATAGAGCCGACTCGCAGTTCGGCTACTTTCGGAAAGTCGTGACGCGCTTTATCCGCCGGGGGGAGTTTTTCTCAGGCAGGGAGCGAGTACCCGGAAGATGGGAGGAAAATACCGATAATAGTCTAAGATTTTTCATGATCACAAGAGTCCGCACAGAGGCCCCCCTTACATCAGAGTCCGCACAGAGGCCCCCCTTACATCAGAGTCCACACAGAGGCCCCCCTTACATCAGAGTCCGCACAGAGGCCCCCCTTACATCAGAGTCCGCACAGAGGCCCCCCTTACATCAGAGTCTGCACAGAGGCCCCCCTTACATCAGAGTCCGCACAGAGGCGCCCCTAACATCAGAGTCCGCACAGAGGCGCCCCTTACATCAGAGTCCGCACAGAGGCGCCCCTTACATCAGAGTCCGCACAGAGGCGCCCCTTACATCAGAGTCCGCACAGAGGCGCCCCTTACATCAGAGTCCGCACAGAGGCGCCCCTTACATCAGAGTCCGCACAGAGGCGCCCCTTACATCAGAGTCCGCACAGAGGCGCCCCTTACATCAGAGTCCGCACAGAGGCGCCCCTTACATCAGAGTCCGCACAGAGGCGCCCCTTACACCAGAGTCCGCACAGAGGCGCCCCTTACATCAGAGTCCGCACAGAGGCGCCCCTTACATCAGAGTCCGCACAGAGGCGCCCCTTACATCAGAGTCCGCACAGAGGCCCCCCTTACATCAGAGTCCGCACAGAGGCCCCCCTTACATCAGAGTCCGCACAGAGGCCCCCCTTACATCAGAGTCCGCACAGAGGCGCCCCTTACATCAGAGTCCGCACAGAGGCGCCCCTTACATCAGAGTCCGCACAGAGGCGCCCCTTACATCAGAGTCCGCACAGAGGCGCCCCTTACATCAGAGTCCGCACAGAGGCCCCCCTTACATCAGAGTCCTCGTGTCTGTGCAGAGAGAGAAGGGGATTTTTAGCACTGGTGTGCGCTGAGGCTGAGCTATGTGTGAGACGAGACATAGCTCAGCTTTGCAGCCGTCTACCTCGGAGCTGACACAGGCACAACTGCACAGTGGGAGGTGAGCAGCGGCTGTGACCTGTGTTAACAGAGCTCCAGCAGGCATATTCCTGCCCTGCAAAAACAGCATTTAATAGTGGCGGCTGGTGGCTGTGCATAGTGTCACCAGCCTGGGGGGAGATTTCCACCCTGCCCCCTCTGCCAGTCCTCCCCTGGATGGGGTGGGAAGATTGCTGAGGCAGTAACATGAAGTCTCTTTCCAAGTTGAAGATTCATTTGTTAGGAACCTCTGTATTTTCAGGCATGAGATGGTGCCGCAGGTAGAATCTGTCACTTCTGATCATCATTCCTTATTCTTAAAAAATAAATAAAGGATCATTGGGAAGGAGAATACCCATATGCACTTACATGGGTACTAAAAGGAAATGGGTATATAAATACAGTATCCATCGTTTTGATTTAATCCCAAATCCCATCCTTAATTTCATATAATTATCCTTCATTTTCACGAAAGTGTTTTTGCAGACATATTCTACTGAGTACCATAGTCATTTTCCTTCAAAACAAATATAAAATGTAATAAGGATCCAAGACAAACACAAGGCATCCTCCGAGAGCCCACTATCACAGCAGCATCAAAACATATGGTGCAAAATTGCATCGTAATGTTAAAAAAAAAAAAAGAATATAGAAAATAAATCCCATGATCTCACCACGCCATCTCCATATGTTTAACTTAAAATGTAACTACAGTCAAAAACACAATCCTTGCTAAAGTTTTACTAATTAAACACAAAAAACTGGATTGTATTAGAATAGAGATTTTGACAATAAATAGAAACTGTAAAGTGCTTATTTAGTGTTTAGAATTTAACATTGATTTCATATTATGTTTGACAAGGTTTTCATAGTTTTCTTTTAAATATTCAATCAAATTTTTTTTTTTACAATTTGTTTTATTTATTTTTATGTATCTTGCACTCTACATGAGATGAATCAATGTTGGTTTATATGTATGTCAATGCTGCCCTCTTGTGTCAATTTATCTAACTGCATGCGCTTAATATAACAGCCTTTGGACTTAAAAATGCTGTTAATTTTTTATGTTGATGAATGACTTTTTATTAATTTTTTGTATACAAATGCACATTCTTAATGCATCTTAATATTTGCTTTCTGGAGCTTTTGTTCTGCATTTTTTATTACTTAAAAAAAACCACACATAACTTTTACATTTCCATGGACTGGCAACTGTTATCCACTTGACCTCCGGAAAGGTTTACCCCCCCCCCCCCTTCATGACCTGGCCATTTTTTGTGATACAGCACTGTGCTCTTTTAACCACTTGAGACCCGCGCTGTAGATGAAAGACA
Organism: Rana kukunoris; assembly: GCA_029574335.1. Classification (NCBI taxonomy): domain Eukaryota; kingdom Metazoa; phylum Chordata; class Amphibia; order Anura; family Ranidae; genus Rana; species Rana kukunoris. The sequence continues at coordinate 217,438,036 of CM056054.1, read as the reverse complement.
TCCACAGCGCGGCTCTTAAGTGCTGGGTGGACGTCCCTGGACTTCCTTCTATTTGCATTCCCCGCACACGCCGCTGGGGGCGCACTGCGGGGAAAAACTGTGCCCGGCGCATCGCTGAGCAGCTGATGCGCGTGCCTGGTGGCTGCGATGTCCAGCAGGGACAGCAGGGACGTGGAGCTCTGTGTGTAAACACAGAGCTCCATGTCCTGTCAGGGAGAGAGGAGACTGATCTGTGTCCCTTGTACATAGGGACACAATCGGTCACCTCCCCCAGTCAGTCCCCTTCCACACACACTTAGAAACACTCCCAGTTTACACATTTAACCCTTTCCTTGCCCCCTAGAGCTAACCCCTTCCCTGCCGCAGCCAGTCACATTTATACAGTAATCAATGCATTTTTATAGCACCGATCGCTGTGTAAATGTGATTGGTCCCAAAATAGTGTCCAATATGTCCGCCGCCATATCGTAGGCCTGACAAAAAAAAATTGCAGATCACCACCATTACTAGTAAAAAATTAATTTAAAAAAATCATAAATCTATCCCCTATTTTGTAGGCACTATAACTTTTGCGCAACCAATCAAACTACGCTTATTGAGTTTTTTTTTTTTTAGAAAAATATGTAGAAGAATACGTGTCGGTCTAAACTGAGTAAAAAATATATATATTTTTTTAACCACTTCCTTACTGGGCACATATACCCCTTCCTGACCAGGTGAAATTTCAGCTTGTGGCACTGCATCACTTTAACTGACAATTGCGCGGTCGTGCGACGTGGCTCCCAAACAAAATTGGCGTCCTTTTTTCCCTACAAATAGAGCTTTCTTTTGGCGGTATTTGATCGCCTCTGCGGTTTTTATTTTTTGCGCTATAAACAAAATAGAGCGAAAATTTTGAAAAAAAAACTATATTTTTTTACTTGTTGCAGTAATAAATAGCCCAATTAAAAAAAAAAAAAATTTCTCAGTCTAGGCGATACGTATTCTTCTATATATTTTTGGTAAATAAAAAAAAAATCGCAATAAGCGTCTGGTTTGCGCAAAAGTTATTGCGCTTACAAAATAGGGGACAGAATTATTATTATTTTTTATTATTTTATTTTTTTTACTACTACTGGCGGCGATCAGCATTTTTTTCATGACTGCGACATTATGGCGGTGACATCGGACACTTTTGACACATTTCTGGCGCCATTCAAATTTATACAGCGATCAGTGCTATACATATGCACTAATTACTATATAAATGTGACTGGCATTGAAGGGGTTAACACTAGGGGGTGAGGAAGGGGTTAATGTGTACCCTAAATTGTGTTCTAACTGTGGGGGGAGGGGGGGTGACTGGGGGAGGTGACCGATGCTGTGTCCCTATGTACAAGAGACACAGATCGGTCTCCTCTCTCCCCTGACATGACATGGATCTCTGTATTTACACAGAGATCCACGTCTTGTCCCTGCAGTCGCAGATCCCGAGTGCCTGGCGGACATCACGGCCGCCAGGAACGCGCATCGGCATGTAAGCGATGCGGCTGGCACGCGCACGCCGCCGCCGGGCGTGCTCCCCCCAGTGGCCTGGCTAAGAACAGGCCATAAAAACACGGCCTGTCAGAGATTCAGGACGTCCCTGCGGCCGTACAAAGTCGTATGGCCGTTGGGAAGTGGTTAAAAATGGGATATTATTATAACAAAACGTAATTTAAAAAAAAGCTATCTTTTTTTGTATATAGCTCAAAAAATAAAAACCGCAGAGTTGATCAAATACCACCAAAAGAAAGCTCTATTTGTAAGAAAAAAATGATAAAAACATAATTTGGGTACAGCGTTGTATGACCACGCTGAATGCTGAAAATTGGTCTGGGCGGGAAGGGGCCCAGTAATGAAGTGGTTAACTGACAATTGTGCCATCCTATGATGTTATACCCAAATAAAATGTATGTCCTTTTTTACCCACAAATAGAGCTTTCTTTTGGTGGTATTTGATCACCTCTGTAGTCTTTCTCTTTTGCACTATAAACAATAATAACCGACAATTTAAAAAAAAATATATATATATTTTTTTACTTTCTGCTATAAAATATTAGACATGTGCAGACTGGAATATTTTGTTTTGTTTTTTCGTTTTCGTTTGGAAAATACATTTATTTATTTACTCCCGAAAATCGTTTTGATTTATTTAGTTTTTCGTTGGGGAATAGCTTTCGTCCGAAAATCCAATAATACTTGGTTCCTGTCGAATGGTCAAAAGAATATTCGACGGGACGTCAAATCTTTATGTCTCATAAATCAAAATCTATTCTCTGTAATGTCAAATCTCTCTATATCGAATTTTTACCGCAACGAAAACGAAAATAAAGCATTTTTTTTCGGATCTTTCAGTTTTCGTTTCTTGCACTTTCGTTATCGTTTGTTAAAAAATGCATTCTAACGAAAATGAACGTACATGTCTATAAAACATATCAAATAAAAAATGTAAAAATAATAAAATTTCTTCATTAATTTAGGCCAATATGTATTCTGCTTCATATTTTTGGGAAAATCTCAATAAGCGTATATTGAGTGGTTTGCCCAAAGATGTCTTCAAACTATGGGATAGATTTATGGAATTTTTATTTATTTATTTATTTTTTTACTAGTAATGGCGGCGATCAGTGGCGGCTTATAGTGGGACTGCCATATTGTGGCGGACAAATCAGACACCTTAGACACTAAACAACTTTTGACACTTTTTTGGGGACCATTGAAGGGAAGCAATGTTGGTTTTTATATCAATGCTGCCCTCTTGTGTCAATTTATCTAACTGCATGCACTTAATATAAGAGTAGGGGACTATTCACAAATTTAGACTTAAAAATTCTGTGACATGCACAGGACCTTTGGACCTCAAGTTTTATCAAAGTTGCAGGGACTACTTTTGAAGTCGCTGGGACTTGAAGATGCACAGATAGGAACATACTCATTGGAAATCATGGGGTACAACTTGTACAACTTGTCATGAGACTTTGTAGTTCCAGGTCATGGAACAAGTCGCACAAGTGTAAAAGGGGCCTTAATGTGGACCTTCAGTATTTTTTTTTTTTTTTTTAAATCTCATGCTCTTGTTGTTTTAATTTTGGATAGTAACAAAAAAATAAATATTGATCTGCCAGTAAATACCTTATACAGCCCATTGTTTCTTGTATGGTAAATGCCTAAGGCTTATGACATCATGTACAGCTCTTGACAGGAAGGGAGAGGGGATGAGTCATAAGAGGACCAATGAGAGAAGCTGGGCTGCTGAGCTGGAGATGTGCCTCTGTGTAAATCCAGGAAGTGAACAGGTGGCAGCTTCAGCTGCCCACAGTTAAAATGATTGCAGCCAGACTCAGTGGAGGGAGATTTCTGCAGAATTCCAAAAATCTATCCCATTGTTTGTAAACACTATGAGGGTTATTTACAAAAAGCTAATCCACTTTGCACTACAAGTGCAAACTAAACTTTAAATTGCAATGAAAGTGCACTTGGAAGTTGACTTCTATCAGACTTCTATCAGTCTTGCATACACACTGTAAAGCCGTTTACACATGATCGGTTTGTCCGATGAAAACAGACTGATTGACGTTTTCATCAGACAAACTGATCGTGTGTGTGGGCCCCGTCTGTCTTTTTTCCATCTGTGTAAGAAAATAGAACATGTTTTACATTTTTTCTATGGATAAAAAAATGATAGAAAAATCCAATCGTCTGTGTGGACCTCCATCGGATAAAAACCAATGCATGCTCAGAATCAAGTCAACGCATGCTCGGAAGCATTGAACTTAATTTTTATCGGCTTGTTGTAGTGTTGTACGTCACCGCGTTGGACACGGTCAGATTTTTGACTGATGGTGTGTAGGTAAGACTGATGAAAGTCAGCTTCATCAGATATACGGCGAAAAAAATCCATCGGATTAGATTCCATCAGATATCCGATCGTGTGTACAGGGCTTCAGGCCCCGTACACACGACCGAGTTTCTCGGCAGAAGCTCGCTGGGAGACATACAGTAGGTGACTGGGATATTGTGTCAATCTCGCTCCCTTTCTCGGCGAGATTGACCACCTACGAGCCCCATCGCGGGAGCCAGCGCCGAGCTGGCTTGCCGCGATGGAGACAAAGCCGTCATAGAAGCGACGGGAATCCGCCGCGGATTCCCGCCAATTCTACACGTGGGCGGAGTTTGTTATGAATCCTGAAGGAGAAATCCCCGCCGGATTTTTAAAGAAAAATCCGGCATGGGTTCCCCCCTCAGGAGCATAACGGGCCCTTAGGTCGGTTATGGGTTGTAAGGAGACCCCCTACGCCGAAAAAACGGCGTGGGGGTCCCCCCACAATCCATAACAGACCCGTATCCAAAGCACGCCGGCCGGCCGGTCAGGAAGGGAGTGGGGGCGAGCGAGCGCCCCCCCCTCCTGAGCCGTACCGGGCAGCATGCCCTCAACATGGGGGGGTCAGGTGCTCTGGGGCAGGGGGCGCACTGCGGCCCCCCCACCCCAGAGCACCCTGTCCCCATGTTGATGAGGAAAGTGCCCCTTCCCGACAACCCTGGCCGTTGGTTGTCGGGGTATGCGGGCGGGAGGCTTATCGGAATCTGGAAGCCCCCTTTAATAAGGGGGCCCCCAGATACCGGCCCCCCACCCTAAGTGAATGAGTATGGGGTACATCGTACCCCTACCCATTCACCTACAAATAAAAAGTGTAAACACAAATAAACCACACAGTGTATTGAAATATTTTATTAGTTGGCCGCCGGGGGGGGGGGTGTGTATGATCGCTTTTATAAAAGCGCCCCCCTCCGGCGGGCTTCTGTGGGGGGTGGGTGCCGCCGTCTGGTTCTCTTCCGCTGCCGGGGGGCGCTTTGATAAAAGCGCCCACCACCCGGCGGGCTTCTTTCGACGTCTTCGGCGGCGGGGGGGTCTTCTCCCACTCTCCGGGGTCTTCTCCCGCTCTCCGGGGGTCTTCTCCCACTCTCCGGGGTCTTCTCCCGCTCTCCGGGGGTCTTCTCCGCTCTCCGGGGGTCTTCTTCTTCTTCTTCAGGACTCGCCGCCGCTATCTTCGTGTGTTAGCTCAATTACTAGCGGCGGTGGCCCCCTCTTCTGCGACGTCGGCGTCTTCTTCTTCTTCTGCTGTCCAGATGTTGACGCGACGCATCCTTCCGCTGTTATGCCGGGCGCGCGGCTCGCAGCGAAATATATAGGCCTGTCTTGTGACGTTGCAGTCCCATCATGCTCCGGTAGGTACCACGTGCTACCTACCCACGTGATACCTACCGGAGCATGATGGGACTGCGACGTCACAAGACAGGCCTATATATTTCGCTGCGAGCCGCGCGCCCGGCATAACAGCGGAAGGATGCGTCGCGTCAACATCTGGACAGCAGAAGAAGAAGAAGACGCCGACGTCGCAGAAGAGGGGGCCGCCGCCGCTAGTAATTGAGCTAACACACGAAGATAGCGGCGGCGAGTCCTGAAGAAGAAGAAGAAGACCCCCGGAGAGCGGGAGAAGACCCCCGGAGAGCGGGAGAAGACCCCGGAGAGTGGGAGAAGACCCCCCCGCCGCCGAAGACGTCGAAAGAAGCCCGCCGGGTGGTGGGCGCTTTTATCAAAGCGCCCCCCGGCGGCGGAAGAGAACCAGACGGCGGCACCCACCCCCCACAGAAGCCCGCCGGAGGGGGGCGCTTTTATAAAAGCGATCATACACACCCCCCCCCCGGCGGCCAACTAATAAAATATTTCAATACCCTGTGTGTTTTATTTGTGTTTACACTTTGTATTTGCAGGTGAATGGGTAGGGGTACAATGTACCCCATACTCATTCACTTAGGGTGGGGGGCCGGTATCTGGGGGCCCCCTTATTAAATGGGGCTTCCAGATTCCGATAAGCCTCCCGCCCGCATACCCCGACAACCAACGGCCAGGGTTGTCGGGAAGGGGCCCTGTCCTCATCAACATGGGGACAGGGTGCTCTGGGGTGGGGGGGCCGCAGTGCGCCCCCTGCCCCAGAGCACCTGACCCCCCCATGTTGAGGGCATGCTGCCCGGTACGGCTCAGGAGGGGGGGGGGCGCTCGCTCGCCCCCACTCCCTTCCTGACCGGCCGGCCGGCGTGCTTTGGATACGGGTCTGTTATGGATTGTGGGGGGACCCCCACGCCGTTTTTTCGGCGTAGGGGGTCTCCTTACAACCCATAACCGACCTAAGGGCCCGTTATGCTCCTGAGGGGGGAACCCATGCAGGATTTTTCTTTAAAAATCCGGCGGGGATTTCTCCTTCAGGATTCATAACAAACTCCGCCCACGTGTAGAATTGGCGGGAATCCGCGGCGGATCCCCGTCGCTTCTATGACGCGCTCGCTGGAATGTGTTTTTACTATTCCAGCGAGTGCGAGATATCGGCAGCCTGTCGCCGAGATTCAGCGCGATGCTGGCGTGCTGAAAACACATTCTCGGCGGCAGGCACTGTATTCTGCCAAGAAAATCGGTCGTGTGTACACTTACGCCGAGCATCCCGTCGGGAAACTCGTCAAGCCAAAAAGAGAGCATGCTCTCTATTTCCTCGTTGTTCTATGGAGAAATTTGGCTCGACAACCTTTTCGACCGCTCATCGGGAACTTCGTCGGGCGTAGCGATGAGTTTAGCCCGACGAGGTTCTCGGACGTGTGTACGCGGCCTCAGACTAAATTCCGACCGTCCAAAATGCGGTGACGTAAAACACTAGGGCGAGCCTAGAAAACATAATTTCAATGCGTCGACTTGATTCTGAGCATGCATGGGTTTTTTCTCTGTCGGAGTTGCACACAGATGAGAGGAGGAAAATAAAACATGTTCTATATTCTAAACACTGATGGAAAACAGTCAGATGGGGCCCACACACAATCGGAAATTCCGATCGCGTGTACGCTGCATTACTGGCTCACTGGTTTTTCTAGAAGTCTAAACAGAACATAGCAGCGCCGGGGTGCTGGGGGTAATCCTGGACTCTAACCTCTCCTTCAGCCACACATCCAGTCATTGTCCAATCCTTGCTACCTTCACTGTGCTAATTTATAACATTTCCAAAGTTTGGCCTTCCTAACAAATGAAACCACCAAACTTCTGATTCACTCCCTTGTTATCACTATTATTTATTTATAATGATAAAAATGATGTGCTTTCTTCAGGGATGTTATGTCGGCTTTGATTTGGCCCATGCCGTTGGCAACGTTGAACTGCGCTTACATGACTGGGATGTGGACTTTGCCTGCTGGTGTTCCTATAAGGTATTTCAATCATTCATTTATTCCTTGTTATTTTTGTCATCATTTAGCCTTCCCGTAAACAAGTAGCCAGACATGTTTTACATTTTGCATCCTTCCTAAAATGGGCCTAGAAATCTTTGCATATTTCATGCAACTTCTGTTGGGCTTCTTCCTACTGAATTCCAGGTACATACAGAGTCAGTGGTGGCTGGTGCTCAATTTTTTTTTTTTGGGGGTGGGGGGGGCACAAACAAACGAAAAAAAAAAAAAAAACATCAATTGAAGCCTCACTGTGCCCATCAATTCCGGCCACTGTGCCCAATAATTCCCGCCACTGTGCCCATCAAATGCAGCCACTGTGCCCATCAAATGCAGCCACTGTGCCCATCAATTGTCGCCACTGTGCCATAAAACACAGTCACCCTGTCTATCAATTGTCGCCACTGTGCCCATCAATTGTCACCACTGTGCCGTAAATTGTCGCCACTGTGCCATGCCATCAAACGCAGCCACTGTGCCATGCCATCAAATTCAGCCACTGTGCCATGCCATCAAACACAGCCACTGTGCCATGCCATCAAATGCAGCCACCGTGCCACCAATTGTCGCCACTGTGCCATCAATTGTCACCAATGTGCCATCAATTGTCGCCACTGTACCATGCCATCAAACGCAGGCACTGTGCCATCAATTGTCGCCACTGTGCCATCAATTGTCACTACTGTGCCATCAATTGTCACCACTGTGCCATCAATTGTTGCCACTGTGCCCATCAATTGCCACCAGTTTGCCCCCTCAAAAAATGCCAGTTTGCCACGTAAAAATTCCGCCAGATTGCCCCCTCAGATACCACCAGATTACCCCCCCCCCCCCCCCCGACTGGCAGTTACCATTCTCGGGTCAGCCATCCTCCCTCCACTCTCTCTTGATGTCTTCTTCCACCCTTGATGGATGTCGCTTCAGCCAATCAGGTTACCCGGTAACCAGACCTGAGGAACCTGATTGGCTGAGACGCGTGTCAGTGTTAACCAGGGAATGCACTATGGATGCACCGCCACTGTACAGTCAGAGTTAAAATACATATATGGGAGATGTTTTATCTGTACACGGATTTTTATTTCTGTCCATCCAGCTCTAGGATTGGCACAGCTGTGTAACCCCAGAGTGGAGGAGACCTGAGGTTTTTTTTCTGTTGCAGTTCAGTAATGCTTACAGGTCTACTGGACAGTAAAAGGGAAAGAAACAGATGGATAGGCTCCTCTCTGCCAGTCTGATCCCTCCTCCTATTGACATGCTCCTTGTGCTGCAGCACTACTGAATGGCTCTTTGTGCTTCTTCTCTCTCTCCCCTAGCCTGAGCCCTGCTGTACTTGCCAATTCAGGAACTTACATTGCAAAGCCAAACTGCAAGAATTATCTTTTTATTTCTCTTTATTGGTCTAGCTTGGTTACATTTGTTTCCTCATTTCTCCTATGAGTATATATAGTCAGGGGTGGACTGACCATTGAGTCACTCGGGCACTGCCCGATTGCCCCATGCCACTAGGGGGCCCCATCAGGGATGCCAGGCACAGTAAAACCAGGGACAGTATGTAAAAATCTATGTTTTTTTTACATCTGTCCCTGATATGTCCAAAACCGACATGCTTTTGATGTGAAAATCCTGAGATTTTAGCTGCCCTGCCTCTGCACTGCCTCTGTAAGCCCAGGAGCCCCATAATCTTCTATTGCCCGGGGGCCCCATGAGTTGTCAGTCCGCCCCTGTATATAGTATAGCAGAGGTGCCCAACCAGTGGCCCATGGAGCCCTTGGATGTGGTCCACGACCTCCTGCTCTGGGATGGCGAGTCCAGATTGCGGGTTGCCAACACACCATCCCAGGGTGTTTAGAATGAACCTGGTTGAAGAGGAAACAAGAGGCTGCAGAGCAGAGCCGAATAAGTCGGAAAAAAAAAGGGGATCTATCCCCTTCTATCTGGGCATATCAGCTTGGAGGGACCATAAAGTACATCGGGCTGTGCCCGTGTCTGCTCTGCATATGCAGAGTGGATACGGACCTGTTTTCTGCCGCCACTCAATCTGCCGCCCAATATGGCTCACAACCGACTTAAAGTGGTTGTAACCCTTTTAACAGCAAAATAAAAACCTGCAAGACAAAGGCATAATGAGCTAGTATGCATAGCATACTAGCTCATTATGAGTTACTTACCTTATATCGAAGCCCCCGCAGTGGTCCCCGTACACCACTCAAGCCGGTGACATCGCTCCCGGAGTTACTTCTGGGTATAGTGGGCTCTGGCCCTGTGATGGTGCGTGGGAGCCACCGGTAATGGCATACTAACTAAAGCAGTGGCAAACAAGTGCCATTTCTTCAGTGCACATGTGCCAATGACATTGGCACATGTAGATACAGGGGATAGCTCCTAAACCGTGGTTTAGGACATATCCAGGGTAGCTACAGGTAAGCCTTATGTTGGGCTTACCTGTAGTAAAAAGGTGTTGTAAAGTGTTTACAACCACTTTAAGTCACTTAAGTGGCCCCCTGTTGTATAGGGTGACCGGACATTCCCGGTTTCCTGAAATTAGGGACTGTCCCAGGGAAACAAATGTTCCTGATTTTCATCAGACCTGCCAGAAACCCCTCCTAACCCCCCCCCCCAGGTTTTAACAAGTAAGTTTGTGCAATTTTATTTTTGATGTAGTATATTAAGCCACATTTAAGAGCATGCAGTAAGTTCCCAAGTCTGTGAAATAATGCTACGGCTTTACCATGTTGGTAGTGCAGTACTGTCATGTGGGCAAGTGCAGAATGTAAAAGCCCATACCATTGGTTGCACTTTACAGGTTTTAACATGTAAGTGTGTATTGGGACACCTGCCTTTACACGCATGAACTTTAATGGCATCCCAGTCTTAGTCCGTAGGGTTCCATATTGAGTTGCCCCACCCTTTGCACCTATAACAGCTTCAACTCTTCTGGGAAGGCTGTCCACAAGGTTTAGGAGTGTTTAGGAGTCCTCCAAACTCACTCATCCATGTCTTTATGGACCTTGCTTTGTGCACTGATCAAAATCATTTGTTGGAGGTAGGTTATGGTGTAGGGTTGTTGTTTTTTAGGGATTGGGCTTGACCCCTTAGTTCCAGTTCATGTGCATGTGAAGGTAGGTGTCCCGATACTTTTGACAATATAGTGTAGAGCAGGGGTCTCTAACTGGCGGCCCTTCAGCTGTTGCGGAACTACAAGTTCCATAATGCCTCTGCCTATGGGAGACATGCTTGTAACTGTCAGCCTGGCTATGCCTCATAGGAAATGTAGTTCTGCAATAGCTGGAGGTCCGCCAATTTGAGACCTCTGGTGTAGAGTGTGTTGCTGTGTAGTATAAATCATGTGCTAGGAATAGGGATGAGCGGAACACCCCCGCGTTCGGTTCGCACCAGAACCGTCGAACAGACCGACTGTTCGCGTTTTAGAACCCCATGGGAAGTCTATGGGACTCGAACGTTCGAATTCAAAAACACTAATTTTAAAGACCAATATTCAAGTTATTGTTGGAAAACGTCTTTGAGAATCCGGATCTTGCCCCAGGGAACATGTATCAATGGAAAAAAGTTTAAAAAACTCGTTTTTTCAGGAGCAGGACTGATAAATGTTCTGTCGGGCAAGACCCGGGTTCTCAAAGACGTTTTCACAGGCAAACTATAGACACCCAGCAGGTACAATATTTAAAGGAATTTTTTCATTTTTTTATTTTTTATTTAAACATTATTAAAATCACTGCTCCAGGAGCAGTGATTTTAATGATGCTTAAATAAAAAATTAAACAATGAAAAATTCCTTTAAATATTGTACCTGCTGGGTGTCTATACCTGTGATAATGTCTTTAACCACTTAAGGACCCCCGCACACACATATATGGCACGTACAGGCACAAGCACGCCTAAGTGCGGTTCGGGGGTCCCAAAAAACAGTTAGTGTTAGGTTCAGGATAGCCCCCCACCCCCCCTAATAAAGTTTTAACCCCCTGATCACCGCCCTAGTTAACCCTTTCACTCCCTATTGCCAGCGTCACTAAGCGATCATTTTTCTGATCGCTGTATTAGTGTCGCTGTTCCCGCTAGGTAGCTATTTTTTTTTATTGCGATTTTTTTTTTACTAAAGACATGTGGCTAAATAAATTTTGGCCTAAATGTTTGACTAAAATTTAGTTTATTTGATTTTTTTTTAACAAAAAGTAAAAAATAGTGTTTTTTTTTCAAAAATGTCGCTCTATTTTTGTATATAGCGCAAAAAATAAAAATCGCAGAGGTGATCAAATACCACCAAAAGAAAGCTCTATTTGTGGGAAGAAAAGGACGCAAATTTTGTTTGGGAGCCACGTCGCACGACCGCGCAATTGTCTGTTAAAGCGACGCAGTGCCGAATCGCAAAAACACCTTGGGTCATTTACCAGCGTATTGGTCCGGGTCTTAAGTGGTTAAATAGCACGATCACCTGCCTGCCAGTAAATTAGGAAGAACTGATCTATCTAAACTATACAGTGTATAAATATATGTACAACTCCTAGGGATGTAAATATATCCTCTACACACTGTAAATTAAGCTAAACTGACTAGCCTGCCTGCCTGCTCTATCTAGCTATATAAAAAGACAATCTCTCTGTCTCTCTGACTGCTTTCATTAACAACCGCAACACACTACATGAGGCCGCCCAGCAGGCGGCCTTATATAGTGTGGGGTGTGTGCTAAAGCCCTGAGCCATAATTGGTCAAAGCCACCCTGGCTTTGGCCAATTATGGCTCTCCGTTTTTTGCGCGCTGTTATTGGCCAAGCATGCAGGGTCATAGTGCGTGTTTGGCCAATCATCAGCGCGCAATGCCGCAGTGAATTATGGGCCGTTGCGTGTCACTCGAATTTGGCGCGAACGACCCGTTTTGTTCGAATTTCATCGAACGTACGAACAGACAATGTTCGAGTCGAATATACGTTTGTATCGAACGCGAAGCTCATCCCTAGCCAGGAATGTTTTTTGCTAGTGGTCCAGCCTTGCAAAGTAAAAAACACAGTTATGAACTAACATACAGTAAATTAGATTCTCTCCTTGCCCAAAAATGAAGCCACAGACTCTCCAGCTGCTCTATCCATGCAAGCTTGAAGCGTTTCTTACCAGCAGAGATGAACAGAGAATCCCTCTGGGCTTTGGCTCAGTATACAGCTCTGTAAAATCTTTTCATCCACAGGTGTTCATTAGAGATCAGCAAATGTTCAAAAAGCAGCTTTGCCAAAGATCCACCTGTTCTACATCTGAAACCCCCTTCATCGGTTGGAACCTGTTTGAGGAGAGGAATCTGCGCACCCATGTCCCTTTATTGTCCCCCATTTAGCATCTGTTCAGTCTGTTCCAAAAAGGCTCTGTATAATAGCTGCCGGCATTTCCTATCATACCGTACAGGTGTAGCAGTCCGTTTGTTACAGCACCGTGCAAGCAGCTCTATTTAAAGGACCACTTTTGTGAAATATACAGTATTCCAATAACTGTATGCATTTAAAGGGGTTGTAAAGGTAGAATTTTTTTTCCCTAAATAGCTTCCTTTACCTTAGTGCAGTCCTCCTTCACTTACCTCATCCTTCCATTTTGCTTTTAAATGTCCTTATTTCTTCTGAGAAATCCTCACTTCCTGTTCTTCTCTCTGTAACTCCACACAGTAATGCAAGGCTTTCTCCCTGGTGTGGAGTGTCATGCTTGCCCCCTCCCTTGGACTACAGAGAGTCAGGATGCTCTCTATGTTGCAGATAGAGAAAGGAGCTGTGTGTTAGTGGGTGACCTCTCCTGTAGTCCAAGGGAGGGGGCGAGCACAACACTCCACACCAGGGAGAAAGCCTTGCATTGCTGTGTGGAGTTACAGACAGAAGAACAGGAAGTGAGGATTTCTCAGAAAAAATAAGGATATTTAATAGCAAAATGGAAGGATGAGGTAAGTGATGGAGGACTGCACTAAGGTAAAGGAAGCTATTTAGGGGGAAAAAAATGTACAACCCTTTTAAAAAATAAATAAATAAATAAATCATTTTGTATACAGCAAGAGATGGTTTTAACTCCTGACAGATTTTTTTTTTATTTCACCATCTGTGTCCCATTGAAATTTACCTTCAATTCCTGTCTCCTAGCCAAACAAGAAGTGAGAGGAAATCCCTGCAAATAAAGGGAATTCTTTGGGGGCCCCAGGTCACCAGAACTAATGTAACCATTGAAAGTTTTTCCCTCTTTTACTTGTCTAGGGACAACCCAAAATTTGGGATTTTCTTTCACTTTTAATGATAATGATAAACAGGACACATAGACAGGATAAATCTTCCTAATGGGGACACAGACAGCAATAAATCCGACAAGCGTTCTAATCCCTCTCCACTCTATCCAAAAACTAAAAAAAAAAACTTTGCTTTGAGTTGCACTTTAATGCAGAGAATGCATTAGGTTAAAAAAAAAAAACATCTGCGTTTAGAAATAATTTAGGTAACATTTGTAAAAATATAAATAAAACAAAATAATTTTCCATTCACTTCTATGCCTCAGGCCTCGTACACACGACCGGTTTCCTTGACAGAATCCATCAAGAAACTTGGTGGCAGAGCTTTTTTGCCGAGGAAAACGGTTGTGTGTATGCTTTTCATCGAGGAAACTGTCGAGGAACTCGACGAGCAAAAAAGAGAGCAAGTTCTCTTTTTCCTCGACGGGAGTCTCAATTTCCTCGTCGTGTTCCTCGTCGGGCTGCTTTTCGACGAGAAACACGTTGGTGTGTATGCTTAGAAACCCGCGCACCTTCGGTAAAAGTAGCGTTTGTAATGGAAATAGCACATTTGTCACTCTGTAACAGACTGAAAAGTGCAAATGTCTCTCACCAAACTTTTACCTAACACGCAGTAACATGAGATTAGTAAAAGCCGCCCCAAGGGTTGTGCTAGTGGAATCGAACTTCCCCTGATGTCGTATGTGGTGAAGTCACTGCGTTTGAGAACGAGGAGATTTGGTCTTGACAGTGTGTACGCAAAGCAAGCTTGTCAAGTTCCTCGACAAGCCTAACAAGTAACTCGATGAGGAAAACGATGTGTTTCGCCTGACGAGTTCCTCAGTCGTGTGTACGAGGCCTCATACGATGATCAGTTTTCCTGACAAGAAAAGTGCGATGTGAGGTTTTTGTCGTGAATTCCGACCCGTGTGTATGCTCCATCACACTTTTTCTGTCTGTTTTCCTGCCAAGAAAAGATTGATACATGTTCCCTGGGGTCTTGACCCAGGGAACATGTATCAATGTAAAAAAAAGTTTTAAAATCTGTTTTTTTCTGGAGCAGTGATTTTTAGGCCCCGTACACACGACCGAGCTTCTCGGCAGAATCCAGCGAGAAGCTCGCTGGGAGACATATTCTGCCGAGTAACTAGGTCGTGTGTACACTTCCGACGAGCGTCCCGTCGGGAAGCTCGTCGAGCCAAAAAAGAGAGCACGCTCTCTTTTTCCTCGTTGTTCAATGAGGACTTTGGCTCGACAAGCTTTTCCGACCACTCATCGGAACCTCGTCGGGCGGAACGATGAGTTTAGCCCGACGAGGTTCTTGGACGTGTGTACGGGGCCTAATGATGCTTAAAGTGAAAAAAAAAGGAAAAATTCCTTTAAATATCGTACCTGCTGGGTGTCTATAGTATGCCTGTGAAGTGGCACATGTTTAGAACTGTCCCTGCACAACATGAGATTACTATAAGAAATCACGGTCGTCTGTATGCAATTACCCTTTTGTTTATTCTACAATAGAAACACTTTTCTAAACCAATAACATGTTATCAGAGGAAAGGTCTGGGGGTAAATTCTATAACTGTGTGATCAATGCAATTATCCTATTTTGTTGTTGAATTTTCAGTATCTAAATTCTGGAGCTGGTGGACTGGCTGGAGCTTTCATCCATGAGAAACATTCCGGTACTATCAAACCATTGTAAGTACTAGATAAGGACCAGCATTGTAACTTACAGGTCTACCAAAGGAACTAAATGGATGGCAAGATCATTTAATGTACCGTATTTATCGGCGTATACCGCACACTTTTTTGCCCTGAAAATCAGGGCAAAATCGCGGGTGCGCGATATACGCCGATACCCGCTTTCCCTCCTCTCGCGCTTACGTCCTGGATGTACAGGACATGAGTGCGAGAGTAGCCGAGCCTGCCCGACTATACACAAGTGTACTGCGCTCGGTATATGCCGGCGCAGTATTCAAACTCGGCGCGGGGATCGAGCGGGGAGGATGCCGCAGAAGGACGCCGGACCCGACGAAGAGGACACCCGAAGCCACCGATGGACGCCACGCAAGACACCAAAACTGTAAGTACAAAAATATTTTTTTCCACAGGAATGGGGGCCACTTTAGGGGTGTGCACTATACGCGGGAGCGCGCTATACCCCGATAAATACGGTATATCCAATATCAAATCTTTTGAAAGTCCAAAAGTTTGGGGAATTTCCCAGTTAGTTGTCACAAGAATGTGTGTTTTGGGATCAATTGTAAGAGTAAGATAATAGATTTTTTTTCATTGCCTGTCCTCGTGACAATGCTGATTAGGAATAATAGAGAAGGGGAATCTTCCATGGGGGGGACACAGGCAGCAATAGAATCCTGACAGGGTTAAATAAAATTAAAAGCACTCTATGAATGGGGGAAGAGAACCTTTTATCCATCCACCTGTCCTCCATTCATAGAGCGATGTTCATTGAAGGAAGCTTTAGTACAGCTTATTTGAATGGATTAGGTCTAGTTGGAAGGGCCAGCAAGGTGCCATACAGAGTTTCCTGAAAACATCACAACATCACAACATCCTTAGCACTCCTCTCATGAACCCCCAGCCCCGATGTAAGCTGTGGGCTGGCTCTTTGAAGGAGTTATTCAAATGCCAAAATGCCTTCATGGGTGGGTGTCAAGTCTGGGAGAGTGGATGTTCCTAGACAAGAAGCAACTGCATGTAAGGTTGAGTCTCCATAAAGAAAATAACTGAAATCCAAAGAATGAAAGGAGCGGGCCAGGGATAGTAAGTCTGGGGGGGAAAGGCCTAGATCAGAGGTGTCCAACCTGTGGCCCAAGACGGCTATGAATGCATCCCAACACAAAATTGTAAACTTGCCTAAAAATTGGGATTTTGTTTGAAAAACGTTTTTTTTTTTTAAATTCCTTTATACTTAAGCTTTGTACACCCTAAGGCGGCGTACACACGACCGAGGTTCTCGCTGGAAACCAGCGAGAACCTCGCTGGAAGCTGCATTCCAGCGAGGACCTCGGCCGTGTGTACGCTTTTGGCTCGCCCCGCCCATCGGGAATCCCGTAGAGCGAAAAGAGAGCACGCTCTCTTTTTGCTCGACGGCCCGCCTGGATGAATGGCTGGTTGCAATTCCCGACGGGCGGGTCACCGATTTCGATGGCCGGCAGAGAACCTCGACGGGCGGAACGATGTGTTCTGCCCGTCGAGGTTCTCTGCCGTGTGTACGCGGCCTAACAGTTTATTTTTTTTTTCATTCAATCCAGCAGGGCTGAACAAAAACAAACTGAGAGCTCAGAATAAGCCACTGTACTAACAATTCCATACAGTAGGTGACTGGGATATTGTGTCAATCTCGCTCCCTTTCTCGGCGAGATTGACCACCTACGAGCCCCATCGCGGGAGCCAGCACCGAGCTGGCTTGCCGCGATGGAGACAAAGCCGTCATAGAAGCGACGGGGATCCGACGCGGATTCCCGCCAATTCTACACGTGGGCGGAGTTTGTTATGAATCCTGAAGGAGAAATCCCCGCCGGATTTTTAAAGAAAAATCCGGCATGGGTTCCCCCCTCAGGAGCATAACGGGCCCTTAGGTCTGTTATGGGTTGTAAGGAGACCCCCCCCACAATCCATAACAGACCCGTATCCAAAGCACGCCGGCCGGCCGGTCAGGAAGGGAGTGGGGGCGAGCGAGCGCCCCCCCCCTCCTGAGCCGTACCGGGCAGCATGCCCTCAACATGGGGGGGTTAGGTGCTCTGGTGCAGGGGGCGCACTGCGGCCCCCCACCCCAGAGCACCCTGTCCCCATGTTGATGAGGACAGGGCCCCTTCCCGACAACCCTGGCCGTTGGTTGTCGGGGTATGCGGGCGGGAGGCTTATCGGAATCTGGAAGCCCCCTTTAATAAGGGGGCCCCCAGATACCGGCCCCCCACCCTAAGTGAATGAGTATGGGGTACATTGTACCCCTACCCATTCACCTGCAAGAAAAGTTTAAACACAAATAAACCACACAGTGTATTGAAATATTTTATTAGTTGGCCGCCGGGGGGGGGGGGGTGTGTATGATCGCTTTTATAAAAACGCCCCCCTCCGGCGGGCTTCTGCGGGGGGGTGGGTGCCGCTGTTCTTCACCGACGTCTGGTTCTCTTCTGCCGCCGGGGGGGGGCGCTTTGATAAAAGCGCCCACCACCCGGCGGGCTTCCTTCGACATCTTTGGCGGCGGGGGGGTCTTCTCCCACTCTCCGGGGTCTTCTCCCGCTCTCCGGGGTCTTCTCCGGCTCTCCGGTGGTCTTCTACGGCTCTCCCGGGGTCTTCTCCGCTCTCCGGGGGTCTTCTTCTTCTTCAGGACTCGCCGCCGCTATCTTCGTGTGTTAGCTCAATTACTGGCGGCGGCGAGTCCCCTCTTCTGTGACGTCATCTTCTCTTCTTCTTCTCCAGATGTTGACGCGACGCTTCCTTCCGCTGTTATGGCTGGCGCGCAGCTCGCAGCGAGTTATATAGGCCTGTCTTGTGACGTCGCAGTCCCATCATGCTCCGGTAGGTATCAAAGCGCCCCCCCCGGCGGCAGAAGAGAACCAGACGGCGGTGAAGAACAGCGGCACCCACCCCCCCGCAGAAGCCCGCCGGAGGGGGGCGCTTTTATAAAAGCGATCATACACACCCCCCCCCCCCCCCGCGGCCAACTAATAAAATATTTCAATACACTGTGTGGTTTATTTGTGTTTAAACTTTTCTTGCAGGTGAATGGGTAGGGGTACAATGTACCCCATACTCATTCACTTAGGGTGGGGGGCCGGTATCTGGGGGCCCCCTTATTAAAGGGGGCTTCCAGATTCCGATAAGCCTCCCGCCCGCATACCCCGACAACCAACGGCCAGGGTTGTCGGGAAGGGGCCCTGTCCTCATCAACATGGGGACAGGGTGCTCTGGGGTGGGGGGCCGCAGTGCGCCCCCTGCCCCAGAGCACCTAACCCCCCCATGTTGATGAAGAAAAGAGGGAAGGACGGCCGCACTCCAAGGATTTTCAAACGAAAAAAGTTGTCTTTATTGTAAATCCAAAAACATGTACAGTCACAGCAATCACAGAAAACAGGACAGCCGACGCGTTTCGCACTCGATCAGTGCTTATGCCATGACTAAGCACTGATCGAGTGCGAAACGCGTCGGCTGTCCTGTTTTCTGTGATTGCTGTGACTGTACATGTTTTTGGATTTACAATAAAGACAACTTTTTTCGTTTGAAAATCCTTGGAGTGCGGCCGTCCTTCCCTCTTTTCTTCATCATCATTGCTATTTGCATCGCCAGCACCTTGGTAATCTAATTATCCTTGATCGTCTACAGGTCTCACCTGGAGCGGTGATTTCTTTTCTTTTGTCTTTTTTAACCCCCCCATGTTGAGGGCATGCTGCCCGGAACGGCTCAGGAGGGGGGGGGCGCTTGCTCGCCCCCACTCCCTTCCTGACCGGCCGGCCGGCGTGCTTTGGATACGGGTCTGTTATGGATTGTGGGGGGACCCCCACGCCGTTTTTTCGGCGTAGGGGGTTCCCCTCACAACCCATAACAGACCTAAGGGCCCGTTATGCTCCTGAGGGGGGAACCCATGCCGGATTTTTCTTTAAAAATCCGGCGTGGATTTCTCCTTCAGGATTCATAACAAACTCCGCCCACGTGTAGAATTGGCGGGAATCCGCGTCGGATCCCTGTCGCTTCTATGACGCACTCGCTGGAATGTGCTTTTACTATTCCAGCGAGTGCGAGATATCGGCAGCCTGTCGCCGAGATTCAGCGCGATGCTGGCGTGCTAAAAACACATTCTCGGCGGCAGGCACTGTACATGTAGTTCTACTTTAAGGCAAGTTGCTCCAGAGCTTAGTACATGAGGTAGAGTTTTACTTTACAAAGAATACCCAATCACATCTAAGGAAAAAAAAAACAGCATGTTTGCTTGTATGATTGGAAGATAGGAGTCAGCAGAGCACCTCATCATTGGTATCAGTAGGAAGAATAGTGCTCCATCATTGGTGTCAAAAGAAAAAATAGTACCCCATCATTGGTGTCAGTGGAAAGAAATAGTACCCCATAATTGGTGTCAGTGGGAAGAATAGTGTCCCTTCATTGGTGTCAATGGATGGAATAGTACTCCATCATTGGTATCAGTGGAATGAATAGTACCCCATCATTGGTGTCAGTAGGAAGAATAGTGTCCCATCACTGGTATCAAATGAATAGAAAGTGCTTGAAGGAGAGAAGGGGATGAGAGGTGGGGCTGTCTGGGGTATCTTAAGGAGCCTTGACCAATCCCCAGCTTGGATTGTCAGGGGGCAGGCCTCCTTAAATACCCAGGGTCAGTCAGCTGGGGAGGCTGTTGGGGAGATCCCCAGTCTGGGGGGGTGACCCTGGGCCGGTGCTCGGGTGCATCCAGGAAGAGTGACGAGATCCTGGATAGAGAGGCACATGAGAGAGCAGGTTAAGGACAGTGGGAGAGAACACATCTTATACCGCGTACACATGACCGTTATTCATGTCATGGAAAAAAACAAAGTTTTTCCTCGACATGATTTCTCTCAAGCCCATCTTGCATACACATGATCGCAAAAAGAAATGCTGGAGCAAATTGCGGTGACGTACAACACGTACAACGGCACTATAAAGGGCAAGTTCCATTCGAATGGCATCACCCTTTGGGCTACTTATTCTAATTTCCCGTCTCATAACTTCTGAGCATGTGCGTTTTTCCCCCCCTCATTAAAACGCACACACGACCGTTTTTCACGACGAGAAAAACTATGTGAAAAGTTACGAGAAAAAATAGAGCAGGTTTTAAATTTTTAACGCCCATTTTTCTCGTCGAGAAAAATGCTCTGGAGCATACACACGACCGTTTTTCACGACCAATTGAAAAAAGTGTATTTTTTCTCGTCATGAAAAACGGTCATGTGTACACGGCATAAGAGTCTATAGGGCAGACAACTGGTCACAGCCAGGAGGGCTGGTGAGTGAGCACAGTCGGAAGGACTTGGGAGGCACGCCTGAGAGAACTGGGAGAATGCAGTTTGAGATAGGTGCAGAACCAGGAGTAAGGACTGTCTTGCAGGACCTGAAGAAAGCTATCTGGGAGTAGTAGGTGAATGGAGGATAGCTAGCATCTGAACTATTTCTACACCACAGGGGCCCGAGGTCCCTGTCCGCAAAAGGCAGTTTATTGAGGCCTGGCTGAAGCAGTTCCAGGCGTACTGTGCGGTGCAAGCTGGTCTGGAGGAGTAACAGTCTGCAGCAAGTGAAGTGCTGGAGGAGGAACAGTGTGCAGCAAGTGTTTGTGCTGAAGAGAAGGTTGAAGTGTATATACTGAAGTGTATATAGAAGTCAGAGGCAAGTTTGCACTGAATATTTTGGGGACATCCTATAATTCCCCATTTCCCATCCAAGTTTAAACCTCTCAATTAAAAAAAGAAAACAAAGTTTATGGACTGTTTTATGTCTCTAAGTGACTGGGAGATGGATGTCCGGCTGGCAGGGGACAGGTGAACCACTAAATTCAGCAACCCCTATGAGGACATGGCTACATGTTATTATACTGTGACTTCAAACGGAGATTTAATTTTGACTAGCTTTACAGAGCAACTACATGATGTGTGATATAAATGTAAAAGTGAGCAAAATCAAGAAATAAAAGCTTTGTGAATTGACCTTATTGTGTTAAATAGGTTTGTCCTAGCTGGTAGAATTGCACCGAGAGTGGAAGGTAGTAAGGCAGAAACATTGTGCAATAGGACTATGCAGTAACAAAGGCTGCGTAGATAATGAGCAATTATAGCCATTCCACTCTGCATTATTCTGTATGTGATTACACACTATTCAGAGCCAAGGCTTGAAAAACATTAAAGTATATTTCCACTCTTGCAGAAAAAATGAGATAACACCTACTTGATATTTGTTACATTTTCCCATCAAAAAAACACAAAAACAAAAAAAAAGTTGGGTTGCAAAATACATTTTCTGTGCTTGCCAATTGCTTACAAATCCTACTTTGCTTCCCCTGCTCTGTAAAGTTAAAGAGGGGATTGGAGTTTAAAATAATTATGTAAACGGTTGTTAACCACTTAACCCCCAGACCATATTGCTGGCCAAAGACCAGAGCACTTTTTGTGATTCGGCACTGCGTCGCTTTAATTGACAATTGCGCGGTCGTGCGATGTGGCTCCCAAACAAAATTAGTGTCCTTTTTTTCCCACAAATAGAGCTTTCTTTTGGTGGTATTTGATCATCTCTGCGGTTTTTATTTTTTGCGCTATAAACAAAAATAGAGCGACTATTTTGAAAAAAAAAAAAAATATTTTGCTATAATAAATATCCCCAAAAATATCTAAAAAAACATTTTTTTTCCTCAGTTTAGGCCGATACGTATTCTTCTACATATTTTTCGGTAAAAAAATCGCAATTAGCATTTATTGATTGCTTTGCGCAAAATTTATAGCGTTTACAAAAAAGGGGGTAGTCTTATGGCATTTTTATTAATATTTTTTTTTTACTAGTAATGGCGGCGATCAGCGTTTTTTTTCAGTACCGAGACATTATGGCGGACACATCGGACAATTTTGACAAATTTTTGGGACCATTGGCATTTTTATAGTGATCAATGCTATAAAAATGCATTGGATTACTATAAAAATGCCATTGGCAGTGAAGGGGTTAACACTAGGGGGCAGGGAAGGGGTTAAGTGTGTTCCTGGGTGTGTTCTAACTGTATGGGGGGGTTGACTCACTAGGGGAAATCACTGATCTTCTGTTCATACATTGTATGAACAGGAGATCAGCGTTTCCCCCGCTGACAGGACCGAGAACTTTGTGTTTACACACAAAGCTCCCGCTCCCCGCTCTGTAACGAACAAGCGCATGTGCCCGGCGGCGATCTCGCCCACCGGGCATGCGCGCGCGCCCATTATCGGCCGCTAAAGGGAGGACATAGAGCTACGTGCTCTCGTCTAGCAGTGCCACCGTCCCGCTGTATAACGACGGTGGGCGGTCGGCATGTGGTTAATGTTTAACATATTTAACGCCATCAGTGCTGTGCTAGCAGATCTTATTATCAGTTGTAAAATTAGATGGTTCCTCCACAGGTTTTTTTAGCAGCAGAGTATTTCTATCAAAATAATTTAATTTGACTAAAATCTTTTATTATACAAAATTAAAATCGAATAAATTATAGAGCTCTGGTTACAGGTATACCCAAACATGTTCCATTAAGGTTGGTGAATATCACATTTGACAATACATTTCAAAATTACCATCTACATGAAAACCCTGATGAGTTTCGACCTAATGTTTCGGTCTAATTTTAGAAAAATATGTCAAAATCATAAACTTAATACTACATAATCAACAAGCAATTTTACATATATTACAGTACAGTAAGGCCGCGTACACACGATCGGTTAAACCGATGAGAATGGTCTGATGGACCGGTTTCATCGGTCAAAACCAATCGTGTGTGGGTTACCATTGGTTATTTAACCATCAGTTAAAAAAAAGCCAACTTGTTTTAAATTTAACCACTTGCCTACTGTGCACTTACACCCCCTTCCTGCCCAGACGAAATTTAAGCTTCCGGCACTGCGTCGCTTTAACTGACAATTGCGCGGTCGTACGACGTGGCTCCCAAACAAAATTGGCGTCCTTTTTTTCCCACAAATGGAGCTTTCTTTTGGTGGTATTTGATCACCTCTGCGGTTTTTATTTTTTGCGCTATAAACAAAAATAGAGCGTCAATTTTGAAAAAAAATGCAATATTTTTTACTTTTTGCTATAATAAATATCCCCAAAAATATATAAAAACAAATATATTTTTCCTCAGTTTAGGCCGATACGTATTCTTCTACATATTTTTGGTAAAAAAAAAATGCAATAAGCGTTTATCGATTGGTTTGCGCAAAATTTATAGTGTTTACAAAATAGGGGATAGTTTATGGCATTTTTATTATAAATTTTTTTTACTATTAATGGCGGCGATCTGCGATTTTTTTTATTGGGACTGCGACGTTATGGCGGACACTTCGGACACTTTTCTGACATTTTTGGGACCATTTACATTTATACAGTGAACAATGTTATAAATATGCATTGATTACTGTATAAATGTGACTGGCAGTGAAGGGGTTAACCACTACGGGGCGGGGAAGGGGTTAAATGTGTGTCCTATGAGTGTTCTTACTGTAGGGGGAGGGGGGTGACTGGGGGAGGTGACCGATTGTGTCCCTATGTACAAGGGACACAGCATCGGTCTCCTCTCTCCCTGACAGGACGTAGAGCTCTGTGTTTACATACAGAGCTCCACGTCCCGGCTCAGTTACTGAGCAATCACGTGTGCCCGGCGGCGATCGTTGCTGCCGGGCACTCGCACCGGGATCCCCGCAGAGCGGCGCGTGCCGATGAGAATGGTCCGATGGACCGGTATCATCGGTCAAAACCCGCCCGCGGCTTTAAAGAGACAGCACGTCATATGACGTGCTGTCAGAACAATGGAGTCCTCCGCCCGCCGTCATTTGACGGTGGGCGGTGGACAAGTGGTTAACCGATGGATTCCTAACCGATAGGTCAAAACCGATAGGTCAAAACCGATCGTTCATAGGCACGAACCATCGGTTAAAAATCTGCGCATGCTCAGAATCAAATAGACGCATGCTTGGAAGCATTGAACTTCATTTTTTTCAGCACGTCGTTGTGTTTTACGGCACCGCGTTCTGATACGATCGTTTTTCCATCAGACCGTTCTCATCGGATGGACCGATCGTGTGTACGCGGCATAAGGATCATAGTTACCGCTCAAAGATTGTAATTGTGTCCTATAACCAGAATGTAGTTTAACCACCTTAATACAGCACGCCGTCATATGACTGGTATTGAGGGGGGATTTCTGAATGATGCCTGCAGCTACAGGCAATTCCACGCACCATAAGAATGATCATAGCAGCAGTTCCGCTACCTAATCATTCTTATAGGCGACGGGAGGGGATGCCCCCTCTCTCCCACAGCCATCCAGTGCTTTTCCCGGCTCTCCCGTGCCATTGGGAGGATTATCGTGGTGTCAGCGGTATTACCGTGGTGTCCCATTGTTTTCAATGGGAAGGAGCGGTATACACACCACTCCTCTCACCGCTCCAAAGATGCTGCTTGCAGGAGATTTTTTCCTCTCCCGCCAGCGTATCGTCTCAGTGTGAAAGCCCTCAGGCTTTCACATTGAGAAAGCAGGGGCAGGAGTTTTTCAGGCGGTATTTAGACGCTGAAATAGTTTTTTTCTAGAAAATAAATTTCTATGTGAAAAAAACACTGCGCAGAAATAAAAAAAAACGTAAGTGCTGCCAGTACCAAAAAATGAAGGTATTTTGACGCTATTTTTAGCGCTAGACCGCCTGAAAAACTCCTCAGTGTGAAAGGGGCCTTACTGTATGGTTTCCATGCACTGCACTGATGATGGCAATAAACCTGGAACAGCTGTATGTAGCTTGGAGTAAATAGCTTTGTCATGTTTTGGACTTGTGATGTAGCATGCAGATACTTCATGTTTCACAAAGACCTCTACTGTGCTCTTCTGTAACAACCTTTACCATTTAAAAACACATTTTTTCTTCAAATGCATTTTTTATTTCTTAGTGGAAAAGTATTTTTTAGAGCCTCTAGTTCTAAACCCCAGTCGCCCCTCCTGCCGATGTCTGATAACATTCATTATTCTGCTCTTTTTCTGGTCAGTCATTCTAAATTCCTGTTCGTTAGCATTTCACACTGTGATGTTTGATCTGAATTCTTCATTACCGTCCCCGTAATGTCAAAACATTGTGCGTGTCACCTGCTGGGCCGACGAGCTGTTTCCTAAATACAGTAGTGTGTGTTTGCTGCGAATTAGCTCATTCCGCGGCAGCTGTAATTGCATATAATGATTTTTATTTCTCCTTCTTTCCAGGTTGGTTGGCTGGTGGGGTCACGAGTTCAAATCCAGATTTGGCATGGATAACAGTGAGTGCCACTATTCTGATCATAAATCTAGTGCTTTTCTTGTGACAGTTATTAGTGTTGCTCACGAATATTCGTATTGCGAATATTCGGCTCGAATATGGCATATTCGAGTATTCGCGATATATTCCGAATTTCGCGGTGAATATTCGCTATTTCGAATATTCGTATTTTTTCAATTTTTTTTTAGAACAGATCACATCCTAGAGATCCCCATCGACGTCTAAAAGCATTGCTGGTATGATTAAAGACCTTGGGCCGAGTAGCTGCAGCGAGCATTTTATATTGCCGAAAAATCCCAATGCGATTATTCGGCAATAGCGATATTGCGCGATTATTTTCGAGAAATTCGCAATATTGTTTTTAGCTAAAATAACACATATATTCGATTTCAGAGTGTTACTGTCGAAATTCCGCAATCAATTTCTCATTCGCATTTTTGCGAAATTACGATAAAATATCAAGAATATTCTGAGCCAATCAGAGTGCTCCTTCCGCATTTGCCGAATATTCGCAATTATTTTGTATTGTAATATATCACGAATATTCTGAGCCAATCAGAGTGCTCCATTCCGCATTTCTCGAAATTTCGCAATTATTTTGTATTATAAAATATCACGAATATTCTGAGCCAATCAGAGTGCTCCATTCCGCATTTCTCGAAATTTCGCAATTATTTTGTATTATAAAATATCACGAATATTCAGAGCCAATCAGAGTGCTCCTTCCGCATTTGCCGAATATTCGCAATTATTTTGTATTGTAATATATCACGAATATTCTGAGCCAATCAGAGTGCTCCATTCCGCATTTCTCGAAATTTCGCAATTATTTTGTATTATAAAATATCACAAATATTCTGAGCCAATCATAGTGCTCCTTCCGCATTTATCGAAATTTCATTCGCATTCGCAATTCGCATTCGCATTCGCAATAGCGAAATTTCGCAATCATTTTATTTCCAAAAAATATCGCGAATATTCGCATTTAACGAATATATCTCGAATATTCAACTATATATTCGAGATATATCGCGCAATCGAATATGGCATATTCTGCTCAACACTAACAGTTATTAAGTAAAACAGAAGCCAAGGGGTTAACCTTCTAGTAGTTTACTCAAAGTTTATTAGTTGTATGGCCCGTACACACAATCCGAATATCGTGGTCACCTTTCAGTTTATCTCTTTCATATTAGTACTGTTGGTTCCAATCAGAGTTCCCTAATTGTGTGGTTCATGAAAAATTTTACTTTAACTTTGCTCATAAAAGTTTTAGTAGATCCCTAAGGTCAAAATCATCTTTTTAACAAAAAAATATCAGCACTTGCTAATTATTATTTACAGAAAAATAGGTCAGACACATTGTTCCCTTCTTTGTTGACGCCTCTTTATTTGTACAAAGGAAATATGTTACTTATAGGGATGAGCTTCGAGTTCGAGTCAAACTCATGTTTCAACTCGAACATTGCCTGTTCGGCGAACAACGAACAATTAGGGGTGTTCGCGGCAAATTCGAAAAAGCTGCGGAACACCCTGTTAAAGTCAATAGGAGACATCTAAAGTGCTAATTTTAAAGGCTAATATGCAAGTTATTGTCCTAAAAAGTGTTTGGGGACCCGGGTCCTGTCTCAGGGGACATGTATCAATGCAAAAAAAAGTTTGAAAAACGGATGATTTTTTGGGAGCAGTGAATTTAATAATGCTAAAAGGGGGGGGGGGGGGGGTGTAAAGTCAGCATGTGAAAAAGCGCATGTTTCCCTTACATAGAACTGTCCCTGCACAAAGTGTCATTTCTGAAAGAAAAAAAGTCATTTGAAACCGGCTTTGCGGCTATAATGAATTGTCGGCTCTGGCAATTCAGAGATGATTCATTCATAAAAAATAAAAAAGCGTGGGGGTTCCCTTTGTTAATGGGGTCTTCCAGATTCTGATAAGCCCCCCACCCGCAGACCCCCACAACCACCGGCCATGTTGAGGGCATGTGGCCTGGTGCGGTTCAGGAGAAGGGGGGGCGCACTCTGTCCCCCCCTCTTTTCTGCGGCCGGCCAGGTTAACGTGCTCGGATAAGGGGTCTGGTGTGGATTTTTGGGGGAACTCCACGCTGTTTTTTTTCAAAAGTTTTGGGTGGAGTTCCCCTTAAAATCCACACCAGACCTGAAGGGTCTGGTATGGATATTTGGGGGGAACCCCACGTCATATTTTTTTTTTTAATTGACAGCGGGGTTCCCCTTAACCACTTAAGGACCGCCGCATGTACATTTACGTCGGCAGAATGGCACCGACAGGCACATCAACGTATATATACGTTGGTGCCTTGGGGGGATCGGGGGTCCGATCAGACCCCCCCCGTACATGCGGCGGTCCGCGCGGCTGCAGGAGCGATCCGACAAGAGGGGGCGGCTATCCGTTTTTGTCCGCCCCCTCCTGATCGCTCTCAGCCAATGCGCACGCCCGCCCTCCCTGTCACTTCCTCCTCCTGTGTAAACACAGGAAGGAGGAAGCGATGTGATCTCTCCCTCTGCGTTTTTTTCAACCACTGCTGAGGAGAGATCACCACACAGTAAGTCCTGCACCAACACTACACTACACACAGGCACATTTAACCCCCCTGATCGCCCCCCACCTCCCTCGTCACAGTGTCACTGAATGCAGTAATCATACATGTATGATTACTGTATTTAGTGTCAGTGTGACAGGCAGTGTAAAAGTCAGTTAGTGTTAGGTTCAGGGTAGCCCTGTACCCCCCCTAATAAAGTTTTAACCCCTTGATCACTGCCCTAGTTAACTCTTTCACTCCCTATTGCCAGCGTCACTAAGCGATCATTTTTCTGATCGCTGTATTAGTGTCGCTGTTCCCGCTAGGTAGCTAATTTTTATTTATTTTTTGGCGATTTTTTTTTTACTAAAGACATGTGGCTAAATACATTTTGGCCTAAATGTTTGACTAAAATTTAGTTTATTGATTTTTCTTATAACAAAAAGTAAAAAATATTGATTTTTTTTCAAAAATGTCGCTCTATTTTTGTATATAGCGCAAAAAATAAAAATCGCAGAGGCGATCAAATAGCACCAAAAGAAAGCTCTATTTGTGGGAAGAAAAGGACGCAAACTTTGTTTGGGAGCCACGTCGCACGACCGCGCAATTGTCTGTTAAAGCGACTCAGTGCCGAATCGCAAAAACCCCTTTGGTCATTTGGCAGCATATTGGTCCGGGTCTTAAGTGGTTAATATCCATATCAGACCTGAAGGGCCTGTTAATGGAATTTGGGGGGACCCCCACACTTTATTTTTTATTTTTTATGAATGAATCCTCTCTGAATTGCCAGAGCCGACAATTCATTATAGCCGCAAAGCCGGTTTTAAATGACTATTTTTCTTTCAGAAATAACACTTTGTGCAGGGACAGTTCTATGTACGGGAAACATGCACTTTTTCACATGCTGACTTTACACATACCCCCCCCCCCCCTGGTACGAAATTTAAAGTAATATTACACTCTTATTGTTTCACTTTTAGTATTATTAAATTCACTGCTCTCGAAAAAACGGACGTTTTTAAAACTTTTTTTTTTGCATTGATACATGTCCCCTGGGACAGGACCCAGGTCACCAAACACTTTTTAGGACAATAACTTGCATATTAGCCTTTAAAATTAGCACTTTAGATTTCAAATGGTCGAGTCCCATAGACTTTAACGGGGTTCTAAAGTTCACACGAACATTTGGTGTGTTTGCAAGTTCTGGTGCGAACCGAACAGGGGGGTGTTTGGCTCATCCCTGGTTACTTATGACCATGTATAGGACAATTGTCTAATTTTACTGTTAGATATTGACTTGTATTGTCTGGTGCTATAACAAAGAAAACACTTTTGATATATCATATGTTGTTGCTGTATTTAATAATACCTGCATGATATAACTATATTTTATTCATATTTTAAACAAGAATTGGAATTAAGCAAAGGAATTAATGGATTTCGTATATCTAACCCTCCTATTCTACTGGTCTGTTCCCTGCATGCAAGTTTAGAGGTAAGGAAGTTACAACATGCATGGACATTGATACGTATTGAAGAACATTGCATATTATAATCAAAGGAAAATGTGTTCCATTAAAGTTGATATAGTACAAATAATACAGTACAAATGCTAGGCTAATTATTTTGTAACATATTTGAACTTTTTAAATTTAAATTTACCTTTCCAGTTATGCTTTTCTAAGTGAAGAAATGTCATCAGCACGCCAAGGATTCCTCAAAAGGGCCCAAAGCTTTATTATCATGGTCACGTGATAAATATACAGCAATGTTTTAGAGCTGCACAGGGCCCCTTCATCAGGCTGGCAACCCTCTTAAGGAATCCTTGGTGTGCTAATGATAATTCTGCACTTTAATCATCCATGGTTTCCAGCCTATGTTCATTACAGCACCCAGCACTACTGAACAGCCAGATTCGTGTACGTGTCCGAGGGGAATATTGCACGTGTCTATGCTTTTCTGGTACAATAGTTTTTATTGAGTTAAACAAAGCCAAATTACAGGCTTGAGGAGAAAAAAGGCAGAATTTTCCGAGCAGGGGAACAAAACATCAAATTAATTGTGAATATAAACAAAACACATTTCCATTGTTTTAAAGCAAATAGTAGAAACATCCAGCACTAGTGTTGGAGGTGGTAATGAGTAACTGGGCATGGGTGCCCGCAGTGCTGGGACAAGGCCATTTGGTGCCCAGGGCGAAAATGTCAAACTGCGCCCCCCCACCCCCGTTTTTAAGAAAGAATCTGGTGGCAATTGATGGGGCAAACTGGCAGCACACTGGCGGCAATTGATGGGCACACTGGCAGCAATTGATGGGGCAAATTGGCAACAATTGATGGTTACAGTGGCTGTGTGTGTTGGCACAGTGGCTGCGTGTGATGGGCACAGTGGCTGCGTGTGATGGGCACAGTGGCGACAATTAATGGCACAGTTGCTGCGTTAGATGGGCACAGTGGCGACAATTGATGGCACAGTGGCGACAATTGATGGCACAGTGGCGACAATTGATGGCACAGTGGCTGTGTTTGATGGGCACAGTGGCTGCGTTTGATGGGCACAGTGGCGACAATTGATAGCACAGTGCCTGCATGTAATGGCACAGTGGCTGCATGTGATGGCACAGTGGCTGTGTTTGTTTTTTTACAGAGAAGGCAAGCTCAAAATGACACAAAAGCATTTTTTTTAAACTGCTATTTATTAAAAATCTCAGTCCAATTCCCCCCCCCCCCCTCTCCCCAATACAGTAATTTCATTATTTTCTTACTTTTTACACGGTAGTGTTCTTCTGTTAGTTCAGTAGTGTTCTTCTGTTAGGCCAGACCAGTAGCACTAGCAACTGTAGGCAGGCGCAGCACTGCAGCAGGCTCCTCGTAAAGTGTTCTTCCTTCAGAACGCGCCGACACAGCTCCCTGCGTGAGTGAGTCCTCCCTCTCTTACCTCGCCTCCGGCGTGACGTCACACAGCGCACGCCGGTGGAATCAACCAAATGAATCCTCCATGGGGGGGGCGCGAGGAAACGCACAGGAGGAAAGGGAGCCTGAGCCAGGAGCGCACTCGGCAGCCAGTCGGCACACAGTTTGTAAAGTGCCACTGCGCTGTCTATGAAACTCACTGACACATTGATTCAACTGGTGTGGCGGCCACAGCTGATTGCGCCCCCCTCCTGCAGAAAATGGTAGCGCCAGGGGCACTCGACCCTCCCGCCCCTGCCTTGTACCGGCCCTGGGTGCCCGAGACATGGTCAGACAAGAGGGGTGGTATTGTCGCCCATAGTAGAGGAGAGGGGGAAAGGGGAGGGGGACAAAAAGGGGTTGGAATAATAGGAAGGGATAGTGAAGCAGAGGGTGAGGTAGGGTGAAGGAGGAGAAAAGGTGAGAACAGAGTAGAATAAAGAAGGAAGAAAAGAGATGCAGAGCTAGGCAGGGGAAGAGAAGGAGAAGAAGAGAGAGTAGAGCCTGCAGGTTAGATGGTATACTAGCGAGGTCCAGAATACCCAATCTGGCTGGGGGCAGAGTGGGAAGAGCATAGGACCATCAAGGGTTCCACAATTTGAGGAACTTGGTATGAGAGTCATGAAGTATACTGGTTATCTTCTCATGCAGCTTGAGGTAGTCAGAATGCTCTTCACCTCTGCAAACTCAACCAAGGGCTTCCTCCAAGCACTGGCAATAGCACGCATTTGCGGCAATGAAGGGGTAGGTGGCCATCTTTTGTTGGTATGAGAAGAGGCCTGGGAGGGGGCAGTGGAGAAGTGCATGCCTTGTGGCCTTTAAGGGTACATGAAAAATTGTTGAGAGGAGGCCGTAGAACTTGGACCAGAATCTCATCAAACTTGGGCAAGACCACCAAATATGGATCTCGTCTCTGCGTTGGCCACATCCCATGAAGCATCTATCATTGTATGACTTGAATGGGCTATGCGGGCCAGGACCCAATACCAGTGGAAGAGAACTTTATAGGCCGCCTCCACGGTGACTGTGTTGAAGGAACATTTGGCTACGAATTACCAGGCCTGTAAAACTATAGAGACAGTCTTGTTCCCATTTGGAGATGAATGGGTTAGGAGTGAGATGAACCCCCCGCCGATCAAGGAGGAGCAAATAGAGGAGATGATACCCTAGGTGAGTGAAGACATATAGGTCCAAAGGTCGTAGTTTGAAAAGGGAAAGAAGAATTATGGGGTTGAAATCCAGTGTCGGAGTTGTAGATAGTGAAACAATTCTGTGGAGGAGCCTGGCGCATTTCTGGGAATATAGGAAAGAAGTGGAGAAAAAGTCCTTATAGCGGGTCGATGCCATAGGGGAGGAGTATAGGACTAAAAACCAGGTCAGACATTGCAACAAATATTGCAAAAAGTCCCCTGGGATTTTACGTTGGTTCAGTGGGATAATAAGATGTTTCACTTTACGAACATTATCAGACACCTGGCGACCCAGAACAAATCTGACCTGGTCTCTCTGGATCAGCTGGTACAGATACATATTGACTCAACATTTTGAAAAATTTTGTTTCGGAATTTTGTTTTCGTCCGTTTCCATTTCGTTTCGCTAAAAAATGCATTTATCCAAAAATCTGAATTAATTAAGGTTGAATCTGTCATTGAAGGCTTATGGTGTCTGTCGAATGTTCTAAGAAGAGTTGATAGAGCAGCTAAACTGTACATTTCCACAATCGTACATTTCCAGTTGAATGTTCCGCCTACAAGCTATAGAAGAATTCTAATGTTGTATGACACTAGTAATAATTATATTTATAAATTATTATTACTAGTCAACCAACATTTAAATTATTCTATAGCTTGTGGGCGGAATGTTTGACCGGAAATGTGCGATTGCGGCGTCGTACAGTTTAGCTGCTTGTCAAATCTTCTTAGAACTTTCAACAGACACCATAAGCCTTCAATTGACAGATTTGACGTTTGTATGTTTTTCGCTGCTTCGTCGAATCTTCGTTGTTCATGTCGAATGGTCTACCCCCACACTGTCTCTATAATGTCAAATTCTTTTTTCTCTATGTAGAATAATCTTGGACTAATAGAGTTAGGTTAGGCACATTGGACCACAAGTTTGATAGACACGGATTGCTATTGTCAGCATCATGTCGCATCTTCCATCTATATCGAACTGTTGTAGCAATGAAAACCAAAATAAAGCATTTTTTTATGTTGGATCTTTCGGATTTCAGATTCTGCATGTTCGTTTTTCGTTTGTTAAAATGATAACGAAAATACCCGAACTTCAGGCGAAAATGCATTTGGACGAAAACAAATGCACGGTTTAGGAGATATTTGCCAAAAGGAATACACCGTTGTCTATGGTTCATGCGCGCCGTAGTCAGCGGCGCAGGCGCACTGAGAATGGCAGTTTTTTCAATGGCTGATGCCGGCTTTGACAGCTCCCGCGCGCATGCACGGAGTAATGTCTTCGCCGCTCCGGCCAATCACAGCGATACCCGGAAGTAACCTTTCCTGAGAGACGTCTGCAGCCAGAGGGGGAGACGAGGACGGCTTTGGGGGCTTCAATCTAAGGTAAGTTATTCATAATGAGCTAGTATGCTAGTCATACTAGCTCATTATGCCTTTGTCTTGCAGGGTTTTTTTTATTTTATTTTTTATTTTTTAGGGTTTACAACCTCTTTAAGGCGTTAGCAAACCAAGGCTTTTTGGACAATTTCATGCTCCCAACTTTGTGGGAACAGTTTGGGGATGGCCCCTTCCTGTTCCAATATGACTTTTCACCAGTGCACAAAGAAAGGGATTGTGGAGTTAGGCAACATTTAAAGTACAAGTTTACTATAAGTGTTGTTCTTTAGGCTACTTTCACACTGAGGCGCATTACAAACGCTATAATGCTAAAAATAGCTCCTGCAAAGCGCCTCTCCTGTCCCTCCAGTGTGAAAGTCAGAGTACTTTCACACTGGAGCGGTGCGCTTGCGGGACATTAAGAAAAAGTCCTGCAAGCAGCATCTTTGAGGCGCTTTAGAAGCAGTGTTTACACCGCTCTTAAAACGCCCCTGCCCATTGAAATCGCTATTAACCCTTTATTAACCAGCTAGAGGCCGAAAAGTGCCTCTAAAACAATGGTAAAGCCCCGATAAAACTAGCGTCACTTTACCGCCGACGCCCCCGCGCCTCAGTGTGAAATTGCCCTTAAGCAAGTGTTTTGGAATGCTATATTTCAATATGTACTGAACAGAATTGCAACACAGTATATAATTGACCTGGATGAGATTTTGTTTTCTCCCCCTCAAGGGAATTGTATTTTTTTCTTATTTGATTTGAGCACACACATATAACTAAATTGGTTTTCTTATACTAGCATATCAATTCTTAGGTAATGTAATACACAACTGCAGCATTTAAAAGTTAATATAAGTTAATATGGTGGATATACTTTACATACAAAGCATTTTGTGATTTCAGGCTATATATAAAAATCCTCTCAGCCTACAGAAATTCATTATTTTCCATAACTGTCAAAGCCAAATTCAAATTTCTTCATGAAGACAACAAAATACCAGTTTCTCAAAGGGGCATTCAAAATGTCCTGAAATCTCAGTGACCGCATTTTTTACAAATGTCTTCCCTCTGCCTAGGAAATTCTCAGAGACTGAGGCCAAACCTTGTACCTTCTGTATACAAATATGGCATCACCTGAAGCCTTTTTGAAGTGTACATAAGTAGTGATAGAGATAATTACAAACTATCAATGTAATTTTAATTTCTAAATAATGAGAGAAAATAAATTGCAAAAAAGTAATACTGTAAGTAGCTTAGCAATACCACATCCTCCCTTGACAGGTGGCTCCGCCCCCCAATTCAGTAATAAAAAGGGGGAAAAAAGCTGCTCTTTAGGTAGCCCATAGTGCTTTGTAATGTATAAATGTTTTACTGAAGTCAAATAATACTGAAAAAAACACATAAAGAAATAAAAAAAAAAGTCTAAAAAAAAATAGCTTCAATTTGCCAGATGGTTCTTTTAAAGATTATTTCTTGGAAATCGTACTTAGCAACTTCTGTATATTGCACAGCAGATTGCATTGACCTATGAGGATGGCAATATGGGATCTGTCATTACAGTTTTATTTTTAAATCTCAACCCTGGGCAAGTCTTTTTTTCTTCCTCTTAAACTTCCACACCCCTATAGAGAACCACCCATTATTTGAATTACATTGCCGCTGTAGGAAAAACAAAAAAGATTGTTAAGGTCTGAGCTGCATTATGACCCAACTGCAAGATCATTGACTTCTAGTAGCACAGGGAAGATGACTAGAGGACAGGTACATCACATGGGTAGGGTTCAGTGTTCAGGGCCGCCATCAGGGGGGTACAGGCAGGAGGTCACCAGGGGCCCAGATGGCAACACTTTATATATTTTTTTTGTTTCCTTTTTTTCCTTTTTCTTTTTTTATTTAATTTATATATATATATATATATATATATATATATGTATTTTTTTTTTAGGTGCCCGGAGGTCCCCAAGGCCCCAGATGGCAAACCCCCTTTTTTTATAAAAATGTTTACATTTTTTC
The DNA here is from genome assembly GCA_029574335.1 of Rana kukunoris. Taxonomy (NCBI): domain Eukaryota; kingdom Metazoa; phylum Chordata; class Amphibia; order Anura; family Ranidae; genus Rana; species Rana kukunoris. Next base: position 217,402,425 of record CM056054.1, on the reverse strand, counting down.
TATATATTTTATTTTAAATTTTTATTTTTATATATATATATATATTATATGTATTTTTATTAAAGGGCCCAGAGGTACCCAGGGCCCCGGGTGGCAACCCCCCTTATTTATATTTATTTTTTATCAATTTTAAAAAAATATATATTTTTTTATATATATTTTTTTTTTTTTCATTAAAGGGCCCAGAGGTTTCCAGGGTCCTAGATGGCAACCCCCCCTTTTTTGTAATTTATTTTTATATACTATATATATATATATATATATATTATATATATATATATAATTTTTTATTATTATTATTATTATTATTATTATTATTATTAAAGGGCCCAGAGGTCCCCAGGGCCCTGGATAGCAACCCCCCCTTTTTTTATAAAAATAAATAAATAAATGTTTTTTTATATATATTTTTTCTTTCTTTTTTTTTCTTTTTATTAAAGGGCCCAGAGGTCCCCAGGGCCCCGGATGGCTACCCCCCCCGTTTTTATAATTTTCTCTGGTTCTCTGCTCCAGGGGGGCCATGCCCGAAGCTGTGTAAGTGGCCCCATAATTCCTGATGTCGGCCCTGTCAGTGTTGCCAACAAAATGAAATTTAATTTACTGACAGGATGCCTAAAATTTACAAATCACACCAAATTTTTACTGGCAAAAACCATGGGCCAGATTCACAGAGCGATTACGCGTGCGCAACTGCTGTTGCGCGTGCGTAAGTCTAAATGTGCGCGTGCGTATAGTTGGACGCGATTCACAAAACAATATACGCCAGAAATCTACGTTTTTTGGTCCGGCGTAATTGAGTTAGACATTCGCTTCCCTTCGCGCAAAACTGCGCTAGACACACCATTGATTTGCTAGTCAAATATGCTAATGAGGGAGTTACGGGGATCCACAAAAAAACGCAGTTGCTGCGCAGGCTACGCGATGTGCGCAACTGCAAAATGTCCTGTCTAAAGTTAGAGCCCATAAAAGCTGATCTAACTTTTGAAAAAAAGTCTAATTGTCAGATAAAGCAACACCGTTACTGAGGAGCAGACCACACACACGTGTTGCACTACAATTTGACTGCCAACATGCTAGGGGCATCGTCGCTCATAGCTGCACTAGTGAATATAGATGACCAAAGAAGGAGGAGGGCACAGAGGATGGCACGGAGGATGGCACGGGAGAGGGTATACCGCACCCGCATACACCTGTTTGGCATGAATGATTCAGAGGTCTTTCGCATCTTCAGATTCCCCCCTCATGCCATCCTGGAATTAACCACAACCTTGCAGGAGGACATCACCAGCCCAACACAACGCTCACATGCAGTGCAGCCACTGGTCAAGGTCCTGGCAACACTCCATGTCCTTGCCAGTGGCTCTTTTCAGCGTACAAGTGGAGTGGTGGCTGGGATGTCACAATCCTCCATGAGCAGATGTGTGCACCAGGTTGTCCCTGCAATCCTCACACGCTTGGCCAACCAAATCATCAAACCCACCACTGAGGAGCTTCGAATCAAGGCAATGGCAGATTTCTACCGAATTGCCAGATTCCCACGCACCATCGGGGCCATAGATTGCACACATGTGGCACTCCAGCCCCCCCATGAGACCGAGCACATGTACCGCAATCGGAAGAATTGGCACTCCATCAACGTACAGGTGATAGTTGATGCCCAAGGCCTCATATGGCACGTCCGTGCCAAACACCCAGGGTCCAGCCATGACAGCTACATCTACAATCAAAGCCACATCCGAACAGAATTCGAACAGAACGTGTATGGGAACACCTGGCTGGTTGGTGAGTGACATGGGAGTCAGGCATGACTATCCCCTCCCGTCATGCACAACAGAAGTGGCACATGCATGACTAACATTCTCCTGTCTTTTCCTTTACAGGTGACTCTGCATATGCACTGGGACCCCATCTCATGACTCCTATCCGGAACCCCCAAACCCCAGGAGAGGAACGATACAATGAAGCACACATCAAAACCCGTGCAGTGGTGGAGCGCACCTTTGGCCTCCTGAAGTCACGTTTCCGATGCCTGGATAAGTCTGGGGGTACACTGTTGTATTCCCCAAACTTCGTGTGCCATATCATCGCTGCATGTTGCATGCTACACAATCTCGCAGTGAGGAAGGGCCTGCAGGTTGAGCTACGTGATGATCTGACCCCCCAACCAGAAAATCAACCCCTAACCGAGGATACCCCGTCTTCTGAGGGAAGAGCAGTCAGGAGGCAGCTCATATTGGGCATCTTTGCACGTTAAACACACACATTAATCATGGCACAATGAGAATGCATGCATGCACACCACTATGGTCCCTAGCACACACACCCCACATCCTCATCAAATTGGATTGGCACCAGTCCACCATGCAAGACTGGTGAGCAGTAACGCCACGTCAAGGCTCCAATTATGTCACTGTACATTCATACACCATTCACACGGACCTGGGAATCACTTCTCCCTGGTCCTGGGGAACCCTTCTCCACCAAAATTGAGGGTGACACCCCTTTTCCAGCAGGAATGTCACCCCCACATTCAAACATCATTCACAACCCAAAATATGCCAAAAAAGTCAAACAAACAAAAATGCATTGAAAAAAAAAATGCTTAGAAAAAACAAAAAAAAGCAGAGAACAAAAATAAAAAAGCTTTCAAAACAAACAAAAGGGGGAAAAAAAAATTATTGCCCTCTGCCTGAGCCACGCCTGGGGCGCCCCCGGCCACGGCCCCGGACCCTCAGGGGAGACGCATGGGGGAGGGGAAAAGCCGGGGAAGGAGGAGCAGCCCCTGAGATCTGCCCACCTGGCGGCCTGCCCTCCAAGGCCACGGCTATTCTGTCCAGGGCAGCACCAAGTGTTGCCGTGTTGCCCTGGATAGCCTGGGTAAGGGCCCTCACATCCTGCCCAACGCCTGCTGCTGTAGTTTGCAGGTCATTTAGGCAGGTTGTGGAGGCCCGGGAGTGGGAGTCCAGGTTACCCAGGCTATCATTAATGGAGGACAGGCTCTGATCCACCCGCCCCATAGTCTGGCAGAGCTGTCTCAGAAGGCGGGTCTGGGTGGCCAGGTTCCTTCTCAGACAGGCGGGCATGAGATTGGGCGCCCCCCTGGTGCTTGGGGATGACCTCCTGGCTCTTGCTGATGGTTGTGGCCGGGGAGAAGGGGAGGCCCTTGTGAGGGGAGCCATGTTGGGGGAGGAGGGGGGGGGGCTGACTCTTAGGGAGGGCAGGCTTCTTGCAGCCAGAGGGGAAGAGTCCGCAGAAACCAAAGGGCCAGTGCCTTCCATGGACTCCTCCTCCTCATGATTCTGCTCCTCCTCATGATCGTCCTCCGCATGATCCTCCCCCTCCTCTTGTTCCTCCTCTGCGGACTCTGGCCTTGTTGGGGGGGCCTCATTAGGCTGCTGTCCTGGGGTTGGAGCGGTCAGTCCAGATGGCCCTGCACCCTCCTGCACAGCTGTGGATGACACAAAACATTCACAGGTTGGAGGATCCACACACTTGCCACATATTCCCTTTCACCCCCTCCCCCACACATGCTACACACCTGAGAGAAATAAAAACCTTACCTGGCACCGCGGGGACCGGACTTGTGTCAAAGCCTGGCAGGCCCTCCACTTCATGCCGGTGAAAGGTCAGGGCCACCACACGCTCCGTCTCTGAAAATCTAACCCGGCATGGTGGGCCCCCTCCTGTGCCCCTGGCATGGGCATTTATTGCGGCCAGTTTTTTTTTCACCTCACGCCGGAGGTCATTTATTTTCTTTTCTATCCCAGAGCGGGTCCGTGTCTCCCCCTCCCCCGATGAATTGACCTGCTCCGTGATTATATCCAAGATCTCCCTCCTCCTGGCCGGGGTGGTGGTGGCACTCTGCGGGCCGTGGAGAAAACGCCCATAGTCGGTAATGGCCCGGGCAAGAATTCTTTTTTCCCCCACAGTAAAATTGAGCTTTCTTTTTCTCTCAGTCATACTTCCAAACAAACTCACTAGCAGTCACCAAAAATCTGTCACAAATACAAGCACAACCAATCAGACAAGAACACACACAAAGAGAAAAAGAACAGCCAAAAATCACACTAGCACTCAGCAAGAAACACACACAAAAAAATCAGATGACAAAAAAAAGCAAGAAAACAAACGCTCAGAAATCTATCAATCAAACAAACAGTCTCAAACACTTATCAAAATACACTTTCACAAAACTACCAACAAGCACAAGATCACACAGAACACTAATCTCACAACTACAAAACACACTCTAACGAACAACAGAGCAAAAGCACTTGATTCAATGGGAAGGGACACAAAGGGATGTACTTTTGCAATGGAAGGGCGTTTGTGTGTGTCTATTTATGCTGTCTGCGTAGTTCACAACATTGCCCTAGTCCATTTCCAATTTCAATGATTGCGCCGCTCCCGAGTTGTGAGCATGCGCACAACGGAGCTGACATGGTTTCCTTCACGCGCGCATGCGCGAGTCGGCCGGCCCTTCATTTGCATGGGGTCACGGCTCATTTCAATGTAACACGCCCACGTCCCTCCCAATTTGTATTACTCCTCCTTACGCCTACGGAAAAAACCTTACGTTTGCGCAAGCTCTTGCGTAAAAGCTACGTGAATCGCCGGATTACGCGGCTAGATTGCGCAAGTCTAACGGAAAAGTGGTGCGCTACGCCGGAATGATAATGCGCCGATCTACGTGAATCTGCCCCCATAACTTTTACTAACACTTTAAGAAAGTACATAAAATGGCCATTTTAAAGGGGTTGTAAACCCTTGTGTTTTTTCCCCTTAAACCAGTTGTTCGCTGAAAAAAAAAAAAAATTAAAAGTCAGCAGCTACAAATACTGCAGCTGCTGACTTTTAATATCGGCACACTTACCTGTCCTGGAGTCCAGCGCCGTCCGCAGCAGAGGAAGAGTGATCGCTTCTCACTCTGCTGCCCCACCGGCATCCTCGGTGAAGGAACCAGGAAGTGAATCGCTCCGGCTTCACTGCCCAGTTCCGTACGGCACATGCGCGAGTCATGCTGTGCCTGCTGACTGGCTCTCGCTGTGCTCGGGGAACACAATGGGGTGACGTCCTGCCCGCACATACTGTGGTCGGAAGGTGTTAAATGTGACACCAGAGGGGGGAGGGTTACGATCAGCGGGAGTTCCACTTTAGGGTTAAAGCGGTTATAAAGGAATTTTTTTTTTTTCATAATAAGCCGTTACCTGCAGACATTCCTCTTTTCACTTCCTCATTGTTCGTTTTGGCTCAGAAGTTGCTCTATTTCTTCTCTGTTCTGTTCACTTCCTGCTTGTCTAATTGTTACTCACCACCGTGAATGGAGGCTTTACTGCGGTGGTCAGTGACGTGCTCACCCCCTCCTGGGAACTACATCTGTGCGGCAGGACGCTCTCTACAAAATCATTACACTATTCTGTCTGTCTACCTTGCAGACATTCATTTTAGGCAAAAAAAATGTTTTCCTTTACAACTCCTTTAATGCATCCTATACATTAACCACTTTAAGACCGAGCCTGTTTTTCAGACTTATGCTGCGTACACACGATCACTTTTTGTGATGAAAAAAAACAACGTTTTATGTGACGAAACAAAACGACGTTTTTCAAAACTTCATTTTCCAAAACGACGTTGCATACACACCATTGTTTTTCCAAAATGCTCTAGCAAAGCACGGTTACGTACACCACGTTCGATGGCACTCTGTTCCATTGAAGCTCCGTCTCATAACTTGCTTCTGAGCATGCGCGGGTTTAAAAATGTCGTTTTCAACGTCGTTTTGCCCACACACCATCACTTTTTATTACACAAAAAATGACATTTTGAAAAACGACACAAAAAATTCAAGCATGTTCGAATTTTTTTTTGGTCGTTTTTTTGAAGACATAAAACAACATTTTGCCCACACACCATCATTTTAAATGACGTTTTTTAAAACGTCATTTTTTCATCACAAAAAGTGATCATGTGTACGCAGGGGGGTAGAGGCAGTACACCTGTAAGGGGCCCAGGGGCAGCAGGTCCCCAGGGGCCCGGAGGCCACCAGGGCCCCAGATGGCAACCCCCTCTTTTTTTATTTATTTTTTTATAAAAAAAAAATATTTTTTTAATATATTTTTATTTTATTTTTTATTAAAGGGACAATTTTTTTATTTCATTTTTTTTAGAGGTATGGAGGTCCCCAGGGGCCCGGAGGCCCCCAGGGCCCCGGATGGCAACCCCCCTTTTTTTTATTTATTAAAAAAATAATAATAATATATTGTTATTTTTTTTTATTAAAGGGTCATTTTTTTTAGGGGTCTGGAGGTCCCCAGGGGCCCATAGATTCCCAGTGACCCAGATGACAACCCCCCCCCCCTTTTTTTTTTTTTGGAAAAAAAAATATTTTTTATATATTTTTTTATTTTATATTTATAATTATTATTATTATTATTATTATTATTATTATTATTATTAAAGGGCCCAGAGGTCCCCAGGGCCCCAGGATGACAACCCTCCTTTTTTATAAAAATGTTTTACATTTTTTTTATATTATTATTATTTTTTATATATATATATATATATATATATATATATATATATATATATATATATATATATATATGTATGTATATATATATATATATATATATATATATATATATATATTTATTTTTATTAAAGGGCTCAGAGGTCCCCAGGGCCCCATGTGTCAACCCCCCTTTGTTTTTTGTTTTTTTGTTTGTTTATATATTTTTTTTATTTTAATTTTTTTATTAAAGGGCCCAGAGGTACAGGCAACCCCTTGTTTTTTTTATAAATGTTTATTTATTTTTTATATATATATATTTTTTATTAACCACTTTAGCCCCAGACCATATTGCTGTCCAATGACCATAGCACTTTTTGTGCACTGCGTCGTTTTAACTGACAATTGCGCGGTCGTGCGACGTGGTTCCCAAACAAAATTGGCGTCCTTTTTTTCCCACAACTAGAGTTTTCTTTTGGTGGTATTTTATCATCTCTGCAGTTTTTATTTTTTGCGCTATAAACAAAAATAGAGCGACAATTTTGAAAAAAATGCAATATTTTTTTACTTTTTGCTATAATAAATATCCCCCAAAAATATATAAAAAAAACATTTTTTTTCCTCAGTTTAGGCCGATACGTATTCTTCTACATATTTTTCGTAAAACAAAATCGCAATAAGCGTTTATTGATTGGTTTGCGCAAAAGTTATAGGGGTAGATTCACATACACTTAATATTCCGCTGCATAATCGAAATACTCTACGCTGCCGTATTTTACCAGGCTCTACACCGAATCCTGGTAGATTTTTGCCCGTACGCTATGGCGGCGTAGTCTATTTCTCGCTGTGTAATCGAAATACGCGATTGGGGGGCGTAAAGCATTTAAATTAAGCACGTCCCCACGGCGATCGAACTGCGCATGCTCCGTTCTGAAATTTCCTGCCGTGCATTGCGCGAAATCACGTCGTTACATCATTCGTTGTTTGAGTAGCGGCGTTTACGAACATTCCTATTCCCGGACGACTTACGTTAAAAATAATAAAAGACGTCGGAAGACGTAGAAATTCGACGCGGGAACGACGGCCATACTTAACATGGGCTGTCTAATATTAGAGCAGCAAAAAGCTGGTATAGTGTTACGCAAATAAAAGATGACTAAAGGTGCCGTAAGAGATTGCGATTGGAGATCGTAATTTCGGGGATCGTCTGCAAAAGCTCATTATCATACCCCGCCGCGGAAAACGACGAGAAGTCCACCCAGTGGCCGCAATTTTATTGCAGCGTAGATCCGAAGGCGTACAAACACTTAATCCAGTCGAATTGAAGCCCGCAACCGTCTATTCATGGTTTGAGGTTTTCGACTAGCTAGAAAACGCGCGTAATTTGAAATTACTCCAGTCTAACACCAGTTAGACAGGCGTAATGGCTCTCTGAATCTGGCCCATAGTGTTTACAAAATAGGGAGTCGTTTTATGGCATTTTTATTAATATTTTTTTTTACTAGTAATGGCGGCGATCAGCAATTTTTTTCAGTACTGCGACATTATGGCGGGCACTTCGGACACTTTTGACACATTTTTGGGGCCATTGGCATTTTTATAGCGATCAATGCTATAAAAATGCATTGTATTACTATAAAAATGTCGTTGGCAGTAAAGGGGTTAACACTAGGGGGCAGAGAAGGGGTTAGGTGTATTCCTGGGTGTGTTCTAACTGTATGGGGGGTGGCCTCACTAGGGGAAATCACTGATCTTCTGTTCATACATTGTATGACCAGAAGATCAGCGTTTCCCCCACTGACAGAACCGAGAGCTGTGTGTTTACACACAAAGCTCCCGGTCCCCGTTCTGTAACGAACGAGCGTGCGTGCCCGGCGGGCCCGCGCGCAGGACTCGGGGGCGGACGTATAGCTACGGGCTCTCGCCCAGCAGTGCCACCGTCCCGCAGTAATATGACGGCGGGCGGGCGGGCGGTCGGCATCTAGTTAATATTATTTTTCTTATTCTTTACTTTTTAATTACTTTTTAATTTCAATAATTTAATTATTATTTCTAACTTATTTATTTTATTTTTGTTATCTTTTTTTTTTTCCACTTAACTTTATTGCTATCACACAGGAGAAAATAATTCCCTGTGTGATAGCAATTGGAGGTGACAGGTTCTCTTTATTGACCTTGTCACCTCCAAAACAGGAGTCCTAGCACTGTCACAGCTGAGATGGGAAGAGCACAGCTCACGCCTCTCACTGTGTACATCAGCGGCAGGGACAGTCACAGTAGACAAACTCGGCGGCCGGGGGGAGGACGGAGTCCTGAAAACAGAGCCAGTAGAGAGAGGTATGTAGGGGGGAGAGGGACGGACGCCAGCACACATTTTACAAGTGATTGCAGTGGACATTGCCGCAATCACTTGCTAACGAGCGAGCGGATTTCTGAAAGAAACTTACCGCCCTTAACTAGCCTCTGCTGCCCCTCTGCACCCTGCCGCCCCAAGGCCTGGCCTTGGTGGCCTTGTGGGAAATCCGGGCCTGCCCTTTACCAATGGTCATAATTGCTTGCTATCAAAGTTTTCATTCATTCTCCATTTTTTTGTTTGGTATTTCTCTTTAAATGCTTTCTTCGTTTTTTGTTCAGATAAAGGCGCCCTGCTCACTCATAAATATCCCTCTCCGCCTGTTGGCAGGTGTCATTGCTACATGTTCCCGTACACGTATGTCTCTACAGAGTCACAACACAAATTCCAAGGACACAACAGAACAAATTAACTTTCCCCACTCTAGAAGCTCCGTTTAAAACGCATTTAGAGAGAAGCCATTTATATTGTTCCTGAGCACTGATTGTTTGTATAATTTTCTACATTGCAACTTAATGCTTCATCTGTAACAACAGAAGCTGTTAAGCTGAAACCTGAAAGCTTTCTGCATGAATTTTAGCTGCTAAATTAGGCAAATTTGACCTGGGAATCCAAGTACAGATAGAAAACTCCTCACCAGGGGATCATTTGCGCAAAGTACCTCACTGTAAAAAGGCTCTATAAAAATCATATTTTTTTTAAGCTGCAGCTCATCACAGTTAGGCTACAGGGTTTTCAGTTTATGAACTTATGTCACTACATCGCTGCTATGTGTCTCTGTCATTAAACCCGCGGTGGGGAGCCTCTGACAATGAGAGTTAAGCGCTCAGTGATTCTCTTTTTTATGGACGATTTTTACCCTTTTTGGCACGGCACTTGCTAATTGCTGCTGTAGAACCTCTGCAGAATGGATCTCGCCATCGCTGCCTAGGTCCCAGCTCCCGGTGCAATCAACAGAATAGAACCTACAGTACTTTAGGGCTGCAAGGAAAAACATCCAGGAATAGGCAACGGATCTTGCAGTTTGGTCTTTATATATTTTTTCCATTAAAAGACAGATATACTGTATTTATTGGCGTATAACACTCAATTTTTACTCTGAAAATAGAGGGTAAACTGTGCCTGCGTGTTATACGCAGGGTGCTGTGGAAAGTTTTTTTCCTGAAACTTCATTTTAAAGTTAGGGTGCCTGTTATATGCCTGTGCGTGTTGTACCCCGATAAATACGGTATACCATTTTGTAAATAAATATACAATACATCTTCAGTGTAAGGAGTGTTTTTGTACGTATGTAAAGGACAAAGAGAAGTGCCATTCTGAGTGTAGCAATAAGTATAAAGCAATGTATTCTGTAAGTATAAAGCCCCATACACACGGTCAGACTTTTTGAGAACAAACGTCAAAATGAGCAAGTTTAAAAAAAAAAATCCTACCGTTTGTATGATCCATCGAACAAAGTTTTCATCGGACAAAAGTTTGCTCTGCAAACGGACAAACTTTTCGGCAACAAAAGTCCTACGGTGCATCGTGTGTACAAAAATCCATCTGACTTTTGTCCGAAGTACAAAAATGCATGCCCAGAACCAATGTTAAAATCAACCAACAATAGCAGAACTTGACCAAAGGATGGCGGTAAAGAGCAGAAAAACCATGTGATGTTGGGAAAGTTTTGGGAAAGTTTGCAGAAAAGTCCTGCCGTGTGTAGGTATGCCCGGCCAACTCCCTTCGGACAAAAATCCATGGATTTTCACCGCCGAGAAACCCGATCGCGTGTACGCGGCATTAGGGTCAAAAACTGGAGCACTCAGAATATGGTACAGCTGTGCATGGTAGCCAATCAGCTTCACACTCTTGTAATAATCCAGTACTCAATATTTGTACACCCTATAAATGGTATCAACTTGCCCCTACCACCCTTGGGCCAAAGAGAGGTGTCTTTCGCTACTGCTAGGCCACGTACACACGATCAGACCGGTCTGATGAAACTGGTCCGACGGACTGTTTTCATCGGACCAGGCTAAAGTGGTCTGATGGTCTGATGTGTGTACACACCATCGGACCAAAAATCCCATCGGGCCAGAACGCAGTGACGTAGAACACAACGACATGCTGAAAAAACAAAGTTCAATGCTTCCAAGCATGCGTCGACTTGTTTCTGAGCATGCGCGGGTTTTTGGTCCGATGCTTTTGCGTACTAACCATCGAACCTGTCCGACGGATTTTGAAGCAGGTTTTAAAACTTTGGTAAAATATAGTGTAAAGAGTTTACAGTTCAGCAGTTTGAATTTGTAGCGTATGGCAAGGAATATAAATTACAGTGGTCCAGGAAATGTAATATAGAAATAGAACACAACATACAGAATCTAACAGTTCAGACCTATACAACATAAAGCTATATATACAGTACAGACCAAAAGTTTGGACACACCTTCTCATTCCAAGAGTTTTTTCTTTTTTTTCATGACTATGAAAATTGTATTCACACTGAAGGCATCAAAACTATGAATTAACACATGTGGAATTATATACACAACAAAAAAGTGTGAAACAACTGAAAATATGTCATATTCTAGGTTCTTCAAAGTAGCCACCTTTTGCTTTGATTACTGCTTTGCACACTCTGTGCATTCTCTTGATGAGCTTCAAGAGGTAGTCACCTGAAATGGTCTTCCAACAGTCTTGAAAGAGTTCCCAGAGATGCTTAGCACTTGTTGGCCCTTTTGCCTTCACTCTGCGGTCCAGCTCATCCCAAACCATCTCGATTGGGTTCAGGTCCGGTGACTGTGGAGGCCAGGTCATCTGGCGCAGCACCCCATCACTCTCCTTCTTGGGCAAATAGCCCTTCCCCCGCCTGGAGGTGTGTTTGGGGTCATTGTCCTGTTGAAAAAGAAATTATGGTCCAACTAAACGCAAACCGGATGGAATAGCATGCCGCTGCAAGATGCTGTGGTAGCCACACACCATCACACCTCCTCCTCCATGCTTCACGGTGGGAACCAGGCATGTAGAGTCCATCCGTTCACCTTTTCTGCGTCGCACAAAGACACGGTGGTTGGAACCAGTTTGGACTCATCAGATCAAGGCACAGATTTCCATTGGTCTAATGTCCATTCCTTGTGTTCTTTAGCCCAAACAAGTCTCTTCTGCTTGTTGCCTTTCTTTAGCAGTGGTTTCCTAGCAGATATTCTACCATGAATACCATGAAGGCCTGATTCACACAGTCTCCTCTTAACAGTTGTTCTAGAGATGTGTCTGCTGCAAAAGGTGGCTACTTTGAAGAACCTAGAATATGACATATATTTTCAGTTGTTTCACACTTTTTTGTTATGTATATAATTCCACATGTGTTAATTCATAGTTTTGATGCCTCCAGTGTGACTCTACAATTTTCATAGTCATGAAAATAAAGAAAACTCTTGGCATGAGAAGGTGTGTCCAAACTTTTGGTCTGAACTGTATATATATACGCACACAGAAAAAGTATTTATACCCCTTGAACATTTTTACCATTTCGTCATGTTACAACCAAAAACGTGAACAAATTAATTTGGATGTTATGTGATAGACCAACACAAAGTGACCATAATTGTGAAGTGAAAGGAAAATTATAAATTGTTTTCAAAAATCATTATACTGCCTGGGTTCAGCAAAAAATGGGAACAATGTGTCCCAGGCAAGCAAGAGCAATTATTAATTAAAAACAGTTCAGAGATATAGAATCTTGTTAAAATTCCAATTTTTCTATAGTTATACAGTATACTGTATGCAGCAGAGACCTGGTTACTAACAACAGCAGAGGTGGAAACCCAGCACATGGGAAATAAAGTTTGGTATGCAAGTCTATAGGAGACCAAGGGCATTAATAAGCAGGCCAGATTAAACAATTAGAAATAACAAACATACCAGAGAATTACTCTGAAGATGCTCACTTTATTTGACTTTCACATTTTTATTTATGTTTCCATCTCAACAGAGGAGACTTACCCTTCTGTTTGTTTTAATGACTATTATTACCAAGACAGAAAGTAAATGGAAAATTCCACATTTTTAGGAAAAACCTCTAATGGGCAGTGGTGGTGCGTCCATAAAGGGCACACAGGCGATGCCCCCTCTCTCCTGCCACCTTTCTCTTACCAAGAGATAAATTCATGCATTGCATGAATCTATCCATGGTCGCTGCTGCCACCTCCTAATCATGTGCCTGGCCCCTTTTCCGGTGCCAGGCACCTGAATTATAGCATTTTTTTTTTTTGGAAGCACCTGGTTACAGCCATAGGCTCCAATAGGTGTCCAAAAAGGTGAACAGCGGTGCCATGCTTTGCGTTCGCTGTTCACTGAGTGTTGTGTTAGAACAGCGAACAAATCGCTTTCCTAACACTGAACCGCCTCTCGGCCAATCAGGTGCTCAGGTCTGTTACCTGTCACCTGAGGCTGAAACAGCAGGCGCTGTGATTGGATGCTGCCTATCAGAAGTCTAATCATAGCAGAAGATGGGAGAAGACATTAAGAAGCGAGGAGCGTGGAGGAGCGTGTCCTGCTGCCCCACCAAGACAGGTAAGATGCCTGGGAGGGCAGGGATGCACACTGGCAGCAAATGATGGGCACAGTGTCAGCAATTGATGGGCACAGATTCATGTGAGGTGTGACATTTAATGACCAGTCAACTTTAACAGGACAGAAAAATATTTTTAAATGAACAGAACTCTAGGGTAAGGCATTATTTTTTGCGTTATTTTTTTTTTCTTCTTTTACTTTTGTATAACACTTTTTTTTGTATACCTGTAGATTTCTCTAATTCTGGCCTGGAGAACAGCACAGGAAATGAGAGAAAGTTTCCCCAGCGGAAACGCAGAAAACAAAATAAAAAAGCCTTATCCTTCGACACTCTATTTCTGGCTTAGGTATTTACTGAATGAACAATTTAAGGGCCCTTTTTACACGGGCGAACCGTATGTCCGCTTTGTCATCCATCCGTATATGGATGAAAAAGGGACATACATTGGTCCCTATGAGATTCGCGGGTGTCAGCAGATAAACATCCGCTGACATCTGATCTCGCCCGGTTCCGCATTCCTCAAATTCTGCAGGTAGAGGAAAACCCTATTATTCTATCTGTCTGGCGGATCGGATCGGGTGAACACGGACAGACGGTCCGTGTTCATCCGATCCCCCCATAGAGGAGAGCGGAGAAAAGACAGGGCGGTCCCTTCACAGTGTGCGGGGACCGCCCTGTCATCCGCCGACTCAGCGGGGATCAACGGAGCGATCCCCACTGAGCAAGCGGAGGTTCACGGGACGGATCATTACTGATCCGTCCCGTGTGAAAGGGCCCTAAGGCTTCTTTAACATTAGCAGTAATGATTACCACCCTCTGATAGCAGAGGCTGACAGGTGTTGGGGAGGCGCTACTGCCGCCTGAGCACCTGATTTATTTAACTTTCATTTTTAAATTGCAGAAACAGAAGTGTTACATTACAGGACAGTGATGCAACTGCGAGCCAAATGATCACCTCACAGTTGTGTGGCCCTATTGAACTTAATAGGTGAAGTTTGACAGGCAGTGCCACCTTTGAAACTCTGCATCTTGAGTTAAAAGTGCAGTGGCCATGAAGCAAAGCATCCCTGTCTGGCTGTATTGTTACAATTCAGGTATGGGGGGGTTAAAACCATGGCTTAACCGCTTGTTTTTACCACCCCCAGGCCACCTCTCTGAACACCCCTAACGCAACCCATGCTGACCTGATACCAGGTCCAAAATTTGCAATTCCAAGAATACAAATTACTAGTAATCAGTGGAACCTTGGATTGCGAGTAACGCGGTTAATGAGTGTTTCGCAATACAAGCACTGTATTTCTAAAAATCCTAACTCAGTTTGCGAGTGATGTCTCACAAAACGAGCAGGATTCAGGCCAAAGTGGTGTGCAGTACCGCTTTTGGCCTGAGGAGTCGAGCGGCGCCAATCGTCGCCGTTCAGAAATGCACAGAAAGGCCCGAGGACAGTTAACCACTTAAGACCCGGACCAAAATGCAAGTAAAGGACCTTGCCCCTTTTTGCGATTCGGCACTGCGTCATTTTAACTGAAAATTGCACGGTCGTGCGACGTGGCTTCCAAACAAAATTGGCGTCCTTTTTTCCCCACAAATACAGCTTTCTTTTTGTGGTATTTGATCACTTCTGCGGTTTTTATTTTTTGCACTATAAACCAAAATAGAGCGACAATTTAAAAAAAAAAATTTTTTTACTTTTTGCTATAATAAATATCCCCTAAAAATATATATAAAAAAATTATCGGTTGGTTTTCGCAAAATTTATAGCGTTTACAAAATAAGGGATAGTTTTATTGCATTTTTATTAATTTTTTTTTTTTTTACTACTAATAGCGGCGATCAGCGATTTTCTTCGTGACTGCAACATTATGGCGGACACTTCGGACAATTTTGACACATTTTTGGGACAATTGTCGTTTTCACAGCAAAAAATGCATTTAAATTGCATTGTTTACTGTGGAAATGACAGTTGGAGTTTGGGAGTTAACCACAGGGGGCGCTGTGACTTTGAGGGTTCCCTGTGTGTGTGTTTACAACTGTAGGGGGGTGTGGCTGTAGGTGTGACGTCATCGATCTCGTCCCCCTATAACAGGGATGACGCGATCGATGCTGCGGCCACAGAGAAGCACGGGGAAGCCATGTTTACACACGGCTCTCCCCGTTCTTCAGCTCCAGGGACGGATCGCCGCACTGCAGCGGCGATCGGGTCCGCGAGTCCCGCGGTCCCGGTACTGGAGCTTCGGACCGGGTCACGGGAGCGCGCCGCGGGCGCGCGCCCGTGACCCACGGCTGGGTACTAAAATCAACGTATATATACGTTGATGTGCCCAGCCGTGCCATTCTGCCGTCCTTAAGTGGTTAAGCTGACCTTGGCAAACCCCGGAAGGGCTTGTGGATGGTCAGCCAAACTGTCCTCGGGCCTTTGTGGCTGTTTCCGAGGCTCTCTGGCGCCCCCCACCTCTGGCCGCATTCAGTACTGCATGCCATTGAAGTCAATGCGGAACAAATTATTTTATTTTTCTTGACTTCAATGGGGAAACTCGCTTTGATATGCGAGTACTTTGGATTACGAACATTCTCCAGGAATTATCCAGATTATGCTCGTAATCCAAGGATCCACTGTATAATATTTTAAGAGCTACAACATGGTGATGACAACTTTTCTCTTTGGATGTTCTTTGAAAGTGTTGTGTGGTTGTAGCACAAGTGAGCTCTTTTTTTTTTTTTATGTAATGGGTTACTGACTAATATCCCTTTTCATTTTGTAGGTTCCCATGTATACCTAACATGATAAAGCTTTTAGTGTAGAACAATACAGACAGTTGTTCTTTTTCATTATCTTCTGTGACTTTAGTGATTTAAATGGTTGTTTACTCATTTACAATTTAAATGTCTTTTCTTTTATGTATAGGTTTTCAATCAAACCAGCATGAAGACCTTAAGAAAGAAGTCTGTTTTACTGACGGGCTATCTGGAGTATTTAATTAAACATTATTACAGTGAAAACATTGCTGAACCCGAGAAACCTTATGCAAAAATAATCACGCCTTCTCGCATTGAGGAGCGGGGTTGTCAGCTCTCCCTGACTTTTTCGTTGCCCATAAAAGCTGTTTACGAGGAGCTGGAAAAAAGAGGAGTCGCGGTACGTCATATTGTCCAATGTCACCAATCTGTTTAACAATTAACAATGTCAATAGGTTTTTTTTCCTTAACAAAGGCTATTAGATTTTCTTTTTTTTTTACAAACTTTGCCAAAGTAAACTTACTGGTAACTTGTCTTAGGCCGCGTACACAGGATCAGTCTAAACCGATGAAAATGGACTGAAGTTCAGTTTCATCGGTCCAAACTGACCGTGTGTACGGCCCATCGGTCTGTTGTCCTTCGGACCAAAGTTTTAAAGCTTTAAAATCGGACTGATGGACGCCTGACCATCGGTCCAAACCGATCGTTAGTACGCAAAAGCATTGGTTCAAAAACCAGCGCATGCTCAGAATCAAGTCGTCGCATGCTTGGAAGCATTGAACTTAAATTTTTTCAGCACGTCGTCGTGTTTTAGGTCACCGCGTTCTGACACGATCGGTCTTTGGACTGATGGTGTGTACGCACATCAGACCATCAGGCCACTTCAGCGGTGACCCGATGAAAACGGTCCGTCGGCGACGATGGACCGATCGTGTGTACGTGGCATTAAAGGGTCTATAAACATTTTTTTTATTTCTACTTTATTTCTACAAATATAATCCCCTTCACACCTAGCTCTGGTATGTATTGCCACACCGCTAGGCAGTCAGCAGGTGTAACGAGGCCCCTCCAAGCATGCTTCATTGCAGAAAGGATTTAGTCTTGTTTGCGACGAAACGCATCGGTTGGGCCTGACCTATGACATAATCATGCCTGCCAACTTTGTGCTATCCTTTCACATTGTGGGTACCCTTTTATATAATAAAGCACAATTGTAACGGCTACCCAAGTAGGGAGAGGGTATCAGCCGTTGGAGACGTCCTTTTCCCTGGCAAGTTGCTATATGCAAGTAAGTCTGGTATAAGCCCATCCATGAGATCCAGAGGGAGAGTCAGGTCCAGTTGTAAAACGAGCAGAATAATAACCCCATCGCATGCCCTTTCAAGAAGAGACGGGGCTACGTTTTGAAGGGTCAAGTAGACTAGTTTTTTAATGGTACATCTCTTGGTTTATATCTAGTTACAAGCTTGTGAGTAATCAAGAAACAATGGAACTCTCCGCCCCTCCCTCCACAGGGGGGCCCCAAGGTAGACACCCTGGCACCAGGCCAAAGAAGCCACATTCCTTTATCAATAGAGTTCAATCAACCCCCAGAACAATACTCCATAACAGATAATCCCATCGGTAGCTAAACTTTTCGGCACCGCAAAGCCTGACGAGGTCTTCTGAACATAATTGACATGCTAATTCAATACACTGACAGGAGACTGTTAATTTGTAATACAATACACAAAAGAGAGAAGAGGGCATTTAGAATTTAGTAGTGAAAGAGTCACTCTACAATTAACCCTTTGAGCTCAGAATTAACAAACTTAAAATAGCCCTACAGATATCTCAGAATATAATGTGGATACTCCATATCTAATAATCCAATCTCAGGTAGTCCCAGATATAATTATTATAGATGTACAGGCAGAATACATAGTTCCATTACAACAATAATTTCAGCTGTATTACATGATGTGATCCTCCTCTGGTTCTCTAATTCCGATGGAATTCAGCTCTCTGTGAACGGAGGGGAGAGATACATTGTATACATTGTATTGTGTGTGTAAAAAAAAATACAAAAATGCAAAAATAAATTAGTCAGTTTGGGACTCGGGGCTGCTACTGAGACTCTGGTCTCTGTGATGAGAGTGTGCTGTTCAGCGCGCTTCCAGCACAAAGACAGAGGATACACATATAGGCGGCCCAACGGAAAAAAGCCCAGCCAGTGAGGCCGCATAATGTATTGGATCAACTTGAAGGTTAAGATATATTGATGGCATGCTGCAGAATTTGGCACTCAATTTTCTATAATTTATTATTTAGAGTTTTAACTTGACAAATGTCAATAGAATATGGGGCATTGCTGTCTATAGTAAATCATGGGGAATAAACACTTTTCCCTGGTGACCTGGCTTTTCTAAAATTGCGCAATGCCACTTTTTTGTCTTATGTTAAACATTGTATTTCATACATATGTCTTATGTCATTTGTTTTACAGTGTGATATGCGGGAGCCCAATCGTTTACGGGTGGCACCAGTTCCGCTCTACAACTCTTTTCACGATGTCTTCAAATTTGTTCAAATTTTGGGAGAATCTTTGGATGCTGGTCAGAAAAAAATCTGAACTTCAGGAAACAGAAAAAGAAAATTTCCATTGAAGTTACATTACATTCTCGTCCAGGCTCTATAAATGTCTAGGTCATGGTTGTACTTGTATCCAAAGCCAACATATTTTTCTGTTTTGGATAGAATGGGGAATAGACAGAACACCTGTCTGTTTATTTTGTGCTCATTGGTGAGGTTTCAGAGACACAGCAGGAAATGAAAAGAAAATCTCTCAAAAGTGAAAGGAAAAAGTGTCCCGAGTAAAAGATTTCCCATATTTTCCTGGAACAAATGTAAAACTTGGAATTTTTACATCACTTGTGTCCAGAGGCAATAGTCACCAAGACACAGGGATGAGAGGGTTAATCTCCCAAGCAGAGGCACAGACACAATTCACAGCAGTGTTATTATTATATAATAAAAAATAAATATATAATATATAAAAATAAATAAAATGTTTCCCCATACAGTTTCTTATTTTGCTAATGTTAATATTTTTTGTTATTTTGTAGAGAATATATGAACTTTATTCAGCATATTCAATAAGCCAAAAATCTATCTCTAAAGTGCAGTAAGTTACTGTATATCAACCAATGAGTTCAACATTCACCAATCTGATTTCATTTTGTAGAAACATGATTAGTTGCTGTGCTTTACTGCTCATTAGATATCACTTTTTTTTTCTTTCAAAAAGTTCATTTATGAAAAATACCTCATGTTTGTTCTTTGGTAGGGATGAGCTTCGTATTCGAGTCAAACCCATGTTCGACTCGAACATCGCATGTTCGATTGTTCGTCGAAATACGGGCAAAACGGGTCGTTCGCGCCAAATTTGAGTTACGTTTCACAGACCATAATTCACTATGGCATCGCTGGCTGATGATTGGCCAAGCATGCACTATGACCCGGAGAGCCATAATTGGCCAAAGCCAGGGTGTCTTTGGCCAATTATGGCTCAGGGGGTTTAGTACACGCCCCACACACTAAAAGGCTGTCTGCAGGTCGGCCTTGTGTAGTGTGTTGCGGCGGTGGTAAGAGAATACAGAGAGAGACAGAGATGTGTCATTTTTTGCAGGTAGATAGAGCAGGCTAGTCAGTTAATGTTACAGTGTGTAGAGGATATATATACATCCTAGGTGTTGTACATATATTTATACACTGTATAGCTTAGCTAGATCAGGTCTTCCTAATTTACTGGCAGGCAGGTGATTTTGCTATTTAAAGACGTTTTCACAGGCATACTATAGACACCCAGTAGGTACAATATTTAAAGGAATTGCTCTGAGCAGTGATTTTAACCACTTAAGGACCCCCGCACGCACATATACGGCCACAGAATGGCACGTACAGGCACAAGGGCGTAAATTTACGTCCCCGCCTGAGTGCGGTTCGGGGGTCCCATCGGGACCCCCTCCGCGGCGTGCGGGGGTCCCCCTACCTCTGGGAGCGATCCGGGATCTGCGGGCGGATGTCCGTGATATCCGCCCCCCCCGCGATCGCTCCCAGCCAATGGGAGCGCGCTCCCAGCCTGTCACTTCCTCCTCCTGTGTTTACACAGGAAGGAGGAAATGATGTATTCTCTCATCGCAGCGCTGTTTCCCAGCGCTGCTGATGAGAGAAGACATCACAAGTAAGTGTGCACCAACACAACACTGACACACACTCACATAGGCATATTAACCCCTTGTGATCGCCCCCCCCACCCCCCTGTCACAGTGTCACTGAATGCAGTGATCTAATCACTGCATTTAGTGTCAGTGTGACAGGCAGTGTAAAAAACAGTTAGTGTTAGGTTCAGGATAGCCCCCCCACCCCCCCTAATAAAGTTTTAACCCCCTGATCACCGCCCTAGTTAACCCTTTCACTCCCTATTGCCAGCGTCACTAAGCGATCATTTTTCTGATCGCTGTATTAGTGCCGCTGTTCCCGCTAGGTAGCTATTTTTTTTTATTGCGATTTTTTTTTTTACTAAAGACATGTGGCTAAATAAATTTTGGCCTAAATGTTTGACTAAAATTTAGTTTATTTGATTTTTTTTTAACAAAAAGTAAAAAATAGTGTTTTTTTTTCAAAAATGTCGCTCTATTTTTGTATATAGCGCAAAAAATAAAAATCGCAGAGGTGATCAAATACCACCAAAAGAAAGCTCTATTTGTGGGAAGAAAAGGACGCAAATTTTGTTTGGGAGCCACGTCGCACGACCGCGCAATTGTCTGTTAAAGCGACGCAGTGCCGAATCGCAAAAACACCTTGGGTCATTTACCAGCGTATTGGTCCGGGTCTTAAGTGATTAAAGATGCTTAAATTAAAAAAAAATGAAAAATTACTTTAAATATTGTACCTGCTGGGTGTCTATAGTTTGCCTGTGAAAACGTCTTTGAGAACCTGGGTCTTGCCCGAGGGAACATGTATCAATGGAAAAAGGTTTTAAAAACGGTCATTTTTTCATTTGATACATGTTCCCGGGTTCTCAAAGAAGTTTTACGACAATAACTTGCATATTGGGCTTTAAAATGAGCACTTTTGAATTCGAAAGTTGGAGTCCCATAGACGTCAATGGGGTTCTAAATGTTTGATTGAACGTTCGGTCCGTTCGAAGGTTCTGGTGCGAACCGAATGGGGGGTGTACGGCTCATCCCTATTCTTTGGTACAAAACCTTTTAATGAATCTCAAACACTAAATAAAAAGGCACAGTTCATGGAGCGAAGTCAAGTACAAGTACAGCGGGTAGCACAGAGTACCTGTCATGCACCTTTAAATAACTTGACCATTAGCTTTAACCACTTCAGCCCTGGAAGATTTGGCTACCCAATGACCGGACCATTTTTTGCGATACGACACTGCATCTTTTTTACTGACAATTGCGCGGTCGTGCGACGCTGTACCCAAAAACTTCCTTTTTTCTCCCACAAATAGAGCTTTCTTTTGGTGGTATTTGATCAACTCTGCAGTTTTTATTTTTTGCGCTATAAACAAAAGAAGAGCGACAATTTTGAAAAAAACACAATACCTTTTACTTTTTGCTATAATAAACATCCCATCTTTTTTTATCAAAAAAACTTTTTTTCTTCAGTTTAGGCCGATACGTTTTCTTCTACATATTTTTGGTAGAAAAAAAACCCAATAAGCGTATATTCGTTTGGTTTGCGCAAAACTTATAATATCTACAAAATAGAGAATAGTTTTATGGCATTTTTATTATTAATGATTTTTTTTACTAGTAATGGCGGCGATCTGCGTATTTTATTGGGACTGCAACATTATGGCGGACACATTGGACACTTTTGACACTATTTTGGGACCATTGTCATTTATACAGAGATCAGTGCTATAAAAATGCACTGATTACTGTGTAAATGACACTGGCAGGGAAGGGGTAAACACTAGGGGGTGATCAAGGGGTTTAGTGTGTCTGTAGGGAGTGATATGACAGGGAGCAGTAGATCCCTGACATGTCACTAGGCAGAACAGGGAAATGCCTTGTTTACATGTCCCAATTCTGCCTCTCCTCAACACAATCGCGGGCCGCTGGCAAACATTGAGTTTGCGGGACCCGTGAGCACACTCCTGAGGCATACGGCGAGCACACGCGCGCCCACTAGGCGGCAAATTCAAAGGGATGTACATTCTGCCGATGTATATCAATGTGCGGCGGTCAGGAAGCATTTAACAGTGCTTAGCCATAAGAGCCCTTGGGAGCAGGAAAACAACATCCATTGTCCCTACTCCCTACCAGTATTTTTTTTTTTTATGAATCTGAAACAACCAATTTACTAACTTGATATACATACACACATGGCCATTTGGGGAAATATTTATGCCACACATAAATGTTTGGCCCATACATTTTACAATTTTCTTGTTCAATTTTCCTTAAGAATATTTAAAACCATAAAATGTGAGTTCAAACCTAAACACAATTTGTATGCAGTCAGGTAGTCCCTTGCACTACATAGTTGTAGGTGGATTTTAAGGAATTGAAGTTAGTCTTTCTCAACCTGTTCATCCTAAAGGCACCTTCTAAATAATTCTGAGTTCTTTGGGAACCCCTGCTAAAATGTCAAGGTAAAATAGAATGATCAGTAAGCCGTAAAAGTTTCAAATATAATAAATAGTTTTAGCATACCTGGATGATCACCCAGAGCTGAATAGTTTACAACGGTCCCTTGCTCTACATGTCCTCATTGTTCGTTTTTTCTCTGATGTTGCTGTAATTCTGCTCTGTTCTGGACACTTCCTGGTTGTCTGTTTCCTGAGGACCACAGTACTGGGAGCTTCTAGTTTTGTTTTCCAAACCATCACTGCTCTATGGCTCTGTATAGCACAGATACAGGAAATAACATCCAAAACGAAACTAGATGCAAAAACGAAAATAAAAAACTACAGATACATTATATGATTGATTTTTATCTATTTTTAATCATTTTTAAATTAATCACTTAACTATTATGTCTCTGTACCCCAGAGGTGTATTTAGGTTTTGCGCTGCCCTAGGCCTGACTATACTTGTGCACCCCCTAATTTAAATATGACCCACCCCTTCCTGTCAAGGCCACACCCTGTGTTGTTTAAGACCCGCCCTAAAATTTTCTAGTGAGAACACTAGTTCTGAGGGCCTGGGGGGGGGGGCAATAGATTCCCTTCATTTACTTAGATTTCCTCTTACTTCCTGGTTGCCCATAGAGCAGGAAGTGAAGGGAAATCTTCACAATGGGATAGGGATGGTAAAAGTGTTACATATAGTTCTACTTTAAGTAGTGCAGCAGAAACATATAGCACAGTGAGGAAGGTTTGTGGCCCAGGATGACAAAACAGTCAAAATTGGAAGCGCCCCCCCCCCCCACAGTTGCAGAATGCCGGCCGCCCGCATACTAGAAGCAGTGCGGCCGCTTTAATGGGGGGCACTAGACTAATTTTCCTGTGTAGCGCAAGGCGGCGGAGACTCTTTTCATGCTGCCCCCTGCAAAGTGCTGCCCTAGGCCTGGGCCTTGTTGGCCTAGGCCAGGATACAGCTCTGCTGTATCCTGTAAACAGTCATTTCAGATTTTTTATTTTTTTTTCCTTTACAACTCCTTTAATCTAATGGTCAGTGAAAGTGTCCCCTTACATCGTATGAGAAGCTCCAGAGGATGAGGGTGGCCTCTTGCACAATTCCCATCCAAGCACCCCTGAAAGTTGAGACAGCGACTCCTGGAGCAAGGTAAGCTAGTAAGAGACGTGCATGTAAATGCAATAAAAAGATTCAGGCGGGTCAATGTGCTATATAAGCTTCTTTAAAAATTATAGAATGCTTATGCCAGATGTAATGATTGCAGAATCTCAAAAAAATGCTGACCTCCTAGGATTTTCTTGCATTTAATTCTCTAGAATTTACAGAGGAAAAAATAAAAATAACACATCCATTGAGTAACAAATCTGTGTGTGAGGAGAATGATCAGAGGAGAATGGTCACATATGTTGAAATTCAAATAATGACTAGTGGAAGTGGTTAATAAAAGACCACATAGATGAGTTCTTGCTGGAAAAAAATTCATGAAAGACAGAAGTTGTCAGACAAACTTGATTTCTTTTTATGAGGAGGTAAATAAAACCTTGGACAGAGGGGTGGCGGTGGATGTGGTATACTTGGATTTTGCAAAAGCATTTGACACAGTTCCCCACACACGGCTCACGTGTAAGGTAAAGTCTACAGGCTGAAAAAAGATCTATTTGTAAATGGATAGAAAACTGGCTAAAGGACAGAATTCAGAGAGTAGTGGTTAATTATTCATACTCTGAATGGTCGAAGGTTATGTGTCGGGACCCTTAATTTTTAATATTTTTATAAATGATATTGAGTCTGGGATTAAAAGTAACATTTCTGTCTTTGCAGATGTCACTAAGCTATGCAGTGGAATAATGTCCTTATAGGATGTCTCCAACTTACAAGCCAACCTCCACTATGTGGCAGATGAGGTTTAATGTTGATAAATGTAAAGTTATGCACTTGGGGGCTAAGAACATGCATGCATCATACATGCTAGGGGGAGTACAACTGGGGGGATTCATAGTGGAGAAGGATATGGAGGTTTTGGTAGATCATAAGCTCAATAATGGCATGCAATGCCAAGCTGCGGTTTCCAAAGCGAGTAAAGTCCTTTCTTGTATTAAGAGAGGTATGGACTCCAGAGATAGAGATATCATGTTGCCCCTGTTCAAATCATTAGTAAGACCTCATCTGGAATATGCAGTCCAGTTTTGGGCACCAATTCTCAAAAAGGATATCGGAGAACTGGAGAAAGTGCAGAGAAGGGCAACTAAACTGATAAGAGGCATGGAGGAGCTCAGCTATGAGGAAAGATTAGTGGAACTCAATTTATTCACTCTTGAGAAGAACAGATTATTGGGGGATATTATCAACATGTACAAATATATAAGGGGTCCATATAGTGAACTTGGTTTTGAGTTATTCACTTTAACCACTTAAGACCCAGACCAAATTGCAGGTAAAGGACCAGGCCCCTTTTTCGCGATTCGGCACTGCGACGTGGCTCCCAAACAAAATTGACGTCCTTTTTTTCTGCCAAATAGAGCTTTCTTTTGGTGGTATTTGATCACCTCTGCGGTATTTCTTTTTTGCGCTATAAACAAAAAAAGAGCGACAATTTTGAAAAAAATTCAATATTTTTTACTTTTTGCTATAATAAATATCCCCAAAAATATATAAAAAACGTTTTTTTCCTCAGTTTAGACTGATACATATTCTTCTACCTAATTTTGGTAAAACATCGCAATAAGCCTTTATCGATTTATAGCATTTACAAAATAGGGGATAGTTTTATTGATTTTTTATTAATATTTTTTTTTTTTTACTACTAATATTGGGGATCAGCGTTTTTGTTTCATGACTGCGACATTATGGCAGACACATTGGGCAATTTTGACACATTTTTGGGACCATTGTCATTTTCACGGCAGAAAATGCTATAAAAATGCACTGATTACTGTGAAAATTACAATTGCAGTTTGGGAGTTAACCACTAGGGGGCGCTGAAGGGGTTAAGTGTGACCTCATATGTGTTTCTAACTGTAGGGGGGCGGGGCTGGATGTGTGACGTCATTGATCATCTTTCCCTATATCAGGGAACAGACGATCAATGACAGCGCCACTGTGAAGAATGGGGAAGGTGTGTTTACACACAGCTCTCCCTGTTCTTCAGCTCCGGGGACCGATCGTGGGACTCTGGCGGCGATCGGGTCCACGGGTCCAGCGGCCGCAGTCACTGAGTTTTTCCCCTTCTGTAGCAAATTAGATCATGCTTTGCAGGGGGTTTTCACCTTCATCTGGACCATTTGTGGGTATAGGATTGTGTATATGGGATTGTATTTCTTTTTTTTTTGGTTGAACTAGATGGACTTGTGTCTTTTTTCAACCTGACTAACTATGTAACTATGTAACATCAGGGGTCTATTTAGACCCCTGAAATTTCTTCAAATTCCCCCAAAAGGGGCTCCTAAAAAAAAATAAAAAATAATAATAATGTTATAAAAAAATGTAAAATATTGTATAAAAAACAGAAATTGCCTCCAATAGTGCAGTATCAGAGGGATTAAAAATGAACCTCTCCACCCCAACCAATATACAACTCGCATTTCTTAAAAAGTTTTCATCAGAAAGGTCTCACTCAGTTGTGACAAGGTTCCACCGCCAGGCTCTACCATCTCACACATGGCTTCATCTGGAAGAATGAGCCAAGCGGCTATGGCGGGGGTCAATTTATAATATGCATAATGATAAAAATAGTTACCGTGTGTATGTTCAGCTGTAGCATTCCACTTCGGTTCTACCTCTGCATCATGGTAATATGTCTCAGTTTTTCAGCCATTTTATCGAAGCCTTTTGTTTACTTGTTTACATAAATAATAAAAAACTACTGACACTGCTCACTACCCCACTGGTACCTTCTACTGCTCTACTGAAATTGTCCATGTTATAATAAATTTTAAAATGTTTGTTTACATTAATTTATTTTAGTGTTTGTCTGTTTGTGTATGTATGTACTCAGCGCCCCCTTACTTTCTGTAGGGGCGTTACGCTAAAGTTAGTGGGAATGCAGCTCCCATTCACAATTTGTCAAATTCAGGCTGCTGTCATTCCCAGAACTGTCTTGTGGGTCGGTTTGCGCTCCGGGGGTGTGTTTCCACCCCTGGGCAACAGCTGGCGCTAGAGGGGTTCTGGCAGACTCGTTTTCCTCAGCAGCCAATCAGAGGGGTTTTTCTCTTTTTTTCTGCGGAGTCCAAGTTCCAGGTGTGGCATCCACCTTCAGGGTGTGCGCATCCATGGACTCTGCAGCCGTGGCCTACCTGGCCAAAGTTGCGCACCATGCAGAGCTTCATCCTGACCTAGAGAGGGATCCCAGTAGCTGCTGGGTCCCAGACATTTCCTAAAAGGATCCCAAGCTGGGAGCCGTACGGTGGGGGATCGGCATGAAGGAGAACCCTGGAGCAGGTGGCCACTAGGGCTTGAACGAACCATCGGGGATCCAGTGACTCTGACTAAATTCATTGGGAGGACTCGCTCATTTCAGATCACGCTCATTCAAGTAATAGGCCTGTGGCAGAGACCCGAGCCAGGCCTGTGGCAGAGGCCTGGTCCTCCCAGCGTTAGCAATAGTGATGAGCGGAATACGCCATATTCGATTTTGCAATATTTTACGAATATATAGAAGAATATTCGCGAAATATTCGTTAATATCGAATATTTGTGAAATTTTATCAAAAAAAAAACTTCGCGAAATTTCGCGAATGCGAAATTGATTGCAAAATTCTCGTCAACACGCGAAAACGGAGATCATTTCCTGGATTACTAAACTAATATGCACTAAACACTAACTCTACTTACACAAACTTATATGACTAAACTAAAGCTATTTTTTTATTTATTTTTTTATACACAAAACACGGAAGGGCAGAGAAAGGATTTGCGAATATTCGTAATACAAATATTCGCATTGCGAATATTCGACAACATAAAAGGATCGCCTCAGCTACTCGGTCCAGGGTCTCTAATCATACCAGCAATGCTTTTAGACGTCGATGGAGATCACTAGGATGTGATCTGTTTTAAAAATAAATTTGAATATTCACCGCGATATTCGATTTATTCGCGAATACTCGAATGAGCAACACTAGTTAGCAAGTGACGTTCCGGCTGCCCTGTTGGCATGGGTCTACCCGGGGGGACTTTACCCATTCCAACTGGAGTGGCGACGAACTGAGTTCATCACTGCTGAGAGTAAGATTGCTCTCTCTCTCTCTCTCTTCTATATCCAAGGCCTGATACTAAAGCTCTCTCCCTGCTCATCAACCTTTCCTGTCCTGTACCATGTTGATGTGGGCCATGTTGGGCCTTGGAATAAAGCATTGAAGAAAACCCAACTAAAGACTGGACATTCGTTCTCTATTTCAACTCACAAGTATCACCCCTAAACACCTGCAAGGTAACGCAACACGCTGGTCCCACTTATACTCAGCGGCTCCTGAATGGGGTAGCGCTCCATGTATGTAAACTTTAGGGTGCACACCCTAATGCAATAGGCTAGGCACACCTATGCTAACAGTTGCATGCAGAAAGCTCTCTGTAAATCCATAATACACAGAACCAGAAGACAACCGCCTAAAGCAGTTGAACACCTTACTGTATGTCAGCTTGTGCTGCTGTCCACTATGAACTGGAAAATAAGGCCCACATTTTTTTTATCTGGACCACTAAAGACTGGAGAGAACTTTGCTTGGTCTGAAGTATCTTAATTTCTGCTGTGCCATATGAAGGAAGGGTCAGAATATTCAGGATGGACTGAAATGGGAGATTTGCAGCATCAATATGTAGTCAACAAATCTGGAGAATCAAAATGGCGCAAACAAGTCAGTATGGACCAAATCCCCTAAAGAACAAATCCCAAATCTTCATGGAATCCATCTGGACAGACATCTGAAGCTGTGATAAACACAAAAGGGTGTCCTACTTCACACTTAGTAGCCCCGCTTTACTTACCTTGTTCCACAGTGGGTGCAGGACCCTTTGATTCCTTTTTCCACAGCCCAGTGAACTCCCTCACTCCCCACTGTACCCAGGAATCCTGGACACACCAAAGGGAGATAAATTCCTCTGTTTTCCACCCTCAGGTGCTCAGAGAGTCTGCACCTGATAAGACAGCAGGGACTGGCCATGTTATCTGTCATCAGAGGGGGATTCTCCCTTATTGTTTCCAGTGTGCGGGCCACCAGATGAAAGTGCAAGAACATGCCGTTTTATCTTACACCAAGTCACTGCGATCAGCACTGTGCTAGCTGGTCCCAGACCTCTGCCTCGATAGTGGGTTAGCCCTGTAGCTTTAGCCTCCACCTTGTACATCCATTCCTGGGACTCCTACTGCTGTATGGACATCCAGATCGGAGATTCCTACCATCGTCCCTCTGTGAAGTCTTCTGGAGATCCCTGTGATTGCCCACCTGAGCTTCACAGCTACAGTCGGCCTTGTTAGAGAGGTGTTTGCAATCCCTCCTATCTCATAGAACCCTGAGATAGGTAACTCTGCACTAGACTGAACTGTACCATGCTATTTATTACTAGTGACTTCTTCTCTTTACTCTGTTCTTTTAGATACGGTTATTCTGTATTGTGCTGTCACCTGGTGGTCTTCGTGGGAACTACCTCTAGGCAGCCCCAAAACTACAGTAGTTTTCTTGTCTATTATACTGTGTATTTTGCTTGTTACATATTCTTTTACCATTTTATTAGCATTGTCAATTTATCTTGCATTCATACAATAAACTTCAAGTTGCTCTTTGTCTACTCACTTGATACCTGTATCTAATAAATAACTTACTGTGGTTAAAGAAGTAATAATTGTGTGTGTATATATATATATATATATACAGTACAGGCCAACAGTTTGGACACACCTTCTCATTCAAAGAGTTATCTTTATTTTCATGACTATGAAAATTGTAGATTCACACTGAAGGCATCAAAACTATGAATTAACCACATGCCGACCGCCCACCGTCATTATACGGCGGGACGGTGGCTCTGCTGGGCGAGAGCCCGTAGCTATACGCCCGCAAGATCAGTGATTTCCCCTAGTGAGGCCACCCCCCCATACAGTTAGAACACACCCAGGAACACACTTAACCCCTTTCCTGCCCCCTAGTGTTAACCCCTTCAATGGCATTTTTATAGTAATCCAATGCATTTTTATAGCATTGATCGCTATAAAAATGCCAATGGTCCCAAAAATGTGTCAAAATTGTCCGATGTGTTCGCCATAATGTCTCGGTACTGAAAAAAATGCTGATCAGCGCCATTACTAGTAAAAAAATATATATTAATAAAAATGCCATAAAACTACCCCCTTTTTTGTAAACGCTATAAATTTTGCGCAAACCAATCAATAAATGCTAATTGTGATTTTTTTTAACAAAAAATATGTAGAAGAATACGTATCGGCCTAAACTGAGGAAAAAAAATGTTTTTTTTTATATATTTTTTGGGGATATTTATTATAGCAAAATGTAAAAAATATTGCATTTCTTTCAAAATAGTCGCTCTATTTTTGTTTATAGCGCAAAAACATAAAAACCACAGAGATGATCAAATACCACCAAAAGAAAGCTCTATTTGTGGGGAAAAAAAGGACGCCAATTTTGTTTGGGAGCCACATCGCATGACCGCGCAATTGTCAGTTAAAGCGACGCAGTGCTGAATCACAAAAAGTGCTCTGGTCATTGGGCAGCAATATGGTCCGGGGGTTAAGTGGTTAACACATGTGGAATTATATACATAACAAAAAAGTGTGAAACAACTGAAAATATGTCATATTCTAGGTTCTTCAAAGTATCCACCTTTGCTTTGATTACTGCTTTGCACACTCTTGGCATTCTCTTGTCACCTGAAATGGTCTTCCAACAGTCTTGGAGGAGTTCCCAGAGATGCTTAGCACTTGTTGGCCCCTTTGCCTTCACTCTGCGGTCCAGCTCACCCCAAACCATCTCGATTGGGTTCAGGTCCGGTGACTGTGGAGGCCAGGTCATCTGGCGCAGCACCCCATCACTCTCCTTCTTGGTCAAATAGCCCTTACACAGCCTGGAGGTGTGTTTGGGGTCATTGTCCTGTTGAAAAATAAATGATGGTCCAACTAAAGCAAACCGGATGGAATAGCATGCCGCTGCAAGATGCTGTGGTAGCCATGCTGGTTCAGTATGCCTTCAATTTTGAATAAATCCCCAACAGTGTCACCAGCAAAGCACCCCCACACCATCACACCCCCTCCTCCATGCTTCACGGTGGGAACCAGGCATGTAGAGTCCATCCGTTCACCTTTTCTGCGTCGCACAGAGACACGGTGGTTGGAACCAAAGATCTCAAATTTGGACTCATCAGACCAAAGCACAGATTTCCATTGGTCTAATGTCCATCCCTTGTGTTCTTTAGCCTAAACAAGTCTCTTCTGCTTGTTGCCTTTCTTTAGCAGTGGTTTCCTAGCAGATATTCTACCATGAAGGCCTGATTCACACAGTCTCCTCTTAACAGTTGTTCTAGAGATGTGTCTGCTGCAAAAGGTGGCTACTTTGAAGAACCTAGAATATGACATATTTTCAGTTGTTTCACACTTTTTTGTTATAATTCCACATGTGTTAATTCATAATTTTGATGCCTTCAGTGTGAGGCCACGTACACACGACCGAGAAACTCGTCCGGCGAAACACATCGTTTTCCCCGTCAAGTTCCTTGTTCGGCAGTCAAAAAACTCGCCGAGCCAAATTTTTCCATTGCCTATCGAGGAAATAGAGAACATGCTCTCTTTTTAGCTCGACGAGTTCCTCGACGGGTTTCTCGGCGAAAAGTGTACACACGACCGGTTTCCTTGGCAGAACACGTCTCCCATCGAGTTTCTTGCTGAATTCTGCCGAGGAAACCGATCGTGTGTACGCCGCCTCACTCTACAATTTTCATAGTCATGAAAATAAAGAAAACTCTTTGAATGAGAAGGTGTGTCCAAACGTTTGGTCTGTACTGTATATACAGTATTTCACAAAAGTGAGTACACCCCTCACATTTCTGTAAATATTTTATTATATCTTTTCGTGTGACAACACTGAAGAAATGACACTTTGCTACAATGTAAAGTAGTGAGTTTTCAGCTTGTATAACAGTGTAAATTTGCTGTGCCCGCAAAATAACTAAGTAAGCTACTGTAGCTCAAATTTCTGAAAAAATGTAACGCTGGTACCAACAGAAAGGTGTCAGAACGTGCAGTGCATTGTAGTTTGTTGTGTATGGGGCTCCAATGCCGCAGACCAGCCAGGGTGCCCATGCACACCTTGCAGTTGAATTATTTTCACTCCTCAGTCAGAAATCTTGCAAGGAGCACCTGGTTATGGTGAAATGATGTTATTTCCACTTCTGGATTATGGCCTCAACAGTGCTCACTGGAATAATCAGAAGTTTAGAAATCCTTCTGTAACCAATGCCATCAGTATGTTTTGCAACAATAAGGTTGCAAAGGTCTTAAGAGAGCTCTTTGCTTTTACCCATCATAAGATGTTTCTTGTGTGTCGCCTTGGTAATGGGACACATTTTTATAGGCCATCAGTTAACACTGAACCAGCTTATATTAATTTACACTGACAAAAGGCTGGATTGCTTCCTAATTACTGATAGATTTCAACTGGTATCTTGGCTTTCCATACCTTTTTGCACGCCCCGTTCTTCATGTGTTCAATACTTTTTCCATGTATCATTCCATTTAATTACATATGACTTAATTTCTGAATTTATTTGTTTTGGTTTCTTTGTATGGGTTGTTACCGACATGTGGTGAAAATGTATTGTCAATAGTACATTTAGAGCCGGTTCACACTGCGGCGGCACGACTTCAGAGGCGATTAGCAAATTGACTTCTGTATAGAAGTGAATGCAGGTTGCCCCGAGCCGCCCCCAAAGTTGTGCAATAACCTTTTTCTAAGTTGGAGTGACTTGCGTCGCTCCTATTAGAACGGTTCTATTGCATAGAATGGGATGCGACTTGTGAGGCAGCTGAGCCGCCTGACGAGTCGCCCCAGTGTAAACCGGCTCTTAAAAATATATTTACCTAGAAAAAGGTGATGTGTTCAATACTTAATATACCCCTGTATATACCGTTTACATACCCTGGCAGAATTTATGATTTCTTGGCCATTTTTCAGAAAATATGAATGTTAACACAAAAACTTTTCTTTCACTCATGGTTAGTGTTTGGCTGAAGCCATTTATTATCAATCAACTGTGTTTACTCTTTTTAAATCATTAAGACAACAGAAACTACCCAAATGACCCCGATCAAAATTTGACATACCCTGGTGATTTTGGCCTGAAACCATGCACACAAGTTGACAAAAAAGGGGTTTGAATGGCTATTAAAGGTAACCATCCTCACCTGTGATCTGTTTGCTCATAATTAGTGTGTGTGTAAAAGGTCAATGTGTTTCTGGACTCCTGACAGACCCTTGCATCTTGCATCCAGTGCTGCACTGATGTTTCTGGATTCTGAGTCATGGGGAAAGCAAATTAAAGGAGTTGTAAATTATTATTTTTTTGCTGAAATTACTGTTTACAGGGTATAGAGACATAATAGTTAACTGATTCCTTTCAAAAACGATTAAAAATATATAAAAATCAATCATATAATGTACCTGTAGTTTCTAGTTTTGTTTTTGCATGTTTCCAGCTTCTTTTCTGTACAGAGCCACAGAGCCAATACAGGGCAGTGATGGTTGGAAAACGAAACTGATTGGTGCTGAGGGGTTTTAGACACACAGTAACCACACCTCGTTGATTAGTGACCACAGAGAGAAAGCTCCCAGCACTGTGGTTATCAGGAAACATTCAACCAGGAAGTGTAGAGATCAGAGAAGAATTACAGCAACTTGAGAGCAAAAACGAACAATGAGGACATGAAAACCGCACTGCATTAAGGTAAAGGAAGCTATTAAGATAAAAAAAAATCCTTTACAAACCCTTTAATTGTCAAGAGTTCTTCAGGAAAAGGTAGTTGAACTGTATAAAACAGGAATGGGATATGGAAAGATATCCAAGGAATTGAGAATGCCAATCAGCAGTGTTCAAACTCTAATCAAGAAGTGGAACATGAGGGGTTCTGTTGAACGGTCAGGTAGACCAACTAAAATTTCAACCACAACTGACAGGAAAATTGTTCGGGATGCAAAGAAAAACCCACAAATAACTTCATTTGAAATACAGGACTCTCTGAAAACATGTGGTATTGTTCAAGATGCACAATAAGGAGGCACTTGAAGAAAAATGGACAGCATGGTCGAGTCGCCAGAAGAAAGACATTACTATGCAAATGCCACAAAGTATCCCACTTACAATACGCCAAACAGCACAGAGACAAGCTTCAAACCTTCTGGAACAAGGTCATTTGGAGTGATGAGACCATAATGTAGCTTTTTGGCCACAACCATAAAGGCTACATTTGGAGAGAAGTCAACAAGGCCTATGATGAAAGGTACACCATTCCTACTGAAACACAGAGGTGGATCGCTGATGTTTTGGGAATGTGTGAGCTACAAAGGCCCAGGAAATTTGGTCAAAATTGTTGGCAAGATGAATGCAGTATGTTATCAAAAAATGCTGGAGGAACATTTGCAATTATCAACCAGGAAGCTGAGCATGGGACGTACTTGGACATTCCAACATGACAATGATCCAAAACACAAGGCCAAGTCCACCTGTCATTGGCTACAGCAGAATTATATATATATATATATATATATATATATATTTGTATATATATATATATATATATATATATATATATATATATATATATATATATATATATATATATATATATTAGGGCTGTTACTGATTAAAATTTTGTGTTTGATTTGTCGATTTTTTTTAAATCGGTGTATTGACTAATTTCAATTAATTTTAACGCACATACATTTTTCGGATCACCACCATATATGGTCCCCACTGTAAGATCCACAGACATCTCCCCCACTGTAATATCCATAGATATCTCCCCACTGTAATCCACAGACATCTCCCCACTGTAATATCCACAGACAGTTCCTCACTAATCTACATACTTCTCCCCCACTGTAATCTACAGAAATCACCCTCACTGTATAGGAAGATTAGTGCTTGCTCAGTCTTACCAGAGAAGCCGGCCGAACATGAGCAGTTGAGGCTAGGTGATGACGTCAGTGCGCCGCTCTAGGCTCACCTAGGCCGCCATCGGGTGGACCAAGATGGCCGGCGCTCCGGGAGCTTAGCTGCCACCTTTTTCTATGGCCGAGGGAGCAGCGGAGCTCTGCGGATCACGTGGTGTGCCCATTCGCATATGCTGACCCGTTCGGATCACGGATCATTTACGATTCGTTGCACCACTAGTACCAATCAAAAGAATTGTGATCGATCAAAAAAATGTATTAATCTTTAATTTCCACAGCCCTAATATATATACATATATATGCATATAATGCTAGGGTGTAGTATATATATTTCTTTTACACTGTACATATATATTTTT
Organism: Rana kukunoris; assembly: GCA_029574335.1. Taxonomy (NCBI): domain Eukaryota; kingdom Metazoa; phylum Chordata; class Amphibia; order Anura; family Ranidae; genus Rana; species Rana kukunoris. Next base: position 217,367,099 of record CM056054.1, on the reverse strand, counting down.
TTACTTTTACACTACTGAAGTGCTCTCACTGCTCTTTCACCAGGGAGTGCACCTTCTGTAATTATAACTTCTCTGTGTACAAAGCATAACTAACAATATGCAAGACTCACTAGTACTGCCTACGTTTCCGAGCTCTCTCGCTCTGTCTTTTTTAGATGTCAGAAAACAGGAAGTGGCTGACTTGAAGGGTCTGTCTGCACTTTGTTACATCAAACACGACTCAGATCATTATTTCTGCCTTGTGCTAAAACTGTGCAAAGTCAAACATGGCAATAGCTGTAAATCCTTTACCAAATACCAATATATATACATATATAAAAATTAAAATAATCTTAAATCATAAAGAAAAAACATATGTGGAAGTAAAATGTGCAATGCAAATTTGGGCAGCAGGAAGTGGTCAAAGTTACATCCCATCTTCTTACTGTAGAAAACTTGTTACTACGAAGAACAGTTAAAGATTCAGTTTGATTGTTGTATACATGCGATCACAGTGATTTCCTTTATCAGAGCCGCCAAATTTCACTTGAGGTCAGGGTGCTTTAGAGAAGACAGTCAGAGCCTAGAACGGGTAAGTAGGTTGGAGGTTCATTTTGTTTCACTGTTGTTTCTATGTTTAATTGAAATGCCTAATTGTATGTTGCACCTTGCATTAGGTTGCACTAGCTAAAGTGTATCTGTTATGTCTCCCAACCCGGCTAACATTACATAGTAGGAGCATTATACTGCGACATGCCTGCAGGTTCTATTCTTATTACTGACATTTTCTTCCTTGCATTTGGGGTGTCTTTTGTTCCAAGGTTAACCCCGGGATTGTAGATTTTATTGTGGTTCCTGCTCCAAGCTGTGACCCGTGCACCACGCTGTCCCAATGGCCAACCAGAGTGTTTTAGCTGCTCAAAATCACATTGGATAGGGAGACAATGGGCGGCATAGGGGAGCACCAAGTAGCAACTAGAGCCAAAACCACAGTTGTTGCAATTGTCCTGAACTGCGTGCCTAAATCTCAACTGTCATGTTTCCTGGCACTGTGCCGCTGTCCAATATGAGAAACCATCAGAGCAGAAATAGAATGAAAGCAACAATAAACCCAAAAGAAAACCATGTACACACACACACATATACATACATATATATATATATATATATATATATATATATATATATATATATAGTATATATCTTGCATACTGTACTGATGTATGAGCATCAGACATTCCTGGCAGAAAAAAATGTGAAGATGGGCTATATATCTTTTGTGCATATTTGCATGTTTTTGTTATACAAATAATGCACACACAAGCAGAAAGCGTGGCATTTGTATGTATTTGTGCATATTTGTGAGCAGGCCCGGACTGGCCATAGGGCAAACCGGTCACATGCCCATTGGGCCGCGGCGGCCCGCAGTGGCCCGCGGCGGTCCACGGCCCACAGGTCACGTCTCTGTAATGTAGGGGGGTCTGTATGGGCTGTATTGTAAAGGGGGGTGTAATGTACGGGGGTCTGCATTGTAGAGGGGGTCTGTAATGTAGGGGGCTCTGTATTGTTGAGGGGGTCTGTAATGTAGGGGGGTCTGTACTGTAGGGTGGGAGGTCTATACTGTAGGGAGGAGAGTCTGTACTGTAGGGAGGGAGTCTGTACTGTAGGGAGGTCTGTGTAATATGCAGGGGGTCCAGAACTGTTAGGGGGGTGTCTGTGTAACATACTGTGCGGTGCTGTGTAATGTAAAGGGGTCAAGAGGTGTGGTGCTGTTTAATGTAAAGGGGTCCAGAGGTGCAGGGTGCTGTGTAATTTAAAGGGGTCCAGAGGTGCAGGGTGCTGTGTATTGTAAAAGGGTCCAGAGGTGCAGGATGCTGTGTAATGTAAAGAGGTCCAGAGGTGCAGGGTGCTATGTAATGTAAAGGGGTCCAGGGTGCAGGGTGCTGTGTAATGTAAAGGGGTCCAGAGGTGCAAGGTGCTGGAAACCCACATCCTATCATTAACCGCTGCACAATCCCCCCCCCCCCCCCCCCCCCTGGGCTGCTCAGTCTAAAATGCCCAGGCCTATTTTTTGTCCCAGTCTGGGCCTGTTTACATGCAAAAATACCAATCAATACGCAGCGCATGTTTATACCCCTGTGTGTACAGTCACATTGAAACCGATGGGCTGCATTTAGTTCAGTAAAAAAGAAACACCTAAAAAAAATGAGTTTTTCAGGTAGCAGTGTGCAAGAGCCTAATGCAGCTTACCCATTCTTAGATGTGATGTTGCATTAGTTTTCTTTTTTTGGCTTTCTTTTTTTTTCTGGGAATCCAGCCAGTATGTCTGTTGTTTTTCAACAGACCAAGCTGTCCTGAAGATGTATCAGTTAAGCCATAGCTCCCAACTGTCCCTGCTTTTGAGGGACTGTCCCTGATTTGGAGCAATCTCCCTCTGTCCTCATTTGTCCCTCATTTTGATCTATATAATTGTATATACAATGCACTTGTTATCTTTCAAAAAGTGTTTCCCAGCTCTAAACCTTTCATCCAAGTTCTAAATTGCTGCATCTGTAAATTTCAAAAGCTAATACAAAGGAATAGTAGTGGTAAAGAAAAAACACTTATGGGTTCAACTTATTTTTTTGTATAATTCTCCTTTAAGAGTGGCGTGACAAGGGGTGTGTCCTATACCTACGTACTTTTGCTAATTGGTGTCCCCCATTCCCATCTCAAAAAGTTGGGAGGTATGTTTAAACCCGTACACAGGGGCCAAATTTGGCCCGTATGTACTGCAGCTGGTCCAACAGAAGCCGGAAGGGGTCTACCATTTGGCATCCGATCAGCATTCTCAACCATTGGCAGTGTGTTCTGGCAGGGGGGGTGTCCTCTTGTCAGAACACAATAGCACAGCAGGGAGATAACTGTACTAACAATGCATTGTTAGTACAGGATCTTCACTCATGCTCTTCAGTTTTTTTTCCGCTCAGCCCGCTAACCCAAACTAAAAAAAAATAATAGTTTGTACTAGGCTTTGAGCTAAGGAGACGTTGGACTAACTGGGTTAATTGTAGTTTGTATTAGGTGGTTTGGTAGATAAATAGTGGTATATGATCAGTCCTGGGACAAGGTCATCCAGCACCCAGGGCAAAGATGCCAAACTGTGCCCCCTTAGCAGTGATGTCGCTGTCGCTACTCCTGTCAGCCTTGTAACAGAAGTAACTGGCACAGGTTGCCCCCATCCCTGCAATAAACCATTTTGGCCAGCTTCTGTGAAAAGTGCATGACCGAAAAAGGTCTGCTGACTGACCCCCGATAAGTGCTCTCAGAAAAGCTCATAGAGCACTAACCACGGGTCTTCAGCCTGCAAAAAACTAGTAGTGTGTACTAAGCTGTAGGTGGTTGAGAAAAATGTAACACTGACAGCGGTGCTTAGATCGACTAGCAGATCTAACCAATTGAGCTCTTTGGACATACTTTGTATATCCAAAGAGTGAACCCTTAATCACAAGTGTGAGTTTTGTTAAGCCGGTGACCATAGGTGCCAATCACTTTCACAGAGCCGGCAGCGTGGTGTCTCTAGGGCAGGCATGTCCATAGTCCGGCCCGCAGGCCGAATGCGGCCCTTGTTCTGGTTTAATGTGGCCCCCTGGTAATTTGGATATATATATCTTTTGCGGCCCCCGGGCTACTAAAGATATATACTGTATTTATCGGCGCTACCTCAGAGGGGACAGGGAGGGGGCATAACAAGCGTTTACTCAGCAGCATCTGTACTAGGAAGTTCTGTCTCCTGGGCTGCCATTGGACGACTGTTCTGTCTAACATAGAAGACCGGACTTGGTATTAGGCCGCGTACACATGATCAAATCTATCTGCTGGAAACGGTCGGCCCGACCGTCCCAGCAGACAGATTCGACCGTGTGTACTGGCGAGCCAATGGATTTGGCCACCCGACAGATTTCAAAGCATGCTTTGAAATCTGTTGGCTGGGAACTGTCCGCCCGACATGTCTGCTGGTTAGTACGCTAACCAGCAGACATGTCTTCTCACACACGCGCCGAATGGTTTCGACGCATGCGTGGAAGTGTTTTACTTCCTGGTGCGGTGACGTGACGGCATCAACGTCACCGCCACGTCACCGCGCCGTCTGGCGGCGGGGATTTTGGTTTGATCGTGTGTACACGATCAAACCAATATGTCCCCAGCAGACAGATTTGTTCAAATCGGTCGGCCGGACCGATTTGAACAAATCTGTCTGCTCGTGTGTACGCGGCCTTAAAGAGGCCCCTGAGGAAACAGGAGAGTCTCCTGAATGTAATCTGTTAGAGCTTGTCCCATCCCCTTTCTGTCCCCTCCGAGGCTGCAAATGGGCATGGATCAAGCTCCACTGATGGCAGTGGGGAGGCTGTGTTCGTGGCAGTGGGGAGGCTGCATTCGTGCCAGTGGGAAGGCTGCATTCGTGCCAGTGGGAAGGCTGCATTCGTGCCAGTGGAGAGGCTGCATTGATGGGCACTGACCCTTATTTTGCTTCACAGTTCTTTATTTAAAATTGTTTTCTTTCCCCTGAAACTTCCCTCTTAAAGTGATGGTGCGTGTTATACGCTGATAAATAAGGTATACATAAAATAACACTCCCAAGCTCATCCTTAGTCTTGAGCGGCGCTGTGAGATTAGTTGAGGCCACAAAAGATATATAGATACAAATAACACGCCCAAGCTCAACTCTTCACCACACACAGCCACAAAGGCAGGAGAATTCTTGTTGGGCAGTGTATTAGTTGCTCGGACAAACACACTTAGACCGAATTTTAATGTTTCAAAGAATGTCAGGCAAAAATAGTCGGCCCTCACACATGTTCACTTCATCAAATCTGGCCCTCTTTGAAAAAAGTTTGGACACCCTTGCTCTAGGGTGACCACATTTCCAAAAATCAGCTTGTGCTGTAACGAATCACAGCACAGTGATTGGACACAAGAGGCGGGATTTATGATTTCTCCAATCACAAGTAGGGTGCGGGATTGTGCTCCTCCAGGACAAGTACTGTCAGTGAGTAAAGCGGTGATGTGGCGGCCTTTGGAGGCATCAGATCGACCCGGTGGGTGGCTGTGTCAGTTTAATTCCTGGACACTGTATTGTCCTGGAATAAAGGTACCTGGGACAGACCTACAAAATCTGTGAAGTCGCTCTGCTGATTTTATCATCCAGTTTTTTGCAAGTTAAAATGCTATTTTTTATTATCTTTGCATGTCCCCTCGGATCTACAGTGAAGTGAAGTGCACTTGTAGTGCAAATTGGATTTGCCTCTTTTTTTGTCTCTTGTTCTTCAAGGTTTTATTGAACAAACTCAAACAGAGGGATGGAGGGTTAGGGGAGATTCAGGTACCTTGCTTTGCGGATAACGGGTAAGTTCTTTGATCCAGAGGACAAACTGTTTCCACACTGGATTCAGCAACCACCGGATAGGCCTCTCTCACTGAACTAGCAGCCGGTGTGAAGTTCGATCAAAAGTTCCAAAGACACCGCTACACAGTACCAGTATCGTACATCCAGCCGCCAGTACTGTGAGGTAGATTGGCCAGGATGCATCCTCCAATTGAATCCCAAAGTGATCTGCTTCTGCCTGAAGGCAGGACAGCACAGGATCACCCTTGGACCAGCAGACCCCAGAAACTTCTGGGCCTACTCTCAGTAACGGAGCCTCAGGCCAGCATGCCCAGAGTCTTGGAAAAAACTGCTAGCACATCCCTAAGGCCAGGAGGGCCATCAGGTCAGGATCGAAAGACCCCGCCAGAACAATGTCTGTCCCTTAAGTACCCTCTCCCAGAATGCACAGGAGCGGGGACCACGCCTGCTGAGCTGCTTCTGGGCAAGAATACTTAACACACCCAACCCGCTGCATTTCCAACCTTGACCTGTGGTGACAGCAACACCCGCAGTCAAGTGGAAAATCTGCAACGCAGCTGAACTGGAACAGAAACCAATAATTTGGCATAATCATTCTGATCTAAACTACAGCTCAGACTTATTTTTACAAATAGCGCCTACCCAACAGTAGCAGGGAGCTAAAAATGTAATAGACCAAACGGCACTGACACAAGGAACTAGTGCAGTTTAAATAGCCTGCCTGGTGCAAACGCGCTAGTGCACAAACCTGTGTAAGCACATGCACAGCCGCTAAATGGCCACAAACAGTGCATACAGGAACTATGCACCCAGGGCCGCCATCAGGAATTTTGGGGCCCCTTACACAGCTTCAGGCATGGGCCCCCTGGAGCAGAGAACCGGGGGGGGGGGTGCTGCCGCAAAGGGGGGTAGCCATCCGGGGCCCTGGGGACCTCTGTGCCCTTTAATAAAAAGAAAAAAAGAGAGAAATATATATATATTTTTTTTTTAAAAGGGTGGTTGCCAACTGGGGCCCCGGGGACCTTATTTTTTTTTTATAAAAATAAATTTCAAAAAAAGGGGGCTTTCCATTCGGGACCTCTGGGCCCTTTAATAAAAAGAAACCTCTGGGCCCTTTAAAAAAAAAATATATATATATATATATATATATATATATATATATATATATATAAAAAAGAAATAAACATTTATATATAACAAAAAACAAGGGGGTTGCCTTCCAGGGCCCTGGGGACCTCTGGGCCCTTTAATAAAAAATAATAATATAAAAAAAATATATAAACAAAAATAAAAAATACAATTATAAAAAAAGGGGGTTTGACACATGGGGCCCTGGGGACCTCTGAGCCCTTTAATAAAGATACATCTATATATTAAAAAAAAAGAAATAAAATAATATAAAAAAGTAAAAAAAAAATTATAAAAAAGGAGGATTGTCATCCTAAAATAAAAGAAATAAAAAAATATATAAAAAAATATTTTTTTTTTTATAAAAAAAGGGGGGTTGTCATCTGGGGCCCTGGGGATCTCCAGGTCCCTGTGGACCTCCGGACCTCTAAAAAAATAAAATAAAAAAAATTGTCCCTTTAATAAAAAATAAAAGAAAAATATATTAAAAAAATATATTTTTTTATAAAAAAATATATTTCTTTATAAAAAAATAAATAAATAAAGGGGGGTTGCCATCTGGGGGCGTTGGTGGCCTACGGGCCCCTAGACCCCTAAAAAAATGACCCTTTAATAAAAAAATAAAATAAAAATATATTAAAAAATATATATATTTTTTTATAGAAAATAAATAAAAAAAAGGGGGGTTTCCATCCAGTGCCCTGGGGGCCTCCGGGCCCCTGTGGACCTCCGGACCTCTAAAAAAAATAAAAGAAAAAAAATTGGCCCTTTAATAAGAAATAAAAGAAAAATATATTAAAAAAATATATTTTTTTTATAAAAAAATAAGAAAAGAAAAGGGCTTGCCATCTGGGGCCCTGGTGGCCTCTGGGCTCCTGGGGACCTCCGGACCTCTAAAAAAAAAAGAAAAGAAAAAAAAATTGGCCCTTCAATAAAAAATAAAATAAAAATATATTAAAAAAATATATTTTTTTATAAAAAAATATATTTCTTTATAAAAAAATAAATAAATAAAGGGGGGTTGCCATCTGGGGGCGTTGGTGGCCTACGGGCCCCTAGACCCCTAAAAAAATGACCCTTTAATAAAAAAATAAAATAAAAATATATTAAAAAATATATATATTTTTTTATAGAAAATAAATAAAAAAAAGGGGGGTTTCCATCCAGTGCCCTGGGGGCCTCCGGGCCCCTGTGGACCTCCGGACCTCTAAAAAAAAGAAAAGAAAAAAAATTGGCCCTTTAATAAGAAATAAAAGAAAAATATATTAAAAAAATATATTTTTTTTATAAAAAAATAAGAAAAGAAAAGGGCTTGCCATCTGGGGCCCTGGTGGCCTCTGGGCTCCTGGGGACCTCCGGACCTCTAAAAAAAAAAAGAAAAGAAAAAAAAAATTGGCCCTTTAATAAAAAATAAAATAAAAATATATTAAAAAAATATATTTTTTTATAAAAAAAAGGGCTTGCCATCTGGGGCCCTTGGTGGCCTACGGGCCCCTAGACCCCTAAAAAAATGGCCCTTTAATAAAAAAATAAAAATATATTAAAAAATATATTTTTTTTTATAGAAAAAAAAAAAAAAACGGGGGTTGCCATCCGGTGCCCTGGTGGCCTCCGGGCTCCTGGGGACTTCTAAAAAAATAAAAGAAAACAAATTGGCCCTTTAATAAAAAATAAAAGAAAAATATATTAAAAAAATATAATTTTTTTATAAAAAAATATATTTTTTTTATAAAAAAAGGGCTTGCCATCCGGGCCCCTGGGGACTCCGGGCCCCTTACAGGTGTAATGCCTGTACCCCCCTAATGGCGGCCCTGTATGCACCTGCACACATGCATGCGTCTTCCCTGATACTAACTATTTAAAAACTCTCTGAAGCCCCAGGCTTTTCCTTCTTCCATAGCTCACCCTCCTCCTGGGACCCGTTGTCGCACCAAGTCCCTTCTAGACAGGAGCTGATTCTCCTGAAACTACATCTTTCAGCAGTTCTTCCAGCTCCCAGCAGTCCTTGTCCTTCCCAGCAGTCCCCCTGGCTCCATAGGCAGGCTTTTTCAGCCAGAAGCTAATCAAAATTCTGGCCAACCATTGCTCAGGAATTCATCTTCCTCCCTGCAGCTGCCACTCAAGCAAGGAGGAGAGGAACAAAAAACGGCTTGCTGCTGTTTATTCATAGCCCTGCTGGGCAGGATTTAAAAGAGTCCATTAAGGTGCTACACTTTCAGTGTTTTTTTACCAGATCAAAAGTAGCAAAAAGAAAAAAAAATAAGAAATGCACAGGGCTTTTTTTCTCGGAGAGTAGGTGCAGGAACTCCCTCCTTCTGAGTCACATCTTGTGTCCACCCCCTACTCACCTCCAAGCACCATTCATTGATTTCACCCCCTACCCACCTCCAAGCACCATTCATTGATTTCATCCCCTACCCACCTCTAAGAACCATTCCTTGGTTCCACTCCTTACCCACCTCCGAGCACCGTTCCTTGGTTCCACCCCCTACCCACCCCCGAGAACTATTACATACATTCAGAGCTGGAGGTGCCAGAACTGCGTTCCCCCACGTTCCTGATGAAAAAAGGCCCTGGAAATGCATTGCTATGGTTTATATACATTTCGTGTTAACTAACAGTTATTACAATGTCAGCACTGCAAAAAAAAAAAAAAAACACTGCAGATCTTTGGAATAATACAGTCTTAGTGCATCGGGAAATATTTATAAGTGTTACGTTAATAATATTTCAATTTTTATAATACTGCTATAATACTATAAAAGCTACACCCTAATAAAAACTTTAAAAAATACAAACAGTACACAAAACACATTTATTGTAAACGATCACCTTGTAAAACAATCTGTTCTGTTTAAAATAAAAATGAAAGGCAAAACATGTTGGCATAAATATAAAAATGCATTATAAATACTTGTTTTCCCCCTTTTTTGTAAGTGATCACATTCCCCCTGTTCTCATCTGCATAAGAGCTGGGGGAGGAGAAGCAGCATCACACTGAGCTTCTCAGTCAAAGTTTGTGCAGGGGAGGCATGTCAGGACAAGTCTGATCATTGGAGAAGAGTACACTGAGTTCCCAGTATAGCTAGAGAACTGACCACAGTGTGTTCTCCTGCTTAGTGTGGTCATTTTGTAATAGTAAAGAAGTGGGACTGTCAGGATAACCCAAGGATTTCACACAAAGGAAGCAATACAAAGAGAAAATGTTCCAGTGTGCTCCTCCAAATTATCTTGGTTAAAGGTTAACGCCCTGAGATTGAAAATTGTCAAGCAAAATTCTAATAATGGCCAGCTTTAGTAAAGATGTCATGTTCACCATCATTAAAAAGCCTGGTACACACGATTGGATTTCCTCCGGTCAAAGCCGTTAACTTGTTCTGCATACAGACGGCAAAACTTTCTCAGCCAACAAATATGAAACTACGTGGTTTTTCAGCTCTTTAGCACCCCCCTTTGGGCAACTTATGCCAATGTTGTGCTATGGTTAGCATTGCTTCTGAGCATGCGTGTTTGTACTTTGGATTGTTTTCCAACGGACTTATGTACACCTGATCAGATAATCCAACAACACACATTTGTTTTTGGAAAATTTTGAAGCATGCTATCCAACATTTGTTGTCGGAAAATGGATGGAGCGTACAAACGGTCGGATTTTCCGACAAAACCCTGTCATTACATATTTGTTGTTGGAAAATCTGATCATGTGTACAAGGCTTTATTGTTGTCTCTTCTTGCCCTCAGTAGTTAAAATCCATTTTTGAAATAAAAAGCTGCTGCGGTTGGGTGCAGTACATATGCACCATGAATCATTGAAAAAAAAAAAGGATGTTATGCTATTTAAAAAAAAAAAACATGTTGTAATTAGGGCATATGTAGTTCAAGATGAGTACAAGCAGGAGTATGTACAATTAAAGGGGTTGTAAAGGTACAATTTTTTTCCCTAAATAGCTTCCTTTAACTTAGTGCAGTCCTCCTTCACTTACCTCATCCTTCCATTTTGCTTTTAAATGTCCTTATTTCTTCTAAGAAATCCTCACTTCCTGTTCTTCTGTCTGTAGCTACACACAGTAATGCAAGGCTTTCTCCCTGGTGTGGAGTGTCGTGCTCGACCCCTCCCTTGGACTACAGAAGAGTCAGGACACTCTCTACGTTGCAGATAGAGAAAGGAGCTGTGTGTTAGTGGGCGTCCTGACTCTCCCGTAGACATGTGCAGACTGGAATATTTCGTTTTCGTTTGGAAAATAAATTTATTTAGTTACTCCCGAAAATCGTTTTGATTTATTTCGTTTTTGGTTGGGGAATAGCTTTCGTCCAAAAATCCAATAATACTTGGTTTGTGTCGAATGGTCAAAAGAATATTGGACGGAACGTCGAATCTTTGCGTCGAATCGTACATTTCCGGTCGAATATTCCGCCTACAAGAATTCTAATTTTGTATGACTAGTAATAATGTCGAATCTATTTTCTCATAAATCGAAATCTAATCTCTGTAATGTCGAATCTATTATTTCTATAGTGTCAAATCTTTTCTCTATAATGTCGAAACTTTTCCCTATAATGTAGAATCTCTCTATATCTAATTTTTACCGCAACGAAAATAAAGCATTTTTTATGTCGGATCTTTCGGTTTTCGTTTCTTGCGCTTTCGTTATCGTTTGTTAAAACGATAACGAAAAAACCTGATTTTCGGACGAAAATGCATTCTAACGAAAACTAATGCACATGTCTACTCTCCCGTAGTCCAGGGGGCGACACTCCACACTAGGGAGAAAGCCTTGCATTACTGTGTGGAGTTACAGACAGAAGAACAGGAAGTGAGGATTTCTCAGAAGAAATAAGGACATTTAAAAGCAAAATGGAAAAAATGAGGTAAGTGAAGGAGGACTGCACTAAGGTAAAGGAAGCTATTTAGGGAAAAAATGGACCTTTACAACCCCTTTAAGTTGTAATGTGTAAGTGGGTGGACCTTAGTCTACCAAAAATGATAAAATCTTATATTAATATTTGTACAGAGATGCATTTTAACAGATAAATTATGATTTTTTTTTTTTTTATCTTTATTGGAAGCAGATCTTCTGGCTTTTCCTGTAAAACCAAAGAAACGTCATTCTGGAGCCTCCGAGTCCTTCGAGCCCCCCAGTCCAACTTTTGGGCCAGTGGGAAGAATACGAGGATGTATCAGGCAGGAAGTTCTATGTCAATGTTAATAGTAAGGAACGGTCCTGGAAACCCCCCAGATCTGTGCCACCTAAAAAGGATGCCAAGGTATGCTAAGAATATGTTGTACCTGCTCCACTTTCCATATATCGTTATTGATTGTTTTAGGAAAAAAATATAAAAACGTTTTATAAGAGAAAACTGTAGGGTGTCGTGTGTAAGTACAGAAAAGTACCCGGCAGTAAATGGCTTCTAGGGTGACAATAATTTGGCACTCGGAACGACAAAATGCACCAAACCCTTGAGATGATTAAGACTAATTTTACAAATGAAAAACTTTTAACCATTCAGAATGACAAATACCCTATTTTTACCAAATTGTGGAACCCCTGGATTCTCTGGTTAAACTTTCGTAAATTTGTAAATTCGTACATTTGAGAATTTGGAAAATCGAACATCCGAAAACCCGAAAACTTGAAAATCTAAAATAATGACTAACTACTTATAACTTAACTATTACTAACTATTAAATTATAGGTATTGGGCTTCCTTTCAAATTTGTCTGTTAATCATTTGTAACAAATACAAATTTATTCGAAGTTACGAGTTATGCAAAAAAATGAAAACTGTATCTAAACAAATGGAATGTAACAAATTAATAATAATAAATAACAATAATACTACTAATAATAATAAAAACATTTTATTATTATTTTTTATTATTAATTTGTTCCGTTCTATTTGTTTAGATTCGTTATTTTGGATAATTTGTAACTTCGGATAAATTCGTATTCGTTACGTTCACTAACAGCCAAATTTGAAAGAAAATTCCAATACCTATAATATAATAGTTATTTATTATTAGTTAGTTATTCCTTTGAATTTACTTTCTTATTTTCAGATTACTAATTTACGAATTTTCGAATAATGATCATAACAAATGACCCGAAAAACGAAAAAAAAAAAAAAGAATAAATCTGAAAAAAATTTGGGCATGTAAGTATAACATATTTGTTACTTTTAAATAAACAAAAAAAGACTTTAAAGTGATACTAAAAGTCGTGAATAAAAAAAATAAAAAAAAATAATAAACATGTCATACTTACCTTCTCTGTGCAGCTTGTTTTGTAGAAAGTGGCCCTTGAACATCCTCTTCTGGGGTCCCTCTGCATCTTTCTCGGCTCCTCCCTGCATAAGATAACCCCCTAGGAGAAGCGCTCTCCCGGGGGGTTACCTCGTGCGCGCGCTCCCGTGTCCAGCATTTGGCATCCATAGCCGCCAAATGCAGTACTCGGCCTGCCCCCCGTGCCCATGTCATTTGATTTAATTGCCAGCAGCGTCAGCCAATGCATGTGCTTCTGTCAATCTATCCAATCAAGAGCCGTGGACCCCGGGCAGAGAGACCGGGAGTCCTCACCGTGGGACATTCCAGGGCTCAGGTTAGTAAAACAGGGGGGCTGGGGATGCATTAAAGGGGTTGTAAAGGTAAAAGTTTTTTTACCTTAATGCATCCTATGCATCTCACAGCACCGACCCCCCCCCCCCCCCCCCCGAGTCCCCATTTTACTTACCTTACCATTTGAAACTCCCGGGCACGTTTGCGTCATCCTCTTCGGTTCCCAGCCTGGCCGTTGATTGGCTAGGCTGGGCGGATTGATAGCAGCGCAGCCATTGGCTGACGCTGCTGTCAATCACAACGGATGACGCGGCGCACGGGGGGCGGAGCCGAGTGATACAGTCGGCGGTTACGGCCGCCGCTGTATCACAGGAGCGCACTCACAAAAGCTTTCCACCGTGCGAGCGCCCTCGCATTGAGATGGAAAGCTTTTGCGAGGAGGAGCCCAGACAGCTGCCAAGGGACCCCAGAAGACAGCTTTTCAGGCCACTCTGTGCAAAACGAACTGCACATTGGAGGTAAGTATAACATGTTTGTTATTTTAAAAACAAAAAAATCCTGAGTTTAGTGTCCCTTTAAGGTGAAAAAACAGGAGGGTTTACAATGCCTTTAATTTTCCGGAGCTCAAGTGGTTAAACGTCCAAAGAAGCCTATGCAGAATGCAGTCATCATTAGCAACCAATCGGCAAGCAACTTTCACTAACTTGACTGCTCTAAACTAATGAAAGTTAAAAGGTGATTGGCTGTTTACAGCTAGTGTATATAACACATGATCTTAATGTCATTTTTTATTTTTATTGTAATTAAACCTGAGTGTGTCAGAGGAAGCAATGTGATTCGTTAACAGCACTTCAATACTAAAAATAGGGGAAAAGGGATATTATCCCAACAGATGGAACTAGCACACCGCTGGCCTGTGAATGGCTTGGCATCTGGGCTCAGTGACCCTCAGCGATACTTTCTGTGTTGTACTCAGAGTTACAAGAAAGACTGACACGTGTTATAAATAATTCAGGAAGGAAATTAACAAAGTTTAGCCATGTGTGCAGGAAAGTGTGTTCAGCCTGTACACAAGGCAGGGCGGCTTTTGTAATAATGAGTATCAGTAGCACAGATGGAACTGCATAAAGCCGTCACGATTATTTAATGAGGGAGCAGAGAAAGCAATGACAATGACAGAGTGCAGAATCCTAGACTGGCCAATCAGAGTTCACGTTTCATCAGAATATTACCCATTTGCTTTAGATTACTCACTTTTTATTGGTTAGATTACTGCACATTGCTCTTTGCTTTATTCAAGCTCTGAGATTCTTAAAAAATGTACCCTTGGGATGGACACTTCCCCCCAAACTTACTTTGTTTGCTTTGGCACTCCCCTCTTATCTCTAACGTTCCTTGTTGTGGGCGGGCCCTAAAATTGTACTTAGGTGAGAAGCTTCAGGGGATTGGTCACACAGATGGCAGGAGCCTGCCAGAGGGAGAAATTAGGAAAGTATTACTATTTATTCTTCCACCACTAGACTTAACAAGCATCTGGATAGGAAATGGACGCATTGGATGCTTAGAACTGTGAAACTTGAAAACGAACTTAAAGCAGAGTGCCACCCAAAAGTGGAAATTCCTCTTTAAGACTCCCCCCCAGCTCCTGATAGTGAAACTGGGCTTTTGGGGAGATGGGGGGGGTCCCCGATTTTGTCAGCTACCCGCAGCCACTTCTGTTCTGGTTGCCTTAGGCCAGGGATGGGCAAACTATGGCCCGCGGGCCGTATAAGGCCCGGCGGACCTTTTAATCTGGCCCGCGGAGCAGTGTTGTCTGATCCTATACCTGGGAGAGAGTGGCAGCATGTAATGCCTGTGTCCCTGTATAATGCTCAGACGGCAGCCATCCAGTGTATAAAAGCCGCACCTCCACCTCCTCGTCTGTGATAGGGGAAGTGAGTCAGTGTTCTGCTTATCACGGACACCCTCTCATCCTCCTCCCATGGACGAGGATGAGAGGATGTCCGTGATAGGCGGAACACTAACTCACTGCTGGGAAACTGAGTTCCCCTATCACGGACAAGGAGGAGGAGGTGCGGCTTTTGTACACTGGATGGCTGCCGTCTAAGCATTATACAGGGACACAGGCATTACATGCTGCCACTCTCTCCCAGGTATAGGATCAGGCAATGCTGTTCATTCACTTGTTTTTTTTGGGTGTTTTTTATATTATTGTTTTATTTACAAGCAGCAGCTATTAGGTATTCATGTATTAGAACTGAATTAATTTTTTTCCGTTTTAGTGCAACAGTGAACAGGTGATTTTTTCAGTCCTTTTGTTAGATTTTTTAGCATTGATTATATTCCAACCAGTGTGCTGCCATGGAAGCTATAAACTTTTTAAACAATCAAGGTATCACCACAGGATGTTCTTATGGACAAAGTGTTTATGGACGAATGATTTGATTTTTTTAATCGGGCTGGTAGAGAATTACAGGTGTTAGTTTTAAAAAGAAAAAAAGTTAAATTGGACTGTGGATTATCAGTGATTTTAGGTATAATGGTGCTGTTAACCATTACAGGGTTTCTGCTGTCAGACAGGCACAGGCAGCAGTTTCCAGACAAAAATGGCAGTGGTGAGATTGTACAAAATCATTGTATGCAATCTCTGTCTGCTGTCTCTGATATCTCCTGTATCCTGTCTGTGTGAGGGTTTTGTAAAATAACTCTTTTTATGCTTTTATACCTTAAATTTAAATACTATTTAATGTTACAAATTTAAATTTAATTTATATTAATTCACACATACACACCGTCCATCTACTCTTGGTCCGGCCCCCGGGTCCAATATGTGAACCCATTGCGGCCCTCAAGTCAAAAAGTTTGCCCACCCCTGCCTTAGGCGATACGAAGTGGAACTTTCCCTTTCCCCTCACTCCCGAAATCTTCTGGGACACATAACAGGTCCTAGAAGACTTTGGAACCAATCACAGAGCGCAGCATCACTCACGCATGAACAGTGGGAACCCAGCTGTGAAGCCGCAAGCTGTGGGGTAGAGTAGGGGGGGGTGTTGGGTTAGGAAAAGGGTAAGGGTAAACATGGAAATGTGTATTCCCACTGGGTGGGAAATGTAATATGTCTTTATTATCATGTATGTGCAAATTAAAAACCAATAAAATACAAAGTAAAACAAATAAAAAAACAAACACACAAATGACTGGAACTCCACTTTAAAAAAAAAGGGCATACTGATCTAGTATGCATAACATACTAGCTTATATACTCACCTAGGATTGAAAACTGTGGGCTTGTAGTAGAAACAGTTAGAATCTGGCTTCTTTCTTTGGAGCAATACGAGCGTAGTCCCTTCACAAGGAATTCGATGAACTAAGCCCTTCACAAACCAATGTCCCCTTTAGCAAGCACGCAGCCAGCCTTCTAGCACAGGGGGGTGGCAGCAGCCGATAAGTCTCTAAGATCTCTCAGCGGTCTGTACTCACAAAATGTCCAATGGAAGCTGGTTACCTCATTCCAACTTCAAAGCGACACTTTCCTCCAGTGATACCAGACCAGATCTTCAACTCCAGTTAGCTCTCTGTAGCCTCAGCATCCAGGCCCTCAGGTCGCCCACCTGAGGCCTCATGAACAGCAAGCACATGGCAGTACTGCCCTGGAGGGCAGCAAGCCCTCCAGGCTGGACTGAGTTTCTCCAGGGAAAAGACCCAGTGTGCTCAGAAAATATATATAGTCTCCCAGCATGGCTTTAGGGTAAGGTGACCAGATTTTTTTAAATGAAATCTGGGGACATCTTTTTTTTACTAGTAATGGCAGCAATCAGCAACTCTCTGCCCATTGCCACCACCTCACAGCCTGTCAAGTCTTACTCTCCGGGCCCTGGCTACTACTGGGTGGGGAGTGGAGAAAGATCAAGGCAAGGAGATAAGCAGACAGGCGGCTGGCTGGGACTTGAGCCAAGTCAGAAGAACATGCGAGTGGAGCTGAATGGGCACCCGCAATGGAAGAAATATTCCCTCTGCTCCGACCAGCATGTGATCAAGCTAGTAAGAGCGGGGGGTGTAATTCAGATTTTTATTCTGCACTGACTGTCTTTGAATATTCCCCCAGTCCCTGTTCAAATCCAATCCGGGGACAAAACCGGGGACAGACTTGGTCTGGGGACAGTGTCCTCAATCCAGGGACTGTCCCCTGAAACCGGGAATGTCTGGTCACCCTACTTTAGGGCCCAGCTCCCTGAGATTGGTCAGAGCTATATAAATTATATATTGCCATCTGCATAGCTTCACACCTATGATCCAGAAAGTTCTCACAGCTTTTCTGGACAGAAGAGAGAGTAAACAGACTAACACCATCTGAGAACACTAAGCAGACCTAACTAGTCAATTGCAGCCACACTGGTTACAGTGAGGCAAGCTAAATGTACCTAACTAAAAAACACACACAGCTCCACTGAACACAGTGAGCCAGAACTAAATCTAACTAATTCTATCACCTATCTAGGAGGGTGCTACACTTAGATATCACACTGTAGAAATACAGCTATGAGGCTGTAGACAAAGTGCACTTCTTTTCTTTTAGGAAGAATTCCACACAAAAGGTAATTTTTTTCAGGGCACCGCTGAGGCGGCGTACACACGACCGAGGTTCTCGCTGGAAACCAGCGAGAACCTCGCTGGAAGCTGCATTCCAGCGAGGACCTCGGCCGTGTGTACGCTCTCGGCGAGCTTCCCGTCGGGAAGCCCGTCGAGCAGAAATAGAGAGCACGCTCTCTATTTGCTCGACGGCCCGCCTGGAAGAATGGCTGGTTGCCATTCCCGACGGGCGGGTCGCCGATTTCGACGGCCGGCAGGGAACCTCGACGGGCGGAACGATGTGTTCTGCCCGTCGAGGTTCTCTGCCGTGTGTACACGGCCTCAGGCTAGAATTGACATTTCTACATGTTCCCTGTCTCATAGAAAATATTCACTTTTTAAGTTTAGATCCACTTTTACTCCTTTTAATTTATTGCAAAATATGTCTTTTGAAGGCATTACCTGAAGAGACACTTTCAAATGTGAAGAACTCAGAAGTCATTCAGATGAGAATAAAGAGCCCAAATGCTCCACACGAGCGACTGAGCCAGTCCAAGTCGATGGTGATCATTGATCCTGGAGAAATTAACAAGCAGGTAAGTGAGGTCAAACCACTAATATAGTTTGATAAGTAAGGTCTATTACTGATTTACAGTATTTTATTATGTACTGTCTTTTTAATGTTTTTTCTTTTAATAACTTCTTTATTTGTGAGCAAGGCAAACACACTGGGTACACACCAGTGACGGATATTATGACACAGAAACAAATATGTGGATGACCATGCTCAAAATATCAAGTGTTAGACTACCTAAAACAAGAAAAAGTGTTAAAATAATACTTTAGAAAAAGGATCAACAAAATATTCACCGGAGGCTCTCTCCTTTCCCTCTCCTCTCTTTGGCGCCGTCATGGTAACTGTGGGCACCCGGTCATGACAGCCTATGGCTTCAAGTCCGGATGTGCACTGCGTATGTGCGAGTCATGCTGCGTTCTCCTACTGGCCAGCCGATCTTCTGGGACCTGAGTTGTGTCCCAGGAGATTGCTGGCAGGGAGGAGAAGTCGCCTAGGCGGCCGAAGATAGGAAGCAGGAAGTGGGACAGGAAGTCCCATGAAAAAAAAGGGTACACACTCCCCCCAAATGTGGCATGTCAGGGGCCAAGGAGTGCTTCACCCAAAAGGAGAACTTTTGGGTGGAACTCCGTTTTAATGTCCACCATCAAGTGCAATACGAGCAAACAAAAATTCTCTTTGCTAAAAAATGTGATGTCAAAGCAACCAGTGTCTTTCACCTCTTCGGATAAATGGCTCACCTCTTTCAACACAACTTAAAATATAACGTAAAAATGCATTCCTTCAAAAGGTATCATGCAGAATGCAATCCAGTTGGAGCAAATGATGGGTACACATATTTGTTTCTTTGCACACTCCACAGTGAGTAGTAACTGCAGCTGGATAATTGCTCATTATATCTTTTTATATTTATACCGATATTATGACAGTTGCAGTACCAAGAAAGAATATCGGGGATCATTTAGAGGTCCTCGAGCGCTTCATGTGACATGAAACTGACGATAAGTACATTTTGACCAAAGAACCTCTTCTACTTCAGTAACAGAAGTGGGGGAGATCAGGGGTCTAGGGAAAGGCTGGGCCCCAGATGGCCGAGGGAGGAGGTGGAATCAGGCCAAACAGACATGGAATCAGGTATAGCAAAAGATGGAAAGATAGGTATGAGAAAGAGTAGAGGAAGAGAAATGGTTTACATTCCCCTCATTCTTAAGCCACTTACCACTCTGCATAACAGCCAGAAGCTTTTTTTAAGTTCTTATACTAGGAGGTGAAGATGAACTCAATCCATTGGAGCCATGTCCACCAGTATTTATTATAAGTACCCTTATTGGACGATATTATATCCTCCATTCTATGGATGTCATTTAATCTGACCAGCCACAAAAGAATGTCTGGTGCATGTTGTTGTGTCCATAAGTCTGGAATACAACTTCAGGCTGCATTGATAAAACGTGGCAAAACCGAGTTTTTTTTAAAGTGTCTTTAGAAAATTATGATGGTGCAACAAAAATGTAAAGTTGGTCTTGGTGGTTACACTTGTTTTCTTGGACTTGGTATTAAACAAAAACTCTCCAGCTCTCCTCCTTAGCCCCCTAACCTATTTTAAACCAACTCAGGTTTCTGATGGCAAAATGTTGTCGCGTTTACAGCAATGCTACTGGAAATTTGTGCTGCACCTGCACAGTAATTCCTCATAGGCCTAAACAGGACTTGGACTAATCCAAGGGTACCGGCATGGCTTAAAGCGGAGGTTCTGTGGGCAAAAATTTTTTTTTTTAACACTAATCAGCTGCATTTGCTATATTTTTTTTGTTACTCACATGTCCCCTTTCATTAGGCGTCAGGATGCTCGTTTCCGACCAAAGAATATTTTATATAATCTAGCGATGGACATTGCCATCTTATCTGTGGGCGCTCTGAATCCCTCCTGCGTTTTCTTCTGGGATGCGGCGAATGCTGATCTCCCAGCATTCACTGCGTAATCCCGCGCATGCGTAGTGTCGGCGGGGACCATCAACACTTCGTGGTTACTATCACAACGGCCGGCGGCGTCCTTAAAAGGACACGCCCCGCTGTGATAATTCTAATAGTGCTTGTTTATCAGCTAAGCTCAGAACGCGCTTTGCGAGTCATGTGACCCGGGTCACGTGACAGCCCAGCTAGCGCGAGAATACTCGCCCAGCTATTGGAGATGATGTGCTGTGATTGGCCTGTACGTCACTCCTAGGATAATACACAAAATGCTCCCACAATGCACCGAGTGGTCGGGGAATATAGCGACACGCCCATTCCCCGCAGGGATGAAAACCAGGAAGTGGAGGAGATGAGAGGTAAGGAAGCATTATAGAAAAAAAAATTCAACACTATCATCCTTAAATCGGGTGAAAGCTAGGAATCCTGTAAACTTCGTTTTGAGGGTGAACCTCAGCTTTAAACTATAATTCCGCGTACACACGGTCAGAATTTCTGACAACAAATGTTCGATGTTAGCTTGTTGTCGGAAAATCCGACCGTGTGTATGCTCCATCGGACATTTACTGTCGGAATTTACGACATTAAATGTTTGAGAGCTGGTTCTCAATTTTTTGGATAACAAAAGTTCTCGTTGGAAATTCTGATCATCTGTAGCCAATTCCGATGCTCAAAAAAACCTTACGCATGCTTGGAATCAATTCGACGCATGCTCGGAATCATTGAACTTCATTTTTTTCGGCTCGTCATACGTGTTGTATGTGACCACGTTCTTGACGATTGGAATTTCTGACATTTGTGTGGCCGTGTGTATGCAAGACAAGTTTGAGCGAACAATCCGTCGAAAAAAAAATCTACAGTTTTGATGTCGGAATGTCCGATCGCATGTAAAGTCATGCCAGGAATGCTGCTTTAAGCAGTTTCCACTGTGAGAAATAAAATTGGAGGAAATACCTGATTCATGTGGTACTTCAGTCTCAAAGTACCGGCCCGCGGGCCATTTACGGCCCGCGGACTGGTAATAAATGACCCGCAGGGAGGGAGGGCGCCCCCCCCCCCGCGATTACGGCGATTAACGGTAAATTTCCGCGATTCGCGGTAAATCCCCGCGATAAAGCCCCGCAATTCGCGGTAAATCCCCGCGATTCGCGGTAAATCCCCGCGACTCGTGGTAAATCTCTGCAGACCCCCCCTCAACAACTCCGAGCCATGGACCCCCCCGCTCAACAACTTTGATCTGCGAACCCCCCGCTCAACAACTCCGATCCGCGGAACCTCCCCTGCTCAACAACTCAGATCCGCGGACCCCCCCCCCGCTCATTAACTATGATCTGCGGACCCCCCTCGGCTCAACAACTTCGTTGGGAGGTATGCCTGATGTGCTCTGATTGTGCCCTGATGTACCCCATGTACCCTGATATGCCATGTGCCCCAGGTACCCTGATGTGCCTCATGTACCCTGATGTGTCCCTGATGTGCTGGGCTCTGTACATCAGGGTGCCCTGTACCCTAATGTGCCATGTGCCCTGTACTGATATGCTGTGCCTGATGTGCTCTCATGTGCCCTGATATGCCCCATGTGCCCTGATGTGTGCCATGTACACTAATTTGCTGGGCTTTGTACCCTGATGTGCTGTTTCATGTGCCCTGTACCCTGATGTGCCATGTGCCTTGTCCTGATATGTCCTGTCCTGATGTTCCGTGCTCTGTACCCTGATGTGGCCTGTTGTGCTGTACCCCTATGTACCCCTATGTGCTGTGCCCTGTGCCCTGTGCCCTGTACCCTGTTGTGCTCTGATGTGCTGTGCCCTGATGCGCACTGTGCCCTGATGTGCTGTGCCCTAATTTGCTGGGCTGTGAGCCTTGATGTTCTGTGCCATGATGGTGAGTGGTCAGTGTGTAGTGTAGTGGTCTGTCGGCAGTGTAGTGGTCTGTCGGCAGTGTAGTGGTCTGTCGGCAGTGTAGTGGTCTGTCGGCAGTGTGCAGTGTAGTGGTCAGTGTGCAGTGCAGTGGTCCGTGTGCAGTGCAGTGGTCCGTGTGCAGTGGTACGTTCGCTGACACCAGTACTGTTTTTGAAGTTTGAAAGTTTGCATGCGGCCCCCCATGGGATATGAAAACTTGTCTTGCGGCCCTCAGGTAATTTGAGTTTGAGACCCCTGACCTAGAATGAGGTGAAAAATATAAAGCTGTCAAAATGTTTCTAGACTTGGAACACTGTTTTTCCATGATAAAGGTGGAAAATGTTTGCTTTGGAGACATGACTCTGGTTGCATTCTACAAAAAAAGAAGGTATTTCCCCCTATATGGGAATTTAAAGGCCAAACAAAGTGTTGAAATAAAAATGGTTTATTAGAAACAGGTCCACACAGTGGTACTTGGTAGTGGTACTCGTCACAAGCACCTAATGTACATATAAACAACAAAATAAACAAATACTAAACATTAAAATAGCACATACGCCACACTGGGTGTGACAACTAGACAGAAAACTCCTTATTAGATGATAGATAATTCCCCGACGCATTTCTGGATATAGACTGTCATCAGGGGCCATGAATGAAGAGTAGTTCAGTCGTTGTTTTTTTTTTTAAAACAAGTCATTTCATGGGTATAGACCCTCCCTTGCTGCCTGTATATATAAAGATAGGAAGTACGTCTGAGTGTTCCTCAAGACCAGAGGGACAGTGGAGTATGTGGGCCCATGTCCTTCCGGTATATTAATGCCAGATCACGTCCTGCCCAAATGCCAGTCCAAGATACCCTGGATCCCTATCAGAGTCTCAATAGACAAAATGAATCTTCAGATTCAAAACGGCAGGGTCAGAGAATGGTGTTTCCCCTAGTGTGCAGGTGAAGTGAATTGGGAAGTGAACTTTCTCAAACAAAAGTAAAGCTCGAGGAAATTAATATTAAGCTCAAACAGTATTAAGCTTATTTCTTGTTTATATCACTTGAAGTCCATTCAGATAACGATGAATAAACTGCAGAACATATACTCAGTTGATAGTTCGCTAGAGCGATCAATGTAATTTGTTCCTCCTGTGAGAATATTCAGGCTGTTCCAATATTAAACTAGTAAATTGATCCCATGAACCTGTTCCTAGTTCACTTGGGGGCCATGCAAAGTGAAACAATGTCTATCCCCCTCTCCCTTCTCCAGAAAGTCGTGTTTTTTCGGAGCGCAGGCTTTATTTCCCTTCACCATGGAGCTCTGTTCACCACTAGCTTCAATGGTAACCCCGCTTATGCACAGTGGATACAGGTCAAGAAATCCCTTTCCCTATGATGTCACTTCCCCAATTCTGTGTAGGGGGTAGCTGCACATTCTGGAAAGTGAACTGGTCCTTAGGATCATTTCACCAGTTTGTTGAGTGAATTGGTCTGGGTAGTCATGCATCCTCCAAACCTAGTTCTAACTTAGATAAAGTATTATACTCATCTGTAAATACAGGTTTAAATCAAGCCCCTCTATATCCCTCTTAAACTCATATTAGTTAAAGTAGAACTAAAGGCAAAACTTTTTTTTTTTTTAATTTGGAGAGAGTAAGGGATGGCTATAACCCCTGTAGGTTGATTTTTGCCACCTGTGTCCCATTGGGGGGGGGGATATCCCTTCACTTCCTGTCCCATAGCCAAAGCAGGAAATCCCTGCACAGTGAGGGAATCCTGGGGTGTCACCAGTGTCGCCAGAACTAGTATCCTCATTGGAAGAGATCCCCACTATTCCTGTTTTGGGACCAAATCTAGGAAATGTCTTTTACTTTCACTTTTGGTAACAATAGTAAACAGGACAAATAGAGAGGGTGTATCTCTCTAACTGGGACACAGGCAGCAATAAAACCCCAACAGGTGTTCTAATCCCTCTCCCCTCTACGCAAAACCCCAAAAAATAATAATTGCCTTTAGTTATGCTTTATTTATGCTCCTTCACTTCCGTGATTGGGACGCGCTCGCGGAAGTGTCCGTGCGCATCACGGATCACGGTAAATTGCCGCTGATAGCGGCCGTTTACCACGTGATCGCGCCGTCAAATGACGGCGCGATCACTTGTAAACAAACCGGCGTCATTTGATGACGCCAGTTCCTCCCTCTCCTGAGTCTCCTCTCTGTACCGTTCGGTACAATGTCAGAGGAGAGGGGGGAGCGGGGTGTCAGCAGCTGCGCTGTGGCTGGATCTGTGACAAATGCAGTCACAGATCCAGCCATCCCTCCATCCATCCCAGCTCTGCAATCCCCCAGTACTCTGCAATCCCCCAGTACTCTGCAATCCCCCAGTACCCTGCAATACCCCAGTACCCTGTAATACCCCAGTACCCTGCAATACCCCAGTACTCTGCAGTACCCCAGTACCCTGCAGTACCCCAATACTCTGCAGTACCCCAGTACCCTGCAGTACCCCAATACTCTGCAGTACCCCAATACTCTGCAGTACCCCAATACTCTGCAATACCCCAGTACCCTGCAGTACCCCAGTACTCTGCAATACCCCAGTACTCTTCAATACCCCAGTACCCTGCAATACCCCAGTACTCTGCAGTACCCCAGTACTCTGCAATACCCCAATACTCTGCAGTACCCCAATACTGTGCAATACCCTGCGCAATACTCTGCAATACCCCAATACCCTGCGCGATACCCTGCAGTACCCCAATACCCTGCAGTACCCCAATACCCTGCAGTACCCCAATACACTGCGCGATACTCTGCAATACCCCAATACTCTGCAATACCCTGCGCGATACTCTGCAATACCCCAAAACTTTGCAATACCCAAATACTCTGCAATACCCCAATACTCTGCAATACCCCAATATTAGGGTTGTCCCGATACCACTTTGTTAGGACCGAGTACAAGTACCAATACTTTTTTTTCAAGTACTCGCCGATACCGAATACCGATACTTTTTTTAAATGTGTCCACATATGCAGCCATGTCCCCCCAGCCATGTCCCCCCAGTCATCTCTTCCCAGCCGCCGCACGGAGATCTTTACAGCATTTATTTGAATAGCTGTTTTGCCCGCGCGTACTGTATAGGCACTCCCCCTTGCTCGGAATTGGACAGATCACCCATCCAATCCCGAGCAAGGGGGAGTGTCTATATGCGCCGGAACACTACAGCTATTTAAATGAAAGCTGTGATGTTCCCGCACGTTCCCGTTTAACCCATGCGGCGCGGCTTTCGATGCGGCGGCTTTAGCGGCGGGACGGGGGGGGGGGTTATTCTATTTAGGCATCGGGGGTATTTGCGGGAGTATAAGTACTCCCGCAAATACTTGGTATCGGTCCCGATACCGATACTGGTATCGGTACAACCCTACCCAATACCCTGCGCGATACTCTGCAATACCCCAATACTCTGCAATACCCAAATACTCTGCAATACCCAAATACTCTGCGATACCCATTTTTTTAAAGCACCCCTGTCCCCGTGTGCTCGCATGCAGAAGCGAACGCATACGTAAGTCCCGCCCACATATGAAAACGGTGTTCAAGCTACACATGTGAGGTATCTCTGCAAACGTTAGAGCGAGAGCAATCATTTTGACCCTAGACCTCCTCCGTAACTAAAAACATCTAACCAATAAAAGTAATTAAAGCGTCGCCTATGGGGATTTTTAAGTAGCGAAGTTTGGCGCCATTCCATCATTGTGTGCAATTTTGAAGGGTGACATGTTGGGTATCTATTTACTTTACTGTTTTTTTTTTTTTTAGCACAAAACTGTTTTTTTTTTAAAACACGCGTTCAAAAAATTTCTACGAAAATACCATGCGAGATAAAAAGTTGTAACCACCGCCATTGTATTCTCTAGGGTCTTTGCTAAAAAAGCATATATAATGTTTTGGGGTTCTATGTAATTTTCTAGCAAATACATGATGATTTTTCCATGTAGGGAGATGGCGTTCCATGCATGTTGGGCCTCTGTATGTGGCCACGCTGTGTAAAAGTCTCACACATGGGGTATCGCCATACTCGGGAGGAATAGCAGAATGTGTTTTGGGGTGTAATTTGTGGTATGCATATGCTGTGTGTGAGAAATAACCCGCTAATATGACAGAAACAAGATTTTTTTATTTTTTTTACAGAATATTCAGTCGTATTTCTTTTATAGCGCAAAAAATTAAAAAACCCAGTGATCAAATACCACCAAAAGAAAGCTTTATTTGTGTGAAAAAAAGGACACAACTTTCAAATGGGTACAATGTTGTATGACTGAGTAATTGTCATTCAAATTGTGAGAGCACCGAAAGCTGAAAATTGGTCTGGTTAGGAAGGGGGTTTAAGTGCCCAGTGGTCAAGTGGTTAAAGTGGTTGTAAAGGTTTTATTTTTTTTCTAGAATAACAAACATGTCATACTTACCTGCTCTATGTAGTGGTTTTGCACAGAGAAGCCCAGATCCTCCTCTTCTTGGGTCTTGGCTTCTCCAGTTCTCCGAGTGCCTCACACCAAGCCGTTTGCTATGGGGCACTTGTACAGGCTTAATTCTGAGTGGCATCCCTTCTCAGGATTTTATTGACAGCAGCAGGAGCCAATGGCTCAAGTTCCTGCAAAGCCTCCTGTGAGAAGAAAGGAGAGAAGAGCAGCACTGCTTCAGATGGGCATAGCACCTGTTTGAGAATGGGTAAGGTAACTATTTAAGTTAAGGGGGGTTGAAGTTTTCCACCTCAGTTTAGAGAATGCATTATGATTAGAACATTTTTTTTACCTTTACAACCACTTTAAGATATGTTACGTTATAGTACAAAAAATGTATCACACCAAACTAAAGACTCCCCTGCTATGTAGCGGTTTGCATAACATTTTTTACAAAGAATATATGAAATGTATGTGTCTGTTCTGTGGATTGTTAGAGCAAAATGTTAAGACACAGACAGTGATCAAGAATAACGTAATGTACAATAGATCTTACATGTTGATGCCTACAATAAATCTTTTAATATTCTAATTACTAATATGGCTGATGTAATGAATGGCAGAATATGAAGGTCAGGTGGTGCAAGTGTTACTCGTAGACACAAGATGATTGTTGTCTGATCCACTTGATAACTGATATATTGGGAAATGATTTGTGTTTGTTAATTACTTCCAACTAACGAAAGAAAAATGTGTCGGGTTGATCAATCTTGTTGCAAAAATCAGCTGTCAGGGATGGATTTTTCCCAGTATCAGAAGTGTTTGTAAGGTGCGTGCGTAAGAGTGCATGGTTATGCTACAATCAGGGGCGGACTGACCATTGAGGAACTCGGGCACTGCCCGAGGGCCCCATGCCATTAGGGGGCCCCATTAGGGTTGCCAGGCTCAGTAAAACCAGGGACAGTATGTAAAAATCTGAGTTTTTTTTACATCTGTCCCTGATATGTCCAAAACTGACATGCTTTTGATGTGAAAATCCCGAGATTTTAGCTGCCCCGCCTCTGTACTGCCACCTGGCTTGGTGGCCATCAGTAAGCCTGGGGGCCCCATAATCTTCTATTGCCCGGGGGCCCCATGAGTTGTCAGTCCGCCCCTGGCTACAATGGTTGCACAATACAGTCATTTGACCATGGTCTATAGGCTATAGCTAGTGAATATCTTCCTTAACCCCCCTGGCGGTATTCCCGAGTCTGACTCGGGGTTACATTTTTATGCTGCGATCGGTAACCCAGAGTCAGACTCGGGCTCGCCTCGCTGAATCCACAGGCAGTGTTTACTTACCTTGTTCCTGGATCCAGCGATGCATCCGCGTTGTGTGAGCGAGCAGGTGCTCGCTCGATTCACACAGTGCCTCTGTGTGCCGCCGAGCTCCGTTCCCTGCAACGTTACGGGGCGGGGCGGAGAACGGCGCCATATTCAAAAATGTAAACAAACACTATACATACAGTATACTGTAATGTTATAGATTACAGTACTGTATGTAAAAAATACACACCCTCCTTGTCCCTAGTGGTCTGCCCAGTGTCCTACATGTATTTTTATATAATAAAAAATGTTCTTTCTCCCTGCAAACTGTAGATTGCCTATAGCAACCAAAAGTGTCCCTTTATGTCAAAAATGGTTTTAGAGCAGCTAGAAAACAGCGATAATAAATTATAATCACTTGCAGAATTAAGCGATAGCGATTTGTGGGGAAATTCGTCATTAAAAAAAAAATGACAGCGACAATTCTGCAACTGAGCAAATTTCAGTGATTTTGATTTGATTACATTATTGAATAATTTGTTTTATAATTATATTATTATTTGTTATAATTATTTATAATTATTTATTATATTATAATTTATAATTTTTTTTTTTTTTAAATGTCATACCCGGGATGCCTATTAGACTCTTGTTTGGTCAGATTTAAGTGAGTTATTCCTAAGAATTACAAGCCTACAATATAAAACGCCAAATTTCCTTGCAAATAATGGTACCGCTTTCAGCACCTAAAATCTGAAAGAATCATACCGCCAGGGAGGTTACAGAACTAATATCTTACTCAAAATAAGGGCTATGGAGATGTCTACTCCAATGAATTGACTGAATGCAAGAACGTATTGAGACACTCATCGAATGGTTAGATTAGCACACTTGGATCCTTTAAATGAATATATAAAGCTACTGTGCTGATGGACCCGTCAAACAATAGTCTGTGTTCAGATAGATAATTCAAATACTGGTTGCTGCTCCTTTAAATTCAGGTCTTAGGTAACCCTATAAACCCCCCCGCCATCTACGTGGATATCTGAGGATGTGCATTTAGATGGAGACCACTCGTCTCCTGCCGCCTCTATT
The DNA here is from genome assembly GCA_029574335.1 of Rana kukunoris. Taxonomy (NCBI): domain Eukaryota; kingdom Metazoa; phylum Chordata; class Amphibia; order Anura; family Ranidae; genus Rana; species Rana kukunoris. The sequence goes on along the minus strand of CM056054.1, from coordinate 217,338,185 downwards.
CCCTCCATCATTGTTCTGACCTAACTGTTTTTTACATGATACACCACCTTATAGAACGTTTATATGAAACCCGCCTCAAGGCAGTATAATTAGTCTGTAAAAGTAGATCACGGGTTGGGTGGATGAGCCCTCGGTTGAGCCTCTGATCTCCGGACATTTCGCGGAGTATTGGGCGGTGAATGAGGGCTCTGCAGTTGGACACATGGTCTGGGAATGCGTTGAAGGCGTCCACCCGGGTGGTGTATATAGCAACCATTAAAGCTGCCAGAACGGAGAAGAACTCTGAGTTGGCGGCACTCCAAGCTCATGAGATACAGTGTGCACAGGCTCATGCAGGCTCCCTCTGCTTCCACACTCATTGAGTTACAAATGGCTAGGAGGGCTTTTTTGGTCCATTTGCAAACTCTTACGCAATGCACGTTTAGATGCAAGGCGGAGGATCTGTTTGAAAAAGGGGACAAGAATGGGAAGCTGCTGGCCTACTTGGCAGCGGACGCTCGATCTCATGTGACCATCCCTTGCATATACACGGCGGGAAGAGCACTGGTGAGGGACAGGGAGGGTATCATGCAGGCTTTTGTTTCCTACTATTCTGACCTCTACATGGCTATCCCGCAGTATGACAGTCAGGTTCTGACGGACTTGCTGGACTCCTTTCAGATCCCGGTGTTGCCTGGGGAGGCGGTGGAGCACTTGGAGGCCCCTTTTACTCCTAAGGAGCTAGCTGTGGCCATTGCCTCCTTCCCGAATGGTAAAACTGCCGGGTCCTGACGGGATCCCAGCGGAATGGTACAAGACCTACTTGGATATGGTTTCTCACAAGCTTTTAAATCTTTATAAGGAATGTTTACAGATAGGAAGTTTGCCCCCTCATGGTACGAGGCTCATGTGGTTTTACTCCCCAAGCCTGACAAGGATCCCCTCCATTGTTCCTCTTACAGGCCTATAGCTTTATTAAACATGGACCTTAAAATATTGACCAAGATGGTGGCCAATAGGTTGATGTCCTGTCTAGACCATCTGATATCGCCTGACCAGACAGGGTTCATGCCCAAAAAGGCTACTGATATTAATATTCGCAGGGTTTACACACACACGCAAATTGATGGTAGGATATCTCATGGGGGGGCCCTGGTGTTTTTTGATCTGGAAAAAGCGTTTGACTCCATTGATTGGGGCTATATGGTCCAGGTACTGAAGCGTATGGGCTTTGGACCTGTGTTCCTTAAATGGTTAACATTGCTATATGACAGACCGGTTGCAGCAATTTGTCTAAATGCCGGGGTGTCTGACGCTTTTCTGGTTTCTTGGGGCACCAGGCAGGGCTGTCCCCTATCGCTGGGCTTATTTGCCCTGGTTATGGAACCCCTGGCAATCACGTTATGGTCTTCGCCTCAAATTCAGGGAATTAGGGTGGGCACCCTGACTGAGACTGTGACCCTTTACGCAGATGATCTTGTCCTGTTTCTCGGGGATACTGGACCCTCCCTACATGCAGCACTTTCACTGATGGGCAAATTCACTGAGGTCTCGGGTCTTAAGGTCAACTGGACTAAATCTAAGATCCTCCAACTCCGCTCTCATGTGTCACCTGGACAGGCTGACCCTAGTAATCCCTTGCAGTGGGTGACCCAGATTAGGTACTTGGGGTTGCAAATTACGAACTCGGTGTCAGATTTTATTAATCAAAATATATATCCTCTGGTGAACATTATCTCCAAAAAATTGCATTCTTGGTAAAACCTCCCCCTGTCCCTGTTAACCTTCTTAAAATTAAGATTCTTCCTCTTTTGCTTTAAACCCTTAGGAAGTCCCCGGTATGTCTACCGAAGTCGATCTTCGGGTCCATAGACAGTATGTTCTCCTTTTTATGGCAGGGCAGACTCCCACGCCTCAGGTTGGCCATTCTTCAGCGGCCTTGGGGGAGGGGGGGGTTTAGCGGTGCCCAACTTCCATAAATACTTCTTGGCCGGTCAGCTGACGGTTGCGCACCGCTGGTTGACCTCGGCTCCGGATGATGCTGCGGTTTCGCTGGAAGCTGCGTGTGTGGGCTCCTATGAGGCACTCTCTCACTTGGTCTATAGGGGCCTAAAGGCCCCTTATTTCCTGACTTCTTTCATGCGGTCAGTGATCAGAGCATGGTCGGCGGCACAACAGTTGAGATCTTCTGACCGTGTCTCCTTTTCCCTTCACAACCCCCTGTGGCGGAATCCCAACTTGACACACTTCCTGGATTATCCAGATCCGATGGTGTGGACTGCCTTTGGGCTTAAGACCTTACGCCACATAGTGGCCAATGGTACTCTTATGTCGTTTGATGACCTGAAGATGCGTTATGACCTCCCTAACTCATTTTTTTCTGTACCTGCAATTACGGCATGCGTTCCTAGCTCAGTTTGGGGGGGATCCTGTGATCCTTGAGCCCAGTGACCTAGATTTGCTGGCTCGTAGTGATCCACTTCCTAAAGCGGTGTCTAGCCTTTACCAAGAACTTTTCCAGGAAACAACTAAGCTGCTGGCACCATGCAGATGGGCCTGGGAGACTGTGACTTCGGGATTGGACAGGGACGACTGAGATGATGTCTGGGGGGCGGCATTTCAGGCCCTAGTTTCGACCAGGGACAGACTTATTCATTATAAGTTTCTGCATAGAATTTACCTGACCCCAGCTAGACTAGCCAGAATCTTTGGGAACCAGAGATCTGTTTGCTGGCGTTTTTCTGTGCCCTCTGCTAACTTTATGCATGTCTTTTGGGATTGCCCCCAGGTTATACCATATTGGCAAACGGTAGTGGATTGTATTCGATTGGTCACCTCTATTTCAATTCCCATGACTGTTGAGGTGTGTTTGCTACATTTGGTGGAACCCCTGGCTACAACCAGGGCTATAAGGACTCTTCTTATTCTTTTACTGTTCTATGCCAAAAAGAGAATCATCCTTTCTTGGAAAAGCTCCTCAGCCCCGACGGTGGCATGCTGGAAGGTGTTAGTTAACAGAGCCTTCCCATTTTACAAAGCTACCTATTTGAGCAGGGGGGCTTTGACCAAATTTGATAAGGTGTGGGGGGGGGGCTGGATGGCTTCGGTGGACACAGTGTCGGATTAAGGTTTGACATGGTGGTGACGTTTATGGCCTGACAGTTACAATAGTTACTTCCATTTATTTTTTGGGGGAGCATTCATCTATGTCTTATAGGGTGTCGGTTCACTTGGGGAAGGAAACATATCATTGTTTATTATGCTGGGTCGGGGCTCCTGTGGAGGGAGGTTAAACATGCTTTACCTTTATGCAGGCTGGGGAGTCGGGAGACACTGGGGATATGTCATTGGCACTAGTTATAAGTTCGGAGGGTTTGCATTGAAGTCGGGAGTGGGCAAAAGGTTTTCATTGGCTTCTGTTGGGGGGGATTGGATATGCACTGATATCACTTATTTCCTTTTCCATCTCATTTGATCCTGAATTGGATTACTTTGTTATTCTCTGATATGTATATTTCTGCCCTCCCCCTCCCCCCTTTTTTTTTCTTGCTCTTTCGTAAGTTGTGTTTGGTTTTTTATTTTGCTTTTGTACACTGGTCCCTGTGTTTTGACCGGTAATTGTTGGTCTTTTATTGTATTGTGTGTCTTGAAAACTGAATAAAAATAATTTTCCAAAAAAAAATTAGATCACGGTATCACTCGCTTTTTGATATATTCTACACACCTGTTACATATTGCAATGCTGTTGTACCCTGTTACCTTTTTTTTTGTAATATGCAAATTGTGTATCCAGTTGTAGTCAAGTATCAGATTCCTTTATAAGCTTTATTGTGTATCGTTTGTGAGGCCTCGTACACACGAGGGGATATGTCCGCTGAAAACGGTCCGATGGACCGTTTCAGCAGACATCTCCGCTCGTGTGTATGGGCTAGCGGACAGTTTTCTCCACCCGACAGATTTCAAAGCATGCTTTGAAATCTATCCGGTAGGGATCTGTCCGCCCGACATGTCTGCTGGTTAGTACACTTACCAGCAGACATGTCGGCCCCCACCGCCGCCGCGCCGCTGCAGAATGGATTCGGCGCATGCGCGGAAGTGTTTTACTTCCTGGTGCGGTGACGTGGCGGTGACGCGGCGGCGTCAACGTCACCGCCGCGTCACCACTACGTCACCGCGCCGTCCGGCGGCGGGGAATTTGATCCGATGGTGTGTACACGCCATCGGATCAAACTCCCGATCGGACATATCCGATGGAAATGGTCCGCGGACCGTTTTCATCGGATATATCCGATCGTGTGTACGCCGCCTTACTCTTATAACTTTTAATAAAGAAATTGAAAGATAAAAAAAACAACAAAGACAAGAGGGTGCCACCATCAAGTGTAGATGATTTAAAAAAAAAATGCCCAATACCCCAAAATGCATAGCCACACTCCCTTAGACATGTTGATGTCATGGTCGATGTGAGCCAAAGCTGATCATACTGGATGTCTGCAATACCAACCGGAAACTGCTGATCTTTTTGAGATGTTTGTGTTCCAGCCCACCAGCTGAGCAGCTGTTATCTCCAGCAACTTCCCAGTGCAACTCAGCAGATCCCAGTAGCTTTCCCCTTGGAGGTTAATATGCTCTACATCTTGTTTAACCACTTAGCGTCCACTCTATAGCCTAATGATGGATACAATGCGAACCTGCTTTGCCAGGAGGCCATCAATAGACGTCCTCCCCTTTGCATGCTCCCTGCACGCCCCTGCAGGGCACACACGGTGCGCACTGTGATCACTGAGTCACTGAGACTTGTGTGATCACAGATCCGAGTAAGGGGGCCGATCCCAGCCCCTTTACCACATGATCAGCTGTCAGCCAATGACAACTGATCACGTGATGTAAACAAAACCTTGGTAATCATTATTTTTCTCCTCACGCTGACAGCGTGAGAGAAAAAAAGCCCATCACTGGCTCTTGTGCAAGGAACATCGGTTGTAAAGAGGAAGAGGCATATCTGTGCCCACCATTACCACTTGCCAGTGCCACCTGCCAGTGCAAAAAATTGCCACCTATCAATGCCAACGAGTGCCACCTATTAGTGCCCACCAGTGGTGCCAATCAGTGCCTTATCAGTGCCACCTAGCAGTTCTACCTATCAGTGTCATCTACCAGTGCCAATCACTGCCACTCATCAGTGCCCTTCACTGCCACCTATCGGTGCCCATCATTGCCATCTATCAGTGCTTCCTATCAGTGCCACCTAACAGTGTCACTTCTCAGTGCCCGCCAGTGCCACCTATCAATGCCCTTGAAAGTGCACTTGGAATTGCACTCGCTGTAGATCCGAGGGGGACATGTAAGGGAAAAAAAACAGCATATTAGCACATGATTGGATAATAAAATCAGCAGAGCTTCCCCTCATTTCAGATCTCCCCCTCAGATTTACAGCGACTGCAATTCCAAGTGCACTTTCAGTGCAATTTCAAGTGCACTTTGCACTTGTAGTTTGCACTTGTAGTGCAAAGTGGATTTTCCTTTGCGTAAATAACCCCCAAGATGCGGTTGATTTACTAAGGCAAATAGACTGTGCACTTTGCAAAGTGCAGTTGTACTCTGCAAGTTCAGTTGCTCCAGAGCTTAGTAATTGAGGTAAGGCTTCACTTTGCAAAGATTACCCAATCATGTGCAAGGAAAATGTAAAAAAATGAATTTTTACATGCATGGGATTGGATGATGAAAGTCAGCAGAGTTCCTGCTCATTTACTAAGCTCTGGAGAACATGCACTTGCGTAGGGTGACCATGTGTCCCGGAATGAAACTGACACAGCCACCCCCCGGGCCAATATAATGCCTCAAAAAAGGCCGCCACATCATCGCTTTACTCACTGACAGTACTTGTCCTGGCCGGGAATGCCTGAAGGACCACAATCCTACCCCCTGCTTGTGATTGGAGAAATCATAAATCCCGCCTCTTGTGTCCAATCACTGTGCTGTAATTCGTTACAGCACAAGCTGATTTTTGGGAAGGGAGGGTGTCCCTGAATGGTAGTTTGGAAATGCGGCCACCCTATTGCAGAACCTTTCTGCACTTTGCAAAGCACAGTCTTTTTCCCCTTCAGAAACCAACCCCAATATAAGAATATGATTTGTTCATTTAAGAGGTTCACAACCACTTTAATGTATATTTTTCTCTTAGGCCACGTACACACGATCAGTCCATCCGATGAGAACGGTCCGAAGGAATGTTTTCATTGGTTAACCGATGAGGCTGACTGACGGTCTCATGTGCCTACACACCATCGGTTAAATAACCGATCGTCTCAGAACGAGGTGACATAAAACACAACGACATGCTGAAAAAAATGAAGTTCAATGCTTCCGAGCATGCGTCGACTCGAATTTGAGCATGCACGGATTTTTAACCGATGCTCGTGTGTACTAACGATCGGTTTTGACCTATCGGTTAGGCGTGCATCGGTTAAATTTTAAAGCAAGTTCTATTTTTTTGAACGAAGGATAACTGACCTTCAGTCCGTTTTCATTGGTTTTGATTGATCGTGTGTACGCGGCCTAAGTGGAAATGCACTTACTCTTCCCGTACTTCAGTTCTTCACGTTGGCATAGAAGAGTTGCAACCACACGCTTTGTCCTCACAAAAACATCCAGTGCTGAGGATGAGAGGGGGAGTGAAGTGTCTAACTGGGTTTGTTAGATTATGGAGTGCATTGGCCAGCGTTGTCTGGCTCAGGCACCTATTTAGACACACTATGCAACTTCTATACAAGCAAATTGTAGGCAAGACCATGCAAATTAAGGCTGTTACTCCCGTGTGTTTATTCAATGTAATATCTACTTATGTGACTACAGATGGGCTTTAACGTTTTTTTCTGAGTTGTACGTTCAGTTGCAGAAAAATTCCACAATGCAACTGGTACAGTTAAACACATACTGTACTGAATAGCAAACCCCAAGCAGCTCAGCCTTAACAGCTAAGCTGTAGTAATGTACACTGTATAGACTGCCTCCAAGATAAATGATCTAGATCAGAACAGTTAACGAAAAAAATCACCCAACTGATCTGTAACGTTGAGTATTTAAATCACACTTGATTCATGTAAGACACTTCTTGACAGCATCAGTCCATCAAGAAAAAAATTACCTTTGAAAAAGTTTAAAAGTTAAGTATACTTAATGAAGCCAAACATATTTTATTGCCTGTGTTTAACAAAAGGCGCCCGGCTGCCGTTGTTTTTTGATAAGCATGAAAACATCCCAGCGTGAGGCTGCAAAAGGAATTATGTCGAGAAATTAGAAGTGATCCATTTTGCAATGAATTATCCACCTCAATAGCCTGCAGAACCCAGCTACCAATTAACACCTACTTTATTACATGTTGGGATATACTTAATAACTTTCATGTGTTTCTGCACTATTACCTTGACTGATGCCTCTTGTACAATTAGGCATAATTGGCATATCAATATGCAAAAGTTAAAAAGATTAACCCTCTTAAAACTAATGAGCATTTCTGTATCCAGCTGCTAAATGAGACAAAATTAGCATTTTTCACTTTTGGATAGGATTTTATCATGCCGTTCTTCACTGTTGACATTACCTTGTTATATAAGTTCAGTTTTTTTTTTGGCAAAATATTTAGGACAATTACGGGCAAATGAGTTTCAAGTAGGGAAAAACAAAAAAGTTATTTGTGATAACGAAGGAGGAGGGCAAAGAGGTTGTCCGGGGCACTTTTGGTACCTGCGCCATTACAAGAGATGGGACTTGTGTGGCCTTTTGCCAGTTACATTGGAGGCGCTAATAGCCCAATGTGATGTGAAGGGAAGGAAAGTTGAAATGTTACTGCTACATTGGATGGCAGATGTAATGCGTACACTGTTTAATTATTTTTGGCATGGGCACAATGTATTTTTCCATACAAATTGTCGGAGGTGGATGGCGACAACAAGCATTAATATGACACCATGCTGTTTCGTAGCATAGACCGAGGATTGATGGCGAGAAGCTCCAGATTTAAGAGAACCCCCTGGTGTTCGCGGAGCTGTCACAACGATTACTGAGAACAGGGCTAGGACGGTTTATGGCCTTCAACAGTATGGCATGAATACCGTGTAGTAATTCTAAATGAGTATTAGGATTGGCGTCATAATTATTTATAAGTGCCGTTTTCTGCATTGCGGCATGAAGAAGACGTATAGCCTGTCTCTGCAAAGCTCATTTAGCCACCATAGCTGTTTTTCAACATAATTTGTCTTGAAGAACAGAGAAAAACAGAGAGCCGTGTACCTAATTTTTTTTTCATGTGGTTATCACGAGAGGTTGGCATAAACCAGATGGCAATGGTGAGACTAGACCTAAGGCAAAGATTGTAGTCTTGTGACCTCCACTGTTTGCTCTCTATTTAGTTAAAAAGAAACAAATGCAAAACAGTACAGAATAAAAATATTAAACACAAATAATTTTTTAAAGTAAAAGAAGATATAAACCATCCACGTAAAATAAAGTCACATACAAAATGGTGGGAATGAACGTATACAAAAAAAAGACAAAAGGGACACAAAAATTGTTGAGATATGGATGAGGAAAATAATAGGTTAAAGGGGTTGTACAGGACTCCCCCCCCCCTAAATAGCTTCCTTTACCTCAGTGCAGTCCTCCTTCACTTACCTCATCCTTCCATTTTGCTTTTAAATGTCCTTATTTCTTCTGAGAAATCCTCACTTCCTGTTCTTCTGTAACTCACCACCATAATGCAAGGCTTTCTCCCTGGCGTTGAGAAAGCCTTTTGTGGGGGAAGGGGGCGAGCAGGCAAGGCAGGACACTCTCGTCTTTGCAGATAGAGAAAGGAGCTGTGTGTTAGTGGGTGTCCTGACACTCCATGCTGCCCCCTCCCCCTTCAAGAGGCTTTCTCCACACCAGGTAGAAAGCCTTGTATTACTGTGTGGAGTTACAGACAGAAGAACAGAAAGTGAGGATTTCTCAGCAAAAATAAGGACATTTAAAAGCAAAATGGAAGGATGAGGTAAGTGAAGGAGGACTGCACTAAGGTAAAGGAAGCTATTTAGGGAAAAAACATTTTTCCTTTACAACCCCTTTAAATAATAAATAGTACAGTGTTAAAGCATAAAATATCATAGTACTTTGACTTTCTGTTGGAAAGTACTCCCACAGGTATAGTGTTATCATCACATTGGGCCTGTTACTGACACATATGTGACTGAAATTACTAAACAAATTTCCTGCTCTCGGTACTGACAGTTTGACCAAAAAAAAAGGGTAAATGGAAAGATAAATACCATATATACATCTTTCTGTCCATGGTTGCGCCACCCTATGACATGCTAAATACTATATGCTGTTTCATAGGCTATTAGCTCAGGAAAGAGATTATACAAAAGTACGGTGATCAAAATGTTACCTTCAATAGCTCAAAAATAAACGTCTTCCAGTATCTCTCTGTACTGGCCCTTCCAAAGTTTGAGTGTCACTAGTGTACATTTATTGTATACAGCTAGGCTGTAGCCAGCTTGAGCTCAGATTGGTATTGTTATCTGAGTCACTGAGTTTCCCCTATTCCAAGGTTATTGTTTACTTCTGCCTGCTCCGGTGCAATGTTCTCCAGTTGACTTGATAGAGCAAGAAGATACAATGTAATGGGTAATGTATATTTATTTCACTCATACCCAGGGGTCTCCAAACTATGGCCCTCCAGTTGTTCAGGAACTACATTTCCCATCATGCCTAGTCATGTCTTTGAACGTCAGAGCTTTACAATGCCTCGTGGGACCTATAGTTCTGCAACAGCTGGAGAGCCATAGTTTCGAGATCCCTGCTCTAACCTATCACTAGGAAGTTTACAGCAAGTTGGTTTGGGAAATAAAATAAGTATTCAGAAAGTTCTAGCAGGGTTCTTTCCATGGAGAGGATGTTACTGAAGAGAGGATCCTTTGCCAACCAGGTCTTGTCTGAAGGGGATGTAGTTGAAGAAGATGCCCTTTGCTTCCCAGGTCAACTGCCAGTCTGTCATTCCGGAGCCAAGTCCCCATGATTGGGAACGGGGCCAAAGCTAGGGCTTGGAAGACAGTAAAGTAGCTATCAAAGGGGAACACTTTCACTGTTGCTTAGTCCATTGCCAGTTTTCAGCTTAAAGGCACGCAGATTAAAATTTCTGGCCTTGGCTTAAAGGCATACACTAGCCCGTGAGAAAGGCTAAAGTCTTTTTTTTTATTGAAGAGAAAACGTTGTCACCCCCTAACCTTCTCTCCCTGGGACAAGGGGGCAAATAAAATCCACAAGAAGAGATTGACAGAGTGGATCTGTCATTTGGTCTCCATCAGTGGGTGGGTTAGTGTGTTGGGGAAGCAGTAAGTCAATGCATAACAGAAAGGCTAGGAGGGCCTGAAAAGTTCAGACACTCCTTTGGGTTCAATGCTACATCTTTTTATTACAGAAGCACCCTCAGACAGATCCTGGACACATTTTGGGAGTGACACATACAAAACAGATGGTAGGTTTCATTTTGCCTGTTTGTTTTTCATCTGGACTGCAAAGCTAACCTCCAGATACCAGAGGACTTGTCTTCCTTTTGTAAGCAAGTTCAGCTTCCACTGATCTCTGTACCAGAAAACTCTGGACTCTAGTCCTCAAGATTAGAGATTACACAAGTGACTGCTGAACAACCCTGTGTTCTACTATCTAAAAAACTGCAAAGCTGAAACTGACCTACAATGAAGAACTTATTTTTAGCATCCCCCATGGGCCCCCTGGAGCAATATCCCATTCTTTCTAAATTATAATTCACCCCAGAGTGTGGCTCTTCTTGAAGCAAAGTGGCATCCACAAGTGCAGTGAAGGTAAAGGGAGGTTTATTCAAACATGCATATACTGTACAGCCGTGAGAATGCCTTGAATAGCACAACATGTGCCAATAAATTCTTAATGCCATATGTGGCTCTTTGAACAAACTTCCTGTTTGCTTTACTACATTTGTCAATCCTATGTTATTTAAAAGAAGTGCCATACTCAGGGGCGAATTATAAGAAGGTATGAATGGGTGCTTGCTCTATGGGGCTTTTGGGGATACCTAAAATGTTCTTAACCCTTTACTAAGTAAATTTAAAGGGGATGTAAACCTTCGTGTTTTTTCACCTTAATGGATCCTATGCTTTAAGGTGAAAAAGCACATTGCAGTCACCGGCCCTCCTGAGCCCCCGGTTTTACTCACCTGAGCCCCGAATTTTCGAGGGAGTGATCCTGCATCGTTGTCCCCATGGCTGATCAACTCTTCATTGGATAGATCGATATCGCAGCCATTGGCTCCCGCTGCTGTCAGGACGTGGCCCGCTGGGGGCGGGGCCGAGTCATACAATCAGAGGCTATGGACCCTGATTGTATGGCACAGGAGCCCGTCCGCAATGTAATCCCCTTGGGAGAGAGCTTCCCAAAGGAGGTTAGCTCTTGCGGGAAGGAGCCACGAGAGCTGCTGTGGGACCCCAGAAGAGGACGATCAGGGCCACTCTGTGCAAAAATAACTGAACAGTGGAGGTTAGTATGATATGTTTGTTATTTAAAACAAATCTAAGCTTTAGTGTCACTTTAAGCTTCAGACAGCAGAGCATAGTGGGTCAGCAGTCACTTTGTGTAGTAGGGTGTCACCTCTAACCATGAAGACCAAAGTCAGGGGATCATGCCTGGTCCTCCACTGGGTGATCATGAATGTGATTGTCTAAGAGAGTTTGACACCAATAGCTTGATCCTATTGGCTCAAGGGGTGATAAAATGTGTTATTCACTGTATCATTCCGGTATCTGTATCAGTGAAAACTGATGTTGCTCACAGAAGAAAGGCAAATGCTCTGGTGTCCTGAGGCTAACTGTGCAACCAAGGTGAAAAAGACAGACAGGCAGAAAAGAAACCGCCAGAGTTTTCATTTACTTGCATGGTTCCTTAATTCAGGTTAGCATATCTGTGGAGTTAGGGTGATCTGAAGGGGTGGACGCTCTCTGTTTCCCCAAGTGACAGTCCTTTCTTTGTGCATTGGTACGCCACTTCATTCTCTGTTTTCAAAGAGAAAGGGGAGGGCTTGAACTGTTGTAAATAATCTGGATTAAAAAACAGCGTGCACAAAATTAAGTGCTCCTAACCTCCACTTAAATGTACATTCCAGTAAACATGAAAATGTATCAGTAAGTTGATAATTTTTCCAATTTGCAACACAGTTGCTTATCGGGATGGCAAATAAATTGCAAGGAATACAGAACATAACTAGAAGGATAACTTGCAAATGTGTGTATGTAATGCAGTATTAAAAATGAAATAGTAAACATACAAAAAGTTACTTTTTTGTGAACCTACGGCCAAGTAATAGGCATTTACTGTAATTATTTATATGTATTTCTAACAAGCAGTAAACAAACTTTAATTGGAAGACTCACTAACCTCCTTAGTTAGAAGCACTGTGGTGCAAATTGTTCTCAAACTTTGCAACAGAAGCACTAAAGTTCTTGTCTCAACTTACCCTTAACCCCTTCCCAGACCCCCCACCTCCCCACACACACACTCTTCCCTCATAGTTATGACTCAGCAGCTTAATCTTATCTTCTCCGCCTTCCCATCAGTGACTTGGTAGCTCATACAAAATAAAGTTATAGTAAATTGGTTAACCTGACATGAGCACACTTCCAAAACTTCTTCAATAGCCCTGGCAGTTAGCAGTGTGATCTATGAAAACTTTGACCCAAGGCTTGAAAATGGCAAACTCAACATTTGCTCCATCTACCAAGCATTTCTACTCGGCACCTAGTAAGCCATCTTCCCGTCACCAATTTTCTTTCCTCAATCCTTTTTGCCCTCCTTATGATGAATTATAAAAAAGACTGTAATAGTAATTTTATGCTAAACAAAAGCATAATTAAGCACTTAATATGAAAACCTAGTTATACCATGCAATTATAAAAGTAACGCTATCTGCCCACATAAAGGAGATAAATGGCACGAGACTGGCATAGCTGATGTTATCTCAAATTATTTTTTGTCAAATTTATTTTTAATACTCCCTGTTAAACGTTTTGTATCCCTCGCCTGCAATAAAATACATTAAAAACGCTCCTTAATCTGCTTTATATTGGTATTGTTTTATGGATCACTACTATGTGTCCTTTCTAAGCAGGGCAGAAAAATGATACTGTTGTTTTAGAATATTAAACATGGTAAATGATGCAGTAAGTCAGTAAGGAATCAGAAGTGGCTGGTAAGGAGATACTTACTCAATAAATATAGCATTGTTTTATGATGGCAGGGGGTCCTTAGGAGCTAAGGGAGTGTAACATGAAATCATTTTTTCCATATTTTAGGCCACTTATACTTATCTCTGAACAGTCTGCAGGTGGCCTAGGCCTAGAGGGACTAATAGGTCCTTCAGTATAACAGATGGTAAGATATTGTATCTACCTCTCTCAAATTAGTCTTGTGCTGGGAACTGCTACTAATCTCATCCAATGTTGACAGTGGCACTTCTGTGTTACTTTGGATGCTTGGCTCTCCACTATTGAACAAGTTGGGAAACCATGTGAGCTCCATAGGACCAAGCATTGCCTAAAGTTAGGTATAAGAGAAATTGGGTTTTTAGTTGACTCAAGTTTTTGAGAACATCGAAAGATGTCAGCGAAAATTAACCATTTTGGTCTTATGCATTAGACTCCAAAGGGATATTGAAATTACGTTTTTTTTTTTTTTTTTCATTTTTTTGTGCCCTACCTTCTAATTTTCATCTCAAGTGGCTGGAACATTTTTGGAATTTTTGACAATGTTTGTTGCTTTTCACCTAGAACTTTAAAGATAGGTTCACGTATACCTGTGTCCACTTTTGTCGATTTTTGATGTCTATTTTTATTGTGCGCTGTGGTGCAGTTTTAGTGGATGTTGTGTTTCAACACACGCATTGCACTCTGAAAGTAAAAGTTTGGACTTCAAACATTAATGCTCACCTCTATGCTGCAGCTTTGGTGAGATGCTGCAGCTTTCCCACTTAGGCTCTGAGCCTGAGAACTGAGCAATCACATCACGGCTGATTGCTCATCTCTTGGTCTGATTGGAGTGGAGAGGGATGACTGTTAATCTCCACTCTCCATTCTGCTTCTCCAGCACTGGGCAGGGGAAAGGGCAGGCGCAGTTGGCTCAGTTTCTTAGCTGTGCACTGAGTTTGGGAGCCAGCTGTCAAGCACTCAGTCTGGTGGTTCCCAACAATATTGTTGGGTCCTTTCAGAGCCTTGAGCAGTGTTGAGCGGAATACGCCATATTCAATTTCGCGATATTTCACGAATATATAGAAGAATATTCGTGAAATATTCGTTAATATCGAATATTCGTGATATTTTATAAAAAAAAACATTTTGCGAAATTTCGCTAATGCGAAATTCTCGTCCGCGCATGAAATCACGTCGCAACTAGTCAATGTAAACGACGTATACGTAAATTACGTCCAGCCCCATTCCCGAACGACTTATGCAAACGACGTAAACGACGTACAATTTGACGCTGTCCTGACGTCCATACTTAACATTGGCTGCGCCTCATATAGCAGGGGTAACTTTACGCCGGACTAACGCTTATGCAAACGATGTAAACTACGACGCCCGGGTGCAAGTACGTTCGAGAATCAGCGTAACTCCCTAATTTACATATTTAACGTGTAAAACGACGGATGCGCCACCTAGCGGCCAGCGTAAATATGCAACTAATATACGACGATGTAACAGACTTACGCCGCTCGTATATTAGCTGAATTACGGTGTATCTTGTTTTCTGAATATCAAAAAAAGATACGCCGGCTATTCTTAGTATTTACGTGGCGTATCACTAAATACGCCGACTTAAATACTTTCTGAATCTGGCCCTTAGTGTCTGCTTCTATATCAGTGCTACGGTGCAGTGAACTTTTAGAAATATGACATGTTTGTTGTTTTTAGTGCATTGGGAAGCCTTTAAAAGCCTATATTAGTCTTATAAATTATCCTTATAAATTAGTTTTAATGCATTCTGTTGCATTTTGATGGTTTAACAACATGTATTGAAACATGTGCCTTAAAATGCATGTCAATGCACAAATTATTATTATTATTATTATTATATAGGATTTATATAGCGCCAACAGTTTGCGCAGAACTTTTACAACATCAGGGCAAACAGTACAGTTACAATACAATTCAATACAGGAGGGATCAGAGGGCCCTGCTCTTTAGACCTTACAATCTAGAAGGGAGGGTCAAGTGGAACAAAGGGTAGTAGCTGTGAGGGATGATCAGATGGAGAAAATTAAAATACAGTTGTTAGGTGTGGGTAGGACAGGCTTCTTTGAAGAGGAGGGTATTCAGGGATCGTCTTAAAGCTACTAGAGTAGAAGATAGACGGACAGATTGGGGTAAGTTCCATAGGCTTGGAGAGTCTCTGGAAAAGTCCTGGAGACAAGCATGGGAGGCGATGTGAGAGCTAGAGAGCAGGAGGTCCTGAGAAGATCGAAGAGAACGATTAGGTTGGTATTTTAAGATCAGGTCAGTGATGTACCTGGGTGCAGAGTTGTGGAAGGCTTTGTAGGTAGCTGTTAGTATTTTGAATTTAATTTCTTGCGTGAGCTTCAGAAGCCAGTGGAGGGATTGACAGAGAGGAGTAGCAGAGACAGAGTGGTTGGTAAGGTAGATGAGTCTGGCAGCAGCATTCATGATGGACTGAAGGGGGGATAGAGTGTGCAGAGGTAAGCCAATGAGAAGAGAGTTGCAGTAATCGAGGCGAGAGATGACCAGGGAGTGAATTAAGAGCTTTGTTGTGTCATTGGTTAGAAAGGGACGTATTTTGGAGATATTGCAGAGGTTGAGGCAGCAAGATTTGGACAGTTTTGGATGTGGGGCTTAAAGCAGAGTTTAGAGTCCAGGGCTACTCCTGGGACCTTGGCATGTGGGGATGGGCTGATAGTTGTGCCATCTATTTTGAATGAAATTAAATGCAGGTTGATGCATGAAATGCACCTGCCTAACACTACCAAAAAAATACACCTCTATGCATAGGCAAATATTTAAATGAGCCATGAAAGTTTGTGCAATACCCACCAAACCATATATTATATGAAAGCATAGAACCTGTAGAATATGTACATTTTATGATATTTGTGCAAATGTTTATTTGCAATAGTTTCTATAAAAATACAATGAAACCAATAGTAACACACTCAAATACAACATAACTTCCTAATAAATCTTAAAAGATACATTTGTAAAAAAAAAAAATAGAACATGTGCAATTATGGGATAGGGTGAAATGCTCAGTGTACAAAATTAAATAAACGACTACAAACCTTGGTTGGCTTCATGCCTGTTCTGTGTGGTACCACATTCAAAGTTAATGGGCCACCTTAATGCAATTCATGTTAATACCCAAAGTGCACATTTTACCAAGTATTACTGAAACACACACTAATGCATGTAACGTGTTGGAGGGCCACACATGTTGAATGGTACACCAATGTACTAAATACAGTAGTGGACAATGCACCAGCACTGGAGCACATCACAACACATATTGTGGTGTACTGCACTGCAAAGAAGGGTCACATACGTGTTTTGCCTATGTTGCTGTGTGTGGTGACCGGTCCCCTTTATGGAAATAATACAGGGACAGTGGGACTAATACTCGTGATGTATCCTATGAGATGGGTAAAGTGACCAAAGACACAGACTCCCCAATATCCTCCTCTGCAGCCACCCAGAACAGTACTGAGCACATACGGCCCCCCAGATACTCTATATAAACAGAAAGTCGATTTTTTTTTACAAGCATGATTCACCAAAGCAGCAGAATTTAGTTTTGTTCAAATCTATTTTCTCCTTCCTACCTAAAAAACTAAAAGGTGTTTGCTATAAATAGGCAATAAGCATGACATGACAAAAGGCCACTTTGGACAATGATATGGCACCCATAGAGGTAGGCAAATGCCAATTTGACTGGGTAAGTTAGAAATCTGCCACAGTCGCTACTTCCCCTTTTCAAGGCAAGATTATCAGTGCCAGCAGCATGACAATCCCATCTCTGCCTTTTACTATGCATTCAGTTTTTCAAAATGTTTTAGGCTGAAACTTTATGGGCGCTCACAGACAGAAGTTGGCACAAAGACAGGTCAGGCTTTGTCCGAGTACAAAATTTCACGGGGTGCTGTATGTATGACCCTAGTGTAGCACTACCCCATTCAGGAGCCGTTGAGTGTAAGTGGGATCGGCATGTTGTGTTACCTGGCAGGTGTCTAGGGGTGATACTTGTGAGTTGAGGAGAAGAGAGCGAATGTCCAGTCTTTAGTTGGGTTTTCTTCATTGCTTTATTCCAAGGCCCAACATGACCTTCATCAACATAGTACAGCATAGGAAAAAGGTTGATGAGAAGAGAGAGAGAGCTTGAGTATCAGGCCTTGGATATCGAAAGGTGAGAGAGCAATCTTACTCTCAGCAGTGATAAACTTAGTTTGTCGCCACTCCAATTGGAATGGGTAAAGTGCCCCTGGACAGGTCTCTGCCACAGGCCTGGCAGCCGTAACGTTACTTGCAAATGCTGGGAGGACCAGGCCTCTGCCACAGGCCTGGCTCAGGCCTCTGCCACAGGCCTAGTACTTGGATGAGCATGAAATTGAAATGAGCTAGTCCTCCCAATAGATTTAGTTAGAGTCCCTGGATCCCCGATGGTTCGTTCAAGCCCTATTGGATCACCTGCCTGCGGGTTCTCCTCAAGCCGATCCCCTACCGTACAGCTTCCACCTTGGGATCCTTTTAGGAAAGGTTTGGGACCCAGCAGCTTCTGGGATCCCTCTCCATGTTAGAGTGAAGCTCTGCATGGTGCGCAACTTCGGCCAGGTAGGCCACGGCTGCGGGGTCCATGGATGCGCGCACCCTGAAGGTGGATGCCGCACCTGGAACTTGGACCCCGCAGAAACAAGAACGGCCCCCAGGCCAAGAAGGCTGCCCCAGATATAGCCTCCCTCAGCATGCCCTGGCAGGGCAACCAACCCCTCTGATTGGCTGCTGAGAAAAACAAGTCTGCCAGAACCCCTCTAGCGCCAACTGCCGCCCAGGGGTGAACACACACCCCTGGAGCGCAGACCGGCCCACAGGACAGTTCTGGAACTTCCAGTAGCCCAAATTTGACAAATTGCGAATGGGAGCCATGTAACTCTCCCATTCCCCACTAACTTAAGCGTAACGCCCCTACAAAAAGTAAGGGGGCGCTACACTAGCCATAAACTTGTTTATTTTTATTGTCATAGACCCTTCAATCTTACCATTTTTACTTTGGTTAAACAAAGTAATATTGAACTGTTTCAAAATCAATTGCTCAACACTTCTAATTACCAGTATTTTCTAAACTTTGGTGAAATATCAGGGCCTAAGCAGATCCCTGATATCTCACTTTTGAGATAGAAAAGGGACAGAGGACAGAGACTCTCCAGCTCCTTTCTCTGCAGCCTCAGCTGCAGTGGACAGTGAATGAAGTGAAAGGGTTCTGTGCTGAACGGCTACCCGCTCATTCACAAACTAACAAGCTCTTAGGATAGCTGTTAGTGTAGGCAAAGTTATTTTAGCTCAGGGCTAAGCCTAAACTGGAAATATGGATTAGGATTTAGTGACTCAGGGCTTGATGACTCATCCTAGCAGCCTCTCTGGTGCCCTCCCTGTCTTCTGGGACATTGGAGAATGTTCCAGACATAGTGGGTGGATGTTAGTAGGAGCTTATTGGAATATTTATGAGGACCCCAGCCAATCCCCACTCAGTAAAGGACAGGCAGGGGACAAGCCACCTCATAAATAGGTACGAGTCATTCCAGCAGGGGAACTCAGGTGAACGATGAAGAAGAAGAAGTGCTGAGGAGGCTGGTGGTGGAACTTAAGGATGCCCCCTTGTCTGGGTGGGGGGGGGGACCTTGGGCTGGGGCTGAAGTGTTGGACAGATCCTGCAAGACACACAGAAAAAGGCTTTCCTGGAGGTATGGGAGCAAGGGGAGAGGACAGCAGGAGCAGGTAAGCACATCTGGGAGGGATGGTGAGTGTCAAACTGTGGGGAGAAGTTAGCCTGAAGGTCTAGAAAAGGGGCAGTTGAAGCAAGGTGGGTTTTCAGTGCCTTAAAGGGGTAGTTCCCCCAAAAACCTTTTTTTTAACATTTATTCAGGCTCGTTATGTCAAGGGGAATCAGGTTTTTTTTTTTTAGAAATGAAGCCGTACTTACCGTTTTACAGATGCATCGTCTCCGACGCTTCCGGGTATGGGCTCCGGGTCTAGGCGTGCCTATTTGATTGACAGGCTTCCGAGGTCGGATACATCGCGTCACGATTTTCCGACAGTAGCCGAACGACGGTGCGCAGGCGCAGTATAGAGCCGCACCGTCGCTCGGCTTCTTTCGGCTACTCGTGACGCGATGTATGCGACCGTCGGAAGCCTGTCAATCAAATAGGCACGCCCAGACCAGACGATCATACCTGGAAGCGACGGAGACGATGCATCTGTAAAACGGTAAGTATTGCTTCGTTTCTAATAAAAAACTACCCGATTCCCCTTGACATAACGAGCCTCATGCAATGTTAAAAAAAGGTTTTTGGGGGAATTACCCCTTTAAGAGGTGGTGCTGGGATCAGTAGACACAGGAGTAATACAAGCTGGGCACTGTAATTCTGCTACACAACTAAGAGGCCTCTGGTTCCTGCCTGTAAAGGGCTATTGCCTAATAATCTGACTGAGTGACTGTCAGATCCTCACAGTGATCCAGCTGGGTTCTGCAAGCAAGTGAGTGCTGAAGGAAGAAGAGGAGCTGTAGATAGAGACTGTATATAGGAAGAGATGTCCCTGAAGTTGTTGTTGAAGTTAATTGGGCAGCCCATAAACCTCCCATCCCTATTGAAGTTATTACCCTCAATAAATAACAAAAACAAAGTCACGGAGTGTTCTCTATCTCAAGAGTGCCTGTGAAAATTTGGTGTGCCTGGCTGTGCAGTGTGTGGGATCCCCCTTTACTTGTGGCCCCTTTGGGGTTCACTACAAATAGTACCGGCGCCTTACAGGCCCCTTCTTCCCTCTCCATCCTGAAACTATCCCGCACAGGGGCTGGCAGAAGAGGAGAGGAGAGGAGAGGAGAGGAGGGGAAGCCAGAAGCACACAGGGTGGCCCGAGCAGCAGAAATTAGAGGAGCAAGGACAGGAGGGGCAGTGGGGCAGCACATACTGGCCCCGATCCCCTGGATCTTCCTCCAGTGGCAGCTGAATGCTGGTAGGGAGAGGAGAAGAAGCCTACTTTTAGCTGCTGCAGGAAGAAAATACAGAGTGATTCCAGTAAATACTGCCCTCGTCACCACTCCTGTCAAGGTTCCGGGGGGTCGGCAAGGAAGGATCATGGTCTACTTGTCACCTGCCTGAAATGAATAGGTAGATCACGATCAGAGGGTTGCTCATCCCCGAATTAGGGTGTGCCCAGGCACCACGGCGCACCCCGTGTACTTGCCTATGTTATCTGTGTTAGGGGTCAGTTAGAATCGAAAATACTTTTTTTTTAAAGAGCAAATGATGGTGTATCTCCAAACTGCTTAGTAATATTTTTTTAACCCCTTCAATACTGGGCACTTTCACCCTAGTCCTGCCCAGGCAATTTTTCAGCTTTCAGCACTGTCACATTTTAAATGACAATTGCGCGGTCATGCAACTCTGTACCCACATTTTTATAATTTTCTTCACACAAACAGAGCTTTCTATTGGTGCTATTTAATCGCCGCTGAGTTTTTTATTTTTACAAAAAAAAAAGAACAAAAAGTTTGAAAAAAAAGTTTTTATCAGTTTCTGTAAATGTTGTAAATAAGTATTTTTTCTCCTTCACTGATGTACACTTCCGTTATTGTTAGTGGCTATACCAGCTGCTAGCGACAATCACATGTAACATCTGGGAAGCTGGTTGTACTCAAGCTTTTTTTTTTTTTTTCATTTAAAACTGTACATTTATTATTTACAACTGTGAACACATATATAAATATAAAAAAGGCAACTAACATATGAGGAGTTCATGACATCCATTCTAATGTCTCCACTGCAAACCTATCAGTAAATTATTCTATGCCTAATGCAATACAAAGGCTGTCACGGGTGGCACAGCAATTGTTTACTACGTATTTCGTAAGGATCATTTCACTTCCTCAGGAATATACATAAGCTGACTGCATATATGTAACTGCATGCTAGGCTCAAAACCTTCAATTAAAAACATCCCTATAATGACAAGCAATCTAAGACCTGCAGCAAAACAAGTTTTAGAGTATAAGACATAATAGAGAGAAAGGAGTCACCGCTCCAGGTGGGATCACTAAATGGTTACAGGTGGTGCAGGATACCGAGGGTGCTGGCGGTGCACTAAGCAAAATGAAGACAAAGAAAAATGGATAGCCGCACTCCAAAACCTGATGGGTGGTCTTTTATTCAATAGACAGCATGTACAAAAATAGGGTCACAGCAGTAGAAACAAGGAACAGCCGACGCGTTTCGCACTGGATCAGTGCTTATTCATGGCTTAGCCATGAATAAGCACTGATCCAGTGCGAAACGCGTCGGCTGTTCCTTGTTTCTACTGCTGTGACCCTATTTTTGTACATGCTGTCTATTGAATAAAAGACCACCCATCAGGTTTTGGAGTGCGGCTATCCATTTTTCTTTGTCTATAAGACATAATACTGCCAACCCAGCCTGGCCATATGACAATGCTGTAGAATTCCTCTGTTAAAGAGGTAGCATTTGCCAAAGTCCCCCATATATGCATAGGTCTTACAGCTGATAGGTATACTTATCCTGTGTTCTGTCAGAATATCAAACCCATCAGATTAGGTAGCGGAAGTGATGTTCTGTCAGCTGCGCATGCGTTCCACCGCTACCAGGTTTCCTAATCTGACAGAACATCTGCAGTCAGAAGAAGGGGGCAGGGGACATTTTACTACAATCACCTAAATCTTGAATTTGGGAGCAATTTTAGAAATAAAGTGAGCGTATATAAATAAATATAGTATGTGGACATCTGCAATGCTGTTTTGATGTTACATTTTGAAGGAAGCTGGAAGCCAGAAGTAGGAAGGTGACAGAGGCCATGTGGGTACACCCCGCACTGCTCATCGCTTAACCTGTGGGCTTTTAAAATTAAACATCCAAACAGCATCACAGATGTCAACATACTGGGCCAGCTTCTCGTACTTTCGCGTTTTTTCTGCGTAGTGTAGCATAACCCATTTACGCTACGCCTCCGCACTTTTTACGGGCAAGTGCTGTATTCTCAAAGCAGTTCAAAAATGTAGGGAACGGGGAAACATAAAAGCACTCACATGTAGCCGACATCCGAAATAATTGAATCAAAAATAGAAAAATACTACATAGGGTAGTAGAGAGGCGGACTTTTTCAGGCAATCACAAGGACGTAAAGGTTAAGAAAAAATATTTTAAGTTTAATTACATATCATAAAATCCAAAAACAAAGAATAAAATATACAAAAATAGGGTATACAGAGTATACATGAGCAATATTAGCTTTCATCTCGCCTACGCGTTTCGCCTAGCGGCTTCTTCAGGGCGAGTTTGAGAGAGGGCTGATAGTATATAATTGCTAATTTCATACATCAAAAGAATTGCTATCCATCCGATTATATCGAAGATGAAGAAATAAGTATCCGTATGGCTTGTAAGAGCTCAATGCGGCAGACAAAGTGCTGCAGCACAGACTAAACCCCCCCGGGACACACGAGCAGCGCTGTATACTAAGGCTCCTGACTTGCTGGGCTGCCCTATATTGGACACTATAACCTGGTCTAGCCTACTTGATTGGATACAAACTCCTCCTTGGCTATGTTCCATGTTCACTGCTGTGATTAGTCCCGGGTCTGTTTTTTGATTTCTGGCTTTATTTCAGAATACATTTGTTCATCCTTATATGATGACTCGCTGCCAACCATAGGATACTTTTTTCGTGTATTTTGGTGTACTTTGTCTGCCGCATTGAGCTCTTACAAGCCATACGGATACTTATTTCTTCATCTTCGATATAATCGGATGGATAGCAATTCTTTTGATGTATGAAATTAGCAATTATATACTATCAGCCCTCTCTCAAACTCGCCCTGAAGTAGCCGCTAGGCGAAACGCGTAGGCGAGATGAAAGCTAATATTGCTCATGTATACTCTGTATACCCTGTTTTTGTATATTTTATTCTTTGTTTTTGGATTTTATGATATGTAATTAAACTTAAAATATTTTTTCTTAACCTTTACGTCCTTGTGATTGCCTGAAAAAGTCCGCCTCTCTACTACCCTATGTAGTATTTTTCTATTTTTGATTCGTATTCTCAAAGCACTTGCTCCGTAATTTGCGGCGGCGTAGCATAAATGGGCTGGCGTAAGGCCGCGTAATTCAAAGTAGGAAGGAGTGGGGCGTGCTGTATTTAAATTGCGCATACTCCATAGTACGCCGCAAATACATTGATTTTGACGTCAACGTAATTAACGCACAGCCCTATTCGCGACGAGTTACGTAAACGACATAAACGACGGAAAAACGCAGCGCTGTCCCGACGTCCATACTTAACATGGCGTAAGCCGGACCTATGCAAGGTTACCCCTCATATAGCAGGGGTAACCTTACACTTACGCAAACTACGACGACGGCGCGCAAATACGTTCGGGAATCGGCGTATCACGCTCATTTGTATATTCGACACAGAAATCGACGGGAACGCCACCTATCGGCCAGCGTAACATTACAACTTAGATCTGACGGTGTAAGTGACTTACGCAAGTCGGATCTAAGGAAAATCTATGCGTAACTGATTCTAAGAATCAGTTGCATAGATAGGAGTGCTCAGAAACAGAGATACGACAGTGTATCTGGAGATACACCGTCGTATCTCAGCTGAGAATCTGGCACCTTATATTTATTTATTTGCGCTCACTTTATTGGTAATATTACTCTCAAATCCAAGATGTAGCTGGGTGTAGTAAGATGTCTGCTGCCTTCTTCTGACTGGGGGTGTTCTGTCTGATTAGCAAACCTGGTAGCGCCGAAACGTGTGTGCAGCTGACAGAACGTCATTTCTGTAACATTATCTGACAGGGTCGTAGCATGCTAGCGACCCGGCCTGAAGCTACGTGACCGTGCCCGCGGGACCCGCGGACCCAATTACCGCCGGTGTCCCGTGATCGGGTCACAGGAGCTGAAGAAAGAGGAGAGGTGAGTGTAAACAAACCTTCCCCGTTATTCTCTGTGGATCGTCACTGATCATCTGTTCCCTGTCAAGGGGAACGACGATCAGTGAGGTCACACATCCAGGCATGCTACCCTACAGTTAGAAAAAACACATTAGGTCACACTTAACCCTTTTAGTGGTTAACCCCTTCACTGCCATTGTCATTTTCACAGTAATCAATGCATTTTTATAGCACTTTTCGCTGTGAAAATGACAATGGTCCCAAAAATGTGTCAAAAGTGTCAAATGTGTCCGCCATAATGTCACAGTCACGCTGACATTATGCTGATTGCACAGTCGGAAAACAATGCTGATTGCTGCCATTAGTAGTAAAAAAAATATATATTAATAAAAATGCAATAAAACTATTCCCTATTTTGTAAACACTATAGATTTTGCGCAAACTAATCAATAAACGCTTATTGCGATTTTTTTTACCAAAAATATGTAGAAGAATATGCATCGGCCTAAACTGAGGAATTTTTTTTTGTTTTATATCTTTTTTGGGGATATTTTTTATAGCAATAAGTAAAAAATATTGATTTTTTTCAAAATTTACGCTTTATTTTTGTTTATAGCGCAAAAAAACAACAACGCAGAGGTGATCAAATACCACCAAAAGAAAGCTCTATTTGTGGGAAGAAAAGGACGCCAATTTTGTTTGGAAACCATGTCACACAACCGCGCAATTGTCAGTTAAAGCGACACAGTGCCGAATCGCAAAAAGGGGCCAGGTCCTTAACCTGCATATTTGTCCGGGTCTTAACCGGTTAACCAGGTTCATAATTAGTGGCCCTGATTGCAGCTTTGATTAAGAAATATGTATGTGGAACACAGAGAACCTGGTGATGATCAAAATAAGGATATGTATACGCTGTAAGACTTATGTATGAGTGGCTTTTTTTTAATATATATCAATATTTTATTATTTTAAGCAAAATGAACAGGCATAGATAGATTGCAGACAAAGACACTAAAGGAAAAGGGGATTGAGACATGAGTAAGGGGATAACATATACTAGAGGGATAAGACATTGGAAATAACAGTCGAGTCACAAATAAATAAATACCTAAATTATTAGAAAGCAGTACAAGGCACTGTTAAAAGAACAACATCAGGTTGCACCCAAGTTGATCGATAGATCAACTTGGTACATTCAGCCTGCTCATACATGGTTCAAATGCTGCTAAACCAGCTGAGATTCGAACTGTCTATGGCTGGCCTAAACTTTACATAGTTACATAGTAGGTGAGGTTGAAAAAAGACACAAGTCCATCAAGTCCAACGTATGTGTGTGATTATATGTCAGTATTACATTGTATATCCCTGTATGTTGTGGTCGTTCAGGTGCTTGTCTAATAGTTTCTTGAAACCATTCATGCCCCCCCGCTGAGAATTCCACATCCTTGCCGCTCTTACAGTAAAGAATCCCCTACGTATGTAGCACTACCCCCGTAGGAGCTGTTGGTTTAGTTTTGGGCCTTTCACGTTACCTCAGTATTCATTGTCTAAGGGAAGAAAGTCTGTAAAGAACTCGAATGTCCACACAAGACTTAAAACCTTAAGCTGTTTTAATTTTATTTTAAATTGCAGGAAAGTAGAAGGATGAAGGGGGGGGGGGGGGACAGTACAGATCACTGAGTCCCAATAATCATTCACCACTTCCTCTAAAGTGGGTATTGCTCACCCGTATAGGCCCCTCTCACCTGGCGTAGTAGCCGAAATGATCAGCAACAGTCTCTGCCACAGACTGGTTATGAGCAAAATGAACAGTCCAGAATCCTCTGCCACAGGATTTTAACACCCGAACTTCCAGCCATACAGTCAAAGAGCCTTTTAAGCTGAGCCGGCGAGACAAGCTGTAGATCACCCTTAATAGGGTCACCAGGTCTATCCCGAGACATAAGCCTTCCGCTTAGTCTCCTCCTGGGCAGGTGCTCCCCTTGGGTCCTCCATTAAGTAGCTTCCTCTAGTAGATGGACA
Source organism: Rana kukunoris (assembly GCA_029574335.1). Taxonomy (NCBI): domain Eukaryota; kingdom Metazoa; phylum Chordata; class Amphibia; order Anura; family Ranidae; genus Rana; species Rana kukunoris. The sequence continues at coordinate 217,311,934 of CM056054.1, read as the reverse complement.
ACTCGGGCTCTCTTTGCAGTTGTAGGCCCCAGCCAGGATAGCTGGTCCTACTTGGTAGAAAGGCAGCCTTGGGCCAACGTGGCCCCGAGACTGAAAATCACAACGAATGTACCTCGCGCCAGGAGGGCTACGAGGCGAAGAGCCCCAAAATATGGCATCTGCCCCTTAAGTACCCTTCCCCGGCATGCCCAGCAGGAAGACCACTACCACTCAGCTATTCCTGGGAAAAGGCACCCACACCATAGCCTGCCCGTGTTCCAACATTGGCCTGTGGTGTTATCGCCACCTAGAGGCAACAGTGGGAAAATTCTTTCAGGCACAGCCACAGCTAGAACAGAGGCTGATTTAGTGTAAATCATTCAAGTCTGAGCCAACTATCTGCCCAGACATCCACTAAAATTAGCATAGTGCCTGATCAAATAGGAGCAGGGCGCAACACGTAGTTTAAGCTTAAACCTCTTTTCTTTAAATTTTAAAGAGTGGCCACATGTCTTGTTAAACTCCCTTTTGTGTGGTCACCAGTACGGTATTTGTAAATTTAAATCACATCCCCTCTCAAGCGTCTCTTCTCCAGAGAGAATAAGTTCAGTGCTCCCAACCTTTCTTCATAACTAATATCCTACAGACCCTTTATTAGCTTTGTTGCCCTTCTCTGTACTCGCTCCATTTCCAGTACATCCTTCCTGAGGACTAGTGCCCAGACCTGGACAGCATATTCCAGGTGCGGCCGGACCAAAGTCTTGTAGAGAGGGAAAATTATTGTTTTATCTCTGGAGTAAATCACCTTTTTAATGCATGCCAATATTCTGTTGGTTTTGCTTGCAGTAGCTTGGCATTGCATGCCATCATCTACTAGGACCCCCAGGTCCTTTTCCATCCTATATTTAACTTTTAATTTAAAAGTTGTGTCAATCCTTTTAAATCTTCAGCTTTCCTTAAAATAGCATCTGGTTCAACATCAACAAACCACCATAAGCGTGTTTGTGTATTATTGTGGTGAGACCTCGTGCTGAGATCTCGAGGGTGAGACCAGTTCCCCATTATCTTATCACTAGATGTTGACAGATATATTGTCTGATGTCACTGTGACTTTGCACTATCTCTGCCACTGTTATGGTTGAAGGAACATTTTTGTGTAACTACTTCCAAAAATGTATTAGTTTTATTGTTTTTTTTTTTTTTTAAATAAGTGGTGATCCTGCCATAAATGACTTTGTTTAGGCACTTGCCGTTAAAAGGTGACAACACATTGTCATTGTCTCACAAGTGTTCTCCTGTGTTGTGACCTTGTCAAACCTGTGACCTGTGTTGTGACCTTGTCAAATGGGCTGCTGATAGAGACTACGGCCCAGATTCACAAAGCCCTTACGCCGGCGTATCTCGAGATGCGCCGCGTAAGTGTATATATGCGCCGTACCCACAAAACTAGATACGCCTGAAAATAGGCTTCTTCCGACCGACGTAATGCTTCATTATAATGTATCACGCACACTTCCAGCCCACTTCAACCTACTTTGACTTACGTCAACGAATATACACTATGCCGGTGCAATGAGATGCGCTACGCCGGCATAAAGATGCCCCAAACTACGTGAATCCGGGCCTACAAGTTGCCATTTGAGCTTGTGATATTTATCTACTAGTCATGTGCATTCGTTTTTGTCCAAATGCAATTTCGTCTGAATTTCTGGGATTTTCGCTTTCGTTTTAACAAGCGTTAAAGAAGGCGCAGACTCTAAAATCCGAAAGATCCGAAATAAAAAAATGCTTTATTTTTGTATCCATTATATTTTCGTATCGAAGCAACAAGTGTTAATTTTGTCGACTAAAACATTTTAGTCAACTAAATGAATTCTATTTTAGTCAACTAAAATATGACTAAAACAATTGAGATTTACGACTAAAACTAAAATGGCATTTTAGTCAAAAGACTAATGCTGCGTACACACAACTGTTTTTCGGGTTCTAAAAAACAATGGGCCAGATTCAGAAAAAATTAGATTCCCGCAGAGTATCAGAGATACTCTACGCCGCCGTACTTTACCTGGCTCCAAAAATGTATTATGAAGACAGTGGGGCGTGCTGTATTTAAATTGCGCATACTCCATAGTACGCCGCAAATACATTGATTTCGACGTCAACGTAATTGACGCACAGCCCTATTCGCGACGAGTTACGTAAACGACATAAACGACGGAAAAACGCAGCGCTGTCCCGACGTCCATACTTAACATGGCGTAAGCCGGACCTATGCAAGGTTACCCCTCATATAGCAGGGGTAACCTTACACTTACGCAAACTACGACGACGGCGCGCAAATACGTTCGGGAATCGGCGTATCACGCTCATTTGTATATTCGACACAGAAATCGACGGGAACGCCACCTATCGGCCAGCGTAACATTACAACTTAGATCTGACGGTGTAAGTGACTTACGCAAGTCGGATCTAAGGAAAATCTATGCGTAACTGATTCTAAGAATCAGTCGCATAGATAGGAGTGCTCAGAAACAGAGATACGACAGTGTATCTGGAGATACACCGTCGTATCTCAGCTGAGAATCTGGCACCTTATATTTATTTATTTGCGCTCACTTTATTGGTAATATTACTCTCAAATCCAAGATGTAGCTGGGTGTAGTAAGATGTCTGCTGCCTTCTTCTGACTGGGGGTGTTCTGTCTGATTAGCAAACCTGGTAGCGCCGAAACGTGTGTGCAGCTGACAGAACGTCATTTCTGTAACATTATCTGACAGGGTCGTAGCATGCTAGCGACCCGGCCTGAAGCTACGTGACCGTGCCCGCGGGACCCGCGGACCCAATTACCGCCGGTGTCCCGTGATCGGGTCACAGGAGCTGAAGAAAGAGGAGAGGTGAGTGTAAACAAACCTTCCCCGTTATTCTCTGTGGATCGTCACTGATCATCTGTTCCCTGTCAAGGGGAACGACGATCAGTGAGGTCACACATCCAGGCATGCTACCCTACAGTTAGAAAAAACACAATTAGGTCACACTTAACCCTTTTAGTGGTTAACCCCTTCACTGCCATTGTCATTTTCACAGTAATCAATGCATTTTTATAGCACTTTTCGCTGTGAAAATGACAATGGTCCCAAAAATGTGTCAAAAGTGTCAAATGTGTCCGCCATAATGTCACAGTCACGCTGACATTATGCTGATTGCACAGTCGGAAAACAATGCTGATTGCTGCCATTAGTAGTAAAAAAAATATATATTAATAAAAATGCAATAAAACTATTCCCTATTTTGTAAACACTATAGATTTTGCGCAAACTAATCAATAAACGCTTATTGCGATTTTTTTTACCAAAAATATGTAGAAGAATATGCATCGGCCTAAACTGAGGAATTTTTTTTTGTTTTATATCTTTTTTGGGGATATTTTTTATAGCAATAAGTAAAAAATATTGATTTTTTTCAAAATTTACGCTTTATTTTTGTTTATAGCGCAAAAAAAAAACAACGCAGAGGTGATCAAATACCACCAAAAGAAAGCTCTATTTGTGGGAAGAAAAGGACGCCAATTTTGTTTGGAAACCATGTCACACAACCGCGCAATTGTCAGTTAAAGCGACACAGTGCCGAATCGCAAAAAGGGGCCAGGTCCTTAACCTGCATATTTGTCCGGGTCTTAACCGGTTAACCAGGTTCATAATTAGTGGCCCTGATTGCAGCTTTGATTAAGAAATATGTATGTGGAACACAGAGAACCTGGTGATGATCAAAATAAGGATATGTATACGCTGTAAGACTTATGTATGAGTGGCTTTTTTTTAATATATATCAATATTTTATTATTTTAAGCAAAATGAACAGGCATAGATAGATTGCAGACAAAGACACTAAAGGAAAAGGGGATTGAGACATGAGTAAGGGGATAACATATACTAGAGGGATAAGACATTGGAAATAACAGTCGAGTCACAAATAAATAAATACCTAAATTATTAGAAAGCAGTACAAGGCACTGTTAAAAGAACAACATCAGGTTGCACCCAAGTTGATCGATAGATCAACTTGGTACATTCAGCCTGCTCATACATGGTTCAAATGCTGCTAAACCAGCTGAGATTCGAACTGTCTATGGCTGGCCTAAACTTTACATAGTTACATAGTAGGTGAGGTTGAAAAAAGACACAAGTCCATCAAGTCCAACCTATGTGTGTGATTATATGTCAGTATTACATTGTATATCCCTGTATGTTGTGGTCGTTCAGGTGCTTGTCTAATAGTTTCTTGAAACCATTCATGCCCCCCCGCTGAGAATTCCACATCCTTGCCGCTCTTACAGTAAAGAATCCCCTACGTATGTAGCACTACCCCCGTAGGAGCTGTTGGTTTAGTTTTGGGCCTTTCACGTTACCTCAGTATTCATTGTCTAAGGGAAGAAAGTCTGTAAAGAACTCGAATGTCCACACAAGACTTAAAACCTTAAGCTGTTTTAATTTTATTTTAAATTGCAGGAAAGTAGAAGGATGAAGGGGGGGGGGGGACAGTACAGATCACTGAGTCCCAATAATCATTCACCACTTCCTCTAAAGTGGGTATTGCTCACCCGTATAGGCCCCTCTCACCTGGCGTAGTAGCCGAAATGATCAGCAACAGTCTCTGCCACAGACTGGTTATGAGCAAAATGAACAGTCCAGAATCCTCTGCCACAGGATTTTAACACCCGAACTTCCAGCCATACAGTCAAAGAGCCTTTTAAGCTGAGCCGGCGAGACAAGCTGTAGATCACCCTTAATAGGGTCACCAGGTCTATCCCGAGACATAAGCCTTCCGCTTAGTCTCCTCCTGGGCAGGTGCTCCCCTTGGGTCCTCCATTAAGTAGCTTCCTCTAGTAGATGGACAACTCGGGCTCTCTTTGCAGTTGTAGGCCCCAGCCAGGATAGCTGGTCCTACTTGGTAGAAAGGCAGCCTTGGGCCAACGTGGCCCCGAGACTGAAAATCACAACGAATGTACCTCGCGCCAGGAGGGCTACGAGGCGAAGAGCCCCAAAATATGGCATCTGCCCCTTAAGTACCCTTCCCCGGCATGCCCAGCAGGAAGACCACTACCACTCAGCTATTCCTGGGAAAAGGCACCCACACCATAGCCTGCCCGTGTTCCAACATTGGCCTGTGGTGTTATCCCCACCTAGAGGCAACAGTGGGAAAATTCTTTCAGGCACAGCCACAGCTAGAACAGAGGCTGATTTAGTGTAAATCATTCAAGTCTGAGCCAACTATCTGCCCAGACACCCACTAAAATTAGCATAGTGCCTGATCAAATAGGAGCAGGGCGCAACACGTAGTTTAAGCTTAAACCTCTTTTCTTTAAATTTTAAAGAGTGGCCACATGTCTTGTTAAACTCCCTTCCGCGAAAAAAGTTTTATCCCTATTGTGTGGTCACCAGTACGGTATTTGTAAATTTAAATCACATCCCCTCTCAAGCGTCTCTTCTCCAGAGAGAATAAGTTCAGTGCTCCCAACCTTTCTTCATAACTAATATCCTACAGACCCTTTATTAGCTTTGTTGCCCTTCTCTGTACTCGCTCCATTTCCAGTACATCCTTCCTGAGGACTAGTGCCCAGACCTGGACAGCATATTCCAGGTGCGGCCGGACCAGAGTCTTGTAGAGAGGGAAAATTATTGTTTTATCTCTGGAGTAAATCACCTTTTTAATGCATGCCAATATTCTGTTGGTTTTGCTTGCAGTAGCTTGGCATTGCATGCCATCATCTACTAGGACCCCCAGGTCCTTTTCCATCCTATATTTAACTTTTAATTTAAAAGTTGTGTCAATCCTTTTAAATCTTCAGCTTTCCTTAAAATAGCATCTGGTTCAACATCAACAAACCACCATAAGCGTGTTTGTGTATTATTGTGGTGAGACCTCGTGCTGAGATCTCGAGGGTGAGACCAGTTCCCCATTATCTTATCACTAGATGTTGACAGATATATTGTCTGATGTCACTGTGACTTTGCACTATCTCTGCCACTGTTATGGTTGAAGGAACATTTTTGTGTAACTACTTCCAAAAATGTATTAGTTTTATTGTTTTTTTTTTTTTTTAAATAAGTGGTGATCCTGCCATAAATGACTTTGTTTAGGCACTTGCCGTTAAAAGGTGACAACACATTGTCATTGTCTCACAAGTGTTCTCCTGTGTTGTGACCTTGTGAAACCTGTGACCTGTGTTGTGACCTTGTCAAATGGGCTGCTGATAGAGACTACGGCCCAGATTCACAAAGCCCTTACGCCGGCGTATCTCGAGATGCGCCGCGTAAGTGTATATATGCGCCGTACCCACAAAACTAGATACGCCTGAAAATAGGCTTCTTCCGACCGACGTAATGCTTCATTATAATGTATCACGCCCACTTCCAGCCCACTTCAACCTACTTTGACTTACGTCGACGAATATACGCTATGCCGGTGCAATGAGATGCGCTACGCCGGCATAAAGATGCCCCAAACTACGTGAATCCGGGCCTACAAGTTGCCATTTGAGCTTGTGATATTTATCTACTAGTCATGTGCATTCATTTTTGTCCAAATGCAATTTCGTCTGAATTTCTGGGATTTTCGCTTTCGTTTTAACAAGCGTTAAAGAAGGCGCAGACTCTAAAATCCGAAAGATCCGAAATAAAAAAATGCTTTATTTTTGTATCCATTATATTTTCGTATCGAAGCAACAAGTGTTAATTTTGTCGACTAAAACATTTTAGTCAACTAAATGAATTCTATTTTAGTCAACTAAAATATGACTAAAACAATTGAGATTTACGACTAAAACTAAAATGGCATTTTAGTCAAAAGACTAATGCTGCGTACACACAACTGTTTTTCGGGTTCTAAAAAACAACGGGCCAGATTCAGAAAGAATTAGATTCCCGCAGAGTATCAGAGATACTCTACGCCGCCGTACTTTACCTGGCTCCAAAAATGTATTATGAAGACAAAGAAAAATGGATAGCCGCACTCCAAAACCTGATGGGTGGTCTTTTATTCAATAGACAGTATGTACAAAAATGTTCCTTGTTTCCACTGCTGTGACCCTATTTTTGTACATGCTGTCTATTGAATAAAAGACCACCCATCAGGTTTTGGAGTGCGGCTATCCATTTTTCTTTGTCTTCATTTTGCTAAGTGCACCGCCAGCACCCTCGGTATCCTGCACCACCTGTAACCATTTAGTGATCCCACCTGGAGCGGTGACTCCTTTCTCTCTATCGTTTCTCAAAAATGTATTATATTGCAGCTTACCAATCATTAGACATAGGGCCAGATTCAGGTAGATCAGAGCATCTTTGCTCTGGAGTAACGCTTCTCATTTACGTTACTCTGCCGAAATTTTAGGAGCAAGTGCTGTTATTCATGAAGCACTTGCTCCTAAAGTTGCGGCAGCGCATCGCAAATGAGCCGGCGGAATTCAAATTGGGCGGGTACGGGGCGTGTAGTATTCAAACTAAGCGCGATCCCGCGGCGAACGTACTGCGCATGCGTCGACTGTCAATGCATCCCAGTGCGCATGCTCCAAATTCTGTCAGTGAACGTCAATGACGTCACATCCCCATTCATGAATGTTTTACGCAAGTGACGCGATTTGTTTTTTTTCCGACGCGATGACGACGCCTATACTTAACATAGGATACTCCACTAGGGGGCTGCTTTATCTATACGCCGCGTATCGCTTCCGGAAACGTCGTAAAGTCACTGCGTCGCGCCCGAAAAAGATCGTGAATTGCCGATTCCCGCTCATTAACATATTTTTTGAGCGTAAATCGGCGGGAACGCCCCCGGCGCCATTTTTAAGTTGAAGTAACGATGCGATGGCGAAATTCAATTGCGCCGATCGCATCGGAACTCCAACCCGGCGTTTCTTGTTTTCTGGTTACAGAAAACAAAAACGCCGGCTTAAAAAGACAGTTAGGCTGGCGGATCCATTGATCCGCCAGCCTAACTCTACCTGAATCTGGCCCATAGTGGCTGCACTAGTCTTCATTTTGTAGGCTTTTCACCTGGTGATCTGGCCAGTAACACACCTCCTGTATTGGAGTACAGAAGACAGCAACATTGTCAGCCTTGGCAGGAAGGTAGGGCCAGATTCAGGTACGAGTTACGACGGCGTATCTCCAGATACTTTGTCGTAACTCTGAGTGAGCGACGTTGTATCTCTGCGCCTGATTCATAGAATCAGTTAGGCCCCGTACACACGACCGGTTTTCTCGACAGAATTCAGCAAGAAACTTGATGGGAGACGTATTCTGCCGAGAAAACCGGTCGTGTGTACACTTTTCGCCGAGAAACCCGTCGAGGAACTCGTCGAGCCAAAAAGAGAGCATGTTCTCTATTTCCTATTTGGGCAATGGGAAAATTTGGCTCGACTAATTTTTTGACAGCGAACAAGGAACTCGACGGGGAAAACGATGTGTTTCACCCGTCGAGTTTCTCGGTCGTCTGTACGCGGCCTTACGCATAGATTTGTCTTAGATCCGACCGGCGTAAGCCACTTACGCCGTCATATCTTAGTTGCATATTTACGCTGGACGCTAGGTGGCGTTTCCGACAATTTACGCGTTGAATATTCAAATGAGCTAGATACGCCGATTCACGAATGTACTTGCGGCCGGTCATATTTTTTTACGTCGTTTGCGTAAGCATAAGTCCGGCGTAAAGTTACCCCTGCTATATGAGGTGTACGTAATGTTAAGTATGGACGTCGGGACAGCGTAGAATTTTCCGTTGTTTATGTCGTTTGCGTAAAACGTTCACCAATAGGACTTTGCGTAAGTTACGTTCACGTCAAAACCAATGAGTATTTGCGGCGTAATTTTGAGCATGCGCACTGGGATACGTCCACGGCCGGCGAATGTGCAGTTTGTTTGGCGCGTCATTTACGTGGGGTCACGGTTAATTTCAATACAACACGCCCCCTACCTGCCTAATTTGAATTACACGCACTTACGCCGGCACATTTACGCTACGCCGCCGCAACTTACGGAGCAAGTGCTTTGTGAATACAGCACTTGCCTGTAAAAGTTGCGGAGGCGTAGCGTAAATAGGATACGCTACGCCCGCACAAAGATACACTCTTGTACCTAAATCTAGCCCGTAGTTTTTAACCTCCCTGGCGTTATGATTCTGTCTGGAATTTTGTACCAAAAGCGTTGCAATTGTTTTGCAAGGAAATGTGGTGTTATGTATTATAGGCCTGCAATTCTTAGTAAGTACTTACTTAAATCTATCTAAACAAGAGTCTAATAGGCATCCCGGGTATGATTTTTTTTTTTATTAAAAATTATAATATAATAAATAATTATAAAAAATTCTAACAAATAATAATATAATTATAGTAAAAATTATTCAATAATGTAATCAAATCAAAATCACTGAAATTTGCTCAGTTGCAGAATTTTTGCTGTCATAATTTTTTTTTTTTTATGACGAATTTCCCCACAAATCGATATCGCTAAATTCTTCAAGTGATTATAATTTATTATCGCTGTTTTTTAGCTGCTCTAAAACAATTTTTGCCATAAAGGGACACTTTTGGTTGCTATGGGCAATCTACAGTTTGCAGGGAGAAAGAAAAGTTTTTATTATATAAAAGGACATGTAGGTCACTGGGCAGACCACTAGGGACATGGGGGGTGTGTATTTTTTACATACAGTACTGTAATCTATAAGATTACAGTGTACTGTATGTAATGTGTTTGTTTACATTTTTGAATTTGGCGAGGTTCTCCGTCGATGTGCGTCGTAACGTCGCAGGGAACGGAGCTCGGCGGCACACGGGGACGCTGTGTGAATCGAGCGAGCACCCACTCGCTCACACAGCGGGGATGCATCGCTGGATCCACGGAGAAGGTAAGTAAACTGTCTCTGTGGATTCTGCGAGGCGAGCCTGTGTCTGACACGGGATCAACGATAGTAGCAGGAAATTTTTACCCCGTGTCAGACACGGGAAAAACGCCAGGGAGGTTAAATGCACTAGCAGACTTAAATACACTAATTGAATCCAAACTCAAGATAACACTTAATAATCAGTTACCGGTTGTTGTTTTTTTTTTTTTTTTAGGGTGAAGGTTTTGCTAAAATAAATAAAAAGTGAGTAATGTAAGCAGCCCTGCCAGTGTTAAATGGGTTGTCTCATCCCTGTAAACAAGAGAGCTTGTTCTTTTGAAAAGCAACAGCCCTGCTGGGTGGATCATCAGATGAAAATAGAAGAAGTTAAGCCTAAAAAGAAAATGAATGCAGACATCACATCTAAGAACTGGCACGCAGCAAAATAATGAATGTTTGCCTTTGTGTTTAATTTAGCAGAGTTCTACCCATTTAAAAGTCAGCAGCTACAAAAAGGTGTAGCTGCTGACTCCTAATAAACAGACACTCTCCTGTCCCACAGTCGCTAGGAGTGAAAGTGAGAGTTGGGTACCTGTGAAAACGAGGTACCTGCCCAAAATATGACATGTCAAATGTGGCATGTCCGGGGGTAAGGGTTTATTGAAGCGGAATGTTCAAGTTTGGGGTGGAACTCTGATTTAAGCTACTCTTATGGAAGGAAACCCTTCACAATTGGGGTTTTTCATCAACATGATCTGTATGTTGGTTTTTAGGAGGGCCAAGGAATGAGTAGCTGGAGATGGAGCAATCTAAATCTAATCATTTTATTATAACGAAATATCATAAAATTTCCCAAAGTATTTTGGGATACTGATGGACTCTTCACTAAAATAGGGCATTTCTATTGGTTTATTTGGGGAAAGACATGAAGGCAGAAGGATTGCACCCTCATAAATATAAAAGTCAACTATTTGGATGTGAAGAAGGAGAACCTGGTGTATGAAGTGATGCTACACTTGATAGAGGGGTGACAATCATTTATTGAAAATATAGGATGAACAAATCAAGCCAACGCATTTTGGAAGAAAATGCCTCCCCCTTCCTTAGGGCTAACATAAAAAAAAACAAAAAAAAACACAAACATAAAAAGTATACAATCAGTTTTTGTAATATATATGTCCCACTGGGACAAAAAAGGTACTGAAGTGACGTCATAGTCATACCAGTCAGGAAACAGCCCTGACTTCCTAAGGTGGACAGGAGGGATGGCTGCCTTGGGCACAAGGGTAGATTGCAGGGATGGGGGTTCCCTTTACCAATTGCTTCTGTTACCAGACTGACAGAATTAGTGACAGCAACATCATTGCTAACCCTAACCATCCATCACTGCTAACCTTGACCATCCATCCTCTCTCTGTCCTGTACATTTGGCCACCTTGATTGGTTGGGCCCAGGCAGGGCTGGGACAAGGGGTGGGAAGGAGGGGGAGGGTATCCTGGGAGCAATGGTTTATTGCAGGGATGGGGGTTCCCTGTACAAGTTGCTTCTGTTACAAGACTGACAGAAGTAGTGACAGCAACATCACTGCTAATTCTAACTATCCATCATTGCTAACCCTAACCATCTATCCTCTCCCTGCCCTGTACCTTTGGCCACCTTGATTGGCTGGGCCCAGGCAGGGTCAGGACAAGGGGTGGGCAGGAGGGTAAATGGTTTACTGCAGGAACCCTGTGCCAAATACTTCTGTAACAAGGCTGACAGGAGTAGTAACAGCGACATCACTTCTAATCCTAACCCTGAGGGAAGGGGGTCACAGTTTGGCATGTGTGCTCTGGGTGCTGGATGACCTTGTCCCAGGACTGATCGTATACCACTATTTATCTACCAAACCACCTACAAACTACAATTAACCCAGTTAGTCCAGCTCAAAGCCTAGTACAAACTACTATTTTTTTTTTTTTTTTAGTTCAACCCAGCAGGCTGAACGAATAAAAACTGAAGAGTGCGAGAGGAGATCCTTTACTAACAATGCAATATTAGTACAATGATCTCCCTGCTGTGCTTTGTATTTTAAAAGGGGGAACACCCCGGCCGCCAGAACCTACCACCAATGGCTGAGAGCACTGAGCGGATGCCAACCGGTAGACCTTTTTCGGTCATGCCAAATTTCTGACTGGCTGCCGTACACACAGGCTAAATGTTGGCCGGATTCTATTGAACTGGCCAATACCACCCGATATTCAGCACATCTATGGGGCTGAATAGAAGTGAACATGGAATGAAACATTTACTCCACATCCCTGGTAGTGTTGGACGGGGTCACACTCCATCCTATGTATAAGGCCTCGTACACACGACTGAAAAACTCATCGTAAAAGACACATCATTTTCCTCGACGAGTTCCTTGTTAGGCTTGTCGAGAATCTTGACAAGCTTTCTTTGCATACACACTGTCAAGACAAAATCTCGTCGTTCTCAAACTAGGGTGACCACATATCCAAACTACCATTCAGGGACACCCTCCCTTTCCAAAAATCAGCTTGTGCTGTAACGAATCACAGCACAGTGATTGGACACAAGAGGCGGGATTTATGATTTCTCCAATCACAAGCAGGGGGAGGGATTGTGCTCCTCCAGGCATTCCCAGACAGGACAAGTACTGTCAGTGAGTAAAGTGGTGATGTGGCTGCCTTTTTTGGGGACATCAGATTGGCCCGGGGGGTGTTTGTGTCAGTTTCATTCCGGGACACTGTATTGTCCTGGAATGAATGTGCCCGGGACAGACCTGCAAAATGCGGGACTGTCCCAGGCAATCTGGGACACGTGGTCACCCTATCTCAAACGCGATGACGTTCAACACGTACGACAACACTATAAAGGGGAAGTTCTATTCCATTGGCGCCACCCTTGGGACTGCTTTTGCTAATCTCATGATGCCGCGTGTTAGTAAAAGTTTGGTGAGTGACGATTCACGCTTTTCAGTCTGTTACAGCGTGACGAATGTGCTATCTCCATTACCAACGTTACTTTTACCGAAGGTGCGCTCCCGTCTCATACTTTATTCTGAGCATGAGCGGGTTTCTAAGCATACACACGAACGTGTTTCTAGTCGTAAACCAGCCCGACGAGACTCCCGACGAGGAAAAAGAGAACTTGTTTGATCCACAACAGTTTTCTCGACGAAAAATATACACATGACCGTTTTCTAGACATGTGCATTTGTTTTCGTTAGAATGACATTATCGTCCGAAAATTAGGTTTTTTCGTTATTTTTTTAACAAACGATAACGAAAGCGCAAGTAATGAAAACCGAAAGATTCAACATAAAAAATGCTTTATTTTCGTTTTCGTTGCGGTAAAAATTCGATATAGAGAGATTCGACATTATAGGGAAAAGATTCGACATTATAGAGAAAAGATTCGACATTATAGGGAAAAGATTCGACATTATAGAGAAAAGATTCGACATTATAGAAATAATAGATTAGACATTACAGAGATTAGATTTCAATTTATGAGAAAATAGATTTGACATTATTACTAGTCATACAACATTAGAATTCGGAAATGTACTATTCGATGTAAAGATTCGACGTTCCGTCGAATATTCTTTTGCCCAAATCGACAGAAACCAAGAATTATTGGATTTTCGGACGAAAGCTATTTCCCAACGAAAAACAAAATAAATCAAAACGATTTTCGGAAGTAACTAAATAAATTAATTTTCCAAACGAAAACGAAAAAACGAAACGAAATATTCCAGTCTGCACATGTCTACCGTTTTCCTTGGTAAAAAAGCTCTGCCACCAATTTTCTTGATGTATTTTGTCGAGGAAAACGGCCATGTGTACGAGGCCTCAGGAATGAAAGATACTAAAAATCCAAGCTAAGATTCTCTTCAGGCAAATTAATTTTCTCATCTCTAGTCAACATCCTTTTTTTTTTTCTTCAACACAACATGTACATACATTAGAAAAGCAAATAAGAAACAAAAGAAAAAAAAAATGATAATACATCCAAGTTTACAAAACCTCCAGTTGACATTCAGTCCCTCCGCGGTCACCTCTACCGCCATCCGGCTGCTGTTCATTTCATTCTTGCCTCTAATTTCTAATTATTTCCTGGTGAAAGGTTTAAGCAGAACAAATTCCTTTTGTAATCTACGTCTGATTGAAAACTGTCTTCCATTTGAATACAATAGATTTTTTTTATTTTTTATTTGTTCAAGTTAGCCTCCGATCAACTCATTTAAATCAAAAATTTCTAACCTTGTTAGCATCTGGACTTATTTCCATAATAACAACCCCTTCAGAACCTACAAAGTGATGAATAATTGACAACAAATGAAATGTTTTGATAGTTGTCGGCGGAAAGCATGTTTAATGTTTTGTGTTGCTTCCTAGCTAATTATGTAGATGACACATTTGTCAGACCCTGACTGCCATTAGAAACGTGCTTCCAGAGGGGAGAAAAGCAGGCTATTCATAGAGTAATTAACTGCAATGCTCAATGACCTGTGAGAGATTCAAATGGCTGCCAGTTCAGGCATTGTTTTGTTACAGAAACAGAGGGGTAATTAAAATTCCGAATTACAGTGCTATGATGAAGCATTTGTTTGTTGACAGTATACTCTTCCTCTAGTTTGTTAATTCTTTTTTAAATGGCTTCTAATCCATTTTTATAGCTTTATGAGTTGTGTGTTTGAATATTTACTGACAACTAATATTATTGTAAATGGTTTTTAGATGAAGCACTGAGATCCTGGCTTGTTTAGAGTAGCACAAGGTGGGCGGGATCCGAGTCCCGCTCGCCCGTTCCTGCGCACACACAGCCACGCTCTCTGTCGCTAGGTTTAAAGAGAACCTTTCGCCAAGTTAAATTAAACTAAAATGCCTCCAAAGAGCAAATGAGCATTCACTACTAAAAGGGTTAGTCCGCCCACAAAGGATATTTCAGTTTTTGGTACAAGCTGGAGAGTTAACCCATATAACAGTTTATTGTGCCACTCATGGTATTCGCTGGTGATAATTCTGTAGTCAAATTGCTGGGCTTGCACTTCTACCATGAGCATTCTGGATGCATTTTTGATTAATTTTATATTATGGAGAATGGGACAGGTGGAGTGAGAACAACCCAAGATAGCCAGGAACACTCAAAACTTCCAGCTGCTCAGGAACGGACCCAATAACTGAGCTTGGTAAATCACACCGTTGTAGTCCTTAGAGAAGGTAGAGATTGATTCAAACCAAAAAATGAAACTAAAACAAAATCCATTTTTGATTGACTTAAAGCGGAGGTGCGGCAGTAAAAATAAATAAAAATAAAAGTCAGCAGCTACAAACACTGTAGCTGCTGACTTTTAATAAGCACACTTACCTGTCCAGGTTGCCCATGATCTCGGCCGCCCTAGGCAATCCATCCCTCGGACCGGGTCCCAGGCCTTGTGGCTTCACTGCCCATTACCTACTGAGCATGCGCGAGCGTGTGGTGCTTTGTGAATGAGCACACTGTCCTGTGTGTCCCAGAAGACAGCGCTCCTTCATTTCCCAGGAGGCAACGTGAGGAGGAGAACACAGAACCTCACCGCAGATGAGGAAGAGGCAGATTAGGACGATCTGCCTAGTAACAGCAATTTCTGATAAGTATCATTTTTTTATTTTTGCCTTTTTGGCTATTTTTTTTAAGGTAGACCTCCACTTTAAGGTGGTTGCAAACTCTTCCATATATCCAGCGAAGTGATTGCCCTCAGGTGGTCATCAAGGATGAAATAAATCCTCCTACATAAGTTGTACCTGTCTGTGACAGACCCAACTAGGACAGGGGCTTTTGGAGGGGACTGCAGGGTAGCCTCTTGCCTACTGACTATGGGCCCTGGCTTTTGAAGAGGCTCTTTTCTTAGGCCTCGTACACACGATCAAATCTGTCCGCTGGAAACGGTCATGCTTTGAAATCTATCGGGTGGGAATCTGTCCGCCCGACATATCTGCTGGTTAGTACACTTACCAGCATACATGTCGTCCCCTCCGCCACCGCACCGCGCGGAAGTGTTTTACTTCCTGGTGCGGTGATGTGGCGGCGTCAACGTCACCGCCACGTCACCGACACGTCAGCGTGCTCTCTGCTGGCGGGGATTTTGGTTTGCTCGTGTGTACACGCGAGCAAATCAAAATCCCAGCAGACAGATTTGTTCAAATCTGTCGGACGGACAGATTTGAACAAATCTGTCCGCTCGTGTGTATGGGGCCTTAGGGGGTGTATGCCTGGGGGACCCTTGGAGTGGTCTTGCTTCATATTTGGGTCCATGTCTCCCCAAAACACACATACCCTGGAAACCTAGGTCCTTGATACAGATTTAGGGCCTTTGTGCCCAAACCAGCAATGACTGCTTTACCCCCTCCTAGACTGTGAGACTCAGAGTAGGTGTTAAAATAATCTTCTCAAAACAACCTAATGCTGGGTTCTCCTGCTTCAATCTGTTTAATAAGGTGTCTTTCTTCCATGGTATCATTTCCCCATTGTGTGCCACCTAGGTATGAATTCCCTTTGTTAATTGAGTCACCTATTGTTTCTGTATGTCTACTAATCCTTTAGGCGGCGTACACACGAGGGGATATGTCCGCTGAAAACGGTCCGATGGACCGTTTCAGCAGACATCTCCGCACGTGTGTATGGGCTAGCGGACAGATTTCTCCACCCGACAGATTTCAAAGCAAGCTTTGAAATCTATCCGGTGGGAATCTGTCCGCCCGACATGTCTGCTGATTAGTACACTTACCAGCAGACATGTCGGCCCCCACCGCCGCCGCGCCGCTGCCGAATGGATTCGGCGCATGCGCGGAAGTGTTTTACTTCCTGGTGCGGTGACGTGGCGGTGACGCGGCGGCGTCAACGTCACCGCCACGTCACCGCGCCGTCCGGCGGCGGGGAATTTGATCCGATGGTGTGTACACGCCATCGGATCAAACTCCCGATCGGACATATCCGATGGAAATGGTCCGCGGACCGTTTTCATCGGATATGTCCGATCGTGTGTACGCCGCCTTAGAGATTTGGACAGCCCTTGGTCTTCTTACCGGGGCACTGGTGCCAAACAGTCTGGATGGACACTGAGTCACCTAGGCTTGTCTAGGTGACTAGTTAGCTTACTGTTTATTTAGATTACTGTTTAACCACTTTAGCCCCGGACCATATTGCTG
Source organism: Rana kukunoris (assembly GCA_029574335.1). Taxonomy (NCBI): domain Eukaryota; kingdom Metazoa; phylum Chordata; class Amphibia; order Anura; family Ranidae; genus Rana; species Rana kukunoris. The sequence continues at coordinate 217,294,886 of CM056054.1, read as the reverse complement.
GTCAAAGACCAGAGCACTTTTTGTGATTCGGCACTGCGTCGCTTTAACTGACAATTGCGCGGTCGTGCGATGTGGCTCCCAAACAAAATTGGCGTCCTTTTTTTCCCACAAATAGAGCTTTCTTTTGGTGGTATTTGATCATCTCTGCGGTTTTTATTTTTTGCATTTTGCTATAATAAATATCCCCAAAAAAGATATAAAAAAAACATTTTTTTTCCTCAGTTTAGGCCGATATGTATTCTTCTACATATTTTTCATTAAAAAAATCACAATTAGCGTTTATTGATTGGTTTGCGCAAAATTTATAGCGTTTACAAAAAAGGGGGTAGTTTTGTGGCATTTTTATTAATATTTTTTTTTTACTAGTAACGACGGTGATCAGTGTTTTTTTTTTCAGTACTGCGATATTATGGCGGACACATCGGACACTTTTGACACATTTTTGGGACCATTGGCATTTTTATAGCGATCAATGCTATAAAAATGCATTGGATTACTATAAAAATGCCATTGGCAGTGAAGGGGTTAACACTAGGGGGCAGGGAAGGGGTTAAGTGTGTTCCTGCTTGTGTTCTAACTGTATGGGGGGGGGTGGCCTCACTAGGGGAAATCACTGATCTTCTGTTCATACATTGTATGAACAGAAGATCAGCGTTTCCCCCGCTGACAGGAACGAGTTCTATGTGTTTACACACATAGCTCTCGTTCCCCGCTCTGTAACGAACGAGCGCGCGTGCCCGGCGGCGATCGCGCCCGCCGGGAACGTGCGCCGGACTCGGAGGACGAGCGGGGGCACGCGCACGGGCCGCCGGCGGCGCGCGCACGCCCCCTAGCGGCCGCTAAAGGTAGGACGTAGAGCTACGTGCTCTCGCCCAGCAGTGCCACCGTCCCGCCGTATAACTGCGGTGGGCGGTCGGCAAGCAGTTAATTAGATTACGGTTTATGTTGGCTGTTCCTTAGCTATGTTAATTATCTTACTGTTTGCATAACCTGATCAAGCTCTTATCTTATTTTGTGTGGCATATATATTCTGTGTGAGTTTACAATAAAGTGAGTTCCAGTTTCCAGTTCCAGTTTGCACCTAAGCTAGTGTTGTCTCGTCATTGTGTGAAATGTTCTGCAATAATACCTGGTTCCTAGTTCCAGACTGGAGGAAGCTGAATACTGATAGAAGCACCCAAGAGGAGTGGCAAGTGCTACATCACCCTGTTTATCTGCAGTCTTCTCTGCATACCTTCAAAGTCCAGAATTTATAAAATGTGTCTGAGCATTCATAAAAAAAAGGGGGTGGAGAGCTGAAGTTACACTTTGCAGAGCTCAGTGAGGAGAGCTCCGAGAGCTGAATAGAGGGAAGGGACCACAGACCACACAGACCACAGATACAGATTTAAGGTGTCAATTAGCTGGAGATCCCTCCCCTGTCACTTTTTTTCTTTTGGTGTCAGGAAATCTTGTTAGAAGTGACTCAGAAGCTTTGTTACATGTTTCATATGTGAGGTTTACAACCACATTAAAGGGACACTAAAGTCAGGGATTTTGTTAAAAAAAAATAACAAACATGTGATACTTACCTCCACTGTGCAGTTCGTTTTGCACAGAGTGGCCCGGAAACCTGTCTTCTGGGGTCCCTCGGCGGCCCTCGGCGGCTGTCTGGGCTCCTCCTCGCAAAAGCTTTCCCTCTTCATGCGAGGGCGCTCGCATGGAGGAAAGCTTTTGCGAGCGCGCTCCCGTGATACAGCGGCGGCCATAGCCGCAGACTGTATCACTCGGCTCCGCCCCCCAGCGCGCCGCGTCACCCCCCCTGATTGACAGCAGCGCTAGCCAATGGCTGCGCTGCTATCAATCCGCCCAGCCTAGCCAATCAACGGCCAGGCTGGGAACCGAAGAGGACGACGTGGACGCGCCCGGGAGATTCGAACGGTCAGGTAAGTGCAACGGGGGCTCGGGGGGGGGGCGGTGCTGCTAGATGTTTTTATACCTTCATGCATAGAATGCATGAAGGTAAAAAAACTTGTACCTTTACAACCCCTTTAAGTACTGTATGTAAAAAACAAACAGAAAGACCCAATTTTGTCTTTAATGGTTCTTCAACCATTATCCAGGTCATGGTATACAGTATTTTGTAATATTTAGTCTAACTCAAATGGAGTTGTCCTGTAATATTGAAGCTGTTTCATTCAAGTGTCCTAATAAGTTCAAAAACATGTTGGAGAAATGACAGGAGGTGTAAAGGTTTGTGGACTCACAAGAACTTTTCCACACCTCTTGCAAACTAATTTACCTATCTGTCCAAAATGTGCAACTCATTGTCCTTAAAAAAGAGTACCCCTTCTCCTTAAAGTCTAACTATTAATTACCGTATTTATTGCCGTATAACACTCCCTTTTTTCCCCTGAAAATGGAGGGTAAACTGTGCCTGCGTGTTATATGCAGGGGGCCGTGGAAAGTTTTTCCTGAAACTTCCCGCTTAAAGTTAGGGGGGTAGATTCACATAGAGATACGACGGTGTATCTACTGATACACCGTCGTATCTGTGAGATCCGACACTCGGATCTATGCAGCTGATTCCTCGAATCAGGTTCCGCATAGATCTCCCTTAGAGCCGACTGGTGTAAGTGAGTTACACTGTCGGATCTAAGGCTGCAATCTCCCGCCGTCCGCTAGGTGGCGCTTCTGTTATTATACGCGACGAATATGCAAATGAGGAGAACCGCCGATTCTGAAGCGAACGCCCGACCGTCGTTTTTTTTTTACGTTGTTTGCGTTCGGCTTTTTCCGGCGGATAGTTACCCCTGCTATATGCGGGGTAAGTGCGGCGTATCCTATGTTAAGCATGGCCGTCGTTCCCGCGTCGAGTTTTTAATTTTTTACGTCGTTTACGTAAGTCGTTCGGGAATACGGCCATACGTTAATTGCGTTAACGTCGAAAACAATGACGTCCTTGCGACGTCATTTGAAGCAATGCACGCTGGGAAATTTAGCCGGCGGTGCATGCGCAGTACGATCGGCGCAGGGACGCGCGTGATTTAAATAGTAAACTCCCCCTAGCCATGGAATTTGCATTCCGCCGGGGGATTTACGATCCGCCAGGGCAACTTACGAGGCAAGTACTTTCTGAATACAGCACTTGCCTCAAAAACTGGCACAGGCGGATCGTAAAAAAGATAGATCACGCGGATCAAAAGATCCGCTGATCTATGTGAATCTACCCCAGAGTGCGTGTTATACGCCGATAAATACGGTATCTACTTTTCCAGATTTTTTAATGGTTGTCATCTGATGTGCAAGATCCTCCTCAGGCTTCCTTGAGCATTGGTAGTCCTCAACGATGCATAGAGTGTCACTGACATCAACATCATTGTAACTGAGTTCAGAGCCCTGTGGTGATTTCTCATCAGGAGATGGGTCCAAACCTCCCTGCACTTACAGGGTGTCCTCCGTTTTCCAGGTTAAAGCCCAACTTTAGGCACATTAATAATTATATTTTTAATGTCTTAATATTATAACAGCTCCCCTGTTTTCTTACTTGTATAATTGTGTCTAAGCCCAACTGAGTGAGTTTAGGAACATGCAGCAGTAGCAATGCTTTTGGTTCCCAGCTACATTAAAATGTATTAAATTACAGATAACAGTTTTGGCGTTGAGCATCCTCATCCTCCCCCTCCCTCTGCTTTGCCATTCACAATGCACAGCCCTTTGGTGACTATGGGGCTGCACTTTGTGAATAACTAAGCAGAGGGACGGGGTGGGAGCACAATGCTGGACCTGGGATATGGGACTGTGGCTGCTGTATGTTCCGCAGCCACTCAGTGGGGCTTTAAAATAAATAGTCAGGGGAGAAAAAAACACTTGTTTACCAAAGGGGAGTTCCAAAAATATGTTATTCAACTATGAACTATGCAATTATCACCGTGCCTTGCCCCAGAGTTGGACTTTAAATGATGCTGGGCATCATTCAACCAAAATACTCAGAACATCTAGGAATAGAAAGGATTTTTTGTGAGGACAGTACTGGAGGTGAGGTAAGTATTTCAGACAGAGAAACTTTTTATGCTTTCACTATAGTATTAAAAAAAGGTTGCCCAAAGTTGGGCTTTACGGTGTAGGGGGACTGCTGTCCTGACTCTTCCAGCCCTCATTTGTACTGAGGAAACCACTTGGATGAATGGTGAAACAGTTTCAATATTGCACTACAAGTCCAGTTAAATTTAACTAACTACTAATAGTTAACCCCCCTGGCTGTATTCCCGAGTCAGGCTTGGGGTCAGATTTCAGTACCAAAAGCGGTCCCAGACTCGGGATCGCCTCACAGCAGCCACAGGCAAAGTTACTTACCTTGTCCCTAGATCCTGCGATGCCTCCCCGCTGTGTGCTGCCAATCTCCGTTCCCTGCGACGTTAGGACGCACAGGGGCGGAGACGGGCACCAAATTAAAAAAAGTAAATAAACACATTACATAAAGTATACTGTAATCTTATAGATTACATTACTGTATGTAACAAATACACACCTCCTTTGTCCCTAGTGGTCTGTCCAGTGCCCTACATGTACTTTTGAATAATAAAAACTGTTCTTTCTGCCTGGAAACTGGAGATTGTCCATAGCAACCAAAAAGTGTCCCTTTATGTCAAAAGTGGTTTTAGAGCAGCTAGAAAACAGTGATAATAAATTATAATCACTTGCAGAATTGAGCGATGGCGATGTGTGGGGAAATTCATCATAAAAAAAATAAAAGTAATGATAGCGAAAATTCTGCAACTGAGCAAATTTCTGTGATTTTGAGTTGATTACTTTATTGAATAATTTTTATTATAATTATATTATTATTTGTTATAATTATTCATTATATTTTAATTTATGATTTTGTTTTTCAAACTTTTTCATACCCGGGATGTCTACTAGACTCTTGTTTGGACAGATTTAAGTGAGTTACTCCTAAGAATTACAGACCTACAATGTAAAACGCCAAATCGCCTTGCAAAATAATGGTACCGCTTTCAGCACCTAAAATCTGAAATAATCATACCGCCAGGGAGGTTAAGTTCTCATTTTCATACTCTGTTTTCTGCTCCTGGCCATTACTGAATTCATTGTTTTTCTATTAGGACCATGTCTCCTACACACTGTATTTCACACGGTATTTCTATCAATAGAAGATGTTGAAAATTGGGAGTTTTCTTAGAACTCTAAACAGAGACAAATCTGTGTTTCAGCTCGCACTTACAATCCATAGCTGGTAGAATAACATAATAGTAACACTGGGCAGAGGTGTTGCAAGATCTCAGCTGGAGTTTTTCAGACCAAAGTTCCTTCATCCAGATATTTTGCAACAGAAATATGGCAGACTCAGTAATATTTCTCTTTGAACTGGTCTACTTCTACATGTTATTAACTGTTTGGTGACTTTCTCATATTATAGGAAAGTACCTGGGACGCTCTGTATATCCTTGAATGTTTACTACACGTTTCAATAGGATATCCCCAGTCATCGCTGTTGACCCTTAGATTTAAAGTTAAAATTTGACAGCTAGCTGTTAGGTCGAAATAAGGTGTACGACTATTTAGTTAACGCTCAAAAACAGCATAAAAAGGATTAAAATGGAGGCCAACCACGTACTGTCAACCCAGGAAACAGATGTGATTGCCACTCTTCTCAGTGGCAACACAACACACTTCCCTATCCTTTCCTTTCTTCCTTGTTTCATCCTATCTGTTTACATTTCTGTCTATTACTCCATATCCTCTATAGCCAGATCCTTACTGGGTCCATTCTCCTTGGTCACAGAATACCAAATGACCTACAGTGCTTTGAAAAAGTAGTCATACCACTTGAAATGTTCCACATTTTGTCATGTTACAACCAAAAACGTAAATGTATTTTATTGGAATTTTATGTGATAGACAAACACAAAGTGGCACATAATTGTGAAGCGGAATGGAAAATGATAAATGGATTTCAATTTTTTTTACAAATAAATATCTGAAAAGTGTGGCATGCATTTATATTCAGCTCCCTTTATTCTGATACCCCTAACTACAATCTAGCTGAGCCAATTGCCTTCAGAAGTCACTTAATTGTTAAATTGAGTCCACCTGTATGTAATTTAATCTCAGTATAAATACAGCTGTTCTGTGAAGCCCTCAGAGGTCATAAAGGTAAATTAACACACTAGAGAGGTCAGGGATAAAGTTGTGGAGAAGTTTAAAGCAGGGTTCGATTATAAAAAAAAGTATCCTAAGCTTTGAGCATCTCACTAAGCACTGTTCAATCCATCATCTGCTCATGGAAAGAGTATGGCACAACTGCAACACTACCAAGACATGGCCTTCCACCTAAACAAGGAGAACATTAATCAGAGAAGCAGCCAGGAGGCCCATGGTAACTCTGGAGGAGCTGCAGAGATCCACAGCTCAGGTGTGAGCATCTGTCCACAGGACAACTATTAGTCATGCTCTCCACAAATCTGTCCTTTATGGAAGAGTGGCAAGAAGAAAGCCATAAGAAGGCCCGTTTGCAGTTTGCAAGAAGCCATGTGGGGGGACACAGAAAACATGTGGAAAATGGTGCTCTGGTCAAATGAGACCAAAAATTTAAAGCAAACTGCTATGTGTGGCTAACTAACACTGCACATCACCATTAACACATCGTCTCCACTGTAGCATCATGTTGTGGGGATGCTTTTCTTCAGCAAGGACAGGGAAGCTGGTTAGAGTTGATGGGAAGATGGATGGAGCCAAATACAAGACAATTTTAGAAGAAAATCTGTTAAAGTCTGTAAAAGACTTGAGACTGGGATGGAGGTTCACCTTTCAGCAGGACAATGACCCTCAACATACAACCAGAGCTACAATGGAATGGTTTAGATTAAAGCATATTCATGTGTTAGAATGGCCCAGTCAAAGTCCAAACCTAAATCCAATCGACAATCTGTGGCAAGACTTGAACATTGACGTTCACAGATGCTCTCCATCCAATCTGGCAGAGCATTAGCTATTATGCAAGGAAGAATTAACCAACATGTCACACTCTAAATGTGTGCAAAGCTGGTAGAGACATCCCCAAAAGAGACTTGCAGCTGTAATTGTAGCGAAATTTGGTTCTACAAAGTATTGACTCAGGGGGGCTGAATACAAATGCACACCACACTTTTCTCATATATTTTTTTGTAAAAAAAAAAAAAGAAACCATTTATAATTTTCCTTCCACTTCACAATTGTGTGCAACCTTATGTTGGTCTATCACATAAAATCTCACTAGAATACATTTACGTTTTTGGTTGTAACAAAATGTGGAACATTTCAAGGGGTATAAATACTTTTTCAAGGCACTGTACAACTACTTACTCACATGAATATCAACCATATAACTTTCATAGAAATCAATGAATAGCTTAGGCCTCTACCATACCACATTTATCATACAAGGTTGTTGATGAAGTCCTTTCAAAATGATTGTGTATACCACTGGTTGCCTACTATCTGTGTACTGCCTGTTATGTCTGGAAATTGCTCAAAAGACAATAAAAAAATAAAAATAAAAACAAAACAGAGGCCAATTTACTTTAACACAAAACTCTACAAGATTTTGCTACTTTTTAAATTCCCTACTTTCCTCCAGTGGCAATCAGATATATCAATATATCATCATTCAGCATTTTTTTTTTTAACCGCTTAAGTACCCCTTTACGCCGATATACGTCGACAGAATGGCACGGCTGGGCACAATCGTGTACCTGTACCTATCTCTTTAAGCCCAGCCGTGGGGTCGCGAGCGCACCGAAGCTGAAGAACGGGGAGAGGTGTGTGTGTAAACACACCTTCCCTGTTCTTCGTTGTGGCAGTGTCATTAATCATCTGTTCTCTGATATAGGGAAAGACGATCAATGACGTCACACGTCCAGCCCCACCCCCTACAGATGGAAACACATATGAGCTCACACTTAACCCTACAGCCACCATAATGTCGCAGTCATGAAAAAAAATTGCTGATCGCCACCATTAGTAGTAAAAAAAAATAATAATAATAAAAATGCAATAAAACGATCCCCTATTTCGTAAACGCTATAAATTTTGAGCAAACCAATCGATAAACACTTATTGCAATTTTTTTTACCAAAAATAGGTAGAAGAATAAGTATCGGCCTAATCTGAGAATTTTTTTTTTTATATTTTTGGGGAATATTTATTATAGCAAAAAGTAAAAAATATTGGCCCAGATTCAGAGAGAATTGGATTCTCGTAGCGTATCAGAAATACACTACGCCGCCGTTTCTTACCTGGCTCTATGTGGAATCCAGGTAGATTTTGTCCAGTAAACGACGGCGGCGTAGTGTATTTCTCCCGTCGCAATCCATATAGACGAGTAGGGGGCGTGAAGGATTTAAAATAGGCGCGTTCCCGCGGCGATCGAACTGCGCATGCTCCGTTCGCAAATTTCCCGCCGTGCATTGCGCGAAATCACGTCGTTACGTCATTCCTTGTTTGAGTAGCGTCGTTTACGGACATTTCTATTCCCGAACGAGTTACGTAAAAAAAAAAATAATTAATTAAAATCGACGCGGGAACGACGGCCATACTTAACATAGGTTACGCACCGTTAGACCAGCAAAAAGCTGGTCTAACAGTACGTAAAAAAAAACAGACGTAAGCGATTGCGATGACCGCTCGTATCTTCGTGGATCGCCGTAAAAACACATTTGCATATCCCGACGCATCAAAACGACGCGAACTCCTCCCAGCGGCCGCAAATATATCGCAGCGTAGATCCGAAGGTTTACGAAGACGTAAGCCTCTCGGATCGAAGCCCGAAGCCGCCGTATCATGGTTTGAGGATTCAAACTAGTGATACGGTGCGCAAAATTTGAAATTACTCCTGTCTAACACCAGTTAGACAGGCGTAATTGCTTTATGAATCTGGGCCATTGTTTTTTTTTTCAAAATTGTCGCTCTATTTATTTTATTTATAGCGCAAAAAAATAAAAACCGCAGAGGTGATCAAATACCACCATAAGAAAGCTCTATTTGTGGTAAAAAAAAGGACCCCAAGTTTGTTTGGGAGCCACGTTGCACGACCGTGCAATTGTCAGTTAAAGCGACGCAGTGCCGAATCGCAAAAAGGGGCAAGGTCCTTAACCTGCATAATGGTCCGGGTCTTAAGTGGTTAAGGATGTAACCCTTTGAATTTTTTTAAAGCATCAGAACTTTTTCACAACTGTCACAAAAATAACTCTTTTTACAAATGAAGATTAAAGTTCATCCAATCTCTACAGATGGCCTCATATCTTTTGCAGTAAGCAGAATGTCAGACTGAAAGAGAAACATGTGTAGAAACAAGAAAAAGTTCAATCTGCCTATATTTTGCCTTCCTTGGTTCCTCCTTTCCAACTCATCAACATGCTAGTTCAAACCATTTTAATAAAACCTTTCCGTTTTCATTATATACCTTATTTTAGACCCAGTGACACATCATTACAGCACTCTGTCAAAGTGAAAAGCAGTAAAAGCTGAGCAAGGGATTTTATAACAGTCGAGAAGCCTGCACAACTTTCTCGCTGACAACTGAAAAAAAAAAATGCCGGCTGAAAAAAAAATAGCATGGTGTGTCTCGCCCCTTCCCTGGTCCATACCAGGCCCTTGGGTCTAGTATGGATCCGGAGGGGACCCCCACACCAAAATTGAAAAAAAATCCATACCAGACCCTTATCGGAGCACTGCCTATCCAAGGCCTATCCGGGTGTTCCAAATTCTGCTGAAAAAAGCCTGCCAAAAATCCAGAAATGATTCTGAGAGGGATGGAGTTCTAAGGAAGCACCAGAGGTGACTCTTCATGAGTTAGAGGCTATGAAGTGGCTGGGGGGACTTCAATAGAGAAGTCATCCTAGGGGAATCTGTGTATGAAGCTGTGAGTAAAGTTCAGTTACCATAGGAGACAGCTTATCCTACAAAGTACAGATGTGCTGGTTCAACTTAAAGCGGAGTTCCCCCCAAAAACAGAACTTCCGCTTTTCGGACCCCCCCCCCTCCAGTGTCACATTTGGCACCTTTCAGGGGGGAAGAGGGAGCAGATACCTGCGTAATACAGGTATTTGATCCCACTTCCAGGCATAGATCGCTGCAGTATCCACGGCGACCTATGTCATGTCCGGCGCCACCCCCCCCCCCCCAGTGTCTTCTGGGTGACTTGCACATCCGCAGTAGGGAACCAGGAAGTGAAGCCGCAAAGCTTCACTTCCTGATTCCCTTACCGAAGATGGCGGCGCCTCCACCTGAGAGCCGAGGGACAGATCAGCTTCGGGTGCCAACATCGCGGGCACCCAGGACAGGTAAGTGTCCATATATTAAAAGTCAGCAGCTGCAGTATTTGTAGCTGCTGACTTTTATTTAAAAAAAAAAAATGTGGACCTCTGCTTTAAAGGCTCTTCTCCTGTACTGCTGTCCACCTAATCTCATCTACTTTTGACTTAGGAGTCTGCCAATCTGCCTATTAGCTGATCGTTACTAAGGGTGTCCTTTGCCCTATCCCCTCTCTCCCACATTTTTCCTGTTTGAGAAATAAACTTCTTTCTTGTTTAAGCACAAAAGTGACTGGCGCCCAACTTCCTTTCTTGTTCATCATCTACCATGTCTAGTGACCTGCACCCTGAGGAATTAGGTCAGCCCTCCCTACCTCTGGTAGTCACCACCAGGCTCCTGGAAAATTGGGGTAGGCGTTTTATATATATATATATATATATATATATATATATATATATATATACACACACACACACAAACATATGATTCTATTTTTAACTGAACAGTGGAAACATGTGACAGAACAGTTGCTTGAGTCTGAAGCTATCACATTGATTTATACATCTAAACAAACAGAAATTATGCTTGATGACCTTTACAGTGATTTGCACACTTGATAAGTGATATGAGTTTTAGAACATCTTGCAGTGTCATAAGTGTTGTACAAGAATGATTTCTTAAAGTGGAGTTTCCATCCCAAATGATTTTTTTTCATTATTGTGCTCATTAGACCTAAAAAAAAAAAAAAATGTTTTACTCATCTGGAGATGCCTGTTGCTATGCGGTCCCATGAAATCTGCCTTTGGAATCACCTAGGATTCTGACATCATCTCCCTCTAATGCTCCTGGGAAATGTGTGTTATCATTTCCCAGGATGCAGTGCGCTGCCCAATTATCACACCCCATCCAAGACTTCCAGGAAGTAAATGCTTGTGGGGTTCACAATGCCCACAAGCAAAATGACAACGGTGTGGACATAGTTTTATAAACTATCTTTTTTGAATAACTATGCGGCAGATTGTAAAATAGTTGGTGACCGGATTTATATTATAAAAACGCATGATGAAAAGACATACATTTAAAAAATGCTGTGAGTGGAACCCCGCTTTAAGTTTGGGCTCAGCTCTCTCAGGGTGGACACAGGTGGACAGTGCCATTAAAGGGGTTGTAAAGGTTCTTTTTAAATAACCTCCACTGTGCAGCTCATTTTGAAATATAGTGGCCCCGATCCTCTTCTTCTGGGGTCCTTCGGCGGCTGTCTCGGCTCCTCCCCGCAAGAGCTAACCCCTGTTCTGGGAAGCAATGGCTGCGCTGCTATCAATCTCCAATGAAGAGCCAAGAACAGCCTGAAGACAGGGTTGAGTAGCCAGCGCGTTCACGACGCGGGACATTCAAGGGCTCAGATAAGTAAACCTGGGGGGCTTGTAAGCATCGGATGTTTTTTCACCTTAATGCATAGGATGCTTTACAACCCCTTTAAAGCTAAAGTCCAGCAAACAGTTACACACACACAGCTGAAATACATATACAAGGATTTTAAATTCTGTCCACTTACCTTTGTGATTTATACAACTCTGTAAAATAATACAGCCATGTGGGTGACACCGCCTTCTCTGTTCCAGTTAAGGAATATAGTGGAGCCATCTCTCTGCTCACAGCCTGCTGATTGGACAATAAAGGAACAGACATGCACAGATAAGCAATTGGATTTGACCACTCTCCTCCTTTCAGCATGTCGGCAGGACTTACCGTTCTGTACTGCCTTGGTTAATGTTTGCTTACTATGGGTTTAACTGTGGGCAGCCGTGACAGCTGTGCATCAACCTGAGGTTTGGTCACTACTCATTAAAGGGGTGTTCCAGACTTTGTTTATTAAAAGTCAGCAGCTACAGAAAGTGTATCTGCTGGATTTTAATAAACAGACACTTACCTGCTCCACTGTTCAGCAACGCGCCGGCCAGAGCGTATCATGTGGTGACAGTGAAATAAGCCCTAGAGAGCATCTGTGTAAAGAATGAAGAGCAGCCAGTTTGGTAGAGGGAACAATTATTGCCAGTTGATCTGCCCTTCTCAGTGGTAGAGTGCCTATCTTAGGGGACACTGTGGAACAGAGCTTCCTAGGGACCAGGCCTAACCATAAGTGTGCAAGGCTTTGCAATGTTTTCAGTGGCTTCCCTCCAAGACTTCGGGCTGAGACAAGATAAGAGTAGGGTGTATAGGAATTGGAAGTGGATAATCAGTTGTTTACACCGTTTCTCTTAAATTGATACTGGGTCAAGGCCGACCTGGTGTGGTGGTCTCTAGTGGCCACAGGGGTGCTAAAACTCACACATCAATTCAGCAAACATAACATTTAGTTCAACAGCATGCAGTTCCTCCTTGCTAGCCACAAGCATCTTTCTGTCACGCATAACCCTAACGCAGGTGGTCAGACAGCTGGCTACTCTGTTCTTCACCTATAGCAGCCCCCTTTCCCATAAGGCTAGCAGGCCTACTGGTACTCGGTTGCTCCCAGGACTTACACAATACTATAGTGCCTGGCCACTGCGCCAGGGCAGGTGCGGACCGAGCAAAGCAAACAAGTACTTGCGGTTGACAGAGTGGTTCAATGACCGTCCAGGTAAAAGGCAAACAGAGTTCGGAGGATATAGGTTATCCGATCTGAAGTCATACACAGGGAAATCCAATCTAGCAGATTAGGGCAGACAAACAGGCAGCTTGGTCATGTATTACACAATCTCTTTCACAAGCATGACACTGCAGGCTTGGGTGGCTTATATCAGGTTTAGTCTCCACCCAGAGTCTGGCCACAATCAACCACTTTGCAGGTGGACAGACAGACAAGGAGAATACCACAGCCAAAACTAGAATGCTGGCACCAGCAGCTATAATGGATCAGGAGTGCATACGCTCCTGACACTTCCTTGCCAAAACATGTGCATGCGGCAAAGCTTTATTAGCTCCTAGTGTTGCCACTCCTTTTATATAGTTCTGCGAAGGGATAACAAAGTTGTATGCAAACATTATTTTAAAGCAGTTCTTTACCTTATTTGAAAATATGTAAAAATCAGCAGCTACAAATACTATAGCTCCTGACGTTTAGCATATATTTCCACTACCTAATCTATAGGTAAGCCTTATTCTAGGCTTACCTATGGGTAGAAGTCACACTAAAGACTTTATAACCACTTTAAGTGATACTAAAGGTCTTTCTGCCTTTATCTCCTAATCTTCTCCTAGATAGAAGTGGGGTACCCCAAGACCCAGGGAACCCCCAAAAAAAGCGAGAGCGGGCAAAGTGGACTATTCCGGTACAGAGTAAATGGATAATTTCGACACGATAATATATCAGAATTTAGGTATATTTATTGACACAGTATCAAAATATAAAAAACATCAAACATCACAAACAAATAAAACAATACAAATATCGTGACAACCATAAGGCTGCATTCACACCTTAGCGCAGCGTTTTGTACCGCGATTTGCCGCGACAAATTGTGGCGTTTTGTACCGCGATTTGCCGTGTTTTTAACCTTGCCGAACGCCAAAGCCGTCTGAAAAAAAGGGTCCAGGACTTGTTTGAGCTTCACGCGATCAGGGTTTAGAGATTAATGTTATTTCTCCCCTCCAGCATATCTGAGCGTCGCGCTTTAGGCGACAAAACGCTCAGGTGTGAATGGAGCCTAACAGTCACCAAAAATATGTCCCTCGGGAGATCCCGGTGAGAGTAGAGATCATGATATACAAGATCTCTACTAGTTTTGCGACATACGTTGCTTCGTCAGTAGAGGTTCTATGAGCAAATGTTCCCATTAGCTCAAACATTCAGACCATCAAGGAGGGTGTCTCATGGCGGCCAGGAGGGTGGATGCTAGGATGGACCTAACAGCTGTATGGGGTACCAGACAGTAATCAAGGAGGGGGTCCCGGGACCACAGTCCCGGTAAAGACAGTGCTGTGAAGCACTGCTTAGTGGTGATGAAGTTAGTACACAGAAAGTGAGAGGCGCTATTGGACGCCCCCCCCCCCCTGTAGTCAAAAACAAAAAAACAAATAAAACAAAAAACGGGCTCTTTAAGACATTTTATTCACTTAAAATTTAATTTTTTCTTTTTAACACCTGCAGTAATGGCGGCCGTCAATAGAGGGCGCTGCAGTGCCACCCCCTCTCGCAAATAACATACATTCATTGCATTGCAATGAATGTATGTTATTATTGTTGCCAGCTACCTGAATAGCGGCAGCTGGTTTGGTGTAAGGAAGTATCAATCAGAGCCAGCGACTCTGATAGGCTTTCCGAGTACCGCCCTTCGGCTCTCGGCTGTCTATCCTCGGAACGCACAGGGTGTGCGTTCCTTGGATAAGACTGACGGCCGTTTCAGACAATCAGGTTCCCGGATTCTGGTTACCGGTAACCTGATTGGCTGAAGCGTCACCAAGGCGGGAGAAGACATCGGGGATGTGGAAGCATTAAGGTAAGTGCATATTACGGGGCACAGTGGCAACAATGGCACAGTGGCAACAAGGGCACATTGGCAACAAGGGCACATTGGCATGCACAGTGGTGACAATGGGCAACAAGGGCACAGTGGCAACAAGGGCACATTGGCATGCACAGTGGCGACAATGGGCAACAAGGGCACAGTGGTAACAAGGGCACAGTGGCGACAATAGGCAAAAAGGGGCACAGTGGCAACAAGGACACAGTGGCGACAAGGGCACATTGGCACGCACAGTGGCGACAATGGGCAACAAGGGCACAGTGGCAACAAGGGCACAGTGGTGACAATAGGCAAAAAGGGCACAGTGGCAACAAGGGTGTGACGAGACCCTTGCTCGTTCGGTTCTGCTCTCCCAACACTCCTCTGCTTCTATTGAATCAGATTGCCGATTGCAACGTCTGATGGTCCAGTCATCCAAGCCTCCGGGATCCGAACTACAGCTATGTGCCGTTCGCGATCCATTTAGAACACACACCAGGCAGGCTGTATGTATTTTCAAACAGGACACATTTATTGAAAATACACAGCACACTTTTATACAGTTTACAAGCTTGTCATCAATCAAAGAACAATGAAATCTCCACCCCCCTTTCCACCCACTGGGGCTTCCATACAGAGACATTTCGGCACCGATCCACCTAACATGACTTAATCACCAATTGTAACAGAATACGTTATCTAGCCAGCTTGGCTCCGCATAGAGAGGAGGTAATTACTACAATGAAGCAAATAAACAATAAACAATAATTAACATGAGCCAATTATCTAATCATGTAGCCTGACGAGGTGACTAGGCATCTTGTCTGCAATTCCCCATAATACAATACACAGGTCTTATTCACACACACAATAGATCAATTAACCTTTAGGGATAGAGAGCTTGCTGGTGGTGGTGCATTAGCCTACCTAAGGAGAGGTTTAGGAACCAGGCTGATTCAGTTCCAATCCACATCTTCAGACAGAAGATATTTGCACGTGATAATATCCCAAGACATCCTGCAATATGTACTATCCACAATGTCTCATATTCTGCAATACACGAATTATGATTTATTAGCCACCCTCTCCTGTGTAACAGATGTCAAGTAGAGACACTTTAGTATCTCGAGGTCCATGACAAAGGTCACAGTGGCAACAAAGACACAGTGGCATGCACAGTGGCGACAATGGGCAACAAGGGCACAGTGGTGACAAGGGCACAGTGGCGACAAGGGCACAGTGGCGACAAGGGCACATTGACATGCACAGTGGCGACAATGGGCAACAAGGGCACAGTGGCAACAAGGGCACAGTGGCGACAATAGGCAAAAAGGGCACAGTGGCAACAAGGGCACAGTGGCGACAAGGGCACAGTTGCGACAAGGGCACATTGGCATGCACAGTGGCGACAATGGGCAACAAGGGCACAGTGGCAACAAGGGCACAGTGGCGACAATAGGCAACAAGGGCACAGTGGCAACAAGGGCACAGTGGCGACAAGGGCACAGTGGCGACAAGGGCACATTGGCGACAAGGGCACATTGGCATGCACAGTGGTGACAATGGGCAACAAGGGCACAGTGGCAACAAGGGCAGAGTGGCGACAATAGGCAACAAAGGCACAGTGGCAACAAGGGCACAGTGGCATGCACAGTGGCAGCAACATATAAGTGTAAACAAAGGTGCACAAATATCAGAGTGTTAATAGAGGGGCTCCGACCCGAGCTGTCTTTTTCATCATTCAGCCTGCTGGGCTTCTAAAAATGTGATAAAACAAATTAAACTACTACAGCCATGAGGAAGTTACATGATATGTGACGCAATACTTTGGGAGGAGACTGTGACGTCACTTCTGGTTTCGGCCAAGACCAGAAGACTAGTTGTATTGCTCTTTCTGGAATTGTATGTGGAAAACTGCTTATGTGAATGTAAGTTACTACGTTTGAATAAAATACTGTGTAGAAGTATTTGACTATGGAGACTCTTCTCATTACTGGTTATTGCTGATCGGCGAGGAGACCTTGGGCCAGATTCAGGAACAGTTAGGCTGGCGGATCCAGTGATCCGCCAGCCTAACTGTCACTTTGAGCCGGCGTTTCTGTTTTCTGTAACCAGAAAACAAGAAACGCCGGGTTGAAGCTCCGATGCGATCAGCGTAACTGAGTTTCGCCATCGCATCGTTACTTCAACTTAAAAATGGCGCCGATTTCCGCTCAAAAAATATGTTAATGAGCGGAAATCGGCAATTCACGAGCGAATTCCGGCGCGACGCAATGACGGTACGACGTTTCCGGAAGCGATAAGCGGCGCGAAGATATACCTACATGGGGTTGGAGTAGCCTATGTTAGGTATAGGCGTCGTCATCGCGTCGGGAAAAAAAAAAATCACGTCGCTTGCGTAAAAAGATCATGAATGGGAATGTGACGTCATTGACGTTCATTCACAGAATTTGGAGCATGCGCACGGGGATGCTTTGACACTCGACGCATGCGCAGTACGTTCGCGGCGGGATCGCGCTTAGTTTAAATAATACACGCCCCGTACCCGCCCAATTTGAATTCCGGCGGCTCATTTTCGTTACGCTGCGGCAACTTTAGGAGCAAGTGCTTCGTGAATGACAGCACTTGCTGCTAAAATTTCGGCAGAGTAACGTAAATGAGAAGCGTTACTCTGGAGCAAAGATGCTCCCATCTACCTGAATCTGGCCCCTTATCTCATAGTGACTTCTTGTGGAGGATTAATTTGCTACCAAGCGTTGTCAAACCTTTTGGTCTTCTTTTGAGGTGAGAGGCTAGAATGCACAGTGGTGGATTTTGTACGGCACGTGGGAGTGTATTCACACTACGCAAGATGTTTACTGTATATTGCAATATTGTGATGCAATATTGCACGTTTGTTATAACCGGATTTTGTTTCACTTTTAAAATACATATAAACAATTTTTTTTAAAGATTTTAAAGCACTGAAATGAACTATATATTATCACTATTGAGTTTATTTGATATTTTATTCATGTCATTTATATATTGATTGACATTATTATTATTACACTTTTTGATATATGCAGCACTGGCACTTGGTGCTCAATACCCAGCAGGGTTATATCTACATATTAACTTTTTTTGTATATTTATATATTTATTTATTTCACTATTTTTTTTATCATTTGTAGCATCCTTTCTCGGTGCTCACTACCCAGTAGGATTTTATCTACATATTCATTTTCTATTTTATACATATTTCTGTCTTTCACTACTTGCAATTTATTAATGCCCAATATAAGGCCAATTTACACATTTCTTGGATATGTTTTGCTTTGGAGTGTATTGGGATTGGTATTGGCTTTTTTGATCATCATTTATTTTGAGGCAGCACCACATTTTATTTGTTATATCTATTTACTACTAAAAATGTGTTTCTATTAATGACTATATTGTGTTGCAGGACTAGCCAAAATGGGTAATAAGGATCCTACTCAAAACCTGATGATAACCATTCTATTATCTACGGGCCAGATTCAGATAGAGGGCTAGATTCTCAGAGGCGTTACAACGGAGTATCTCAGATACCCCGTCGTATCGCCTTTTTTTTTGTCTCGTATCTATGCGAGTGATGCTTAGCATCACTTTTGCATAGATACGCTTCTACATCCGACAAGTGTAATACAATTACACTTTCGGATCGTAGGTGTAATGACAACTCCGGCCACTAGATGGCCTTTACGTTGTTTTTTCATTTGCATATGCAAATGAAGTAGTACGCCGATTCACGATCGCTTTTACGCCGCCCCGTCGTCGCGTACGTCGTTTACGAACTCGTAAGGTTACCCCAGCTTCTATGTGGAGTAACCTTACGAGGTCCCGTCGGATGCCGTCGTGTCCCGTCGGATGCCATGTTAAGTATGGCGTCGGGTCAGCGTCGGCTTTTTCCGTCGCTTACGTCGTTTTACTAACTCGTTCGCGAATAGGGACTTGCGTAAATGACGCTCACGTCGTTTTGACGTCGGTTTCAACGACGCTTCCCGACGTGAGCTGGAGCATGCGCACTGGGCTTTTTCCCCGGCCGGCGCATGCGCAGTTCGTGCGACGCGGGGGCGCGCTTAATTTAAATACAAGCCGCCCCATTTGAATTGCGCGGGTTTACGCTTGGCGATTTACGAGACGCCAACGCAAACTACGGAGCAAGTGCTTAGAGAATAAAGCACTTGCTCTAGTACGCAGCGGCGGCGTAGTGTAAATGGCTTACGCTACGCCGCCGCAAATATATGAGAATCTGGCCCCTAGTTGTGTGGGTACGGTGCATAGATATTCTGGCGCAAATTTAGACTTAGGGCCAGATTCTCAGAGGCGTTACAACGGAGTATCTCAGATACCCCGTCGTATCGCCTTTTTTTTGTCCTCGTATCTATGCGAGTGATGCTTAGCATCACTTTTGCATAGATACGCTTCTACATCCGACAAGTGTAAAAGCATTACACTTTCGGATCGTAGGTGTAATGACAACTCCAGCCACTAGGTGGCCTTCACGTTGTTTTTTCATTTGCATATGCAAATGAGGCTAGTACGACGATTCCCGAACGATTTTACGCCGCCCCGTCGTCGCGTACGTCGTTTACGGACTTGTAAGGTTACCCCAGCTTCTATGTGGAGTAACCTTACGAAGTTCCGTCGGATGCCGTCGGGTGCCGTCGGACGCCATGTTAAGTATGGCGTCGGGTCAGCGTTGGCTTTTTCCGTCGCTTACGTCGTTTTACTAACTCGTTCGCAAATAGGGACTTGCGTAAATGACGCTCACGTCGTTTTGACGTCGGTTTCAACGACGCTTCCCGACGTGAGCTGGAGCATGCGCACTGGGCTTTTTCCCCGGCCGGCGCATGCGCAGTTCGTTCGACGCGGGGGCGCGCTTAATTTAAATACAAGCCGCCCCATTTGAATTGCGCGGGTTTACGCTTGGCGATTTACGAGACGCCGGCGAAAACTACGGAGCAAGTGCTTTGAGAATAAAGCACTTGCTCTAGTACGCAGCGGCGGCGTAGTGTAAATGGCTTACGCCACGCCGCTGAAAATATATGAGAATCTGGCCCTTAGGCGGCACATCTCGAGATACTCCGGCATAAGTCCTATCTGAATCTGGCCCTACATCTCTAGTATCCTCTTTAGAGTCCAATCATTTACGTGAACATTCAAATTCATCCACTTTACTTCTTGTGCATAAAGCGTACAATAAAATGAAAAATTGGCTATATCACACAGTCTATAAAATAGATATTACATACACACGATCAGACTTTTTGACAACAACGGTCCGACGGAGGCGTTTTATCAGACAATCTGACTGTCTTTATGCTCCATCAGACAATTGTTTTCGGTTTTTCAACTGACAAATGTTCGCTGTGATTGCTCTTAAACTTTCTGGCAACAAATGTCCAATGGAGGATCATCTGATCGTGTGTACACAAGTCCAAACTACAAACATGCATGCTCTGAACCAATGCTAAACATCAGAAAACAATAGCAGAAGCTGCCCAAAGGGTGGTGGTAAATAGCTAAAAAAAAACATGTGATTTGGTGAATGTTGGCAGAAAAAGTTCTGCCGTGTGTATGCAGAACAAGTTCACAACCAACGCCCCATCGGACCAAAATCCACGGAAAAGTCAGATGGAAGTCCGATCGTGTATATGAGGCTTAAAATTGCCCACCATTTGGCTCTATCCATCTTCCCATCAACTCTGACCAGCTTCCTTGTTCCTGCTGAAGAAAAGCACCCCCACAACATGATGCTACCACCACCATGTTTCACGGTGGGGATGGTGTGTTCAGGGAGATGTGCAGTGTTAGTTTCCTGCCACACTTACAGTTTTGCTTTTAGGCCAAAAAGTACAATTTTGGTCTCATCTGACCAAAGCACCTTGATCACATGTTTGATGTGTCCTCCACATGGCTTCTCTCAAACTGCAAACAAGAATTCTTCTGACTTTTTTTTTTAACAATGGCTTTCTTCTTGTCACTCTTTTTGTGGAGAGCACGACTAATAGTTGTCCTGTGGACAGATTCTCCCACCTGAGCTGTGGATCTCTGCAGCTCCTCCAGAGTTACCATGGACCTCTTGGCTGCTTCTCTGATGCTTCTCTCCTTCAGTTTAGGTGGACGGTCATGTCTGGGTAGGTTTGCAGCTGTGTCATATTCTTTCCATTTTTGGATGATGGATAGAACAGAGCTCCGTGAGATTTTCAAAGCTTGGGATATTTTTTCTATAACCCAACTCTGCTTTAAACTTCTCCACAACTTTATCCCTGACCTGTCTGGTGTTTTCCTTGTCCTTCATGAGGGCTTCACAGAACAGCTGTATTTATAATGAGATTAAATTACACACAGGTGGGCTCTATTTACTAATTAGGTGACTTCTGATGGCGATTGGTTCCACTAGATTTTAGTTAGGGTTGATCGGCATACTTAAGGGAACTTTGCCAATCCCCAGGCAGGGGGCCCGGCAGGGTGGCTGAGCAGACCTTAAATATGGATTAGTCAGGGCAGCAGGGGAGTTGGGTGGAAGATGGAGAGCTGAGGAGACTTTTGGTGGCTTTAGAGGGGAGCCCCCAGTTCTGGGCGGGGGCTCTGCCTCAGGCTGGTGCTTAGGCTGGCTTTGGAGGATCCTGACAGCAGTGTGGTTTGAAAGGATCTTGCCAAAGGTGCAGCAGCAATCAAGTAGGGCAGTGTGAGTACGTCAGCACACCAAGGGACTGCCACATGTAGCCAACCTTTCAGGAAGACAGCCTTGTGCTCAATCTGTCCTTTCCCTTGTCTTGGGAGGTCTTCAGTGCAGCCAGGGGTCTGGTGAGGAAGCAGCCAGGTGGGCTGGTAATTCCTGCAGGCAGTGGCGCTGGGATCAGGGGCTGGATATTCGCTGGAATGTAGCCTATAAGGCCTCGTACAAACGGCCGGTTTCACCCATATGGCACTACAGCCCCCCCATGAGATAGGAAGCTTTGGCATACAATTAATGTCCAGGTCATTAATTGAATGCCAAAGCTTCCGATTTCTGAACATGTGCTCTATCTCATGGGGGGGCTGTAGTGCCACATGGGTGCAATCTATGGCCCCGATGGTGCGTGTGAATCTGGCAATTTTATAAAAATCTGTCACTGTGTTTATTCGCTGGACCTCCTGGGAGGGTTTTATAATTTGGTTGGCCATGCATCTCAGAATTGCAGGGACAACCTGGTGCACACACCTGCTAATGGAGGATTGTGACATCCCAGCCATACCTCCACATGTGCGCTGAAAAGAGCCAGTGGCCAGGAAATGCAGTGTTGCCAGGACTTTCACCAGTGGCTCCACTGCATGTGAGCGTTGTGTGGGGCTGGTGAGGTCATCCTGCAGGGTTCGGGTTATTTCCATGATTGCTTCCCGGTTGAATCGGAAGTTGCGATACATCTCTGCTTCCCCCATGGCAAAGACATCTAGGCGTCTGCGGAAGACCCTCTCCTGTGCCCTCCTCCTCTGTTCCCTCCTACTTCTTTGCGCCTCTAAAGTCACTAGTATAGTTATGAGCATGGATGCCCCTGGCATGTTGGCATACAGATTGTAGTCCGGCAAGTGTGTGTGCTCAGCTCTTCCTTAATGGTGTTGCTTTAGCAGACCTTTACACGGCTGGAACAAAGTTAAGGCTGCTTTTATAAAGTGTAACTTTACTCCTGGAAACTAACAGGTGCGCACAGGGCGTAACCTACGACGCCCAAACTTAATTTTGTGGATCACCCTATCTCCCTCATTTGCATCTTTGCCTATCAAAACAGTGGTGTGTCTAGCGTATTTTGCGTGAAGAAGCGCCGGTGTAATTATTTTAGGTAGGACGAAAAAAACTGGTTTTCAGGCGTATCTCGTTTTGAGGATCAGGCGCAAAGATACGCGCGGGGCAAATTTCAATTACGCCGCACATCTCGAGATAAGTCGGCGTAAGTCCTTGGTGAATCTGGCCCTAATTACTTTCTCAGTTTAGGCCAATACGTATTCTTCTACATATTTTTGGTAAAAAATCGCAATAAGCGTATATCGATTGGTTTGCGCAAAAGTTATAGCGTCTACAAAATAGGTGATAGTTTTATGGCATTTTTTTTTATTAGTAATGGCCGCGATCAGCGATTTTTACCGTGACTGCGATAATTTTAGCGGACACATCGGACACTTTTGACACTATTTTGGAACCATTGCTATCAAAATGCACTGATTACTGTGTAAATGACACTGGCGGTGAAGGGGTTAACCAGTAGGGGGCGATGAAGGGGTTAAGTGTGTCCTAGGGTAAAATGAAAACAATATATACAGTAAAACCTTGGATTGCGAGGATAATTTGTTCTAGAAACATGCTTGTAATCCAAAGTACTCTTATATCAAAGCGAATTTCCACATAAGAAATAATGTAAACTCAGATGATTCGTTCCACAACAATTTATTTATAAGTCTTTCAGTTTATAACCCATATAAAAAGATTATAGCAATGTGATAGGTGTGTACCCATAAAATGTCCATCCACAAATGGAAGCCTCCACAAGGGTTAGTCATGTAGCAGTAGTCCCCACAGCACATGTGGTACATTAGAGGAAAATTTGCACCAATAGCTCAAATCTGTGCAAGTTATGGGCCAGATTCAGCAACACTTGCGCTGGAGTATTTCGATATGCATCGCGTAACTGTGAAGATGCGCCGTTGTATCTCTGCGGCCGTACCCACCAACCTAGATGCGCCAGAAAACGGGCCATTTCCGACTGGCTTAACTTTCCGACGCCAGAGTATCGTCAGCGCATAGTTTCGCTTGGCGCATCAGTCGCGCCAATTGATTTCTCCTGCAAATATGCAAATTAGGGATTTTTCCCAATTCACGAACGGATTAGCACCATTCGCTGGCTACATGCGCCGCGCATATGTCGTCCGTCCGTCGCAAAGTTATTTCTACAAATAGCTGCTTTGGGCCAGATTCAGTTAAATGGGAGCATCTTTAATCTGGAGTAACGTTTCTCATTTACGTTACTCTGGCGAAATTTTAGGAGCAAGTGCTGTTATTCATGAAGCACTTGCTCCTAAAGTTGCGGCAGCGTATCGAAAATGAGCCAGCGGAATTTAAATTGGGCGGGTACGGGGCGTGTATTATTTAAACTAGGCACGATCCCGCGGCGAACGTACTGCGCATGCGTCGACTGTCAATGCATCCCAGTGCGCATGCTCACAACTTCCGTCGGCACCACTTCCTTGGAAACGACAGCGCAATGCGTTCCGTTGGGCGTTTAAATGCGCCCGTAGATGCGCCATTCCAGCACTAAAGTATATCCTGTTCCCCCTCCCCGCAGTGAAGTTACTTTTGTTCTGAGATGGCTGCTCCCGTTCCCCGCAAACATACAGGAGAAAGCTGAACTTTAACCACTTCCATACTGGGCATGTAAACCCCCTTCCTGACCAGGTGAAATTTCAGCTTGCGGCACTGCGTCGCTTTAACTGACAATTGCGCGGTCGTGCAATATGGCTCCCAAACCAAATTAGCGTCCTTTCTTCCCCACAAATAGAGCTTTCTTTTGGTGGTATTTGGTCACCTCTGCGGTTTTTATTTTTTGCGCTATAAACAAAAAACGACGACAATTTTGAAAAAAAATACAA
Source organism: Rana kukunoris (assembly GCA_029574335.1). NCBI lineage: Eukaryota > Metazoa > Chordata > Amphibia > Anura > Ranidae > Rana > Rana kukunoris. The sequence continues at coordinate 217,270,461 of CM056054.1, read as the reverse complement.
TATTTTTTACTTGTTGCTATAAAAAAATAGCCCAATTTAAAAAAAAATATTCAGTTTAGGGCGATACGTATTCTTCTACATATTTTTGGTAAAAAAAAAAAAAAAAAATCGCAGTAAGCGACTGGTTTGCGCAAAAGTTATACCGCCTACAAAATAAGGGACAGAATTATTATTTTTTATTATTTATTTTTTTACTAGTAATGGCGGCGATCTGCGATTGTTATTGCGACAGTGACATCATGGCGGACATATCGGACACTTTTGACACATTTTTGGCACCATTCACATTTATACTGCAATCAGTGCTATAAATATGCACTAATTACTGTATAAATGTGACTGGCAGGGAAGGGGTTAACACTAGGGGGTGAGTAAGGGGTTAATGTGTATCCTGCATTGTGTTCTAACTGTGGGGGGAGGGGGGTGACTGGGGGGGTGACCGATCTGTGTCCCTATGTATAAGGAACACAGATCGGTCTGCTCTCTCCAGTGACATGACGCTGTCATTGTGAGAGCCGGCAATGAGAAATGATCTCATATGTTTACATATGAGATCATCTCTCATTGGCCCATCAGATCGCATCGCAAACGGCCACTCTGATTGGCCGTTCGCGGCGATCTGTGATTGGCTGTGTCCAAGGGACACGGCCAGTACACAAGTTCCCCGCTGCGCGCTCTGGAGCGCGCACTGGGAACGAGGAAAAGGGCTGCCGTGAAAACACGGCAGCCCGGAGATTTAGAACCACCCTGCGGCCATATATAGTCGTACGGCCGTAGGGAAGTGGTTAAAGGCCAGGAGCTGTCAGCCGTCATCTCGGCTATGGAGACCTATGATGTCTTCCTCCATGGCTGTAAAAGTTGACAGACAAGCAGGGACAGAGGTGTTGTCCTGCAAGTGGGGGTGCTCAGCTAGCTCTTATCGTCGGTAACGCTGCTGTAGCGGCTCTCCTGCTGACCTGTGGCTGTCTGGAGTAAAGATAAAGGGCCAGATTCAGCAACACTTGCGCTGGAGTATTTCGATATGCGCCGTGTAACTGTGAAGATGCGCCGTTGTATCTCAGCGGCCGTACCCACCAACCTAGATGCGCCAGAAAACGGGCCATTTCCGACCGGCTTAACTTTCCGACGCCAGAGTATCGTCAGCGCATAGTTTAAATAATACACGCCCCGTACCCGCCCAATTTGAATTCCGCCGGCTCATTTTCGAGCTTTAGGAGCAACAGCTTCATGAATAACAGCACTTGCTCCTAAAATTTCGCCAGAGTAACGTAAATGAGAAACGTTACTCCAGATTAAAGATGCTCCCATCTACCTGAATCTGGCCCTATGTGTATTTGCATTAAGTATTCTTTCAAAAGTCATTACAGTAAAACCTTGGATTGAGAGTAACTTGGTTTGAGAGCGTTTTGCAAGACAATTTTTTTTTTTATACATCTTGAGTTGATATAAAAGCGATGTCTTGATATAGCGTCATGTCAGCGTCATGTCACACCTGAGTATAAAAGAGAAGAGAGGAGCCTCTAAGTGTAGCAATATGGTTACATTGAATTAAGGTAGAACATTTAGCAAAGCAGGTGGTTGATGATTAACCTCCCTGGCGGTATGATTATGTCAGATTTTAGGTGCTGAAAGCGGTACAATTATTTTGCATGGAAATTTGGCATTTTATACTGTAGGCCTGCAATTCTTAGGAATAACTCACTTAAATCTGTCCAAACAAGAGTCTAGTAGACATCCCGGGTATAATAAAATTTGAAACACAAAATCATAAATTATAATATAATAAATAACTATAAATAATTATAACAAATAATAATATAATATAAATAAAAATGATTCAATAATAATAAAGTTGCAGAATTGTCGCTGTCATTACTTTCAGTGTTTGATGTCGAATTTCCCCACAAATCGTTATCGCTCAATTCTGCAAGTGATTCTAATTTTTTATCGCTTTTTTCTAGCTGCTCTAAAAGCACTTTTTGACATAAAGGGAAACGTTTTGGTTGCTATGGACAATCTCCAGTTTCCAGGCAGAAAGAACAGTTTTTATTATATAAAAGTGTCGATCTCTGCATCGTAACGTCGCAGGGAACGGAGCTCGGCAGCACGCGGACAATGTGTGAATCGAGCGAGAAGGACACAGCTCGCTCACACAGCGGGGAGGCATCGCAGGATCCAGGGACAAGATAAGTAACTCTCTGCCTGGATACTGCGATGCAATCCCAAGTCTGGCTCAGGGTAACCGCTTTTGGTGCTAAAATTTCCCGACTCGGGAATACCACCAGGGAGGTTAAAAGAGGCACATCTAAGTATGCAGGAATCCGGGGTAAAGCTGTCCACATAGACCATCCTCCGTACCGCCGGCACTCACCGCTGTCAGTCTGCAATCGTGACCGGGATGACTACCCTGCAGTCAAGCGATCTGAAACCGAGGCTTGACCCGCTCGTGGAGTGTGTCAATGGCGGTGTGGAGGATGTCCTTCGTGGACAGCTTTGCTCCGGATTCCTGCATACTTAGATGTGACTGTTTTAATCATCAACCATGTGAGTTGCTAAATATTGTACCTTCATTAAATGTAATTGTATTGCTACACTTATACCCTGTACACACGATCGGAATTTCCGATGAAAAAAGTCAGACAGAATTTTTTCATCGGATATTCTGACCGCATGTGTGCCCCACCTGAGTATTTCCTTTCGGAAATTCCAACAGACTTAGAAAGAGAACATGTTTTCTTTTTTTCCGACTAAAAACATTTTCTATCAGAAATTCCGTTCGTCTGTATGGAACCGCATGCTCAGAATCAAGTCGACGCATGCTCGGAAGCATTAAACTTCATTTTTCTCAGCTCGTCGTATTGTTGTACATCAACCCGTCCTTGACGGTCAGAATTTGGTGTGACAGCTTGAACAGAATTGGTTATGACTAAGCACTGAACACCAGTGTGAAACGCGTCAGCTATAGACCCCACTGCTTGCTGTGTTTTGCAGTGCTTTTTTTCCTTTTTTACTATTGAAGGCTTCCTTTTAAAGTTCTTTTTTGGTGTGCGGCCGTCCATATTTTCTTTTTCAAGTTTTGAACGGAATTCCATTGGAAAAATCCATCTGAGTTTATCCCGACGGAAATTCCGATCATGTGTACAAGGCATTATAAGAGCCTCTCTTCTCTTTTATCCTCAGTTCTGACATGACGCTACTTGTATATCAAGACATCGCTTGTATATCAAGTCAAAATGTATTTAAAAATGTTGCTTGTCTTGCAAAACGCTCTCAAACCAAGTTACTCTCAATCCAAGGTTATACTGTAATGTCTTTTTAACCACTTGATACCCGCCCACCGTCAAATGATGGCGGGCGGGTAACTCCATTGTCCTGACTGCACGTCATATGACGCGGAGTCATAGAAAGATGCTAGGGGCGCGCGCACCCGTCGCATCACTGAGAACCCTGTGCGTGTGCCTGGCGGCCGCGATGGCCTCTGGGGCACACGCGATTGCCGACAATTGAGCTGGGACGTGGAGCTCTGTGTGTAAACACAGAGCTCCACGTCCCTGTCAGGGAGAGAGGAGACCGATTGTGTCCCTTGTACATAGGGACACAATCGGTCACCTCCCCCAGTCACCCCCCTCCCCCTACAGTTAGAACACACCTAGGATACACATTTAACCCCTTCCCCGCCCCCTAGTGGTTAACCCCTTCCCTGCCAGTTACATTTATACAGTTATCAATGCATATTTATAGCATTGTTCACTGTATGAATGTAAATGGTCCCAAAAATGTGTCAAAAGTGTCCGATGTGTCCGCTATAATGTCCCAGTCCCGAAAAAAAAAACGCAGATCGCCGCAATTCCTAGTAAAAAAATAAATAAAAAAAAATCATAATTATGTCCTGTATTTTGTAGGCAATATAACAGTCACTATACGGTTATTGCGATTTAATTTTTTACATTTTTTTACCAAAAATATGTAGAAGAATACGTATCGACCTAAACTGAGAAAAAAATATTTTTTTTTTTTTTTAAATGGGATATTTATTATAGCAAAAAGCAAAAAATATTGGGCCAGATTCAGGTACATCTGCGCATTATTGGACCAGCGTAGCGCACCGCCTTTACGTTAGACTTGCACAATGTAGCCGCGCAATCACCCTATTCTCGTCGCTTTTACGCAGAAATTTGCGCATGCGTAACGTTATTTCAGAGGCGTAAGGCGGAGTAATACAAATTGGGAAGGACGTGGGCGTGTTACATTGAAATGAGCCGTGACCCCATGCAAATGAAGGGCCGGCCGGCTCGCGCATGCGCGCTTGAAGGAGACCATGGTCAGCACCTCTGTGCGCATGCTCACAACTCGGGAACGGCGCAATCAGTGAAATTGGAAGTGGACTAGGGCAAATTAGTGAACTACGCAGACAGCATAAATAGACAGACAGAAACGCACTTCCCTTGCAAAAGTACATCCCTATACAGCAAGGTGCTTTTGTTCTGTTGTTTGTTAGCGTTTATTTGTTTGTTTGTGACGTGTCTTTGAGATATTTGGGGACTGTTTTGCAGAGTGATTTTTGTCTTTTATGGGCCAGATTCAGGTAGATGGGCGCTTCTTTACTTTGGAGTAACGTTTCTCATTTACGTTACTCCGCCGACACTTTCGGCGCAAGTACTGTTATTCACATAGCACTTGCGCGTAAACTTGCGCCAGAGTAACGATAATGCGCTGGCGTAACCCGACGCAAGTGGAAGTGGGTGTGATCATATGTAAATGATGGGCGGAGCCCAGCGCAGAGACTTACGTTCAGCGCATCATCCACATTACGCATGCTCACAACTTCCACTTCACGGGAAACGCCAGCGCAATGTGTTCCGTTGCGCGTATAAAAGCGCCAGCGGAAGCGCCATTCCGGCGCAAAAGTATTTCCGTTTCCCCCCACCCCAGGGAATATACTTTTGCTCTGTTATGGCTGCTCCCGCTACCCCCAAAGAGAGGAGGAACCTCAATTTTAATGCCCAGGAGGTCTCTGTGGTCATCTCAGCTATGAAGGCTTACAATGATTTCCTGCATGGGAAGAAAAGTAGGAAGACCACCCGGGAGAGGAAGCAGGCCATCCTGGACACCATTGCTGGCAGGGTGAATGTTTGATTGATGCTCAGGACATGAGTTTTGTATTTTTTTTTTTCTGAAATGCTCAGGTTATGAAATTTTTAATTTAATCTTAATGCTCAGGTTATGAGTTATTTTATTTGTGATTATGCTCTGGATATGAGATTATTATTTTTTTTGATACTGCACACGTTGCAGTGTGAATGGTGTGTGAATGTGAGGGGGTGGCACTCCTGCCAGTAAGGGGTGTCACCCTCGGCCGTGGTGGTGAAGTTAACCCCACGGCTGTGTGAATGACGTGTGAAAGGTGTATGAATGGACAGCGACATCATTGGGGCCTTGACGCTGGCGTTGCTGCTCCCAAGTCCTACATGCTGGACTTGGGCTAATCCAATGCGATGTGCATGTGGTGTGTGTGATCTAGGGACATCAGTGGTGTGCATGCATGCATTGTCTGTGTGATTAATGTGTTGGTTTATTGTCCAAAGATGCCTACGGCGAGGACCCTCCTGACTGCTCTTCCATCAGCTGAATGGGTCTCCTCTGGCAGGGGGGGGCTGTCTGGTTTGGGGGTCAGGTCATCAAGCATGTCAATCTGCAGGCCTTTTCTCATGGCAAAGTTGTGCAGAATGCAACATGCACCGATGATCTGACACACAAAGGTAGGGGAATACAATAGGGTCCCCCCAGACTTATCCAGGCATCGGAAACGTGACTTCAGGAGCCCAAATGTTTGCTCCACCACTGCACGGGTTTTGATGTGTGCTTTATTGTATTTTCTCTCTCCTCTGGTTTGGGGGTTCCGGAAAGGAGTCATGAGATGGGGTGCATATGCAGAGTCACCTGTAAGGGAAAAGACAGGAGGATGTTAGTCATGCATGTGCCACTTGTGATGTGCATCATGGGAGGGGATAGTCACGCCTGCCACCCATGTCACTCACCAACCAGCCAGCTGTCCCCATACATGTTCTGCTCGAATTCTGCTGGGATGGGACTCTGACGGTATATGAAGCTGTCATGGCTGGAACCGGGGTGTTTGGCACGGACGTGCCATATGAGGCGTTGGGCATCAGCTATCACCTGTACGTTGATGGAGTGCCAATGCTTCCGATTGCGGTATATGTGCTCTGTGGCACTGGGGGGCTGAAGGGCCACATGTGTGCAATCAATGGCCCCCACAGTGCGTGGGAATCTGGCAATGCTGTAGAAATCTGTCATTGCTTTCAGCCGCAGCTCCTCAGTGGTGGGTCTGATGAAGTGGTTGGACATGCGTCTGAGGATTGCAGGGACAACCTGGTGCACACATCTGCTTATGGTGGACTGTGACATCCCAGCCACCACTCCACTTGTACGCTGGAATGATTCACTTGCTAGGAAATGAAGTGTTGCCAGTACCTTCACCAGTGGCTGCTCTGCTTGTGAGCGGTGTGTCTTGCTGGTGATGTCACCCTGCAGGGTTGTGGTTAGTTCAAGTATTGCATCTGGGCTGAATCTGAAGAGGCGATACACCTCCTCATCCCCTATGCCAAAGAGGCTCATGCGCGTGCGGTATATCCTCTCACGTGCCCGCCTCCTCCGTACCGGGGGACCCAGTACTAGTGCTAGGACCGCGACTGCCCCTGGCATGTTGGCACACAGAGGTGTTGTCCTTGCAAGTGTGGTTGTTCAGCTTGCTAGTTTCGTCGGTAACGCTGCTGCTGTAGCTGCTCTCCTGCTGACCTGTGGCCGTCTGGAGTAAAGATAAAGCAGCTATTTGTAGAAATAACTTTGCGCCGGACGGACGAGATACGCGCGGCGCATGTAGCCAGCGTCTGGTGCTAATCCGTTCGCGAATCGGGAAATCTCCCTCATTTGCATATTTGCAGGGGAAATCAATAGGCGCGACTGATGCGCCAAGCGAAATTATGCACTGACGAGACTCTGGCGTCGGAAAGTTAAGCCGATCGGAAATGGCCCGTTTTCTGTCGCATCTAGTTTGGTGGGTACGGCCACATAGAAACGACGGCGCATATTCACAGTTACGCGGCGCATATCGAATTACTCCAACGCAAGTCTTGCTGAATCTGGCCCTATGTGTTTTTTTTGTTGTTTTTTTTGTAAAATTATATTTTTGCTGGGCTTATTTTTTTTTTACTGGTCATTTTTTTTTTTGGTTCTGTTTGTGTATGATTTGGGAATGTGGGGGTGACATTCCTGCCGGAAAAAAGGGGTGTCACCCTCATTTGTGGTGGCTTGTGCCAATCCAATGTGATGAGGATGTGGGGTGTGTGTGCTAGGGACCACAATGGTGTGCATGCATGCATTCTCATTGTGCCATGATTAATGTTTGTGTTTAACGTGCAAAGATGCATAATGTGAGCTGTCATGAGATGGGGTCATGAGATGGGGTCCCAGTGCATATGCAGAGTCACCTTGAAGGGAAAAGACAGGAGGATGTTAGTAGTGCATGTGCCCCTTGTGATGTGTGCATCATGGGGGGGGACAGTCATGTCTGCCACCCATGTTACTCACCAACCAGCCAGCTGTCCCCATACATGTTCTGTTTGAAATCTGTGGGGATGGGGCTCTGATTGTATATGTAGCTGTCATGGGTGTCATGGGTAGTGTCATGTGTTGGGCTGGTGATGTCCTCCTGCAAGCTTGTGGTTAATTCCATGATGGCATGAGGGGTGAATCTGAAGATGCGAGACACCTCAGAATCACTCATGCCATAGATGTCTATGCGTGTGCAGTATATCCTCTCCCGTGAAGAGTGAAGATTGAGGGGCTTGTATCAGATAAGAATATTGTATTAGATTAGATTAAATTGTAAAGTTTATATAAGCAAATAAAAAGTAAAAAAAATAAATAAAAAAAAAAAAATCCCGTGCCCTCCTTAGTGCCCTCCTCAGTGCCCTCCTCCTTCTTTGCTCATCTAAAGTCAGTAGTATAGCTATGAGCATGGATGCCACTGGCATGTTGGCATACAGTTTGTTGGGCAACACGTGTGACTGCTCAGCTCCTCACTAACATTGTTGCTTTCTCTGACATGTAGACACATTTTTCTAATTTGAGGCGCCGTACACACGGCCGAGGTTCTCGCTGAAAATCAGCGAGAACCTCGCTGGAATGCACATTCCAGCGAGGACCTCGGCCGTGTGTACGGTCTCAGCGAGCTTCCCGTCGGGAAGCCCGTCGAGCCGAAATAGAGAGCACGCTCTCTATTTCCTCGACGGCCCGCCTGGATGAATGGCTGGTTGCCATTCCCGACGGGCGGGTCGCCGATTTCAACGGCCGGCCGAGAGTCTCGACGGGCGGAACGATGTGTTCCGCCCGTCGAGGTTCTCGTACGTGTGTACGCCGCCTTAGACCAGCTTTTATATGGTCTATTTTTAGACAGGACATTTTGCTGTTGCGCACACTGCGTAGCCTGCGCTTCCCCAACGTTCTTTTGTGGATCCCCGTAAGTCCCTCATTAGCATATTTGACTAGCAAATCAATGGTCTGTTTAGCGCAGTTTTGCGCAGACGGATGCGCCTGTCTAACGAAATTACACTGGACAAAAAAAAGTAGATTTCTTGCGTATCTCGTTCTGGGGATGCCGTGCATCGAAACGCACGCGCACATTTAGACTTACGCCGCGCATCTCCTGTTACGCAGGCGTAATCGCTCTGTGAATCTGGCCCATTGTGTCTTTTTTTTGTTTATAGCGCAAAAAAATAAAAAACGCACGGGCGATCAAATACCACCAAAAGAAAGCTCTATTTGTGGGGAAAAAAAGGACGTCAATTTTGTTTGGGAGCCACGTCGCACGACCACGCAATTGTCAGTTAAAACGACGCAGTGCCGGAAGCTAAAATTTTGTCTGGGCAGGAAGGGGGTGTAGGTGCACAGTAGGCAAGTGGTTAAAGAATACTTAATCCAAATACACATCATTTTCACGTTTGAGCTATTGGTGCAATTTTTTCTCTAATGTAGCACATATGCTGTGGGGACTCCTGCTACATGACTAACCTACACATAACATCAATTTTATCGGTATTTTCCATAAGTATGCCTTGGTGAGGGCGCTCATAGCTGCGTGCACGTAAAAGGCGGTTCGTCTCATAACAGCAATCAAGTCCCAGCTGAGTGAAGCACTCATTTGCGTTGCCAAAATTGAGAATATGGTCTTCTTTCAAAACGATTTGACGAAACTCGCGCTGATTTTGACTGGAGCGGAATGACAGTGGCATAGAGTGAGCGCTGATTATCCTGAAGACACTGTCACATGGGATTGATTCCTTCGCCCGTCCTTTATATAACAACTCCTTTTATGCAGCTGACCCCAAATCATGTTACCTTGTCACGTCTCTGAACGGATTGAGAGGAGATGGGCTGAAAATAGCTCAACAACTGACCTTGAACTTGACAGTAGTGAGAAGTGTTTTTTTGTGCATTTCATATTCGATGTTGAATGCAAAGTCGCTGGGATTCTTCAGCAGAGCACAAGGGGGCAGGGAAGGACTGTGGAATACAAGCTGTGGAACTTCATTGTACAGCGAAAATTCTTTGCGTCCTCCATCTGTAGAGAAACATCGCTATGCCCAAATAAAGCTACTTAGTAACAAGTATAATGAAAAGTCACTTTAGAAGGTACATTCCTGTCTAGAGTCTGAAAGTGGGCATTTTTGCACCAGAAATGTTTTTTTTATTATATGTGGTATCACAGCAGAAAAATGTAATCATCACAACAATAGCCCCTTATTTACTTTTAATGCAACTCTTTCCCTATATTAACCAGTTAAGCCCGGGACCAATATGCTGCTAAATGCCCAAAGGTGTTTTTTTACAATTTGGCACTGCGTCGCTTTAACAGACAATTGCGCGGTCGTGCGACGTGGCTCCCAAACAAAATTTGAGTCCCTTTCTTCCCTCTTTCTTGTGATGGTATTTGATTGCCTCTACGATTTTCTATTTTTTTTGCGATATAAACGGAAAAAGACCGAATTTAAAAAAAATATATATATTTTCTACTTTTTGTTATAAGAAAAATCGAATAAACTAAATTTTAGTCAAACATTTAGACCAAAATGTATTCAGCCACATGTCATTAGTAAAAAAAAATTGCGAAAAAAAAAACCAAATAGCTACCTAGTGGCAACAGTGGCACTAATACAGCGATCAGAAAACCGATCGCTTAGTGACACTGGCAATAGGGGGTGAAAGGGTTAACTAGGGCGGTGATCAAGGGGTTAAACCTTTATTGGGGGGGTAGGGGGCTACCCTGGACCTAACACTGAATGCCTGTCACACTAACTGTCACACTGACACTAAATGCAGTGATCAGTAAATATATGATCACTGCAATCAGTGACACTGTGACAGGGGGTGGGGGTGGGGTGATCTGAAGGGGTTAATGTGCCTATGTGTGTGGTGTCAGTGTAGTGTTGGTGCGACTTACTATATGATGTCTTCTCTCCTCTCGTCGGATTGAAAATACCGCCGAGAGGAGAGGTGACATCACTTCCTCTGCCAGTGTTTACATTACACAGGCAGAGGAAGTGCAGAGCGGGGGGATGCCGGATTGGCTGGGAGCGATCACCAGGGGGCGGACAGAAACCAACAGCCGCCCCCTCATCCCGGATTTCTCCCAGATGTAAAACGACCGCCGCATGTAGCGGGGGTCCCGATCAGACCCCCGACCTGCAAGAAGGCAGGGGCGTACTAGTACGCCCATCTGCCTGTACGTGCCATTCTGTGGACGTACATATACATGCGGCGGGCGTTAAGTGGTTAAAGTAATATTAAAGTTTATGTGTAAAACAACAAATTCTGCGCAAAATGGAAATGAAAGGCAAATCATTTTTGGATATATACAGCGGATATAATAAGGCCCGTATTCACAAAGCACTTACGCCGACGTATTTCGAGAAACGCCGCATAAGTACAAATGTGCGCCGTCGTATCTATGTGCCGGACCCACAAACTAAGTTACGTCGAAAAATAGGCTTCTTCCGACCGACGTATCGCTGGATGCATATAGAAGTTTTGATTCAGATATGCAAATGAGGGAGATACACCCTCTTACGAACGTAGATGCGCCTGGCGCATGTTTTAAATGATTTACGTAAGGGTTATGTCCGGCGTAAAGTTATTCCTCATATAGGAGGCGCAACATATGCAAAGGTATGGACCAGGGAACAGCCGTCGTATTTTATGTCGTTTACGTAGTACTATGTGAACAGGGCTGGGCGTAGGTTACGTTCACGGCGTAGGCAGTGATTCAACGTATCTTAGGCAGTTATTTTGACGTGGTTGTACGCATGCGCACGGGGATACGTCTAAGTTACGACGCATGCGCCGTTCGTTTTAAGTACTTGGATGACGCTCAGCCCATCATTTGCATGGGGTCACGCTTCATTAGCATGCATCACGCCCACTTCCACCTACTTTGACTTACGTTGGCTTATGCCGACGAATATACGCTACGCCGGCGCAACGTTGGGCGCATTTTATTTGTGAATTTCATACTTGCCTCTCAATGTTGCGCCGGCGTAGCGTAAGGAAGATACGCTAAGGCGGCATAAAGATGCGCCAATGTATGTGACTCCGGACCATTGTGTTTAACACATCAACAGTTTTCTAGGTAAATATATTTCTAAAGCCTCGTACACACGGCCGAGAATCCCGTTGTAAAAAAAAAACCTTTGTTTTTCTCAACGGGATTCTTTTCTAGCTTTCCTTGCATACACACTGTCAAGCCAAAATCTCGTCGTTCTCAAACTCGGTGACGTACAACACGTACGACGGCACTATGAAGGAGAACTTCGATTCCACTGGCGCCACCCTTGGGGCTGCTTTTGATAATCTCGTGTTATTGTGTGTTAGTAAAAGCTTTTGGTGAGAGACGATTTGCGCTTTTCAGTCTTCGTGTTTTTCAGTCTGTTACAGTGTGACGAATGTGCTATCTCCATTACGAACGCTACTTTTACCAAAGGTGCGCTCCCGTTATCATACTTGATTCTGACCGTTTTTAAGACTGTAGAGTGCCCATCAGTACCACCTATCAGTGCCCATCAGTGCTGCCTATCAGTGCCCATCAGTGCTGCCTATCAGTGCCCATCAGTGCTGCCTATTAGTGCCCATTAGCGCCCTTATCAGTGCCCATTAGTGCACTAATGGGCACTGATAAGGTGGCACTTATGGGCACTGATGAGGAGGCACTAATATGCAGCACTGATATGCAGCACTGATGGGCACTAATAGGCAGCATCGATGGGCACGGATAGGCAACACTGATGGGCACCGATAGGTGGCACTGATGAGCACTGATAGGTGGTACTGATGGGCACTCTACCAAGACATGCTTGATAAAAATCTACCAGGATGATGAAGATGAAACAAGGGTGGACATTTCAGTGGACACTGAACAAGGGTGGACACTGAAGGGCACTAATAGGCGGCACTGATAGGCAGCACCCAAACAGTGGCTGCATTTGAATAAATGCTACTGTTGTTTGGCTGACAATTTTCTGCCCTGCTCCTTCAATTTTTGGATTGAAGGATGTTGGACAGGAGGATGCCAACAGGGCCAGCCACTGCTCTAATGTTGGCTAGTTTACTCTGCAAGGTATTCATCCCTAGTCCTATAGAAAATCAAGTCTATGGTGTAAAAAAAGGTCGATCTGCTGGCTAGTTGGAATTATTTCATAAATCTGTCCTAAAATGAAATCAGTGTAAGTTATGCCCTGTACACACGTTCGGGCAAATTCACCAAATTCTCATCTTAAATCCGACGGAATTCCATCGGAGGAAAAGAGAACATGTTCTCTATGTAAACTCTGATGGAATTTGTCGAAATTTCCACTGGAATTACTCCGATGAGGCATACACACGGTCGGAATTTCCGATAGAAAAAGTCAGTTGGACTTTTTCCATCGGAAATTCCGATCGTTTTTACGAGGCATAAGTCTCGCATAATGAAGATCAATCTCTATGGAAACAGTGTTTGTTCAAAAATATAAATACAGAGTTTCAACAAATGTGTAACTTATCATAGAATAGCTGTTTCACACAAAGTATTGTTTATTGAAAAGTTGCAAAAATTTAAAAAAAAAATATTAAGTGACCTGATTTCACCTTCGATGCGATTGCACAGAGCATTCATTGAGATCTGAGAAGCTGCTAACACTTTGCAAATGTTTCAGTGCGGGAGGATTTACTGTCATCGGCACCTGTTGTCTTTAGAAAATAATGCTTATTGGTTGTGTAAAGTTTTTGCAGCTGCCTAATAAGTATGTTTCCTCTCCATGACTACCGTACTTACACACAGCATATTTGCTAATTCCAAAGTGTACCTTGCACCTCAGTGACAAGGTTTACTTATTTATTGTGCCCCCAAGCCCTCCAAAAATGCTGAATTAACAAAAAAAAAGAAAAACCCAGTGGAGGCAAAAAAAAAATAGACAATGTACTTTGCTTCCCACAGCTTTCTCCCTGCAAATCAGATCTGTTCAGTAGCCCAAATCTCACAAGAAGATGATCCTACAATCTGCTTCAGCATCTTTTCATGACATTTGGGCTACTTGGCATTCCCAAGCATCTGGTCATTAGGACGACATCACCACCTACACTACCAAAGACAAAGAAAGTTAATATGTAGCTGTGCCTCCATAGGGGTTGCTGAGTAATGTGTCCCACCTGTCACCTTGCCCAACCCGGAATTCACTTCCAGACATTCCAAGACAATGAAAAGTCCATTAGCTTTGTTTTTTTGTTTTTTTTTGTATTTTATTGAGGGATTAGAACTTGGATGGGTTTAAGGAATCCATGGGATGCCCAGAAAAGATTCTAGTGAACTTCAGTCTGCATTCCCGTTAGGCCTTGTGCACACAATCGTTTTCCTCGACAGAATTCATCAAGAAACTAGGTGGCAGAGCTTTTTTGCTGAGGAAAACGGCTGTGTGTATGTTTTTCATCGAGAACACTGTCGAGAAACTCAACGAGAAAAAAAGAGAACAAGTTCTCTCTTTCCTCGTTGGGAGTCTCAATTTCCTCGTCGGGTTGGTTTTTCGACGAGAAACACGTTTGTGTGTATGCTTAGAAACCTGTGCATGCACAGAATAAAGTATGAGACAGGAGCGCACATTCGGTAAAAGTATTGTTTGTAATGGAGATAGCACATTTGTTATGCTGTAACAGACTGAAAAGTGCAAATCGTCTCTAACCAAAGTTTTACTTACCACGCGGTAACATGAGATTAGCAAAAGCAGCCCCAAGGTTTCTACCACTGGAATCAAACTTCCCCTGCCGTTGTACGTGTTGAACGTCACCGCGTTTGAGAGCGATGAGATTTTGTCTTGACAGTGTGTACGCAAAGAAAGCTTGTCAGGTTTCTCGACAAGTCTAACAAGGAGTTCGTCGAGGAAAACGATGTGTCTTTTACGACGAGTTCCTAGGTCGTGTGTACAAGGCCTTACCCGTATTCAACCGACAGCAGGCTAAAGTCCACTGTCAGCTGATGTCACTTGGTTGGCCCAGACTCAAGAGAGATCCAAACTTTAATGTTGGTATCCACTCAGATGTCTGACCAGCAGCTGGCTCAACCTCTCAGCTCGCTACTAAGAACCTGAGCCAGCCAGTCCTTCCCTTTCAAAAGCCTCGGAGCTCCTGTGTGCACTGGAGGGGACAGAGCAGAGAGCCAGTGGATGACAGTCACCAGCCGTCTGCTCACTTAAGACAGAAAACCGACTGATCAGCGGTCTTTGAGGCGGTTTTCAGTCTAAGAGGCGGCGGGGGATATATGCAGCAGGTTATGCAGGTTTATCCTTGGTGAGTATGTAGGTTTTGTGTCTAGGCAGGTGATTGACTAAGAATGGAGGGTGAAGCCGTGTACACACGGCAGAGAACCTCGACGGGCAGAACACATCGTTCCGCCCGTCGAGGTTCTCTGCCGGCCGTCGAAATCGGCGACCCGTCGGGAAAGCCGCCGAGAGAAAATAGAGAGCAGGTTCTCTATTTTCTCGGTGGCCCGTCGGGATTAATAGCTGGTCGCCTTTCCCGACGGGATGGTCGCCGATTCTGCCGGCCGAGAACCTCGACGGGCGGAACGATGTGTTCCGCCCGTCGAGGTTCTCGTACGGGTGTACGCCGCCTCAGTGTTCACAAACTTTCCACCAGTTTTGTCAAACATCCAGCAAACTAAACTTTGAATTGTTTGCCCATCATTAGTTAGCTCCTCAGTGCTTTGGACTCTTGGGTTGGTGTGTGGGGTGCACAATTTGTTTGGTTGTTATGGCAAAAATTAAAGCTCAGATCCTGACTGATTAAAATTATTATTATTGATTTTTTTTTACCCCTCCTTCTGATGCATAATATATTGCTAATTTTGTCAAAGGGTCAAAACCTACCTTTTTCCATGATCCACCATTCAAATAGTGATGACTAATCCCACAAAGCCTCTCTTCTTGCTGGCCTCTAAATGATTGTGTTGTTGCCCTTCTTGCTGACATCTTGACATCTTGACATGAAATGTAGAACCTTTGCAATGCTCATTTTCCAATGCCCAGAAGCAATCTATTATCGAGTGCTCTCTAAAAACCTCTATCTGCACAAAGATTCAGGAACTTAATTATAAGATTCTGACCCGATGGTACTACACTCCCAGCAGACTACACAAGTTTTTCCCAGCCACCACAGACAGATGCTGGAGATGTCAGATAGGGAGGGGGACGCTCCTCCACCTCTCCTGGTCTTGCCCTCTACTGCAGCAATACTGGACGACAGTCCGTGAGGTCACTCAGACCATCAAATCAAAGACGACCCAGACGCTATTTTGCTCCATGCTACTTCAATCCCGGCTCGGAGTTTCAAAAAGTCGATTGTGAGACACCTCCTGAATGCAGCCAAGGCCTGCATTCCACTTCTATGGAAGAAACCTTATCCTCCAACTATGGGGATGTGGCTGGGTAGGGTGGAGGAGATCAGGAGATTGGAGGACCTAGTTTGTACGGCTCAAAACAAACAGGAACAACACTCCCAGGCATGGATGCTCTGGACCATGTTCATATACTCTGATGAAGGAGTGGCTTTTTTGGCCACTTGAGTGACAGAATATGACAAGTAGGATAGCTGTCACAAGCTTTCTGTGTGGATCAGGCCCCTCAGGCCCCCCCCTCTGTTTACCTTGTCTATTTCCACCTTCTTCTTTCTTTCTGCTTCACTACAATATTCTTTCTTTATCTTTCGTATGTCCATGTGTCAGGTATAGGGCACCACAGAATGTTGATTGATGTATTGATGGTCAAGGTCTGGGTGATGTGGCCAGGCTGGGAGCTGGGTGGTCATAGGATAATTAAGCACACCAGGCGTGATTACCGCGAATAGGCACTTTATATAATTGCGGACAGCCTTATAGCAGCCTTTTGCAGCCTTTTAGCAGCCAATATCACTGTTAATGTTGCTCCGCCTATGTACCTGTGAATGTCAGTTACTGTATTTTGTACTGTAATGTACTCTCTCTGTACATTTGTTTTTCTTCTGTTTCATTTTTTTTGGAAAATAATAAAACTTATATTTGAAAAAAAAAAATGTAGAACCTCTGCTGGTTCTGTATTGTATGCGGTAATGTCAGAGTGTCTACCTACTTTTGGTGGGACCAAAAAAGACAACAGTGACAGATGCCAACAGAATAAAGTAAGTTTTACTTTTTTAAATCATCCTCTAGAGGCCTAGACAAAGCGAGCCTAACATCCTGCATAAGCTGTGGGGGGGATACAATATTTATCATTTATTAAGTGACTGAAGTTCTGCTTTAATTTCCTGACATTTTTCTGATGACTATAGCCTGCAAAATAAAAATGTAACATTCCAGTTCCAGCCTATGGTACTCACATCAAAAGGTATAGAAGCCAGAAGGAAACAACAATTTCGGATAATTCCGATCAGCCTTCTTTTGTAGTGGAACTTGGCGTGAGATGGTTTGCCCCAGGCTAAACACACGCGCACTTCTCCTGTTCACGTCGCTCGTAGACTCACATGGCTGCACCAATTTCTAAATTTGTTTTTAGTGCTGGTTGATCGGGGAAAGGCAGAGGTGGAAATGCATCTCACTTTCTCAGGAAAAAAATATATATTTTCCTTAAGGGAGTACTGAGATACACCCGGCTTACCAGAGACAAGCTGTTAGAAAAGGTGTTTGGCTGCCGAATTCCTATAAAAGCAATTCAAAAAGGTATTCTCCGTGCTGGGGTCCTGAGATTGTGTTTAATGTTGCCATCTGTTATACTGCCTTTCAGGTCTGCATTGCTGAACAATTCTAGTTTTCCTTAGAAGACACTTATACATTCTGTGTGCTTTCGTAATAGCCATTAACCCAACATGGAGATGCTTTAAAGATGATTTTTTTTTTAAATCATTTCCTATGACTCATTTGAAATACATTTGCTTTGTATCTGAAATGTAATACATCCTTTATGAAGTGTTCATGGAATCTTATGTATTTTGGTATATATGCAGTAGATTGCATGTTTAGACACCCTAAGGGCTGTCAAAATATTTAACATCCATTGAAACTTTAAAGATACCCTGTCAAGCATCTCACCTAGTCACCTCTGCAGCAGCTAATAATAAACGCATACAATTGTTTATCATACACCAAACGTACCTTACTCTGGTGCGACTGCATGCAATGGGCCACCTCCCTACCTCCGCTTGCCTACATTGTGGACAGTTGGGAGCAAATTTTAAGCATTTCATGTGGTTGTGCCCATTGATTGTGGTTAATGGACTCAGGTCACAAATTTGTTGTCTAGCCTTGTCTCTATCCCGGTAGCGCTCACATCGTAGGTGTGTCTTTTGGGCCCACTAGATAAAGAGTTATGGACTCATCCCCTTAGAACGCTTTTGTATGAAGCCATATTTTTGGCTTAGAAACAGATAACAATTAAATGGATGCAGCCCACTCCCCCTCTGTTACACAATGGCTGCATGCAGGTAACCAAATATTGCCTTACATGAAAATTCTATATGAGCACCAGAGTTGCCCACAAAAATATAATAAAGTATGGAGTGTTTGGTGATTTTCAGATCTTACCATTGCTAGTGACTAAAATGTACATGTTCTTTGTGTATCTTAGTCCACATGGTTGATTAGTTTTTCCATGAGTACCTCTATAACTACCTTTTTGGAAAAGGTGTTCTTATGTTGATCGAGACTGTAAATGCAAGTTGTTTATTTTCCATCTCCATGTTGAGACCTATTCTCCTGCTGAACGAGATTGTACACAGTCTGATTTGTAACCGATTTATTCAATATTACTTGCTTCTGTACTTTGTTTACTCTTGAAATAAAAAGTAAAAAAAAAAAAGATACCCTGTCAAGACTCTAGAGAATTGAAAAGGGCAGTTGCCTGCAAGTAAAGATTACTGTAAGTATGCTTAAATATTTGGTGGCCTGTGTTTGCCCCAAACCATGTGCATTCCTACATCCCCTCCATATCATGTGCCTCCATTAGTGTGGACACTTCCGGGAATGGCAAATGCCTATATCCTATGCGACTTTCTATGGTTTATCTATTTGAACGTCTGTCTAAGAAATTACATTGATGTAGAGGTTGAAGGAAGGAACTATGTGGCACAGTGGGGGACAAAGGCATCCAGCTATCCTGGAAGTCCCTAATGCTGAAGACACAGACAGAGACTGCAGAGCTAGAATGGAGGGGAGGTTGGGACTCCAAATTCTGTCAGTGAACGTCAATGACGTCACATCCCCATTCATGAAATTTTTACGCAATCGACGATTTTTTTTTCCAGACGCGATGACGACGCCTAACATAGGATACTCCATTAGGGGGCTGCTTTATCTTTACGCCGCATATCGCTTCCGGAAACGTCGGAAAGTCACTGCGTCGCGCCCGAATACGATCGTGAATTGCCGATTCCCGCTGATTAACATATTTTTTCAGCGTAAATCAGCGGGAACGCCCCCGGCGCCATTTTTAAATTAAAGTTGCGATGCGATGGCGAAATTCAATTGCGCTGATCGCATCGGAACTCCAACCCGGCGTTTCTTATTTTCTGGTTACAGAAAACAGAAACGCCGGCTTAAAGTGACAGTTAGGCTGGAGTATCACAGATACTCCAGCCTAACTCTACCTGAATCTGGCCCTATATATTTAACTTACCCTCGCCTTTTTCCTGCAGAGCCTACTGTAA
This sequence comes from Rana kukunoris, assembly GCA_029574335.1. Classification (NCBI taxonomy): domain Eukaryota; kingdom Metazoa; phylum Chordata; class Amphibia; order Anura; family Ranidae; genus Rana; species Rana kukunoris. The sequence goes on along the minus strand of CM056054.1, from coordinate 217,251,189 downwards.
GTGAGAGTGACATCATGCTCCACTTTGCTGATTCTCATCCTACCTATCCCACCACACCTTCAGCATCACTTACAATTCTACTTCCTCCTATCCTCTTACTTTTTCCATTGGGGTCCACCAAGGTTCTGTTCTTGGACCTCTCCTATTCTCGATTCCACACCTCCTCCCTCCTATTTCTACCCTAATGACACCCACATCTATCTGTCTATCCCTCAGCTTACTCCATCAGTATCCTCACACATCACTAATTTAGTAACAGACATCTCAGTCTGGATGTCACACCACTTCCTCAAATTCAATCTATCCTAAACCAAGCTCATTCTTCCTCCCCACGTGCCCCTTATCCTTACTTTACTGTCAAAGTCAAGGGCACAACTTTCAACCCATCCTTGCCTACCAGGGCGCTGTGTGCAATCCTGGAGTCTGAACTGTCCCTTTTGCACCACATCCAATCACTGTCCAAAGCTTGCTACCCCAACCTATGCAACATTTCCCAAATACTCCCCTTCCTAACCACGAAGCTTCTAATTAACTGCTTCGTTATCTCTCGCCTCCACTACTGTAATTCTGTCCTCATTGGATTATCTTTACAAAGGCTATCCCCCCTTCAGTCCATCATAAATGCTGCTGCCAGACTAATCTACCTTACCAACTGTGTCCGCTTATCAAGCAAATAAAATTCTAATACTAACAACAAATTACAAAGCCATCCATAACTTTGCTCCCAGCTACATCCCTAACCTAAGTAGTCTCAAAATACCAACCTAATCGTTTTCTTTGTTCCCTCCAAGACCTCCTGTTTTCAACCCCCTTCATCACCTCCTCCCATGTTCGCCTCCAGGACTTCTCCTGAACCTTCCCCACCCTCTGGAACTCCCTATCTCAATCTGTCTGACTATCTTCTACTATGTCCACTTTTAGGTGATCCAAGGAAAACCACTCTCTTTAGAAAAGCCTATCCTGTCCACACCTGACAATTGTACTTTTATTTTCTTCATCAGCTTATCCCTCACTGTTATTATCTTTTGTATCACTTTTAGATTGCATGCTCTCAGGGCCCTCTGATTCCTCCTATATTGAAATAAATTGTATTGTATTGTAACTCTACTGTCTTCCCTGGTGTTGTGCGTTGGCGCAATATAAATCCTGTATAATAATAAAAATATTAATACTTCTTCTGGCAGTATCCTTGATAATTCAGAGCAGCCTAATTCTCACAAGAAGAAATTCTTGCACGGGACTTGAATGCTTTCTCTTGATACATAGGCTGCTCTACGTTCTATAGGAATTGCACCAGAAAATTAGCGTTGTCACAGCCTGCAATGCGTGAGATAGGGGTTATTTATTTTGCTTTAAATGGTATTTTAAACCCTGATGAACACGGTATAGTCTGGTCTTTGAAAAGCATTGTTTTTTTTATTCAGATTCACATAATGGAAAAAATATTTTGAACTCCTTTGGTGTGATGAACTTATTCATCTACTTTTCATGGCTCATCTTTAGAAGTGCGTTTGCTTGGTGCACTACAGCAAAGTCACACTACAAAAAGATGAAATTTGTTGTGTTCATTTCAAGGGCTCATAGTCTGTTTATGCCTATTTATACATACACCTTTTATATCTGGAGTCACCTTGACATCAAATTATGATTATCTGTAGTATTATCAGGCTTACTCAAACAATTAGGAAGAACACTAACGATATAAAAAGTACAGTTAGTCACAGCAGTCAATTAGATTAAGTTTTGCCAAGTCAGTGAAATATTTTTGATTGGCTGTTACTGATGCCCGTTAAAAATCAACATAGCCCTTTTCATTGCCCTATTAAAGAAATCTGTATTTACTACATATGCAAAGGTGGGCCAGTGCCAAAGGCAGCATGCTTAGGTGGGGCGGCATCAAGCTTTAAATTTTACAAGCTTCCTTCTTCTGGCCACCTTTAAGCCTCGTACACACAGGCCAGGATCTCATCAGGGAAAAAACTTTGTTTTTCCTGATGAGATTCTTGGCAAGAATCTCTTGCCGCCCGAGTGTACAGACTCTAGTTCAAACCGTGGTTCTCTTGAAAGGCAAGTAGGCGATGAGGTCATCGCCTACGACAAGCATTCGCTCGTCACATTCGATGCCATCGCCGCCATCTTGCTGCACCCTACCTATGCCTAGGAAGCGACTGTGCATGCGTCAAAGTCATTTTAAGCATGCACAGGTTTCCACGGTGACAGGTAAGTATAGAGTTTCTTGTCGGGAAACAGGCCGACAAGGATCTTGACGAGAAAATAGAGCAGGATCTCTATTTATCTCGTCGAGATTCTGGGCAGAAGCCTCGTACACACGCTCGGTATACTTGGCAAGAAAGCTCTGCCAGCAGTTTTCTTGATGGTTCTTGCCGAGAAAACCGAGCGCGTGTACGAGGCTTTAGACATTAATATTAAAAAGAATAAGAATATTAATATTAAGTTCCCAAGTTGGGTGCGGTGGTGGAATGGGAGTGGGCCTCCTCCTCAGGGGTCACCGGGCATCGGATCTTCCTAAGTTTAGAAGTATAGCCTGTACTCCTGGCATCTTATTTTAGTTGACGTCTTTTGTTTCACACATGCTGTCTGTACTGTAAGCCTGTAATGTTGTTCTCATACCTACCAATGTCTGTATGTTGTTATTAATACCTTAAAAATGTAATAAAAATCTTGAAATATAGAAAAAAAAATGCTTTTCCCACCAAAAAAAAAAAAGAAGAATATTAATAATAATATTTATATGGTCCTTATCTCCCTGGAGGGACTCAAAGCACTGATACAATTTGTATTAGGGTCTTTAAAGAGAATGATCAGTTGTTGTCAATTTTTTCTATAGACCTGAGTGAATATAAGAAGATATTTTAACTGTACCTCTACCCTCACTGCTAACCTTCCCTAAAAACCCTGAAAAAACAACCTCCACCCACACCAAGTTTCCTTTTGTCACCCCCTATGTCACTCCAGAACACAGTGGTGACATAGAGATCAGTGGCAGAAACTGCAGGATAGGAATACAACACTCCCGGAAGTGTGTTGGATGAAGGGCGCCATGTCTTCAAAGCAGGCATCACTAAATCATGATAAAAAGGAGGGGATTCCGGCACTCTGAATAATGTGATGCCTTTATAAATGATGCAATGGTGGCTTTCATAGCACATCTTAGTCAGTCAGTAAAATATATTGTGAAAAAAGAGGCAGCCATCCTCAGAGGGTGTCCATTACCTCTGTCAGCAAGAAAGGAGTATAAGAAGGGGGAGGAGCCAGCTGAGATAATCCTACTGTTAATTGAGTGTTAGTGTAGCATGTACACTTACAAGTTCACTGGGTGAAGATGCCCGTCAGGGAGAGAGGTGTCCTGGGGTATGCTGATGCTGTTCTGCAGGCTCTGGTAATGTTCCCTCGGCCATGGGGTTGTTGAATCAGGTCACAGGCTTCTCTGCGGTGTCCACTTGACAGGAAGCTCCACGCTGACCAGTCTGGAAAACGGAAGTGATGTCACCACGGCAGGGCGAGCATCCAAGCATAGAGTAGGGAATGCAGGCTTGCATGCATACCCCAGGACACCTCTACCCTTGATGGCATTTTCACCCAGTGAACCTGTAAGTGTACATACTACACTAACACTTCATTAACAGTAGGACAATCTAAGCTGGCGCCTCACCCCCTACTTATATCACTAAATGATGGACTGCTGTCTTGATCTGGACAGTGTCAGTGTCTCATCTGGACCTCCAAGGTCTCACCACTTAGGAGCCAGTCTTTCCCCCCCAGCCTCTGCCTCTGCTTTCATACAGCAGAGGGGTAGCCAGGACAGTTCTAGGCGGAGGGCGTAAGTGGGAGCAGACCAAAGTAACCTATTAAGTTAACCAGCAGGTGACTGTGGAGGTTATGTGAAGGGGTCAGTAGACACTATTGCGGGGGGGGGGGGGGCAGAGGACACCACTGTGGATGGGTAAGTGAAGGAGAGCAAAGGATACTACTGTGGAGGTGGGGGTAATGTGAAGGAGGGCAGAGAGGGTACTACTACAGGGGGGTATGTGAAGGGGTGCCAAGTACAGGATTGTGATGTGAAGGAGAGGGAACTGTGATGTGAAGGGGGACTCTAATGTAAAGGGGGGATTGTAATGTGCAGGGGGGTCTGAGGACACTGATGTAAGAACAGGATTGTGATATGGGAGGAGAGGGCTGTAATATAAAGGATCTGACTCACCCACAAACATGCGATTCGGACCTCTGCTAGAAGAAAAGGTTACTGATCAAAACTTTGTGAATTATAAGTCAATATCCCTGCTCTAAAGTAATTAATTCCAAAATTTACTGTAATAATAATATTAGTATATTGTATTGTAAATAAAGCCTGCAAACAGTGTTTGCGAACTTAATTTACACAGGAGCCACTATCAGCACTCATTATGACACTACCAGCAATTTCACACAGCTCGGGGGCCACAAACAAAGTCCAAGTCTCAGGTGTACAAGGTGCTCCCAATGTACATTTCAGTGCCTTCATGTACAGTAGAGGTGCCTTCCCTAGAGGCAGAGGCGTATCAAAAATGGCGCCTACGGCAAGCACTGAAACTGCGCCCCTGTCAAAACATTTGAAACCTTTCAGATAACCAGAGGCAGGGAGGGACGCAGTGCGACGAAGACAGAGAGGGAGACTGGGGCTGGTACTGAAAATTCTGGGGGGGCACAAACTAAAAAAAAAAAACAATTGCAGCCACTGTGCCCATCAAAAGCAGCCACTGGGCCATCAATAGCCAGTCATCAGCCATCATGGGGGCACCTGTCACTCCCCTCCCTAGGCCAAGTAGCAATATTAGCAATTGCTGTGCCCGTGTCGCTCTTCAGCAGGCCAGCCGCGATGCTGGGAGCTACATTAGTGCCGGAGACGGCCGCAGGAAGATGGGTGTTTTTTTTTCATGCAGGGGGTAGCTTTTTTTCGCCCCCCTGCCAATGGCGCCCATGGCACTTGCCATGGCTGCCATACCCTAGATACGCCACTGTCTAGAGGTGCCTATGGGCAAGAGCCTATTGTGCTTAATGTACTGTAAAATCCAGTGTTCCCAACACAGGTAGACGTCTAACATAAAGATAGCTAAAATTCCAGCAACACATATATATACATTGCAAATGTTATAAATTATTTTTAAAAAGTAGGATCTTTATTGTAATGGAACATTGAGGGTACATTTAGGTCAGATAAATGTGTTAAATGGATGTGCATGCTTGTTTAGAATCTGTAAATTATTTTCCCCTAGCTTTTAGCTAAATTTACATGTCTTACTCTTGGTATTTCTGCCAGACCAAAGCAGACAATTTGGCACTGAAGCACAATCACTGGGGACAGCATTGGCACCGTAGTTCTTGCACTGGCATCGAAATCCTGGCTTCAGTTCACATCACCTGAGCAACATAACAAGACCTAGCATAATTCTACACATTTGCAAATGTTGTACCTACATGGATAGAATTTGTGAAATGTGTTGTATATTCTCTGATGTATATTATGAAATACTGTATTACAGTGTTTTACATATAGCCTGGGCTCTGACACTAAAGATCATATAAGTTATGCCCCTGTATTGCCCACCTTATGGTGACCATCAATGACTACAAACATTAGCAGGCTGTACTGTACACTTCCCCAAAGGTGACAGAAAACAACCTATTGCAGGGGCTAACTGCTTATAGTCATGGGGACGTAACTTTAATTCCCACTGGGTTGGAGTTTGGATATTCTTTATATATGCTCATATAACATTTGGATCAGCCATGCAGCCAGTAAAGTGCAAAAAATTGTAATTCCTGTCCTGCTTTACTTTTTCTGGCTTAGTAACATAATAAGAGAGAACAAGCAGCGCAGATCTATAATCCCAAACACTACACACAATGCAACAATTAAATGCAATAAAAGCAATAAAGTGCATAGTAATCCCTATGAAAAATATCCTGTAAAAGAATCAATATCAAGTGCAAATGCTCAAGAAAAATGTGCATTATATATATACTGGGCCAGATTCTCAAAAGAGATACGACAGTGTATCTCAGATACACCGTCGTATAGCTGTTTTTTTCAATGGGTATCTATGTGAGTGATTCTTAGAATCACTTACGCATAGATACACTAAAGCTCTGACAGGTGTAAAGCAATTACACCGTCGGATCTTAGATGTAATGACAACGCCGGCCGCTAGGTGGCCTTTACGTTGTTTTCTCATTTGCCTATGCAAATGAGCCTAATACGCAGATTTCCCAACGTTTTTGCGACGCTGCGACGTAGTTTACGTAGGTTGCGTACGCGTAAGGTTACCCCTGTTGTATGAGGGGTATGTTTCCGAAGTGCCGTCGTTGCCATGTTAAGTATGGTGTCGGGTCAGCGTCGTCTTTTTCCGTCGGTTACGTCGTTTTACTAAGTCGTTCGCGAATAGGGAATTACGTAAGTGACGATCACGTCGTTTTGACGTCGGTTTCAACAAGGCTTTCCGACGTCAGCTGGAGCATGCGCACTGGGCTTTTTTCCCGGCTGGCGCATGCGCACTTCGTTTGAAGTGGGGCGTGCTTAATTTAAATACAGCATGCCCCCTCCTTCAGTATTTGAATTACGCGGCCTTACGACGCTGCATTTACGCTACGCCGCCAAAAATTACGGAGCAAGTGCTTTGAGAATACGGCACTTGCTCCAGTAATTTGCGTAGACGTAGTGTAAATGCCAATAGATACGCTACGCTGCCAGATACGCCATTTTTTGAGAATCTGGCCCACTGTATTTATTGGCGTATAACAGTCACTTTTTTACCCTGAAAATAGAGGGTAAACTGTGCCTGTGTGTTATACAGTACGCAGGGGGCTGTGGAATTTTTTTTCTGAAACTCCCCTCGTATAGTTAGGGTGCGTGTTATACGCCTGTGCGTGTTATACGCCGATAAATACGGGTATATATTATACATTGTAGAAAAAATGCATGTGCAAATAAAGTTGTATGCTATCTCTTTCTCATTAATCAAGTTCGAATATGATTCAAAAAAATTTATGTATTTTTTCATAAAGCTCATGTAGAATCCCACAAGAAAATCCAAGAAAAGTGTTCAGAAGTTCTTAATCCTGTAGAAAACCAGTGTGATCCTTCGCCATTCCCACCAAACTGACTCACCAGAGATAATGGCTCATCATATAATAGACCCAATAAATGGCTTCTGCTCTGTGAGGACATTGAATGATGATATTTGATTAATAAGAAAGAGGTAGCATATTAATTTGTTTGCACATTTTTTTGCACTTTTTTTTCTACAATGATAGCCTGTATATATTGCACTTTTTGCTTGAGCATTTGCTCATTGATTTTTCAGGTAGCGTTTTTTTTTTCCACAATTTGTTACTGTTTGGGATTATAGATCTGCGCTGCTTGTTCTCTCTTTTTTTGACACAATTTCTTGGTGTACTCCAAGTAGCAGCAATCTCAATCGATTCCTTTCATTTTGCCATTAAAAACTTTGACGCCAGATAGTTTCTTCATTTAGTAACATATTAATCCCCAATGAAGTTGATTTAAGCCCAGTTGTACTTTTTACAAAGTTACATCCATATTTTTAGTGATTTTTTTTTAAATCACTGCTCCAAAGAAGGGGGCACCAGCCTGCTGCATTACCTTAGGTAATAAATGTAGTTATACTCACAAATAAACTTGAAAATAGGCTTATAAAATAAAAATGGTAGAAAACCAGGTGGAGGTAGGCAGTATAAAAAGGAACAAGGTAACATGTTTTAAGGGCTATACCTTCTTCCCTAAAGAAGAGAGTATAGCCTTCAAGATGTGGTCATTTGAATACAGCTATGGGTGTAACAGAAGTTGTGGTCAGGACTGTTCCTCCCATGGGACATGGTGGGATATTTTTGTCTTGGGCAATGTCTTTTAACCACTTGTCATCTGCCCACCGTCAAATGACGGCGGGCAAATGACTCCATTATCCTGACATCACGTCATATGACGTGATGTCCCTTTAAAGCCGCGGGCGGGCGCGTGCCCGCCGCTCTGCAGGGATCCCGTGCGAGTGCCCGGCGGCAACGATCGCCGCCGGGCACACGCGATTGCTCAGTAACTGAGCGGGGACGTGGAGCTCTGTAAGTAAACACAGAGCTGCACGTCCCTGTCAGGGAGAGAGGAGATCGATTGTGTCCCTTGTACATAGGGACACAATCAGTCACCTCCCCCAGTCACCCCCCCCTCCCCCCACAGTTATAACACTCATAGGACACACATTTAACCCCTTCCCCGCCCCCTAGTGGTTAACCCCTTCACTGCCAGTCACATTTATACAGTAATCAATGCATATTTATAGCATTGTTCACTGTATAAATGTAAATGGTCCCAAAAATGTCAGAAAAGTGTCCGAAATGTCCGCCATAACGTCGCAGTCCCAATAAAAAAATCGCAGATCGCCGCCATTAATAGTAAATAATAAATAAAAAAAAATGCCATAAACTATCCCCTATTTTGTAAACGCTATAAATTTTGCGCAAACCAATCGATAAACGCTTATTGCATTTTTTTTTTACCAAAAATATGTAGAAGAATACGTATCGGCCTAAACTGAGGGAAAAAATATTTTTTTTATATATTTTTTGGGTTATTTATTATAGCAAAAAGGAAAAAATATTGCATTTTTTTAAAAATTGACGCTCTATTTTTGTTTATAGCGCAAAAAATAAAAACCGCAGAGGTGATCAAATACCACCAAAAGAAAGCTCTATTTGTGGGAAAAAAAGGACGCCAATTTTGTTTGGGAGCCACGTCGCACGACCGCGCAATTGTCAGTTAAAGCGACGCAGTGCCGGAAGCTTATATTTTGTCTGGGCAGGAAGGGGGTGTAGGTGCACAGTAGGCAAGTGGTTAAGGGTGGGACAAGCTTCTCACATCACTTCATCTGCTGCTGTCACAAGGGAAGTAGTCTGAGTAATAATTATATTTATCTCTGTGCATTTTCCTTAAAGAAAAGATATAATGGTTTTGGGTGACTTTATTTATGTATTTATTTATTGTTCATGTTTTTTTATTTATTTATTTGTATAAAATCTTTATTTGATAGTTAAACATTTGTTATGGGGTCTTGTGTGACACAATTTGCATTATATCCTCGGCTCTCTAGCCCTGCATTTCCACCATGCTTTTCAGCAGCCTCTCTATCCTGACTAATTACAAACTTCCCATAACTTAGTGGTATGTTTGCTATTGTGGGCTGAACATTTATTATGGGCTGCTTCTTTAAAGCTATATGCTTTCCTAGTTTCCTAGTAAGAAATCCACGCATTGCCAGCAGAGTCCCTAGCCTAATCATTTAAGAAATTCCTATATCTGAGTTTAGGGTGTGGGGGGCTGCTATTCAGGTCTATTTTTTAGAACAATGGCTGCAGAGATTGGTGCTTGAGAGCTCTACAGGCCTACAAGCTAGATGCTGGAAGTGGATATGTATAGCCCTCTATGCATTCTTGCATAGAGCGCCATGTACTAGTTGCTAGCAGTGGATACTGTATGCAAAATTTATAGGCAGAAATTCAGATTTTTTTTTTTACAATTTGCTATTTTTTTTTTAAATAAATAATGAAATATCTATTATATGCCAACACCAGACACAGCAACAGCTTTATTTTAAAGTCCACCATCACTAACAGCATATAATGTTGTAAATGTTTCCTTCATGTGCCTGAATGGAAGCTGTGTGTTAGCATTAGGGATGAGCTTCGAGTTCAAGTAGAACTCATGATCAACTCGAACATTGCCTGTTCGCCGAACAGCAAACTATTTGGGGTGTTCGCGGCAAGTTTGTGCGAACTTTAGAACCCTGTTGAAGTCTATGGGACTCGAACGTGTGAAATCTAAAGTGCTAATTTTAAAGGCTAATATGCAAGTTATTGTAATAAAAAGTGTTTGGGGACCCGGGTCCTGCCCCAGGGGACATGTATCAATGCAAAAAAAAGTTTTAAAAACTGCAGTTTTTTTTGGCAGCAGTGATTTTAATAATTCATTTAAGTGAAACAATAAAAGTGAAATATTCCTTTAAATTCCGTAACTAGGGGGGGTGTATATTATGCCTGTAAAGTAGCGATTGTTTCCCATGCTTAGAACTGTCCCTGCACAAAGTGTAATTTCTGAAGGAAAAAAAGTAATTTAAAATCTTTTGTGGCTATAATGAATTGTCGGCTCCCGGCAATACAGAGAAAAGTCATTCATAAAAAAAAATGTGTGGGGGTCCACGGCAATTTTTTTTTAAATTTGGGGTGGAGTTCCCTTAAAATCCCAACCAGACCTGAAGGGTCTGGAATGGATAATTGGGGGGAGCCCCACATTTCTTTTTTTATTTGACGCAGGGTTCCCCTTAATATCCATACCAGACCCGAAGGTGAGTGATTTTAAATGACTTTTTTCCTTCAGAAAATACATTTTGTGCAGGGACAGTTCTAAGCATGGGAAACAAGCGCTACTTTACAGACACACTATACATCCCATAGGTACGAAATTTAAAGGAATATTTCAATTTTATTGTTTCACTTTAAGCATTATTAAAATCACTGCTCCTGAAAAAACTGCAGTTTTTTACAACTTTATTTGCATTGATACATGTCCCCTGGGGCAGGACTGGGGTCCCCAAACACTTTTTAGGACAATAACTTGCATATTAGCCTTTAAAATTAGTACTTTAGATTTCAATTGTTCGAGTCCCATAGACTTTAACAGGGTTCTAAAGTTCACACAAACTTTTGGTCTGTTCGCAGGTTCTGGTGCGAGCCGAACCCACGGGTGTTCGGCTCATCCCTAGTTAGCATCCAATCACATTTTCATTTCTACATGGACTTCATGTTTCAGCTTAGATGCTATGGGCTTTCTCTTCCAATGTTTCACGCTTCCGCTCTTCCACCTTTTTTTTTTCTTGAGAACTCCAAACTATTTGACTTTGCAGGTCTGGCTACATGATGCCCCCATTGCAAGGCCCTTGAGCTAGGATTATGGAAGAGAGATCTCACCACAAGAGGCTGATGCAGCATCTGTACAGTTCTCCCAGGATCGCCAGGTTGATTAGCACTCATGCCAGAGAACACTTAGCCTTCCTTAAAAGGCCTTTTGCATCCCACTTCCAGTCCAGTTAGACCATGGTCCCAATTCAGTTATACCATGCTGGCTCTTAAATCAACTTCAGTGCATTTAATTTGTAGTAATTTCCTAGGTACCAAATATAGAGTTGGGAAACTCTATTGAATTGCCACAGCTAGGTTGGACCCTTGTTGAGAGTTCTCTCCCCATATAGATAGCAACAATGCTAGTTCAGGCGAAAACCCTTTTTTTTCTGTATTGTCACAAATATGCTAGGGTGGAAGGAATCATGACAGTTCAGGGAAGTGATAAAGATGTGGTGAGAATAAATTGCTACCCCCTTCCACCAAAAATGTTAGCTAAAAGCAAAACTTCACTTTGTTCCAAACTTTTTAAACAAAGGGCCTGTTTATTGTGCTTCGGACTTTAGGGGGGTCGGACCAGAGTAGAAAATGTTTTGGCATCAGTGGGAGTAAACAATGTCCTATCTTTGGTATTAGGGGAACTATTAGGCCGCGTACACACGATCGGTCAAAACCAATGAAAATGGACTGAAGGACCGTTTCATCGGTCCAAACCGATCGTGTGTTGGCCCCATCGGTCAGTTATCCTTCGGTCAAAAAAAAGAGAACTTGCTATAAAATTTGATCGATGGACGCCTGACCTATGGGTCAAAACCGATCGTTAGTATGCAAAAGCATCGGTTAAAAGGCCACGCATAGTCAGAATCAAGTCGACGCATGCTTGAAAGCATTGAACTTCGTTTTTTTCAGCACGTCGTTGTGTTAAAACATGTAACTGTCAACGCGTTCTAACACGATCGGTTTTTCAACCGATGGTGTGTAGGCACATCGGACCATAAGTCAGCTTCATCGGTTAACCAATGAAAACGGTCCTTAGGACCTTTCTCATTGGATGGACTGATCGTGTGTACGCGGCCTTAGTGCCCCATCATTGGTGTCAATGGTAGGAATAGTGCCCCATAGATGATGTCATTGGGAGAATTAGTGCCCCATTGTTGGTGTTAGTGGGAGGAATAATGCCCCATCGTTGGTGTCAGTGACAAATTAGTGCCCCATCCTTGGTGTTAGTGGGAGAAATAGTGCCTCATCGTTGCTGTCAGTGCGGGAGGGCGAATAGTGACCCACCATTGGTGTCAGTGGGAGGAATCATGCTCCATCATTGGTGTCAGTGGGAGGAATAGTGCCCCATCATTGGTCTTAGTGGAAGGAATAGTGGCCCAATGTTGGTGTCAGTGGAATGATTAGTAACCCAAGGGCCGGAAAAGGGCAAGCAAAGGGCTGCATTCAGGCCCCTGGGCCACAGTTTGGTGACCACTGGAGTAAGGGATGGTCAAGAATGTTTCCTTACCAAGAGCAACTTCCCTTGCAATGTGAACAGTCTATTTGCTTTTGGAAAATCAAACCCTTTGGCCTCGTACACACGTCCGAGGAACTCATCATTTCAGACACATCGTTTTCCTCGACGAGTTCCTTGTTAGGCTTGTCGAGAAACTTGACAAGCTGTCTTTGCGTACACACTGTCAAGACCAAATCTCCTTGTTCTCAAACTTGGTGACTTCAACACATACTACTGTAGGGGCTGCTTTTGCTAATCTCATGTTACTGTGTGTTAGGAAAAAGTTTGGTAAGAGACATTTGCACTTTTCAGTCTGTTACAGCGTGACAAATGTGCTATTTCCATTACAAACACAACTTTTACTGAAGGTGCACGGGTTTCTAAGCATACACACCAACGTGTTTCTCGTCGAAATCCAGCCCCGACGAGGAGCACGAGGAAATAAAGACTCCCGTCAAGGAAAAAAAGAACTTACTCTTTTTTCCTCGTCGAGTTCCTAGACAGTTTTCTCGATTGAAAAGCGTACACACGACCGTTTTCCTCGGCAAAAAAGCTCTCCCAAGCTCTAAAGTTTCTTGATGAATTCTGCAGAGAAAAACGGTCGTGTGTACGCAGCCTTAGGTGGCGTACACACGACCGAGGTTCTCGCTGGAAACCAGCGAGAACCTCGCTGGAAGCTGCATTCCAGCGAGGACCTCGGCCGTGTGTACGCTCCTGGCTCGCCCCGCCCGTCGGGAATCCCGTCGAGCGAAAAGAGAGCACGCTCTCTTTTTGCTCGACGGCCCGCCTGGATGAATGGCTGGGTGCCATTCCCAACGGGCGGGTCGCCAATTTCGACGGTCGGCAGAGAACCTCGACGGGTGGAACGATGTGTTCTGCCCATCGAGGTTCTCTGCCGTGTGTACGCGGCCTTAGAGTCGTTGACAAAGAGGCAGTCAGAAAAAAGTGACTTGAGTCCAGAGGATCAGCACAATAGGCTGCCAACTAGTATTTTCGGAAGGAGAGGTCAGCAATGGCAAACTTAAATTGTCTCCCATGACAAATTTCTTTAAAAAATCTCAAAGTTGGAGTATTCCTTTAACTTCTCTTGAAAAGATGCAGGGAGAGGTAAAGCGATGTTTTCTATATTTCCCTTTTCTGCAGTTCTCCTCGTCTTTTGGGGACCTTCTCCGCTGAAGTGGCTGACCGAGCAGCTGAGGAGGAGCTTGTAAATCCTTTCATTAACCATCCCCATTGTATCGCTGCCCCAGATTTGTGTGTTACATGTGGTATTCTCTTTAAAATATGCATTCCTTTGTCTACGTAACGTCTAAATGACTAAAATATTAATCACAGGTTTTCTGAAAATAATGATCGCCTCTAATAATGGTATGTTGATGCTTTCATTTTAATCTTCCATTAATAATAAAAAATGGAAACTCTGAGATCTTAGAAGTTTTGTCTCAGTAGCCTGGGTGAATCACTCTCACTTACCCTCCATGTGAATAACACGAGGGGCTGACACTCCTGAAAACAGGCCTGCAAAAAAGAGAAAATACGCTATGACATTTCCTTCCTCCCCCAGAGGAGTAACTGCCACTAACCAAAGTTATTTTCATGAAAGCTCTTTTGCTTTAGATGCAGAATATTAAGAGAGCAAAACACTTTAGGACACAGTCTTGTCACCAGATGTTCTTTGCCTCTAATGTATTTGTTAAGCGGTGTTCTTTTTAAATAGGTCATGTAAAGTTTTTTTTTTTCTTCATTGTGCCAAGGATGTCAATGCATTCTTTATTTCAAACTTACTAATACACAGGGATAGCATCCAAATTTGCCTATTTCGGTGGTCATCTTGGATTACTTTTTTTTAAGGACCGTCAAAAATGTGAGAATTCTGGAGAAAATATGTTTATTTAGAAGCTGAGGTTTAGTGGGTTTGTTAAGCTGTTAAAAAATCTTTTTTTTAGTACAAAATAATCTTAAGAATTTGGCTATTCTAGACTGGATCCTGGCACTTGTCACTATCTAGCCACTTGTCAAAAACGGTTTCTTCATATTTGTGGAGTTAAGTCACCTTTTTCAAATCTGGCTTGTCTCGTTAGTGACATTCTATCAACCTGACTTGGTTTGCTTTTTGACTGGCTGCTTCCTTATAGTGGTAGGTACAGCCAAGGTAGAAGAAAATAAAATGATACCGTAGTGAATGTAGAGAAACTTCATTTTGAAAAGAAATACCCAATCACATGCAAGGGAAAAAACTAGGGTTGTCCCAATACCGATACTAGTATCGGTATAGGGACCAATACCAAGCATTTGCCCGAGTACTTGTACTCGGGCAAATGCTCCAGATGCTTCACCCGATACTTGTACTGTCAGTGGTGATTAGTGCATGGGGAAGTTAAAAGCACCGATCACTGCTGTATAGATTTAAAAGTAATTTCTCCGCTTATCTCTTCACCCCCCACGCGGCTTTCAGCTGCTTTAAAATCAGCGGTGATCGGTGCTTGTAACTCCCCACACATGATCACCGCTGACTGTCCCGTGTCCTCCTCCAGCCCCCCTCTGTTTTGCTGCAGTCTGTCTCCCTCCCTCCATGTCCCCGCCGTGTTTCTCTCTCCCTCCGTGTCCCCCTGTGTTTCTCTCTCCCTCTGTGTATCCCTCCGTGTCCCCCCCATGTTTCTCTCTCCCTCCGTGTATCCCGCCGTGTATCCTTCCATGTATCCTGCGGTGTATCCCGCCGTGTTTCTCTCCCCTTCCTTGCTCCTCCTCCACCCCCTGGAAATGTCAGGATGAAGATCGGGGTAGGAGCCGGTAAATCCGGCTCTTTACTGCTCCGAATGGACAGAGTCAATGATCACTGACTTTGTCTATTCACATAACTGAAACATTGTAAACTGTGATTACTATGTTTCAGTTTATGAATGAAGAGAAGACGCCGTCTTCTCTCCATTCATTTTCAGCGCAGCTGAGGCTGCTGAGAAAGGGACTGGGGAACATGTCTGTCCCTAGTCCCTTTCCCTGTCTCAAAGGGGAGATGTCAAAAATATAAATAAAAGAAAATAAAAGAATAAAAAAACATATTGTAGAAAATAAGAAATTAAAATAAAAAACACACTGACACGGTCCACACCCAGCATTATAGATAAAAAAAATTGTAAAAAAAAATTAAATTGTAAAAAATTAACCACTTGCCTACTGTGCACCTACACCCCCTTCCTGCCCAGACAAAATTTAAGTTTCCGGCACTGCATCGCTTGAACTGACAATTGCGCAGTCGTGCGAAGTGGCTCCTAAACAAAATTGATGTCCTTTTTTTCCCACAAATAGAGCTTTCTTTTGGTGGTATTTGATTCCCTGTGCGGTTTTAATTTTTTGGGCTATAAACAAAAAAAAGAGCGTAAATTTTGAAAAAAAACACAATATTTTTTTGCTTTTTGCTATAATGATTATCCCATTAAAAAAATACGTATTCTTCTACATATTTTTGGTAAAAAAAAAAAAAACGCAATAACCGTATAGTGACTGGTTTGTGCAAAAGTTATATTGCCTACAAAATAAGGGACATAATTATGATTTTTTTTAAAAAAAAAAATTTAGTAGGAATGGCAGCGTTTTGCGATTTTTTCGGGACTGCGACATTATAGCGGACACATCGGACACTTTTGACACATTTTTGGGACCATTCACATTCATACAGTGAACAATGCTATAAAAATGCACTGGCAGGGAAGGGGTTAACCACTAGGGGGCGGGAAGGGGTTAAATGTGTAGCCTAGTGAGTGTTCTAACTGTAGTGGGAGGGTGGTGGCTGGGGGAGGTGACCGATCTGTGTCCCTATGTACAAGGGACACAGCATCGGTCTCCTCTCTCCCTGACAGGGACGTGGAGCTTTGTGTTTACGCACAGAGCTCCACGTCCCTGCTCAGTTACTGGGCAATCGCGGGTGCCCCCCGGCCATCCCGACAGCCAGGCAAGCGCATTGTGTTCCCATTAACGCGACGGGTGCGCCCCCTAGCGGCTTTAAATGACAGGACGTCATATGACGTCCTGTCAGAACAATAGGATATTCACCCCCGCCGTCATTTGATGGCGTGCAGATGCCAAGCGGTTAAAAAAAATTGTTAAAAAAAAAAAAAAAAAATACTGACACATATGCCGCTGTCACATGAGATTAAAAAAAAGTATCAGTATTGGCGAGTACTTGGAAAAAAGTATCGGTACTTGTACCCAGTCTTAAAAACGTGGTATTGGGACAGCCCTAGAAAAATTGATTAGAAAATTGATAATGAAGAAAAAAGAATAAAAGTAATTTTATAAATATATAGAAAAAGGTGTACAAAATCAGGCCTATCATACAGGCATACCCCACTTTTAAGTACACAATGGGATTTATTTACTAAAGCTGGAAAGTGCAAAATCAGGCTCACTTCTGCATAGAAACCAATGAGCTTCTAACCCCAGCTTGTTCAACTAAGTAATAAAACCCGGAAGCTCATTGTTTTCAGTGCAGAAGTGATCTTGATCCACTTTCCAGCTATAATAAATAAACCCTGTTGTGTACTTAAAAGTGGGGTATGCCTGTACACTGCTCTGCGCCAAATCATCTTAAACTTCTTGAGTCACCTTAACCACGGCCCATTTTGTTGCTAAAGGACCAGGCCCCTTTTTTCAATTCGCACTGCGTCGCTTTAACTGGCAATTGCGCGGTCGTGCGACGTGGCTCCCAAACAAAATTTGCTGCCTTTTTTCCCCACAAATAGAGCTTTCTTTTGGTGGTATTTGATCACCTTCACGTTTTTTTTATTTCTTGCGCTATAAATAAAAATAAAACGACAATTTTTAAAAAATATATAAAAAAATGTTTTCCTCAGTTTAGGCCGATACGTATTCTTCTACATATTTTTGGTAAAAACATCACAATAAGCGCTTATTGATTGGTTTGCGCAAAAGTTATAGCGTCTACAAAATAGGGAATAGTTTTATGACATTTTTAGTAATATTTTTTTTTACTAGTAATGGCGACATTCAGCGATTTTTATTGTGACTGCGACATTATGATGGACACATCGGACACTTTTGACACATTTTTGGGACCATTGTAATTTTTACAGCGATCAGCGGTCAGTGCTATAAAAATGTGCTGATTAGTGTGAAAATGACACTGGCAGTGGCACTGGCGGTTCTCTTGAAAGACAAGAACGCGGTGACGTCATGGCATACGATGAGCATGCGCTCGTCACATTCGATGCCATCGCCACCACCTTGCTTCACCCTACCTATGCCGTAGAAGCTTACAGCAGATGCGTCAAAGTCATTTCGAGCATGCGCGGGTTTCCACGGCGACAGGTAAGTATACACACTCTCGGGTTTCTCGTCGGGAAACAGGCCGACAGGAATCTCGACGAGAAAAAAGAGAGCAGGTTCTTTAAAAAGAGAGCAGGTTCTTTATTTTTCTCGTCGAGATTCTGGCCAGATTTTCCAACGAGAAACCTGAAAGCCTCGTACACACAAACGGTTTTCTCGGCAAGAAAGCTCTGCCAGCAGTTTTTTTGCTGTTTTTTTCAGAGAAAACCGGTCGTGTGTACGAGGCCTAATGCCGCGTACACACGATCACTTTTTGTGATGAAAAAAACTACGTTTTATGTGACGAAACAAAACAACGTTTTTCAAACTTTATTTTACAAAACGACGTTGCATACACACCATCGTTTTTTCAAAATGCTCTAGCAAAGCGTGGTGACGTACACCATGTTCGACGGCACTCTGTTCTATTAAAGCTCATAACTTGCTTCTGAGCATGCGCGGGTTTAAAAACGTTGTTTTAAACGTAGTTTTGCCCACACACCATCACTTTTTATGACACAAGAAATGCCATTTTGAATAACGACACAAAAAATTCAAGCATGTTCGAATTTTTTTTTGGTCTTTTTTTTGAAGACATAAAACAACGTTTTTCCCACACACCATCATTTTAAATGACTTTTTTAAAACGTCGTTTTTTTTCATCACAAAAAGTGATCGTGTGTACGTGGCATTACACTCCATGCTAGGGGTGCAACAGATCAAAAAACTCACGGTTCGAATTGTTCCTCGGATCAGCAGTCACGGATCGAATCATTTTTCGGATCAGCAAAAAAATAAAATATAATCTCCCCCACTGTAATATCCACATCTCCCCCCTCCCCCCACTGCAGTGCTGTCACTAGGGTTGGTGTCACCTGTTGCAAAAAAAAAATGGTGCCCCCCCCCTCAGTGCACCCACCAGTAGTAAAAACAGTGACCCCCCCCAGTAGTACAGGCAGACAGTGACCCCAGTAGTACAGGCAGACAGTGACACCCCCCCCCATAGTACAGGCAGACAGTGACCCCCGTGCAGACCTCAGATAGCGGCGTGTGTGTCCCTCGAGCACGGGCTCCTCCTCCTCTGTGGGTGTAAACAGAGAGGAGGGGCCGCCGCCGAGTGTACCAAGATGGCCGCGGCTCCGGAGCTAGGACAATTGTGCGGTCATGCTACACTGTACCCAAACTAAATTTGTATCATTTTGTTCCCACAAATAGAGCTTTCTTTTGGTGGTATTTGATCACCTCTGGGATTTTTATTTTCTGCAAAAAAAAAAATGACCAAAAAAAAAATATATATATATATTTTATAAAACATTGTAAATAAGTACGTTTTCTCCTTTACTGATGGGCACTAATGGTACTGCAATGACAGTCACTGATAAGGCGGCCCTGATGGGCACCAATGAGGTGGCACTGTTGTGGTGGCATTGATGAGCATGGATAGGCGGCACGGATGGGCACAGTTGGGCACGGATAGGCGGCACAGGTGGCCATGGATAGACGGCGCGATGGGCACGGATAGGCAGCATGGATGGGCACTGATAGGCGGCATGGGTGGGCACTGATAGGTGGCATGAATGGGCACTGATAGGTGGCATGGATGGGCATAGATGGGCACTTATAGGTAGCACTATTGTATGTTTTGTACTAGTGGATGCCAATCAGTGCCAAACAATCTGCCAATCAGTGATGCCCATTGTGGGCACTGATTGGCATTCATTCTGGCACTGTTTGGCATCCTTTATTTGTGTTTGTTATTCCTGGTGGTCTAGGTGGGCATCCCTGGTGGCATCTGTGGTGGGCATCCCTGGTGGACTAGTGGCATCCCTGGTGGTCCAGTGGGGGGGGGCTGCGCTGTTAATCGATCAGCCTAAACCCCCCTGTCAGAGGAGCAGCCGATCAGCTCTCCTCTACTCGCGTGTGACAGACGCGAGTGAGGAAAAGCCGATTACCGGCTTCTCCTGTTTACATCGTGATCAGCCGTGATTGGACGTGGCTAATCACGTGGTAAAGAGTCTCCGTTGGAGACACTTAACCTAGATCGGTGTTGCGGGGTGTCAGACTGACACCCTGCAACAACGATCGCCACGATGCGCGCCCCCAATAGGATAAAAGGAGGGTCAAGTTCATTTATTCTCATCTGTATCCCATTGGGGAGATTTCCTTTCACTTCCTGTCCCATAGCCATATAAAGTGAGAGGAAATCCCTCCAAAGAAAAAAAATAAAACCCTGGTAGTCACCAGGATCAGTATAACTAGCATCACCATTGGAAGACGTTCCCCCTATTACTTTTCTGGTGACAACCCAAAATCTGGGATTTTCTTTCACTTTTGATGATAATGGTAAACATGGCAAATATAGAGGGTAAATCTCTCAAAGGGGGCAAAGATAGCAATCAAACCTGACAGGTGTTCTAATCCCTCTCCACTCTATCTAAAATGTTAGGTATACATTAAGTCATCCATTTGTATTGAATTTCATATGGAAATGATTTGTTTTATTCCCCACCACCCTTTCCCTTTGAAAAGCCTCTTAAGTATTAACTTTGCCTCATTTTCTATGTGTTCTCTGTTGCAGATTTCTCGACATCGAAGGAATCATTCTCAACACTACGTGACTGAGAACAGAATTTCGAAAGATATCCTAGTAAGTTCTTTCATGAAAGTGAACTCAATTATGAAAATATTAGTACTGTTTTTTCAATCTTTTCTTGGGAAATGACTGTTGTAGGCATAACGAATAAGTTCTCCTTTTCGGGAAGAATTTCACTTTTCATAATAATTAGAAGCATTTTCTAATGTCATCTCTGGACCAGTCATCCCAATGTGCTTTTCTCTCACTCACCTTATCTATAGAAGGCTTTGAAATCTCATCTGTCTATTTGCGTTTTTTAAACAGTTTTTCAGATTCCTTCACTTCCTGTAGATGATCTCCCACCATTCACTGCTGTAGGTCATATCCCAGTAGGGTTGCCACCTGTCTGGGACTCACCCAGGCAGTACAGGTTTTGAATACTCTGCCTGGGTTTCTGTCTGCCCAACACCTGGACACATCCGTGGCAGCCCCACAGCACCAATTGTCCTCTCCCTTTCTGTTGGCTTCCAGAGCTTTTAACTATAAGGGTTACAGACTGGCCTGTGGGGGGATTTACTGAGCCATAGACTGATCATGGGGGATTATACTGCAGGGCAGACTAATTTGGGGGAGGGATGTACTGGGGTACAGATTGACCTGGGGGGGGGTATAATGGAGGACAAACTCACCTGGGGGGATATACTGGGGGACACACTGACCTGTGGGGAATTATACTTGGGGTAGACTGACCTGGGGGGATTATACTGGGGGACAGACTGACCTGGGGGGATAATACTGGGAAACAGACTGACCTGGAGGGATTATACTGTGGGGGGGGGGGTTGTACTGAGGGACAGACTGACCTGGGGGGATTATACTGGGGGACAGACTGACCTGGGGGATTATACTGGGGGACAGACTGACCTGGGGGGATTGTACTAAGGGACAGACTGACCTGGGGGGATTATACTGGGGGACAGACTGACCTGGGGGATTATACTGGGGGACAGACTGACCTGGGGGGATTGTACTAAGGGACAAACTGACCTGGGGGGATTATACTGGGGGACAGACTGACCTGATAGATTGTACTGGGGAACAGATTGACCTTTTGACAACACCCACTGTTCATCACAGCGTCACATTACTACTCTTCTTGGGGCACCCTAAAGGGTGCCCAAGGTCTTTTACAATTCTATAATGTGTACAGCAAAAAAAATCTAACACCTGAAAGACAAAGGCATAATGAGCTAGTATGCATAGCTGTGATTGACGGGAGCCACGATGACTTGCGCACAGGAACCGCCGATAATGGCACACTCACTAAAGCAACGTACGTGCCATTGCTTTAGTGTGCATGTGCCGATTACGTTGGCACATGCAAATACAGGGTATATCTCCTAAACCAAGGGTGGCAAACACAAGGCCCGCAGGCCAAGTCCGGCCCGCCAGGCCTTGTAGTGTGGCCCGCGCAGCGGCAAGCCAGCCTCCACTTCCTCTTCTCACAGCCGATTTCTGCTGCTAACACAGGTCTCCTTGGCAACCGGAGTAAACACTTCCTCCCTCTTCTCCTCAGTACTGTGTGTAGCTGAGCGCATGCAGTGGATACAGCATGTACCTCCCCCCAGCAGTTTTCCAGCCTATCTCCTGCAAGGCTGCTGCTTGAGTGGGAGGGAAAGGGATGTGCCTGACCCCTGAGGCCGTGCCCGCCTGGAAGAGGGAGGTGTGAGCAGCTGAGGTCAGTTTAGCAAGCAGTACATCTGTATTAGTTTACATTACAAGCACCTCTATGCTGAGGAGTCTGCTGAGTTACTGCAGCTTAGCATAGAGGAGCTGTTAGCGGAAATCAGATTGAATCTTTTCATGTGGCACAGTGAGAAATTGGGCTCATTAAAGCGTTGTGTGTGCTCTGCTCACCTAACTGGTGCATGATTTCCTGACCTCCCTGGTGTGTGCTCTCCTCACCTGCTTGGTTTGCTTTGGGAGGTGGGGGGACTGTGGAGGTGTGTAGAAAGATGCGTTTAGAGGTAGGAGTTGGGGACAGAGTGCTGGGTGCAGGGGTCAGAACCCAGGAGGAGGGGTGAAAGTGAGATGTTGCACATTGGGCACAGCCCACCGCTAAGCTTGCCCTCTGTACGTATCACACCTCTAAAAGTACTGCACCCTATAAGTAGCACACCCCTGAATTTCTGTACATAGCACACCCCTGAATTTCTGTACGTAGCACACCCCTGAATATCATCTGTATGTAGCACACCCCTGAATTTGTAGCACACCCCTGAATTTCTGTACGTAGCACACCCCTGAATATCTGTACGTAGCACACCCCTGAATATCATCTGTATATAGCACACCCCTGAATTTGTAGCACACCCCTGAATTTCTGTACGTAGCATACTCCTGAATTTCTGTACGTAGCACACTCCTGAATTTGCAGAACACCCCTGAATTTGTAGCACACCCCTGAATTTCTGTACTTAGCACACCCCTGAATTTCTGTATGTAGCACACCCCTGCATTTGTAGCACACCCCTGAATATCTGTACGTAGCACACTCCTGAATTTCTGTACGTCGCAAACCCCTGAATCCCTACCCTCTGTACATAAAGCACTGCTGAACCATGCACTCTGTACGTAGCATAATCCTGACGTAATCCTAAACTCTGCACTCTGTATGTAGTGCGACCCAGATACAACTGGCCCTTTGAGGGCAACCACACTGCTGATGCGGCCCTCAAGGAAATTGAGTTTGACATCCCTGTCCTAAACCGTTCAGGTTTAGGAGATATCCAGGGTAGCTACAGGTAAGGCCCCGTACACACATCGCTCCGCCCGTCGAGGTTCTCTACCGGTCATATTCGGCGACCCGCCCGTCGGGAAAGGCAACCAGCCATTCATCCCGACGGGCCTGCTCTCTATTTGCTCGACGGGTTTCCCGACGGGCGGGGCTCGCCAAGAGCGTACACACGGCCAAGGTTCTCGGCAGAATGCGGCTCCCAGCGAGGTTCTCGCTGGTTTCTGCCGAGAACCTCGGCCGTGTTTACGGGGCTTAAGTCTTGTTATAGGATTACCTTTAGCAAAAAGTGTGTTGAAGGGGTTTACAACACACTTTAAAATAGCAGGTACTAGGAGAGACAACCGCAGGACTTTTTTTTTTTATTTGCTCTCTCAAATGAGATTCAAGAATTGAGGAGAACAAATGTAAAAATACATATAGATTTATTAAGAGAGGGTTAAGGTAAATATAATTAATCTCATGACTTGCAATTCTAATTTCTTCGGAAAAATGTGCATTTACAATCTAACAAGAAAAACACATATAACAGAAGAAAATCTGTATCATGTTTTGTATTCCAGTAAACGGTTCAGTTAAGAACAGTTGAAAGTGCATAACATGTGAAGTTGACTTTGACATCCAGAATTCAGGGGAGGAAGGGTAAAGGGATAAAAAAAAATGTATTATACATAAAATTATACAGATTAAAAAACAGGGCTAAGACAATCAACCTCACATCAGTTACAGAAATGGAATTAAACGGATGACCGTAGGGTATCTAGGATTGTAAGTAGGGTTGTCATCTGTCCGGTTTTGACCCGGACAGTCCAGGTTTTGAGACATGTGCCCGGGTTTCCACCCGCCGAAAACCCGGGCACACATTCCACCATCATGTGGCCAGTGGCAGCAGATCTCTGACCCTGGCCGCAACATATGGAGAGAGGCGCCGCCCATTCCGTGCCCGCTATCACTGTCACACAGTGTCGGTGTCATTTGGTGTACATCGTGCACTCTCTGAGCCCAGCGGGTGCCCTGATTGACAGAACAGGTCATGTCATGGGGGTCTGTGATTGGCCGGGCGGAGGCTGCTGGTGACATGTGGAGCCGAGCTGGACTGTGGAGAATTGCGCCTGCTTGTTCCCAAGTCCTGCCTCACGCTGTGAGTCTCCTAAGGTCGCTCTCATCTGCTCTGTCATCCCCCTTTCTGTCAATCACCCCTCCTCCTCCTCTCTGTACCCCCCCCTCCTCCTCTGTCACCACCCTCCTCCTCGCTGTAACCCCCCTCCTCCTCTGTCACCTCCTCCTCCTCTGTCACTCTCCTCTCTGTCACCCCCTCCTCCTCTCTGTCACCCCCCCCTCCTCTCTGTAACCCCCCCTCCTCCTCTGTCACCCCCCTCCTCCTCCGTCACCCCCTCTCTGTTACCCCCCCTCCTCCTCTCTGTAACCCCCCCTCCTCCTCTGTCACCCCCCTCCTCCTCCTCTGTAACCCCCCTCCTCCTCTTTTTTCCCCTTTGCCCCCCTCTCCCTTTCCCCCATCCTTTTTTCCTCTTTTCCTTCTCCCCCCATCCCCTCCCTTGCCCACTTCCTCCTTCCCCCCCTTCCCCCTCTCGTCTCTTCCCCCCTTCCTTCCCCCTCCTCTCTCTCTCCCCTCTTCCTTCCTTCCTCCCCCCCTTGTTCTTTCCTGATACCCTATTCCCTTTCTTCCCCTTCCCTTCGGTTCCCCCCACTCTTACTTCCTAATTTCTTAGGGCTGTTACTGATTACTGATTAAAAGTTTTGTTTTCGATTAATCGATTTTTTTTAATCGCTTAATCGACTAATTTCGATTAATTATAATGCACATACAGATCCAACTACTTTTAGCTGATCTCCTTGCAGGCTGATTCCCAGTGCAGCTCCCAACCACTGGAAAAATGGATAGCAGGATACAAAAAACACACAAAGGCAGTGCTCGATGGGAATAGCATTAACACTTTTATAGTCTTCAATTAGGTAACAAAATAAATATTGCACTGTAGATAAAATCGATGTAGCTACATAAACTGTAAAAATAGTGTAAGTAATACCAAACGGTAGCAAAAGCAGTCATAAAAACATGTAGCTAAGTATGATACTGGTATAAAAATGTGTACAACGATGCCACTGCTGAATCCAGATGAGGAGAGGTTAACATCAGTCTGTTGGCATGTAGATGTCCCCTGAAGGGAACTATCACAACTCCCAGTGGATAAACAAATAATAATAATTATATATATATATATATATATATATATATAAATATATACATATATATATATATATGGATTATGGATGTGGTACCCCCTTGGTCCCCTTTTTCTCACATATATATATATATATATATATATATATATATATATGAGAAAAAGGGGACCAAGGGGGTACCACATCCATAAGAAGCTATAAAAGTTGTTAGGACATTGGGAGCGGACTTTATAGGTACCAGAAAAGGAATACAATTTAATAGAAAAAAATATATTGTAATTTAATTTATACAAATATGTATGAAATAGACATTGTAATGTTAAAAACAAAGATATTAGACCGCCAATTTGTAAGAGCCACACATATATGTGCAAGTCCCTATTAATGCTTGAACAAAAGCTGGTCAACGTTTCATTTTCGCTTCTTCAGGACCTTTTTGTCAGACGTCAAGCAAAGGGTTCTGTGTAGGAAAGGGGCATGTCGCATATATGAGAGCTCTGCTGTTATATGTGAGTGGTCCTCTATATGTATCATTTGTCAATTTCACCCGTGAGATACATATTTGCCTATTCAATATTCCAATCGCACACGTTCCTGGACTTTAAAAAAAATGTCTCGTAGAAAGAAGGTGGGTGCTGAAACGATCACCAGCTGGGCACTGGAACCATCAAACAAATAAAAAATATTCGCCAGCACACCATGGATCGTAGATAACATCCAAAAATGTAATACAAAAAAGGTATTACAGAAAGTGCAACATTTGGAGAAGATATATATTTGTGACCGTTGTCCATATGTGAAATGTAAATATGTCCCCTTACCTACTCAGAACCCCTTTGCTTGACGTCTGACAAAAAGGTCCTGAAGAAGTGAAAGCAAAACGTTGACCAGCTTTTTCCAAGCATTAATAGGGACTTGCACAGGCGTTGCTAGGTGGGTGCGGGGGGTGAAGATCGCACCCGGGTGACACCCAGAGGGGTGACACCCGTGGATAGCAGCATCCGCTAACACCGCCCGCTGCCCTGTTGATCTGACCTCTGTTTCAGTGGAGCAGACTGAACCCGCTGGCGCCTCCTCCTCTCTCTTTACATACAATGAAGAGGAGGAGCTGAGGGACACACACCGCTGTGTGTATACGTCTGCAGCTGCGCTGTTCTGAGGTCTGTACTGTACACTCTATGACTCTATTATAAGTTGGACATGTGGGGGGGCGGGGGGGCGCTATGGGAGGGGGTGCCTATGCTGATGGGGGGTCTGCACTAAGGGGGGTGTCTGTACTGCGGGGGTCTGTACTAAGGGGAGGTGTCTATACTGATGGGGGGTCTGTATTATGGTTGGTGTCTATACTGCGAGGGTCTGCACTAAGGGGAATTCTATACTAGTGGGGGCTTTGCACTAAGGGGGTGTCTATACTGCAGGGGTTTGCACTAAGGGGGGTGTCTATACTGATGGGGGTCTGTACTGATGGGGGGGTCTGTACTAAGGGGGAGGTGTCTATACTGATGGGAGATTCTGCACTTTGGGGGGTGTCTTTACTGTTGGGTTTGCACTAAGGGGGATTCTATACTAGTGGGTGGTCTGCACTAAAGGGGGGACATCTATACTGATTGGGGTCTGCACTAATGGGGATTCTATACTGATGGGGGGTCTGCACTAAGAGGGGGAATTCTACACTGATGGGGTGTCTGAACTGATGAGGGGGGTCTGTACTGAGGGAGGGGGTCTATAGTTAGTGGAGGGGGGTCTGTACTGAGGGGGGACTATTGTTGGTGGAGGGGGGTGACACCAGTTTTTTACACACCAAGTTACCCCAACCCTAGTGACACCACTGGGGACTTGCACATACATGTGTGGCTCATACAAATTGGGAGTCCAATATCTTTGTTTTTAACGTTACATTGTCTATTTCATACATATTTGTATAAATGAAATTCAAATATATTTTTTCTATTAAATTGTATTCCTTTTCTGGTACCTATAAAGTCCACTCCCAATGTCCTAACAACTTTTATATATATATATATATATATATATATATATATACACACACACACAACATTTTGGCGTGTGCAAATTTCTTTTATGCTTAGTACTTAGTACTTTGAATTGTGTTCAGTTGGCATCTGTATGAAGTTGGTCCAGTCATATCACAGTATCGCAATGAGTGAGTGAGTGAATAACTTGTATAGCACTACACATGCAAACTAAATCGCCTCAAGGTGCTTTTCATCTGGCGTCATCCTAATCCTTCAGAAGAGATGAGTCTTAAGCTTCTTTCTGAAGGCCCGATGGTTTTCTTCCATGCGGATGTCTCTTGGTAGAGCGTTCCACAGCCGTGGTCCTTGGACTGCAAATCTTTATTCTCCCTTTGATTTGTAGTTGTATTTGGGGATATCGAGGAGGTTTTGGTTAGATGATCGGAGAGTGCGATGGGTGGTGTAGTGCTTTATTTTCTCGCATAAGTATTGAGGAGCCTTTCCTTGTGTGCGTTTGTGGGTGAGGCAGAGGGTCTTGAATGTAATCCAATCCTTTACTGTTAGCCAACGAAGGGCCCTCAGGGATGGGGTGATAGATTGCCAGGGTTTCTTTCCTGTTACCAACCCAGCTGCTGTGTTCTGAATGACTTGTAGGCGCGAGATCTGGTATTTTGGTAGACCTAAGTAGAGGGAGTTTGCGTAGTCAAGTCGAGAATTGATGATTGTTCCGACTACTACCGATGTGTCCTCTTCCGGGATGCAGGGGATGACTCTATGCAGTAGGCGGAGAAGGTGGTGGGATCCGCTAACTACTGATCCTATTTGCGCGTCCATCGACATCTCTGAGTCAAAGGTTACTCCGAGGCTTCTGACCTTGGTACTTGGGGTGATGATCTGTCCAAGGATGGTGGGTGGTGTCCATAATGTCCTCGCTTTAGTCTTTCGGTTTGCGTGGAGGAGAAGTAGTTCTGTTTTTGATCCGTTGAGTTTAAGGGAGCTCTCAGTTATCCATTCGTCGATCAATGCCAGGCATTTTTCTAATCCGTGATATCCGTCGTTTTTTCGGTGATCCGAAAGTAGAGTTGAGTGTCGTCCGCGTAGGAGTGGTAACACAAATCTTGCTCACTGATGATTTTGAGGAGTGGCCGGAGGTAGATGTTGAAGAGTACAGGTGATAGGGTGATCCAATAAATTGTCTTTCACCAAAAATTTGCTTCCACGCTGTCTGAAGATCTCGGAGTGTACTATGGACATTAGAATGTTAGCTCCTTTGCATTCCATTAATGGTCCTATGCACTCTATAAAGCCCTGCTGCATAGGTTGGCACTATATAAATGACTGCAATAAATAATGTTATTCATAAATGCCATCACTCTAATTATGCAAATGAATTCCTCAGCCCTAGTTCGTTAGATTATTAGAAACAATTGCAACTGTTCCTCCTGTGTCCTTTGCATCTAATTGTTTGAGTGAAACGCTATCTGCTTGCCCGCGGATGTTTTTTCCTGGTTATTTAGTTAACCTTCCTTCAGCTGGAGAGATGCAAGAAGGGCAACAATTGAAAGGAATGATGGAAATTCTTCCAGGCAGGTTGAGCGCGGCACGGAGAGGAACACGGCAGTAACATGTGCAGATTACTGACAATTCGAGCATCTGTCTAATGAAGCTCTGTGAGGCTATTTTGATACATTTAGACTCTAATACAGGGGAACAAGACATGAACTGCCTTCCATAAAAAGTGCGAATGTATCTGCAGGCGAAGGAACGGAAATAAAAAAAGTATTTAGCGATAGTTTGCAACTCTTGTCTAGAACATTGTAAGTTTGTGCTTGGCGTGAGTTTTGAGAAGCACATGCTAGGCCACTTGAGACGGCGGTCCACTCCTTATGTATGGCATGAAACCAATAATGGTAAATGTTGGCATTCTCCTTTATAAGGAAAGTAGAACATTTTTCAGTGAGTAAAAATATTGAAGTATTGTAAAGATTGCCTGAATATACTGTAGCTGCTAATAGAGACCTTTCCTAAGAGAGATATGAAGCATCCATTCTTTGAGTTCTCATTCTGTAAATGCGTTTTGCCTGGCTGACTCTTCTTCTTCAGTACTTTAATGTCTACGTTTAGTAAAAAGAAAAACAATTATAATAATAGGTCTGTTACTGATTAAAATGTTCCTGTTCGATTAATCGATTTTGTTTTTAATCGATTAATCAACTAATTTCGATTAATTATAACGCACTTACAGATTCAACTACTTTTAGCTGATCTCTTTGCATTGCAACTCTGCATTAGTCAGTGGTAAATGTGGTATACAGTATATACAATCACCCGACACTAGTTAGTTTCCACAATCCATGACTTAACTTCACAGTTCACACAAATACGTTTTAAATTCAATATGTAGCTCTGAAGTAAGTAATTTTTTTTCTATTAAACTTTAAGAAAAATTTAGAAAGTTAGTTTAACTTTAATTACCATATTTATTGGGGTATAGCGCGCTGCCGCGTATAGCGCGCACCCCTAAAGTGGCCCCCATTCCTGTGGAAAAAAAAAGATTTTTGTACTTACAGTTTTGGTGTCTTGCGCGGTGTCCATCGGCGGCTTCGGGTGTCCTCTTCGTCGGGTCCGGCGTCCTTCTGCGGCGTCCTCCCCGCTCGATCCCTGCTTTCCCACGCCGAGTTTGAATACTGCGCCTGCATATACCGAGCGCAGTACACTCGTGTATAGTCAGGCAGGCTCGACTACTCTCGCGCTCACGTCCTGTACGTCCAGGACGTAAGCGCGAGAGGAGACGAGCCTGCCCGACTATACACGAGTGTACTGCGCTCGGTATATGCCGGCGCAGTATTCAAAGTCGGTGCGGGTATCGGCGTATATCGCGTACCCACGATTTTGCCCTGATTTTCAGGGCAAAAAAGTGCGCGGTATACGCCGATAAATACGGTATAAAACGTATCTAGTATATTGACTTTATAGTAGGCATCACTTTAGCCAGTCACGCAGACATACCAGAGTGTTTACATTTTCTGGAAGCAGACATGATTGCATTTTATTGACAATTTACTCTGAAGAACTGAACAGTCTTTTGCACGGAACAGATGTTGCCGATACACAAAGAAGTGTCTGCACAAAACTGCTTAGGACAGGAAAACAATTGCCCTCTTCCCCTGCTGGAACCTGATGCATCCTCCTGCTCCACAGATGCAAAGTTACCTCAATCCAATGGGTGCAGTTTGCTCGCATCCAGCAGGGAAAGTCTCACTGTCCAGGCTGTCCGGTGAAGTCAAGAATTTTGATCGATCAAAAGAATTTTGATCGATCAAAAGAAGCCTTGCATTACTGTGTGGAGTTACAGACAGAAGAACAGGAAGTGAGGATTTCTCAGAATAAATAAAGACAGTTAACAGCAAAATGGAAGGATGAGCGAAGTGAAGGAGGACTGCACTAAGGTAAAGGAAGCTATTTAGGATTTTTTTTTACCTTTACAACCCCTTTAATAAGTAAGGATACATCTATATGCTTTGAGTAATGCAGTTGGAGTTTAGGTGATGGCCTCTGTTGTCTAATTTAATAACTGGAATTGCAGTCTAACACTATGTCTAACAAAACTAAAGAAAATTCCCAGCTCATCTTAAGGGCACCAACCAAATTATCTAACAATATGTGATAAAACAGGGATTTTGTTGCACACATTATGCAAATACATGCGTAAGCAGCAGAACCCCTTAATGGCACCCCCAGCATACTATTGGACAGGAAAATTTGGTTGGTTGTAGGCTGGTCGGGACTTTTATTTGGTTTTGTTTGACATGCGTCACCCTTCCAGTGCTTTTTGCTGCAAAAGCCAGTTAAAGGGTGAGGGCAGTGGCCATTTGTTAACACTAACTATACTTAAAAATGCAGACAGTTTGGA
The DNA here is from genome assembly GCA_029574335.1 of Rana kukunoris. Classification (NCBI taxonomy): domain Eukaryota; kingdom Metazoa; phylum Chordata; class Amphibia; order Anura; family Ranidae; genus Rana; species Rana kukunoris. Next base: position 217,219,947 of record CM056054.1, on the reverse strand, counting down.
GTTTAGGTGATGACCTCTGTTGACTAATTTAATACTTAACCTCATACACACGACCGAGAATCTCGTCGTAAAAGAAACATTGTTTTCGTCGACTAGTTTTTTGTCAGGCTTGTCGAGAATCTGTCAAGACAAAATCTCATCTTTCTCAAATGCGGTGACGTACAACACGTACGACGGCACTATAAAGGGGAAGTTTGATTCCACTGGCACAACCCTTGGGGCTGCTTTTGCTAATCTCATGTTACTGCATGTTAAGTAAAAGTTTAAGTAAAAGTTTGGTGAGAGACGATTCACGCTTTTCAGTCGGTTACAGCGTGACGAACTTGTTGTCTTTTGTTCTCGTCGAGATCCATGACAGTTTTCTCGACAAAAAACATACACACAACCGTTTTCCTTGGAAAAAAGCTCTGCCACCAAGTTTCTTGATGGATATTGGGAAAAAAATTGCAGGAAGATAACTGCGCTAATAAATCAAGTAAACCTGTGATGAAAACAGATAAAAAATATAGGCTCTTAGAGCAAATATGTAAAGCTGCACCTTACTGCGTGACATTAAACAGTGATAACATAGGAGGAAAAACAAGTTGCGCTAAACATTGTGAATAAACATATGTTTGTGAAAAAAATTGCCTGAGGCCCCGTACACACGACCGATTTTCTCGGCAGAATCCAGCGAGAACGTCGACGGGAGACGTATTCTGCCGAGGAAACCGGTCGTGTGTACAATTTTCGCCGAGCATCCCGTCGGGAAGCTCGTCGAGCCAAAAAGAGAGCATGCTCTCTATTTCCTCATTGTTCTATGGGGAAATTTGGCTCAATGAGCTTTTCGACAGCTGAACGGGAACCTCGACGGGCGGAACGATGAGTTTCTCGGTCATGTGTACGCGGCCTGAGAATTGATGACTTAACATATATTCATCTATCATTCAAAGAAATCTCAAAATGTCCATAAATGATCAAATCATAAATAAAACAAAGTGACACAGTCTTTCACCAGTGAAGAGAAAAAGAAAGTCCACAATTAGACAATCGGATGAAAAACACCAAATCGGAGCGACAATCCAACAGATGAAATCCTCCACCACCAGAGTATGTGAATCTGCTGACCAGATTCCTGGCGGTCCCTTGATTATAGGGGACCCCAGGTAGCATGTAGGTTTTTGTATTGAAGGAGCTGCAAGCTGGATGGATGCAGTTTGATACCAATCACCACCTCATTCCAATAATTCAAAACCGTAGATGACCGTATCTCTTTCTGTTGTAGTGTATGTTGCGGCGTGTTTAGGCTGCTGGTGAGGCCGCGCCGCCTTTCATTCTGCAGGATCTTAGGAGGATAATCTGATGAACAGGCTAGTTTATACGGTTGGTATAATGTTTAGCGCAACTTCTTGATGGATATTGTCGATGAAAACAGTCGTGTGTAGGAGGCCTCATACTTAAAAATGTTTCCTCCCCCCCACCTGCTACTAAACCTCCTAAACCTGTGTAAAAAAGATTTTTAAGTCCAGTCCATTCATGTGCTCTGCAGCTCTGGCCTCCCTGTGTCAGTGAGACATGGCTGCAGGGGAGGGGGGCACCGACATAGGATGGGCCATGGATCCCTATGGGTGATGTCACTGCTCCCGGAATTCCCAACCATTGTTGAGAGCTCCCTTATCATATGTGGCCATGCACACATAACAATGAAATCTCTGCACCACAGGCAAAAAAAATCAAATTGTGGGACACAGAATAATGTGATTATGGCTGGTGTTGTGTGTAGATCCATCTGAGATTTTTCATCGGATATTACGATAAATTCCTTCAGAGTTTAGATAAAGAACATGTTCTATTTTACTCCGATGGAATTCCAATGTGATTTGGCCGGGCAAAAGCCTGATCATGTGTACAAGGCATAACTCTGCATCCATTGTGAGAGTGCCGGCGAGGGATGGAGCTCATCTCAGCTCCTGTGATCACTGAAGGGAAAGAAGGGAGAGATCCCTAATGCCGCACATCCATGGAGTCCTCTGATGGTAAGAGTGGCAACCTCCGCCTGGGCTCACACCAGGCCATGCCCCCAAAGCATTTTTCTCTGCCCCCTGGAGCTTAGTCATGAGGACTTAGTCATTCCCCATGACTAAGCTCCAGGGGGTGGAGCGAAACACTTTGCAGGCATGGCCTGGTGGGAGCCCAGGCGGAGGTTGCCACTATTACCATCAGAGGACTCAATGGATGTGCGGCATTAGGGATCTCTCCCTCCTTTCCCTACACGATCTAGTGCTGTGCCTATCTTCATGGGCTCTCTCCTATAATTTACCAGATTTTGCTGAGGCAGCGGCAACCATTGGCTGCTGTCAGTCAAATATGGTGATGAGGGAGCGGGGGTGGGGGGGCGAGGTGTGCTCTGTGTGTCTATGGACACAGGCAAGTAGCTTCCTATGGTGGCACACTGAGAAGAGGAGGAGCCAAGAGTGCCAGCGGGGGACTCAAGAAGAGGAGGTTCAGGGCCGCTCTGTGCAATCCCATTCTATTCTATTTAAAAAAAAAATAGTTTGCAATCACTTTAATATCTACTTGATGCTTATGACAGAGAGCTGTCACAATAAAAGCTGCCATGATGAGCATTTTTCTATATGTACCTGCACTTGTGGTATAAATCTATATTTTAATGCTATCCTTGTATTAACAGGTAAGCCAAAATAAAGAAGGTGTCTTAAATAAAACCAAGATAGCGGAAAAAGGCAAGAAATTAAGGTAATGTGTGTTTTTTATAAATTATCTTATCACCAATTTAAGTATATTTCTATTGTTGCAATCATGTTCGAGAAATTCCAACAATATGTTTTGTTACAGTATGTGTTCTCATTCACACAATGTACCCTAATGCCGCTTACACACGACCGTTTTTCATGACGTGAAAAATGCAATTTTTTAAAATGGTCATTAAAAACGATTGTGAGTAGGCACCAGAGCATTTTTTCTTAACGTGAAAAATGGGCATTAAAAATGTAGAACATGCTCTAAATTTTCTCGTCGTTTTTTCACGTTGTCATTTTTCACGTCATGAAAAACGGTCGTGTGTAGGCTTTAACGATGTGGAAAAACGCGCATGCTCAGAAGCAAGTTATGAGACGGGAGCGCTCGTTCTGGTAAAAATAGCATTCGTAATGGAGATAGCACATTTGTCACGCTGTAACAGACTGAAAAGCACGAAGACTGAAAAGTCTCTCACCAAACTTTTACTAGCACGAAATCAGCAAAAGCAGCCCAAAGGGTGGCGGCATCCGAATGGAACTTCCCCTTTATAGTGCCGTCGTACGTGTTGTACGTCACCGCGCTTTGCACAAGCATTTTTTTTTACCGTATGCAAGGCAGGCTTGACAAGAATCATGTCAAGAAAAACTTAAGCCACGTACACATGGTCGGTCCATCCGATGAGAACGGTCTGATGGACCGTTTCCATCGGTTAACTGATGAAGCTGACCGATGGTCAGTCATGCCTACACACCATCGGTTAAAAAAGCATTTGGGTCAGAACGCGATCACATAAAACACAACGATGTGCTGAAAAAAATGAAGTTCAATGCTTCCAAGCATGCATCGACTTGATTCTGAGCATGCCTGGATTTTTAACCGGTGGTCGTGCCTACTAACGATCGGTTTTGATCTATCGGTTAGGAATCCATTGGTTAAATTTAAAACAAGTTGGCTTTTTTTTAACCGATGGATAACTAACCGATGGCGCCTGCACACGATCGGTTTGGTCCGATGAAAACGGTCCATCAGACCGTTCTCATCGGTTTAACCTATCGTGTGTACGCGGCCTAATGCCGCGTACACACAATCATTTTTCAGCATGAAAAAATACATAGTTTTTCATGTCCAAAAAATTACATTTTGCCAACTTCATCATTAAAAACGATGTTGCCCACACACCATAGTTTTAAAAAAATTCTCTAGCAAAGCGCGGTGACGTACAAGACGTACGATGGCACTATAAAGGGGAAGTTCTATTCGCCTTTGGGCTGCTTTAGCTGATTCCGTGTTAGTAGAATACGATTTGCGCTTTTCTGTCTGTTACAGCGTGATGAATGTGCTTACTCCATTATGAACGTTAGTTTTACCAGAACGAGCGCTCCCGTCTCATAACTTGCTTCTGAGCATGCGTGTCTTTTTTACGTCGTTTTAGCCCACACACGATAATTTTTTACAGCCCGAAAAACGACAACGTTTAAAACGACGTTAAAAAATGCAGCATGTTCGAATTTTTTTTTTGTCGTTTTTCAGAACATGGAAAATTATGTGAAGCCCACACACGATCATTTTAAATGACGTTTTTGAAAAACAATTTTTTTTTTCATGCTGAAAAATGATCGTGTGTACGCGGCATTCGTTTTTTCTAGGACATTAAAAATGGTCGTATGTACGCGGCTTTAAGAATATAAATGTCTAAACTTTTGGGCTGTTGCTTTGGAGCAGGTTCACACATAATACTCCATAATCAGCTTGAATTATTCAGAATAACTTGCTGAACATTACACAATGGAGACAATTTATAGCATATTTTAGCAAATAAAGAAGTAAACAGCACATTTTAAACATTTGTTTAAAGTTGTGCTATGTGAATTGACGGTGTAACAAATACAAAGTACAAAATACAAATACAAAGTAGGTGTTATCCCAATTTGGCTGCAAAGGTAGAAATACACTTTAAGCTTCTATTGGAAGAGTGAAGACTTTCTGCGTCTGGATATCAGCTAGGAGAGTTATCATTTGGAACTGTTCCCAAAGGACCGAGTCCCTTCATTGCTTCTCTAATATACTGCCATCTAGTGTTTCTTGTATGCATTACAGAAAAGGTTTACCCATCATTGTTCATGTTATATACTGGATGGTAGGTTTCCTTGCAGCAGAATATAGAACCATCTAACAAATAGTGAAACAATTAAAGGTAACACAAATCTTCGTATTACGCTATGCAAAGTTTTTGTAAACAGCATGTGCTTTTGATCCTATTGGTTAATGATTGGACATGGCGATTGTAGCAAGTTACAGGTTGTTCAATATAAATCAATGCTAAGCATATCAATGAGCATATTATCTAATATTGTTAAAGAAAGTAAGATTGGATTTAGAGGGTTCTGTACTTAGCTAAGCTAGTCTGTAGATGTTTTGGTTAAAACTAGGGTTGTCCCGATACCACTTTTTTAGGACCGAGTACAAGTACCGATACTTTTTTTCATGTACTCGCCGATACCGAATACCGATACTTTTTAAATGCAGCCACGTGTCCCCAAATGCAGCCATGTCCCTCTGAGTTCAGCCATGGTCCCTCTGAGTTCAGCCATGGTCCCTCTGAGTTCAGCCATGGTCCCTCTGAGTTCAGCCATGGTCCCTCTGAGTTCAGCCATGGTCCCTCTGAGTTCAGCCATGGTCCCTCCGAGTTCAGCCATGGTTCCTCTGAGTTCAGCCATGGTCCCTCTGAGTTCAGCCATGGTCCCTCTGAGTTCAGCCATGGTCCCTCTGAGTTCAGCCATGGTCCCTCTGAGTTCAGCCATGGTCCCTCCGAGTTCAGCCATGGTCCCTCTGAGTTCAGCCATGGTCCCTCTGAGTTCAGCCATGGTCCCTCTGAGTTCAGCCATGGTCCCTCTGAGTTAAGCCATGGTCCCTCTGAGTGCTCCGCACTCCACCCTGCACTCAAAAAAAAAAAAAAAAAAGTATTCTATTTAGGTATCGGGAGTATTCGCGCGAGTACAAGTACTAGCGCAAATACTCGGTATCGGTCCCGATACCGATACTAGTATCGGTATCGGGACAACCCTAGTTAAAACGGTATTAAACCCAAAACCAATGATGTAATATATTGCAAGTTACCAGTCATTAGATGCGGTGGCTGTATTTGTTTTCCTTTTTTTAAGGCTTAAAGGGGTTGTAAAGGTACAAGTTTTTTTACCTTCATGCATCCTATGCATGAAGGTAAAAAAACATCTAGCAGCACCGCCCCCCCCCCGAGCCCCCGTAGTACTTAACTGACCGTTCGAATCTCCCGGGCGCGTCCACGTCGTCCTCTTCGGTTCCCAGCCTGGCCGTTGATTGGCTAGGCTGGGCGGATTGATAGCAGCGCAGCCATTGGCTAGCGCTGCTGTCAATCAGGGCGGATGACGCGGCGCGCTGGGGGGCGGAGCCGAGTGATACAGTCGGCGGCTATGGCCGCCGCTGTATCACGGGAGCACGCTCGCAAAAGCTTTCCTCCATGCGAGCGCCCTCGCATGAAGAAGGAAAGCTTTTGCGAGGAGGAGCCCAGACAGCCGCCGAGGGACCCCAGAAGACAGGTTTCCGGGCCACTCTGTGCAAAACGAACTGCACAGTGGAGGTAAGTATCACATCTTTGTTATTTTTTTTTTTTTAAATCCCAGACTTTAGTGTCCCTTTAACCACTTCAGACCCGCGGTATAGCCGAATGACGGCTACAGCGCGGGTCTGAATATCCAACATGCCGTCAAAAGACGGCCGCTCCTTTGGGCGTTCCCAGCGCGCGCTCTAGAGCGCGCTGCGGGGAAGCCCTGTGTTGGCTGTGTCCCTTGGACACAGCCAATCACAGATCGCGGCGAACGGCCAATCAGAGTGGCCGTTTGTGATGCCATCTGTGCGGCGAATGAGAGATGATCTCACAGATCATCTCTCATTGCCGTTTTTACACAGAGACAGCATCTTGTCTCTGGAGAGGAGGAGACCGATCTGTGTGCCTTTGTACATAGGGACACAGATCAATCACCCCCCCAGTCACCCCCCCAGTCACCCCCCCCCTCCCCCACAGTTAGAACACACCTAGGATACATTTAACCCCTTCCTCACCCCCTAGTGTTAACCCCTTCAATGCCAGTCACATGTATATAGTAATTAGTGCATATTTATAGCACTGATTGCAGTATAAATGTGAATGGCGCCAAAAATGTGTCAAAAGTGTCCGATGTGTCCGCCATAACATCGCAGTACCAATAAAAATCGCAGATCGCCGGCATTTCTAGTAAAAAAATAATAATAAATAATAATAATTCTGTCCCCTATTTTGTAAGCGCTATAACTTTTGCGCAAACCAGTCGCTTATTGCAATTTTTTTTATTTTTACCAAAAATATGTAGAAGAATACGTATCGCCCTAAACTGAGAAAAAAAATATATATATTTTTTTAAATTGGGATATTTATTATAGCAACAAGTAAAAAATATTGTATTTTTTTTTCAAATTTGTCGCACTTTTTTGTTTATAGCTCAAAAAATAAAAACCGCACAGGCGATCAAATACCACCAAAAGAAAGCTCTACTTGTGGGGAAAAAAGGACGTCAATTTTGTTTGGGAGCCACGTCGCACGACCGCGCAATTGTCAGTTAAAGCGACGCAGTTCCGGAAGCTGAAATTTCACCTGGGCAGGAGGGGGGTATATGTGCCCAGTAAGCAAGTGGTTAAAGGAGTTGTAAAGGAAAAAAAATTGCCTAAAATTAATGTCTGCAAGGTAGACAGACATAATAGTGTAATGATTCTGTTAAAAAAACAATTAAATACCTATTACATTTCTTCATCTATATCACCTCGTTCTAGTTTCTGTTCTCTCATTAACTTCCTGGTTTGCGGCGCTCGTTCATGTAAGAACTACATTTCCCAGTATGCATTGCGGCACGACCAGTAATTCACACCTCCTTGAAGTCTCTAACACGTAGAGAGCATCCTGCCGCACAGATGTAGTTCCTAGGATTGGGGGGGAGCACGTCACTGACCACCGCAGTAAATCCTCCCTTCACGGTGGTAAGTAACAATCAGACAAGCAGAAAGTGAACAGAACAGAGAAGAAATAGAGCAACTTCTGAGCAAAAACGAACAATGAGGAAGTGAAAAGATGCAGGTAAAGGATGCTTATTATGAAAAAAAATAAAAAATTCCTTTTCAATCCCTTTTACCTTAGTGCAGTCCTCCTTCACTTATCTCATACTTCAATTTTGCTTTTAAATGTCCTTATTTCTTCTGAAAAATCCTCAATTTCTGTTCTTCTGTCTGTAACTCCACACAGCAATGCAAGGCTTTCTCCTTGGTATGGAGTGTTGTGCTCGCCCCCCTCCCTTGGACTACAGGAGAGTCAGGACGCTCTCTACATTGCAGATAGAGAAAGGAGCTGTGTGTTACTGGGCGTCCTGACTCTCCTGCAGTCCAAGGGAGGGGGAGCGAGCACGACACTCCACACCATTAGCCCAGGTTCACACTGGGTATGATTTGCTTCGACATGTGAAATCGCATCTCAAATCGGCGGCAATTGTCGGCAATGACACCGTCCTAAGCATCTGCGGTGCTGCACCGATTTCAAAAAGTAGTTCCTGTACTACTTTTTGCGATTTCAGGGCCTCGATTTACATTGACATCTGTGCAGAAACCCGCACAGATGTCTCTTAAATCGCGGCCGAAATCGGGGCTGCCAGCGGGAGTGAAATCGTGTGAGTTCAGCTGAACTCACAGGGCTTCACTCCCGCAGCCCAGTGTGAACCTGGGCTAACTGTGTGGAGTTACAGACAGAAGAACAGGAAGTGAGGATTTCTCAGAAGAAATACGGACATTTAAAAGCAAAATGGAAGGAAGAGGTAAGTGAAGGAGGACTGCACTAAGGTAAAGGAAGCTATTTAGGGAAAAAAACATTCCTTTACAACCCCTTTAAACCCAAAACCAATGATGTAATATATTGCAAGTTACCAGTCATTAGATGTGGTGGCTGCATATGTTTTCTCTTTTTTTTGGGCTTAATTCCTCTGTTTTCACCTGGTGATCTTGCCAGTAACACACCTCAAGTATTAGACTCTCTGGATGAACTCAAACAACAAAAAAGAAATAGCCATGTAGGATCCTTGTTAGTATATAGATATACATTTATTTAACAATAAAAAAAGCACACTTAGGCCTCGTACACACGATCGAGGAACTCGTCGGGCGAAACACAACGTTTTCCTCGTCGAGTTCCTTTGACAAGCTTTCTTTGCGTACACACGTTAAAGACCAAATCTCGTCGTTCTTAAACGCGGTGACTTCAATACATACAATGGCAGGGGAATTTCGATTCCACTGGCACAACCCTTGGGGTTTCTTTTGCTAATCTCATGTTACGTAAACATCGCGTGTTAAGTAAAAGTTTGGTGAGAGATGATTTGCACTTTTCAGTCTGTTACAGCGTGACGAATGTGCTATCTCCATTACAAATGCTACTTTTACTCCCGTCTCCTACTTTTATCTGAGCATGCGCGGGTTTCTTAGCATACACACGCTCAAGTTTTTCGTCGGAAACCAGCCCGACGAGAAACTCGACGAGCCAAATTTGACTCCCGTCGAGAAAATAGAGAACATGCTCTCTTTATGGCTCGATGAGTTCCTCGACAGTTTCCTCGATGAAAAGTGTACACACGACCGGTTTCCTCGGCAGAATACGTCTCTCATCAAGTTTCTTACTGGATTCTGCCGAGGAAAGCGGTCGTGTGCAGGGCCGATCCTAGGGTCACAGGCGCCTGGGTGCAGAAATATTTCTGGCGCCCCCACATGGGCGTGGTCATCGTAATAACTCCTCCCCTATACACATGTTTCTGTGGCAACGACTCAAACACAGAGATGCTCCCCTAAGGAGTCTTTGTTACCCTGAGATCCTCCAATGATCTCTTAGCAATAAACAAAATACAGAAAGAGTACTCTAATGGGACCTGGAGGGGGGTCTCTCTAATGGACAAAAAGAGGGATTCTGTTAGAAAGAGACCCCAGACATGATACAGGAGATGGTCAAAGACTGCAGGCATGATAAAAGAGATGGTCAGAGACTACAGACATGATAAAAGATCATCAAAGACTGCGGACAGGATACAAGAGATGGTCAGACTCAGGAAATTATACAAGAGATCAACCCATAAAATGCAGCCTTACCAGTGCCCACCAAATGTAGCCTTTTTTTAGTGCCCATCAAATGCAGCCTCATCAGTGTCCACCAATTGCAGCCTACCAATGCCCATCAAATGCAGCTTATCAGTGCCCCATAAAATGCAGCCTACCAGTGCCCACCAAATGCAGCCTACCAGTGCCCACCAAATGCAGCCTGCCTGTGCCCACCAAATGCAGCCTGCCAGTGCCCATCAATTGCAGCCTTATCAGTGCCCATCAAATGCAGCCTATTAGTACCCACCAATTGCAGCCTCATCAGTGCCCACCAATTGCAGCCTACCAGTGCCCACCAAATGCAGCCTACCAGTGCCCATCAATTGCAGCCTACCATTTCCACCAAATGCAGCCTTATCAGTGCCCATCAAATGCAGCCTCATCCGTGCCCACCAATTGCAGCCTAGCAGTGTCCACCAATTGGAGCTTACCAATGCCCATCAAATGCAGCATATCGGTGCCCCTTCAAATGCTGCCTACCAGTGATCACCAAATGCAGCTTACCTGTGCCTACCAACTGCAGCCTGCCAGTGCCCACCAACTGCAGCCTACCAGTGCCCCTGGATCACACAGAGCGACGACAAGCTCCTACTGTCACTGAGCTTGAGTTTGAATCTGCCGGGCGGCCGCTGTAACAGTCCCGCCTCCTAGACCGGCTCACAGCTCCTATGATACACGTCACACTGATTCAATTTCACTGCATTGGATCAGTGTTCCATCTAATACAGGAGCCGGCCTAGGAGGTGGGACTTTGTTACAGTGCTGCCCAGGGGCAAACTGACAACTCATGGGGCCCTCGGGCAATAGGAGATCATGGGCCCCCTAGGTTTGAAGATGGTTTGAAGATGGCTGACATCATACCCTCCACACTCCTCTCCTGTACATACTGCCCACTGTCATACCCTCCACACTCCTCTCCTGTATATACTGCCACTGTCATACCCTCCACACTCCTCTCCTGTAAATACTGCTCACTGTCATACCATCCACACTCCTCTCCTGTAAATACTGCTCACTGTCATACCCTCCACACTATGACAGTGAACAGTATGTACAGTAGAGGAGTGTGGAGGGTATGACAGTGGGCAGTATGTACAGGAGAGGAGTGTGGAGGGTATGACAGTGGGTAGTATGTACAGGAGAGGAGTGTGGAGGGTATGACAGTGGGCAGTATGTACAGGAGAGGAGTGTGGAGGGTATGACAGTGGGCAGTATGTACAGGAGAGGAGTGTGGAGGGTATGACAGTGGGCACTATGTATAGGAGAGGAGTGTGAAGGGGATGACAGTGGCAGTATATAGAGGAGAATAGTGGCAGTATATACAGGAGAGGAGTGTAGAGGGGATGACTGCATGCAGGAAGGAAGTGCAGATGGTATGAAGGCAATTGTGGGGGGTGTATTTTAGTTGGGGAGATATTTATTTCACACTGAGTCTTGGCTGTGTCAATGGCAGTTGCGTTTTGGGAGTGTTGTATACACCATTTCTAAAGTGCCCCAGCCCATTGAAATGCAGTGGCGCTTTGAACCATTTTTTGCGCCCCGCTAGCGCCCGAACAGTGCCGCAAAAAAGCACAGCAAAGTGCCGCTAAAAATAGTGGAGCATTACCGCCAATGGCGCAACAGCTTGGTGTAAAAGTATCCTTATCATGCTGGAAGCATAAAGGATGCACACTCTCGGTAAGAAATGTTTTCATTCAGGGCACATACATATGCATACAGACAGCAGAAAGTGGTTATGGACTGTTATTTTATTTATAGAGTGTTTAGATTTTGTTTAGGTTTTAAGTTTTGGGTTGTACTGAGTTAGCATAACACAGGGTTAAATTGGATGGTCATAAATGAAGTTCACATGGACAGAGCAATTGGGGGTTGTTTATATAGAGAGGACTGCCTGAAATGTCTGTCTGCTCTGGGGGGTTCCTGCTTACTCTAATCTCCACACAACCCCCCCCCCCCCCTTCTCTCTCTGCTGTCTTTTCAAGTTTATCTGGTCACCTAGGCTAGGACCCTTCTTCACTGAAAAACAAATCCTGCTCAGAGAACATGCTCTCTTTATGGCTCGGCTCAGCTTCCTGCAGTGTGCTCTGCCTCATGATTCTCCCAGCACACGGCACTACTGATGGGAGGGGGCGGGGAGATCTGAAGCAGAGATCACACAGCGTGCAGGACACTACGGGGGAAGGGGAGACAGACACCAGGATCGGAGCTTCTAACTACATGCATCGCTGGGCAGTGTTGCATGTACATAGAAGCAATGGCTGCTACCTGCTGTCCTGTCCCCAGAGTAGCTAGTAAGCTCAGCTGATCACCCCTTTCGCCGCAGGAACACCAGGCATTTCAAAACATACGGAGAGGAAGGAGTAAGGTGGAGCACTCTGGCGCCCCCCACCCTGCGGCGCCTGGGTGCACTGCACCCAGAGCACCCGCCTAGGATCGGCCCTGGTCGTGTGTACGCGGCCTCACATGTGAAATTCTTGATATTCAGCGCACGTATATGGATGAGACCACATCAGAGTTGTGTGAATGTGTATGCAGTTCATGGAGCTCATGCCGGCATTGGCAAAACGCGATCCTGACAGCTGACAGTGGAGCCGGCAGCCCCCGACGTCCTGAACAGTACACTCCACCTCGTGGACCCCCTATGTGCCCATGAAAGATGGAGGACGTCCCCAAAGAAAAGTGTCACTTTGGAGTCTCAACAAGCAAGCCGTCAATCTCCTCACACACTACTCACACTTAGAGCATAGGTGTGAAGCGGACAGCATCAAAGCCATCAGCAGATGGAAAGAATTAAGCAATACTACAGACAGATAGCTGTCTGTCATCGTAGGACGGAGAGACTACAAATGGGGGGGGCCTTAAAGCAAAAGAGAAAATTATAATAAATAAAAATAAAAATAATTATCGCTGAAATGAACATCAGAGTCATATTATGATCGAAGCAATTAGAGGACACAGCATGCCAAGACCAAAAACAATGGTACAATAGGTGTCCATACAGCAAAGTAAAGAATAAAAATAACCATTTTTATGTCCATAACACCCTAACTCATGAGGTAGGGACAAAAAAAAAAAAACTTCCCTCAGCGGTGGGTAACTGGGACAGTTAAAAAATAAATTTAAAATAAAATTAAAAGAGACATCAGCACAGCCACCTATCTAGTTAACAATACACATAAATATAAATATATATAAATGATACAACAGAAACTCAAAACCAATAAAACTTCCAAAATATATAGATATTAGACATGTGCACAGAAAAAATTTTCGTTTTTTTTTTGTTCCGTTTCGTATGGTCCCGTCTGTTCGTTTTCGTTCGTTTTTCGTAAGACGCCCGTTTTCCCGTTCGTTCCCGTTCGTTTGTCGTACGACGTGATTTTTTCGTATTCCGATCGTTTCGTATTTCCGTTACCGTTTTATTTTCGTACATGCGGGATGATTCGTTATTCTGTTTAATTCATGTTCGTTTCTTGTTAGACAATAATTATCGTGAATTTTCGTCAATTTGCATTCTGTGTATCTTGAATGCTTTTCTTTTGTTAGTGTCAGTTGTATGTTCATTGTTCAATGACATCTATAACAAAACAATTTCATTATGTATATTGAATGAATTCCTTTTTCTTTTTTCTGTGTATTCAAAATACTGAAGGCAAATTTTTTGTTATAGGTGTCATATCAACATACGAAAATAACAAAAGAAACTCGTTCAAATGCAAATCTTTTGTTTATGTTTTTTTTTTTGAATGGCCAGAGAGTTAGGCTGGCCATACATGATACAATTTTCTGTGCAATTTTCTTTAGATTTACCTTCAACTATGTAGTGCAAGGGCCTGCCTGATTGCATGCAATTGAAAGTGTTGTTTAGTTTGACCTCATATATGGTTTTTGGTAAATCTAAAAGAAAATTGTACAAGAAAATTGAACATGTATGGCCAGCCTCAGTGACTGAAAGCAGCTTCTCTTTTGTGCTGAGTACTAGAGTAGTGAGTACACTTGTACAGTAAAGCCTAATAAACTTTTCTGTGGATTTTCATCTGAAGGGAGATCAGTTGGCCAGACTTCTGAACCCAAAAATGGTTTTCTGATGCAGTTTAAAAACGAACGAATTTTCTGAGAACGATCGGAAAACGATCGTTTTTATGTTTGTTTTTAAAATAGTCTGACCAAGTGTATGGGGCTTAACAATAGTATTGTTTATTAGGCTTTACTGTACAAGAGTACTCACTACTCTAGTACTCAGCACAAAAGAGAAGCTGCTTTCAGTCACTGAGGCTGGCCATACATGTTCAATTTTCTTGTACAATTTTCTTTTAGATTTACCAAAAACCAAATATGAGGTCAAACTAAACAACACTTTCAATTGTATGCAATCAGGCAGGCCCTTGCACTACATAGTTGAAGGTAAATCTAAAGAAAATTGCACAGAAAATTGTATCATGTATGGCCAGCCTAACTCTCTGGCCATTAAAAAAAACATAAACAAAAGATTTGCATTTGAACGAGTTTCTTTTGTTATTTTCGTATGTTGATATGACACCTATAACAAAAAATTTGCCTTCAGTATTTTGAATACACAGAAAAAAGAAAAAGGAATTCATTCAATATACATAATGAAATTCTTTTGTTATAGATGTCATTGAACAATGAACATACAACTGAAAACGAACACAAAACGGATTCAAACAAAATACACAATGCAAACCTCTTGATACAGATTTAATTTTCGTTTTGTCGTTTTTTCCCGTCGGATCGTTCGTTCGTAATTGCGGTCGTTCGTTATGCGGCTAATCCGTTATCCCGTCGTTTTCGTATTTTGGTGCTTTAACATTTTCGTATGTACACATTATCCCGTGGGTACGAAAATGAACATTTTCGTACGAAAATAACATTCGTACAAACGGGAATGCACATATCTAATAGATATTAACGATCTGAAATAAAACAATTCAGGTCAAATTCTACATTTAACCCTAATGGTACTCCCACTTTTAATTCGTAGACCCAAAAGGATTCCCGTTGGCTGAGATGTCTAATGAAATTTCCACCTCGCCAGTGGTTCGCTACCTTCTCAATTGCCCAGAACTGCAACCCAGCCGGGTTGCGGTCATGGAACAATCTAAAATGTTTAGACACATTATGGGTAACCAGGCCCTTTTTGATGTTGGTTACATGTTCACCAATCCTCACATGTAGAGGTCTGGACGTTCTGCCCACATATTGGAGTCCGCATTCACATTGTAATGCATAGACTACCCCTATGGTATCACAAGTAATGAGATCCTTAATTTTATAATTTTTTCCTGTAACAGTTGCTGTAAATTCTTTACGTTTCTTAACGTTCTTTTTAGCCTTCCTGCAAGGTCGACATCTACCACACGCATGGAAGCCAGTAAGAAAGTTGAAGATCTTATTTTCAGTGTAGACAGGTGGATCTATAACTCCTGGGGCCAGTTTGTCCCTGAGTGAAGGCGCTCTTTTATACACAAATTGCGGGCGATCTGGCAGCAACGGACCCAGTAACCTGTCATGTTTCAAAATGGGCCAATGCTTTTGTACAATTTTTTCAAACTTACGGTATTGTATATTATAGTCTAAGACCATTCGGATATTGGAGACATCCCTTCGATCCTTTTTGGGAACATCAGAGACCAAAGTATCTCTATCGAGATTACGGACTAATTCCATTTCCCTATCCAGCAAATCACTATCATACCCTTTCTCAAGGAACCGCTTGGATAAGGCCTGTGATTGAGAGACAAAATCACTTTCTTGGGTGCAATTGCGCCTGAGGCGCACAAATTGCCCTCTTGGAATGTTAAATAACCATTTAGTGTGATGACAACTCTCAGTGGAGATGTAGGAGTTACGGTCCGTTGCCTTAAAATGCGTCTTCAGGTATACCTGATTGCCTACCTTGGTAAGATCTAGGTCTAGGAAGACTAAATGGTCCTGACTGATGTTCCATGACAGGGTAATATTTTTGTCATTCGAATTTAGTTTGGATGTAAAAGCATCAAGACTAGTTCTATCTCCATCCCAAATCATGATCAAGTCATCTATATAGCGCTGGTAACAGATTAGTTGAGGGGGTTTATTTTTATAAATCGCCTGTTCCTCCCAGTGTGCCATGAAGAGATTGGCTACACTCGGTGCGAAACGTGCCCCCATCGCAACTCCTCTGGTTTGGAGATAGAACTGTTTGTCATACCAAAAATAATTTTTGGATAGACAAAAGATCAAACTGTCAATCAGGAAATTCTGGTGTCTTCTTGATAATCCCGAGGGCTCAAGTGCCCACTTCACAGATGTAAGAGCGTCCTCGTGACTGATAATAGTGTATAGTGAACTGACATCTGCCGTGATTAACAGGCACGAAGATGAAATATTCAAGGACTCCAGAATTTGAATGACATGTTTAGTATCTTTGAGGAACGCTTTCGTTTTAATGACCAACGGCTGCAAGAAGGAGTCTATATACTGACCTAAACGTGAAGAGACGGAATCAATCCCGTTCACTATCGGTCTCCCAGGTGGGTTGGTGCTATCCTTGTGGATTTTTGGGAGGAAGTAAATGATCGGGGTGCGGCAGAATAAGGGATCTAAGTATAATGCCTCCTTTGAGCCTAGTACCCCTATATGTTTACCTCTCTCCACTAGGTAGTGTAATTCACTCTTATACTCAAGCATAGGGTCCCTGGTCAGGGTACTATAGGTATAGATATCACAAAGTAGATTGGCCATTTCATTCTTGTAATAGGCCTTGCTGAGTATCACCAATCCTCCCCCTTTATCTGCAGGACGTATTACCAGATCTTTCCTCTCGGAAAGTGACTGAATACCATTTTTAATATAAATCGGGTCATTCACCTTACGGACCTTCAGTGTATCTAGATCCTTTGCAACCATGTTGCTAAAGACCTCAAGATGCTTAGCATCAGTATTCTGAGGATTGAAGACCGATTTATTCCGTAAATTTGAATATTGACATGTTGGAGGGGCCGGAGTGTTCATATTTTTCACCGAGTGAGTATTTAAAAAATATTTTTTAATATTAAGAGTCCGGATAAATTTTTTAAGGTTAACGTAGGTTTGAAATTTATTTAAGTTGCGTGTAGGGGCAAAAGAAAGTTAAAACATGGTGGGACATCGTTTCTTTTGAGCAGTATATAGTTGCTAAAATTGTCCCGAGACGCCTTAGGTGGGATGTCCCTCCTAATGATGGTCTCACGGACAAAGAGTCCATGGCTGAGTGGGGTAAATTCTTCACTGACAAAGGCGTGGAACTTCTGGAGTTATTACTCCTTAGAAAACAAAGGAAGATGAAATTATTAGAGACACAAATCAGGGACCTTAGGATCATTATTGAACCCTTTAAAGATTCTGATGAATTTCAGAAGCTCTCTGTTGATTTAAAAAATCGTTTAGTCAAATGGGACACAGATGCTCAGATTAAGAAAAGAAAGAAATATATCAGAGCTCTGGATGATTTTAGTACATTTGTTGCCTATAAATGGCAAACTACTCCTCCAGCTCCTGTTGTTTCCCAGGATCCCTCTAATGTTGATATGTCTAATAGACCGCTCCCCATCCCTAGAGAACAAGAATTTTATGTGTATGATACACCAGACTATTCAGGTATGGGTACCCCTCAACGCATTGACCAATTCCAAGAGGTTCACACTAAGAAAGGGAAGAATAAAGGACGGGGAAAAAAGGGAGGGTATCCGCATTCCCCCTTTAGACAATATGTTAATAATGCACCACACAGGGGTCATGAGTCCAATGTAGGGTACCAACATCAGCAGTCTAATCACCCCTATTCTTATGAACGTTCAGGCCCCCATGTGGCTAGAGGTAATTATGATAACCATCCTACAACTTACCATCATGACACTAGTCTCAATAGGGGACCCCCTCCATCACAGTATGGGTATTCACTGCCCACTCAGAACCGCTTTGCCCCTTTGGTAAATCGGGGTTCACATACAGGAGGGGATTTTCATGGGGCAACGAGAGGTATGGGGAGGGGGGCTCCCTTTATCCCCCCAAATCCAGGAGGGTGGTGGACCCCCCACCCCCAACAATATACCCAAGAAGGAGCAATTCCACGCAAAAGAAAAACAAGAGAGGGAGGAGAGGAGGAGGGAGAACAAAAAAGAGTGAAACCCCAGTAGGTGCAGGAATTTATAATTTAAGTGGGATACCCCTTAATGATGAGGAAATTAAAGTACTCGATAAGGGTTTAAAATTTGCCCCTACACGCAACTTAAATAAATTTCAAACCTACGTT
The DNA here is from genome assembly GCA_029574335.1 of Rana kukunoris. NCBI lineage: Eukaryota > Metazoa > Chordata > Amphibia > Anura > Ranidae > Rana > Rana kukunoris. The sequence continues at coordinate 217,201,718 of CM056054.1, read as the reverse complement.
AACCTTAAAAAATTTATCCGGACTCTTAATATTAAAAAATATTTTTTAAATACTCACTCGGTGAAAAATATGAACACTCCGGCCCCTCCAACATGTCAGTATTCAAATTTACGGAATAAATCGGTCTTCAATCCTCAGAATACTGATGCTAAGCATCTTGAGGTCTTTAGCAACATGGTTGCAAAGGATCTAGATACACTGAAGGTCCGTAAGGTGAATGACCCGATTTATATTAAAAATGGTATTCAGTCACTTTCCGAGAGGAAAGATCTGGTAATACGTCCTGCAGATAAAGGGGGAGGATTGGTGATACTCAGCAAGGCCTATTACAAGAATGAAATGGCCAATCTACTTTGTGATATCTATACCTATAGTACCCTGACCAGGGACCCTATGCTTGAGTATAAGAGTGAATTACACTACCTAGTGGAGAGAGGTAAACATATAGGGGTACTAGGCTCAAAGGAGGCATTATACTTAGATCCCTTATTCTGCCGCACCCCGATCATTTACTTCCTCCCAAAAATCCACAAGGATAGAACCAACCCACCTGGGAGACCGATAGTGAACGGGATTGATTCCGTCTCTTCACGTTTAGGTCAGTATATAGACTTCTTCTTGCAGCCGTTGGTCATTAAAACGAAAGCGTTCCTCAAAGATACTAAACATGTCATTCAAATTCTGGAGTCCTTGAATATTTCATCTTCGTGCCTGTTAATCACGGCAGATGTCAGTTCACTATACACTATTATCAGTCACGAGGACGCTCTTACATCTGTGAAGTGGGCACTTGAGCCCTCGGGATTATCAAGAAGACACCAGAATTTCCTGATTGACAGTTTGATCTTTTGTCTATCCAAAAATTATTTTTGGTATGACAAACAGTTCTATCTCCAAACCAGAGGAGTTGCGATGGGGGCACGTTTCGCACCGAGTGTAGCCAATCTCTTCATGGCACACTGGGAGGAACAGGCGATTTATAAAAATAAACCCCCTCAACTAATCTGTTACCAGCGCTATATAGATGACTTGATCATGATTTGGGATGGAGATAGAACTAGTCTTGATGCTTTTACATCCAAACTAAATTCGAATGACAAAAATATTACCCTGTCATGGAACATCAGTCAGGACCATTTAGTCTTCCTAGACCTAGATCTTACCAAGGTAGGCAATCAGGTATACCTGAAGACGCATTTTAAGGCAACGGACCGTAACTCCTACATCTCCACTGAGAGTTGTCATCACACTAAATGGTTATTTAACATTCCAAGAGGGCAATTTGTGCGCCTCAGGCGCAATTGCACCCAAGAAAGTGATTTTGTCTCTCAATCACAGGCCTTATCCAAGCGGTTCCTTGAGAAAGGGTATGATAGTGATTTGCTGGATAGGGAAATGGAATTAGTCCGTAATCTCGATAGAGATACTTTGGTCTCTGATGTTCCCAAAAAGGATCGAAGGGATGTCTCCAATATCCGAATGGTCTTAGACTATAATATACAATACCGTAAGTTTGAAAAAATTGTACAAAAGCATTGGCCCATTTTGAAACATGACAGGTTACTGGGTCCGTTGCTGCCAGATCGCCCGCAATTTGTGTATAAAAGAGCGCCTTCACTCAGGGACAAACTGGCCCCAGGAGTTATAGATCCACCTGTCTACACTGAAAATAAGATCTTCAACTTTCTTACTGGCTTCCATGCGTGTGGTAGATGTCGACCTTGCAGGAAGGCTAAAAAGAACGTTAAGAAACGTAAAGAATTTACAGCAACTGTTACAGGAAAAAATTATAAAATTAAGGATCTCATTACTTGTGATACCATAGGGGTAGTCTATGCATTACAATGTGAATGCGGACTCCAATATGTGGGCAGAACGTCCAGACCTCTACATGTGAGGATTGGTGAACATGTAACCAACATCAAAAAGGGCCTGGTTACCCATAATGTGTCTAAACATTTTAGATTGTTCCATGACCGCAACCCGGCTGGGTTGCAGTTCTGGGCAATTGAGAAGGTAGCGAACCACTGGCGAGGTGGAAATTTCATTAGACATCTCAGCCAACGGGAATCCTTTTGGGTCTACGAATTAAAAGTGGGAGTACCATTAGGGTTAAATGTAGAATTTGACCTGAATTGTTTTATTTCAGATCGTTATTATCTATATATTTTGGAAGTTTTCTTGGTTTTGAGTTTCTGTTGTATCATTTATATATATTTATATTTATGTTTATTGTTAACTAGATAGGTGGCTGTGCTGATGTCTCTTTTAATTTTATTTTAAATTTATTTTTTAACTGTCCCAGTTACCCACCGCTGAGGGAAGTTTTTTTTTTTTTTTTTGTCCCTACCTCATGAGTTAGGGTGTTATGGACATAAAAATGGTTATTTTTATTCTTTACTTTGCTCTATGGACACCTATTGTACCATTGTTTTTGGTCTTGGCATGCTGTGTCCTCTAATTGCTTCGATCATAATATGACTCTGATGTTCATTTCAGCGATAATTATTTTTATTTTTATTTATTATAATTTTCTCTTTTGCTTTAAGGCCCCCCCCATTTGTAGTCTCTCCGTCCTACGATGAAAGACAGCTATCTGTCTGTAGTATTGCTTAATTTTTTCCATCTGCTGATGGCTTTGATGCTGTCCGCTTCACACCTATGCTCTAAGTGTGAGTAGTGTGTGAGGAGATTGACGGCTTGCTTGTTGAGACTATCGTGCTGCCGCTGCCCATGATGGGCGGTCTTAGCAGTGTCATGCTAATGATGGCCTGCCTGACGTCAACGTTGAGAAGCGGGATATACTAAAACATTTAATGTGAAATTGGCTTAATGTAGCTTAACGAGCAATAAAGTGCCTAAACCTCAATCAATTGCCCTGAAACTTTGCACAGCCCAAGATCTAAACTACCCAAATATATCCTATAAGTTTTGTGCTATTTGGTGTCCCACAAGGCAAACTAGGGACATTAAGCTTGTTTTTTTGGGAGCTTAATGTAGCTTAACGTACGAAAAAGACCTTAAATGTTAACCAATCTCCCCAAAACTTCACACAGTAGAAGGCTCTATCGATGCCAACATATTCTGAAAATTTCAGCTCATTTGGGTTATCACACCAAAATTTATTCACATTAAGCTATATTTTACAATGCAAAAACAGAGCTTAACGTACCATAATGTACCTAAACATCAATCAATTGTCTTAAAACTGTGCACAGCCTAAGATCTTAACTACCCAAACCTATCCAAGAAGTTTTGTGTGATTCGGGGTCCCACAAGGCAAACTAGGGACATTGAGCTTGTTTTTTAGGGAGCTTAATGTGGCTTAACGTACGAAAAAAACCTTAAATGTTAACCAATTTCCACCAAACTTCACACAGTAGAAGACTCTATCCATGCCAACATATTCTGAAAATTTCAGCTTATTTGGTTAATCACACCAAAAGTTATTCGCATTAAGCTATATTTTACAATACTAAAACATTTAATGTGAAATTAGCTTAATGTAGCTTAACGAGCAATAAAGTGCCTAAACCTCACTCAATTGCCCTGAAACTTTGCACATCCCAAGATCTCGACCTTACAAACATATCTAAGACATTTCAAGCGATTTGGTGTTCCACAAGGAAAACTAGGGACATTAAGCTTGTTTTTTTGGAAGCTTAACGTACAAAAAATACATTAAGGTGTCCTTTTATGAAGCAGTGAAATCTATTCACTGCTTCGTTCTCCGGCATTCACGGAGGAGATTTTTCTCCTCTGTGTGCCGGTTTATGAAGCGGAGAAGATCGCTTCACCCTTGGAGGAGTGAAGTGATCTTCCAACGCTTCAAACAGTGGAGAACGGCCCCTGATACTGGAATCTCGTGAGACTTCACGAGATTACAGTACCAGAAATTCACAGAAATACGGAGATGTCAGTTTATTGAGCAGTGATAAATTATCACTGCTCAGTACACTGACAGACCCCGTGGTTATTGCATTTAAAATAACGAGTCCCCCTACATAATATATATATGTATACACACACACACTATATATATACATGTATATGCACACACATTATATATATGAACATGTACACATTATATATATGTATGTATATATATGTATACACATAAATATTACAGGGGGACATGGTTACAGTGTTGGGGGGTCAGAACGAGGTAGAAGGAAGTTAAAAATCTTCCTCCTTCCTCCTCAGAACCCCCGGGATTCCCTCTTCACTCCCTGCTTCACCACCTCTGAGATGGTGAATCGGGGCATGTGAATTCTGACACAGATCACCAGTGAAGCTCTCAGATCACAGCTTCATAAACTGGCCGTTTCTGTGTCAGTCTATGAGACTTCACTGTGTGTAGAGATAATTGGCGGGAGAACAAATTCAAACACTTCTCTCCCCGATTATCTCTGTTTCATAAGCTGTTTATGGGCTGTGATCAGTGGTGATCCCTGGGATCACCGCTGTTCACTGCTTCATAAACGGACACCTAAATGTTAACCAATTTCCCCCAAACTTCACACAATAGAAGACTCTGTTCATGTCGACATATTCTAGAATTTTCAGCTTATTTGGTTAATCACACCAAAAGTTATTCACATTAAGCTATATTTTACAATACTAAAACATTTAATGTGAAATTAGCTTAATGTAGCTTAACGAGCAATAAAGTGCCTAAACCTCAATCAATTGCCCTGAAACTTTGTACAACCCAAGATCTCAACTACCCAAACATATCCTATACGTTTTGTGCTATTTGGTATCCTACAAGGCAAACTAGGAACATTAAGCTTGTTTTTTTGGGAGCTTAACGTACAAAAAAGACTTTAAATGTTAACCAATTTCCCCCAAATTTCACACAATAGAAGACCCTATCAATGCCAACATATTCTGAAAATTTCAGCTCATTCGGTTAATCACACCAAAAGTTATTCACATTAAGCTATATTTTACAATACTGAAATTGGCTTAATGTAGCTTAACGAGCAAAAAAGTGCCTGAACCTCAATCAATTGCCCTGGAAATGTTCACACCCCAAGATCTCGACCTTCCAAACATATCCAAGAAGGTTCAAGTGATTTGGTGTCCCAGAAGGCAAACTAGGGACATTAAGCTTGTTTTTTTGGGAGCTTAATGTAGCTTAACGTACGAAAAAGACCTTAAATGTTAACCAATCTCCCCCAAACTTCATACAATAGAAGACTATGACCATGCCAAAATATTCTGAAATTTTCAGCTCATTTGTTTAATAACACCAAAAGTTATTCACATTAAGCTATATTTTACAATACTGAAATTGGCTTAATGTAGCTTAATGTAGCTTAACGAGCAAAAAAGTGCCTGAACCTCAATCAATTGCCCTAAAACTTTGCACACCCCAAGATCTCGACCTTCCAAACATATCTAAGACGTTTCAAATGATTTGGTGTCCCAGAAGGCAAACTAGGGACATTAAGCTTGTTTTTTTTGGGAGCTTAATGTGGCTTAACGTACATAAAAGACCTTAAATGTTAACCAATTTTCCCCAAACTTCATACAATAGAAGTCTCTGACCATGCCAAAATATTCTGAAATTTTCAGCTCATTTGGTTAATAACACCAAAAGTTATTCACATTAAGCTATATTTTACAATACTGAAATTGGCTTAATGTAGCTTAATGAGCAAAAAAGTGCCTGAACCTCAATCAATTGCCCTGAAACTTTGCACACCCCAAGATCTCGACCTTTCAAATATATCCAAGAAGGTTCAAGTGATTTGGTGTCCCAGAAGGCAAACTAGGGACATTAAGCTTGTTTTTTTGGGAGCTTAATGTAGCTTAACGTACGAAAAAGACCTTAAATGTTAACCAATCTCCCCCAAACTTCACACAATAGAAGTCTCTATCCATGCCAAAATATTCTGAAATTTTCAGCTCAGTTGGTTAATCACAATAAAAGTTATTCACATTAAGCTATATTTTACAATACTGAAATTGGCTTAATGTAGCTTAACGAGCAAAAAAGTGCCTGAACCTCAATCAATTGCCCTAAAACCTTATAAAACCCCAAGATCTCGACCTTCCAAACATATCTAAGAAGTTTCAAGTGATTTGGTGTCCAAGAAGGCAAACTAGGGACATTAAGCTTGTTTTTTTGGGAGCTTAATGTAGCTTAACGTACGAAAAAGACTTTAAATGTTAACCAATCTCCCCCAAACTTCATACAATAGAAGTCTCTGACCATGCCAAAATATTCTGAAATTTTCAGCTCATTTGATTAATCACAATAAAAGTTATTCACATTAAGCTATATTTTACAATACTGATATTGGCTTAATGTAGTTTAATGTAGCTTAACGAGCAAAAAAGTGCCTGAACCTCAATCAATTGCCCTAAAACTGTATAAAACCCCAAGATCTCGACCTTCCAAACATATCTAAGAAGTTTCAAGTGATTTGGTGTCCCAGAAGGCAAACTAGGGACATTAAGCTTGTTTTTTTGGGAGCTTAATGTGGCTTAACGTACATAAAAGACTTTAAATGTTAACCAATTTTCCCCAAACTTCTCACACTAAAAGACTCTATCCATGCCAAAATATTCTGAAAATTTCAGCTCATTTGGTTAATCACAACAAAAGTTATTCACATTAAGCTATACTTTACAATACTGAAATTGGCTTAATGTAGCTTAATGTAGCTTAACGAGCAAAAAAGTGCCTGAACCTCAATCAATTGCCCTAAAACTTTGCACACCCCAAGATCTCGACCTTACAAAGTGATTTGGTGTCCCAGAAGGCAAACTAGGGACATTAAGCTTGTTTTTTTGGGAGCTTAATGTAGCTTAACGTACGAAAAGACCTTAAATGTTAACCAATTTCCACCAAACTTCACACAATAGAAGACTCTGACCATGCCAAAATATTCTGAAATTTTCAGCTCATTTGGTTAATCACAATAAAAGTTATTCACATTAAGCTATATTTTACAATACTGAAATTGGCTTAATGTAGCTTAATGTAGCTTAACGAGCAAAAAAGTGCCTGAACCTCAATCAATTGCCCTAAAACCTTATAAAACCCCAAGATCTCGACCTTCCAAATATATCTAAGAAGTTTCAAGTGATTTGGTGTCCAAGAAGGCAAACTAGGGACATTAAGCTTGTTTTTTTGGGAGCTTAATGTAGCTTAACGTACGAAAAAGACCTTAAATGTTAACCAATCTCCCCCAAACTTCATACAATAGAAGTCTCTGACCATGCCAAAATATTCTGAAATTTTCAGCTCATTTGGTTAATCACAATAAAAGTTATTCACATTAAGCTATATTTTACAATACTGATATTGGCTTAATGTAGTTTAATGTAGCTTAACGAGCAAAAAAGTGCCTGAACCTCAATCAATTGCCCTAAAACTGTATAAAACCCCAAGATCTCGACCTTCCAAACATATCTAAGAAGTTTCAAGTGATTTGGTGTCCAAGAAGGCAAACTAGGGACATTAAGCTTGTTTTTTTGGGAGCTTAATGTAGCTTAACGTACGAAAAAGACCTTAAATGTTAACCAATCTCCCCCAAACTTCATACAATAGAAGTCTCTGACCATGCCAAAATATTCTGAAATTTTCAGCTCATTTGGTTAATCACACCAAAAGTTATTCACATTAAGCTATATTTTACAATACTGAAATTGGCTTAATGTAGCTTAATGAGCAAAAAAGTGCCTGAACCTCAATCAATTGCCCTGAAACTTTGCACACCCCAAGATCTCGACCTTTCAAATATATCCAAGAAGGTTCAAGTGATTTGGTGTCCCAGAAGGCAAACTAGGGACATTAAGCTTGTTTTTTTGGGAGCTTAATGTAGCTTAACGTACGAAAAAGACCTTAAATGTTAACCAATCTCCCCCAAACTTCACACAATAGACGACTCTGACTATGCCAAAATATTCTGAAATTTTCAGCTCATTTGGTTAATCACAATAAAAGTTATTCACATTAAGCTATATTTTACAATACTGAAATTGGCTTAATGTAGCTTAATGTAGCTTAACGCGCAAAAAAGTGCCTGAACCTCAATCAATTGCCCTAAAACCTTATAAAACCCTAAGATCTCGACCTTCCAAACATATCTAAGAAGTTTCAAGTGATTTGGTGTCCCAGAAGGCAAACTAGGGACATTAAAGCGGATCTCCACCCTAAAGTGAAGATCCGCTGATCGGAACCCTCCCCCCCTCCGGTGTCACAATTGACACCTTTCAGGGGGGAGGGGGGTGCAGATACCTGTCTAAAGACAGGTATCTGCAACCACTTCCGGCCCGCAGTCTCGGGCAAAAGACGGGTTTTTTGGCGACATCCCGTCGCCCCCCCCCCCGTTGTGTGCTGGGAACTCTCAGCTCCCAGCACACAGCGGGAGCCAATCGCCGGGCGCAGCGCGACTCGCGCATGCGCCGTAGGGAACCGGGCAGTGAAGCCGCAGCGCTCATCCTCTGCTGCGGACGCCGCTGGACTCCAGGACAGGTAAGTGTCCTAATATTAAAAGTCAGCAGCTGCAGTATTTGTTGCTGCTGGCTTTTAATATTTTTTTATAGTGGGCCATTCGCTTTAAGCTTGTTTTTTTGGGAGCTTAATGTAGCTTAACGTACGAAAAAGACCTTAAATGTTAACCAATTTTCCCCAATCTTCACACAATAAAAGACTCTATCCATGCCAACATATTCTGAAAATTTCAGCTCATTTGGTTAATCACACCAAAAGTTATTCTCATTAAGCTATATTTTACCCTTCCCTGTCTCAGTACACAGCAATTCAGCAGCAGCTGTCAAAATAAATAAAAAAAGAAGCAGGCTGGCAAAGTTTATCAACAAACACTTCACAGAAAGTTACATTGAAACATTGTATCAATTGTAATGTTCTGTGTTTTGCATCTATATAGAGATGAACTTTGGTTTGCAGGTGAAAAGATTTAAAGCAACCATGACAAGGCAAAACATTTTTTTTTCTAATTACATGTTCCTCTGTTGAACCCCTTATTAACCCTTTAGTTTTCTCTAATCAGCACTGATTAACCCTATATTCTCCTTCTCTATTCAAATGTAATTTTCCTGGTGATTTTTTTTTTCTTTTCTATTTTATTTATCTAATAAACTTTTTTTTCAGGTTTTTGTTTGCTTCGCTTATTAATATTTTTTACAACTTTTTACATATATCTACTGCCTTTTGTTTAGTTTTATTACATTTAATTGTCTAAGGATTGCAAAAAAATAAAATAAAAATATTGGTGCAGGACAATATTCACAGAAAAACTTGTTTGACCCTAAAAAAAATTGTACGTATTACGTCATTATCTTAAAGCGGACTTACATCTAAAAATGGAACTTCCACCTTTCGGAATCCTCCCCCGGTCTTTGTCACATTTGACACCTTTCAGGGGTAGGGGAAAGCAGATACCTGTCTAATACAGGTATTTTGCACCCACTCCCGTGCATAGATAGGCGCAGTACCCGCCGATAACTACGCTACGTTCGGCTCCTCCTCCGTCCCACCGCTGTCTTCTGGGAGACACACAGGTCCCAGAAGACAGCAGGGACCAGTGGGATTGCGCAGAGCGACTCCAGAATGCGCAGTAGGGAGCCAGTCTGTGAAGCAGCAAGGCTTCTCTTTTTCTTTTTTTTTTCACAATCAAGTTTATTGATTCAAAAGTAGCAAAGTTACAATATCAAAGAACAGACAATATGAAAGACCAAAATCCAATCATACATTAACATGGGCATGACATTAACAAAGACGAGTTGGATCGAGTATTTAGTGTTCGAAAAATTTGGGTCGAAGCACGTATTCTTAAGCATTGTTATGTAGAAAGAAAGAAAAAAAAAGGGGGGGAAGTGGGGGGGGGAGTTTGACCTTCGATATAAACATCCAGGGGTCGTGTAAGGGTAGTAAACCTTCTGTCAATCAACAGACAATAACAGATGTTAAAAGATAAACCCTAAACATTACAGGGATCAGTATTCTATAATGTATGACAGAATCAGTACAAATCAAGCCACCAACAACTGATAATCATTGGAGTATTTAAACAGTACCCACGGTTGCCAAGTTTCATTGAATTGGTTTGAATCTTCACTTCTCATAGCTATTAATTCCTTTATTCTGTAAATGTAATGTACCCTGTTCAACCAATCCACAATCGAGGGGCATTTAGAGGACTTCCAAAACAGCGGAATTAGCGTTTTGGCGGCTGTTAGTAAGTGCCTTGTCAGTGATTTTTTTGTATCTACGAATGGACATGTGGTTAATATGCAAGAGACAAGCAGCAGCATCAAGTGAGATACTTGTGTCCGTGATCCGTTTGATATGGTGTATTATTTGGGACCAAAAGCCTGATATCATAGGGCAGGACCACCAAATATGGATGAAGGACCCAACGTCACTCTTGCACCTCCAGCATCTATCAGACGCGGTCGGTGACCAAGCCTTTATTTTCTGGGGGGTGATATACCAGTGTGTAAGGATTTTGTACGAAATTACTTGGAACTTGGAGCTTAAGGAACATTTATGTGCAAATACGCACACTTTTTCCCATTGGCCTTCCGAGAATGTGACATTTAGTTCACTCTGCCATTTATTCTTGTGTTTATCTGGTGATGGTGTATGGTGGGAGCTTAACCAAGAGTAGGCCAGGGAAGTTGTCTTTAAGATAGGGGAGCCTGAGAGGCAGATTTGTTCCAAATGGGTGGGGGTTTTACAGTATTCTAACTTAAGCCTGCTATTGACCAAAAAATCTTGTGTTTGTAGATAGAAACAAAAACCGGGGTAGGCGTGTCCAAGTTCTGATTTCAACCTGTTAAGAGATTTGATCCTATTGTCCGAGAGACAGTAAGTGGCCAGAAGTTTCCCTGTGCTGACCATAAGTAATTTAATGTCCATTCCTGGAGGAAAGTCTGGATTATCAGCAAGACTTCTCTTCCCGGTTCCCTTACCGAAGATGACGGCGCCTCCACCCGAGAGCCAAGGGACAGATTGAAGACAGAGAGGGGGCGTTGCCAAACCACGGCTCTGTGTCTTAATGGACACACAAAGCTGCGGCTCTGCTCAAGTGCCCCATAGCAAGCTGCTTGCTGTGGGGGCATTTGGCAGGAAAAAACACTGTACAGAGGAGGTACAGTATCTCACAAAAGTAAGTACACCCCTCACATTTTTGTAACTATTTTATCTTTTCATGTGACAACACAAATGAAGAAATGTCCTTTAAGAGCCATAGCAGGCGTGTGCCCACTGCACGGTGAGGGACCCAATGCACATATCCAGCAAAGCATGGGGGTCCCCCCAAATTCAATTACCTGGCCCTTCAGGTCTAATATAGATTTTAGGGGGAACCCCGCCGCCAATAAAAAAAAATCGGCGTGGAGTTCCCCCAACAATTCACACCAGACCCCTTATCAGAGCATGTAACCTGGCCTGCCACCGAAAAAAGGTGGGACGAGAGAGCGCCCTCCCTCCTGAACTGTACCAGGCCACATGCCCTCAACATGTTGATGGGACAAGGGTCTCATCCCCACAACCATTGCCCGGTGGTTGATGGTATGACAACTCTTATATATATAAGGCAGGGCCACCCTTCACGTGACCTGTCCCCCTCTGACACAAGGGAAAGCCTGGGCTTCCCAGTGATGTAGTCAGAGGGTGCGTTAGAGGGGGATGGGTCACGTGACGGGTGGCCCCGCCTCACCTATATAAGAGCCGTCATACAAAACAGACCTCCCCTACAAAACAGCCCCCCCAACAATACAGACCCCCCTACAATACAGACCCCCCTACAACAGTGCAAACACCCCCCCCTTTCAGACCTGTAATGCACCTCGCTAGGCTCAGATTATCAGCGTGCTGCGTGCTGCACACACAGCAATGGTAGATAACACAGAGGAGGGGGAGGCGGCGTGGCTTCACTCTGCTCGGCTATGTGACTGCGAGACAGTCGCAGCCAAGACTTATCAGAGCCACGGCGTGGCCACGAGAGAAGGGGATTGTTGCGGCCGGGACCTGGGTCCGCCGACGGGATGGGTATCACTCAGGGTGCGGCTCTCACCCCCCCTGCAAAGCGAGGCGGCTTCAGCCTGCAGTGTGCTACTTAGGCTGCCGCTGCCTCCCAGTCATCACGCCATGCTGCCCTCTGTCTCTGCCTTTAGTCTTTAGTCACGGAGGGGGGGCACCGGCCTGACACCCCCTTCAGTGTGTGGCACCTGGTGCAGCACACCCCCCCCCGCCCCCGACTTACTACCCAACTGCATTAGGCTCTTTTTACACTAAGCTATGTGTTTTGGGCATGTAAAATGTGACTAATTTTTGGTGTGATTTACCAAATGGGGGAAATTAGTTGACATTTAAGGTCAGTTTTGTAAGTTAAGCTCCCCAAAAAAGAAGCTTAATGATGCTAGTTTGCCTTGTGGAACATCAAATCGCAGGAAACATATAGGATAGTTTTAAGGGGTTGAGATCTTGGGCTGTGCAAAGTTTCAGGGCAATTGATTGAAGTTTAGGCACTTTATTGCTCGTTAAGCTACATTAGGCCAATTTCACATTAAGTTCCAGATTCTCGTAGATGCCGGAGTAGTGTATCGTAAGCTATTTACACTACGCTGCCGCAACTTACAGGAGTAAGTGCCGTATTCTCCAAGCACTTGCTCCGTAATTTGCAGTGGCGTAGTGTAAATGGCCGGCGTAAGGCCGCGTAATTCAAAGGGGGCGGCTTGTATTTAAATTAAGCGCACCCCCGTGCCAAACGAACTGCGCATGCGCCGGCCTTAAACATAGGCCACTGCACATGCTCCATAGTACGCCGCAAATACATTGATTACAGCGGCAATGTAATTAACATACAGGCCTATTCGCGAACGAGTTACGTAAACAACGTAAACGATGGAAAAATACGACGCTGTCCCGAGTCCATACTTAACAGGGCATACGGCGGACCGACATAAGAAAGGTTACCCCTCATATAGCAGGGGTAACCTTGTGCTTACGGAAACGACGTAAACTACGGCGAAGCGGCGCAAAAACGTTCGGGAATCGGCGTATCAGGCTCATTTGCATATTCAATGCAGAAATCGACGGGAATGCCACCTAGCGGCCAGCGTAACATTGCAACTTAGATCCGACGATGTAAGTGACTTACGCAAGTCGGATCTAAGCAAAATCTATGCGTAACTGATTCTAAGAATCAAGCGCATAGATGCACAGCCCCGCAAACAGAGATACGATGCCGTTGTATCTCCTTTCAGAATCTGGCCCTAAATGTTTTAGCATTGTAAAATATAGCTTAATGTGAATAACTTTTGGTGTGATTAACCAAATGAGCTGAAATATTCATAATATGTTGGCATGGATATATTCTTCTATTGTGTGGAGATTGGTTAACATTTAATGTCTTTTATGTACGTTAAGCCACATTAAGCTCCCCAAAACACAAGCTTAATGTCCCTAGTTTGCCTTTTGGTACACCAAATATCTTGAAACTTCTTGGATAGATTTGGGAAGTTGAAAACTTAGGCTGTGCAATGTTTCAAGAAAATTGATTGAGGTTAAGGCACATTATGGTACGTTAAGCTCTTTACATTAAGTGTTTTAGTATTGTAAAATATAGCTTAATGTGAATAACTTTTGGTGTGATTAACCAAATGAGCTGAAATTTTCAAAATGTGTTACTATGGATAGAGTCTTCTATTGTGTGAAGTTTGGGAGAGATTGGTTAACATTTAAGGTCTTTTTCGTACGTTAAGCCACATTAAGCTCCCCAAAAAACAAGCTTAATGTCCATAGTTTTCCTTGTGGGACCCTGAATCACACAAAACTTATTGGATAGGTTTGGGTAGTTAAGATCTAAGGCTGTGCAAAGTTTTAAGACAATTGATCAAGGTTTAGTTACATTATGGTACGTTAAGCTCTGTTTTTGCATTGTAAAATATAGCTTAATGTGAATAAATTTTGGTGTGATAACCCAAATGAGCTGAAATTTTCAGAATATGTTGGCATGGATAGAGCTTTCTACTGTGTGAAGTTTGGGGGAAATTGGTTAACATTTAAGGTCTTTTTCGTACGTTAAGCTACATTAAGCTCCCAAAAAAACAAGCTTAATGTCCCTAGTTTGCCTTGTGGGATACCAAATAGCACAAAACTTATAGGATATGTTTGAGTAGTTGAGATCTCAGGCTGTGCAAAGTTTCAGGGCAATTGATTGAGGTTTAGGCACTTTATTGCTCGTTAAGCTACATTAAGCCAATTTCACATTAAATGTTTTAGTATTGTAAAATATAGCTTAATGTGAATAACTTTTGGTGTGATTAACCAAATGAGCTGAAATTTTCAAAATATGTTACTATGGATAGAGTCTTCTATCGTATGAAGTTTGGGGAAAATTGGTTAACATTTAAGGTCTTTTTCGTACGTTAAGCCACATTAAGCTCCCAAAAAAACAAGCTTAATGTCCATAGTTTGCCTTGTGGAACACCAAATCGCTTGAAACTTCTTGGATATGTTTGGAACGTCGATTTCTTGGGGTGTGCAAAGTTTCAGGGCAATTGATTGAGGTTTAGGCACTTTTTTGCTCGTTAAGCTACATTAAGCCATTTTCACATTAAATGTTTTAGTATGTCCCTTGAGAAGCTGCCGCCCATAGTGGACGGATTTAGTTACACAGGCTGACGCTCATGATGAACGCTCCTTCCTGTGTATTTGTATCTAGCTGAGCACCATGGTGATGGCAAGTCATGTGATCAATTATGGTCACGTGTTGTGAGAACGATGCCTCCGTCCATGGCGTGAAAAAACGTTATCTTGTATGCTTATACGGATCGCTTTCATTGGGCTTTGATATGAGGTAAACATCGGTTTTATCAGACTGTTGTATACACTTGTTTTGGATATTGCATGTGTTGTTGTGATCTCTAAACACCGGAAGGTTGCCTCTATACTTTAGAGCCTATCGTTATGCTTATTGTCATTACATGTGCAGACTACTGTTGGTTTCTATATATTTATATTTATTTTGATACTTCCCATCGTAAGTGCGATGGTTTTGTTCTTACTATTTTGAGATGGGTGTATCTTCACCTGGGGAGGGGGCGGAGTTTGTCCTAATTGGCCTGATTAGGTTTTTTGCTGCTATATAATGAATCCTGACATAGTAGCCCCTTATCCGCTGAAGAAGTCCTGTGCCTGTGGACGATACGCGTGCGGGGGGCTTTCATTTGATGTCAGGACAGCCACCTACCTGGTCTTTTATTGTTGTATGCTCATTTCTATGCACTAAGATATAGTGCTTTGCTTGTGAGTATTTTTCTTTTATAATAAATACTACTGTTATTGTGATCATACGGAGAGCACTATGTGTCGTTTCTATACTTTTCCATGACATCATTTCACGGGAGTGAGTGCTTCGGATGACCATCTATCACCTGGAGCTGTTTGGAGAAAGGGAGCGTCTAAGGAGACACCGCTGAATCTTTAATCCCCTGTTTTGAGGGACAGCGCATTTGACCTGCTGCTCACACACAGGTCCATTTGTTCAGGTGAGCGGCTTGTACTTCTATTTAGGACACCTGTTTGCTGTGTTTGATGAGTTGCTACATCTGAAACACCTCAGTGAGGCACAAGAATCAGCTTGACCATTCCGATTGATCATTATATATATATATTTTTTTGGACTTGATATATATATTTTTATTATTATTATTACTGTATTTTAAATGTTTTTTAGCGCTGCACTGCTTTTTTCTATGTACTTCATTTAAGGATTTCTATTGACCTTCAGTGTTCAGCTGCTTTGCTAATTGTTTGTACCTTTGCGCAGTCTGCTTTTTCTCTTTTAAAATTGAGGGTGGAGACTAAGGAGGTTCCACAGCTACAGGAGAGATGCGAGGGCCACTTGAAATGGCCTAAAGGGTCGGAAACTGCCCACGGGCCTAGACCAGGGATCTCCAAACTATGGCACTCTAGCTGTTGCAGAACTACACCTCCCATGAGGCATTGTAAAACTCTGACATTCACAGACATGACTAGGCATGATGGGGATTGTAGTTCCTGAACAACTGGAGGGCCATAGTTTGGAGACCCCTGCCCTAGACTGATTATTGAACCAGAATGAGTGAATTGTTGTCAGGGCCGGTGCAAGGATTTTTGCCAACTCAGGCGAAGGTGCATTTTGCCGCCAGTTATAGAGGAACTACAAATCCCAGCAATACATTATATAAAATGCAATGCAGAATACCAGCAGTTACAGAGGGCTACAAATCCCAGCAGTGCAGTGTGCCATTTTTTTTTTTTTCACAGGAAACTTTAAAACAGGTCGTTCCCCCTTACCTGTTTCTGACCAATCTGTGCACCGGGCGGCTCCCGTCCCGAGTCTCTCAACAAGTCGCCGTTGCTGTCGCCTCCAGGATGACGCTGCAGACTGTACTGCCTGCTGGTGCAGATCAGGTCCTTTCATTGCTCCGCCTCCTGCAGCCCTCGCTCCTTCACATCATGTGGCTGAGCTAGGCAGGCAGATGAACAAGGGGCGGGGCCACTTACGTCACTCACTGATGTAAGACGTAGGTGCCACCGCCGCGTAGCCAAGGACGAGACAGGCAGTGAGACTGTCTGTCACACACTGAGACTGTCTGACAGAGTGACTCACTGCACAGGTCAGCGCCGCTGCGGGGACCGGGGGGGACATGTCCTTCAGATGCTGCCCACAGTGGCAGCCCACACACTCTACGATCGGGCGGGCGACTGCCCCGGTCAATTTTCTGCCCTGTTCCCTGGTGGCGCTGGCGCCGCAAGGCAAGTGCCCATGTTACCTTGCGCTAGCGCCGGCCCTGATTGTTGTTGAACACCTGGCTGCCTAGCACTGGTTCTAGGGAAGATCCAGTTGCTTACAGCAGCTCCTGTGGGTTAAGCGTTACAAAATAAAATAAAAAATTAAGAAAAAAAGAACCCAGAGTGATCATAAATTCAAATGCACAGGGGCACAGATAATGAAAGGGTTTCATAAATAACAATCACATTGACTAAAGTGTTTTAAAATGTTCCATTCAATATTCAAGGCTAGGAAAAAGGTTATTTAAAGTGATTTTACAAGCTAGGAAAGGTTATTTTTATACCAAAGGCTCAAAGAATTAACCAACAATGTTTAACTCTTAGGTCTATGTGTTTTTCTAACGTGTGACTTATACAAATACATGTATTGCTCTTCATTTGAAATACACTTTCAGCATACAGGAAGACAATGTACCTTGGGACTGATCTATCAAAGGTTGTATTTAACGGACACAAATAGAGAGCGGATTTGCATAATGTTTGCATAATGACTCAATTTCGCAATATTAGATGCAATGACATAATATTTTTGATATCATAATGCTGGGTCATAAATTGACTCCGTGTCATTATGCTAACTAATGCAAATTGTATCATTTTTGTTCTATATTTGTTTCCGAGCCGGGAGTGCGATGAGATGACCCTCATCACAGAGGGCAGTAAGATAAAATACCTGAAATAAATGGTTTCATAAGACCACTAAGGGGTGAAAAAAAGGATGAATTTTAGCCTGAAAAGAGCGCCTTATTTTCAGCTTCATATAAGCTCAGTGTGCTATCAGTCAAAGAGAGTTACTGATAATTAGGATATACTTAGATCATCTCATAATACAGTGAAGGAGACTTTTTAAGGGTATATTAGTGACTGATAGGTTAAAATAAACATTAACTCCCGGATTTAATAAAAATTTGCAAGGCATTATCCGGTGCTTAATTCCAGAGAGAAGCGCCTGCTTATTCTTAAAGTGACACTAAACAAAATCCTTATTCTCCAAAAATAATCCATAGAGATCTACTCAGAGCTTTTTTTCTCAGAAAATAGGTGCAGGAACTCAACCACGACCCCGTTCAGATTTCACAAACAGTAGAAGGGTCTTAAAGGGGCATTAAATACCAGAATTGCACTACATACAGAGTGCAGAGTTCAGGGGGGTTACACACAGAGTGCAGAGCTGTCACCTGTAAACACAGAAACCAGGCTTCTGTGTTTACAAGTGATTGTGGTGAGCAGGCACCAAAGGGTCTGGGCCAAAGGTGGTGGAACTGAGTTCCCCCAAGTTCCCCCAGAAAAAAAGCCCTGGATCTACTACTTAATGGTCCTGTCATGTTCACTGCTCTATGCACACCACACATCCCATAGTCCATAGTCCTGCATACTGTGGGAGACCAGATGTAGCCACCCTCTAACCGGAAATCAGATCACAGCAGCAAAAAAAAAAGAAATGTGGACATTTTTGAAGCAGAGGTTCACCCTAAAACTACCCTGTCCCATCCCATCCAGCATACTGGTGTCACTTTTTTATTTTTTTTAATTGCTCTACTTAGGCTCCATTCAGACCTAGGCGTTTTGTCGCCCTACGCCTGACGCTGCAGCAGCCTGTGAAACGCTGGAGGGGCGAATTTACATTGTCGGCTATGGAGATGATTCACATCTCTACGCCGAACGCCGAAACGCCGTACGCCTGAAGCCTGAAACAAGTCCCGGACCCTTTTTTTCAGGCGTATTCGGCGTTCGGCCATAGCCGACAGTGTAAAATTCTGCCCTCCAGCAAAAAAAAAAATAGGCGTTTTGTCGACGCAAATCGTGGGGACAAAACGCCTATTGCATGTCGCCCGAATACGCCGCTGCCGCCGACGCCTAAGTCTGAATGGAGCCTAACTGTTTAATGAATAATTGTATTTTCTCTCCACCACGGGTGAATGGCGCGGCTATGTCGCGTCACGCCTTCCGAAAATAGCCGATTTAGGACTCTGCTTTTCCCAGGCGCTATACCGCGCCTGTGCACAGACCTAGGAGCTGACTGCGCAGGCACCGTATATATCGAAGTCCTATGGCTATGGCGCGTCACGCCCTCCGAAAAAAGCCGAAATAGGACTCAGCTATATACGGCGCCTGCACAGTCAGCTCCTAGATCTGTGCGCAGGCGCTGTATAGCGCCGGGAAGAGCCGAGTCCTAAATCGGCTATTTTCGGAAGGCGTGACGGAGATCATTTCCTGGATTACTAAACTAATATGCACTAAACACTAACGCTACTTACACAAACTTATATGACTAAACTAAAGCTATTTTTTTTTTTTTTTTTTATACACAAAACACAGAAGGGCAGAGAAAGTATTCGCGAATATTCGCATTACGAATATTCGCATTGCGAATATTCGGCAACATAAAACGATCGCCTCAGCTACTCGGCCCAGGGTCTCTAATCGTACCAGCAATGCTTTTAGACGTCGATGAAGATCACTAGGATGTGATCTGTTTTAAAAATAAATTTGAAAAAATACGAATATTCGCAATATCGAATATTCACCGCGATATTCGATTTATTCGCGAATACTCGAATATGCAATATTCGTTACGAATATTCGCAATGCGAAAATTCGTGAGCAACACTACTTACTGTATGGCCCATAGGCTCCAGCCACCAGTGCCCAGAATTATTTGTGTCTAGGTCCTTATTCATTGACTGTATTTATTGGCGTATAACACTCACTTTTTTACCCTGAAAATAGAGGGTAAACTGTACCTGTGTGTTATGTGCAGGGGGCTGTGGAAGGTTTTTTCCCTGAAACTTCCCTCTTAAAGTTAGGGTGTGTGTTATATGCCTCTGCGTGTTATACGCCGATAAATGTGGTATTTTTATTTTTTTAATCAAATACTTTTTATTTATTATTCACATAAATACCAAAAATTATTTTGCACTCAATCATTTTCTTTTGTATGCAGCAATACAACAGCAAAAAAAAACAAAAAAACACCACATCTTCCCCTTTTTTCCTTCCTCCGGCCACCTCTCCTCCTCACTCTACCTTTTCATTACCCCCCTTTTGTCTCTCCCTTCCCCGCCTACCCCTCTCTCATACCCTTCACCCACCATTTAATGTGTCTCCACCAGGGGCGGACCGACCATTTGGACCCTCGGGCACTGCCCCATGCCACTAGGGGGCCCCATCACGGTTGCCAGCCTCAGTAAAACCAGGGACAGTGTGTCAAAATCTGTGTTTTAAAAAAAATCCCAAGATTAAAGCTGCCCCCCATCTCCAGTACCTTTTCAGTGTGTGTATGTGTATTCTGTGTGTATGTATACTGTGTGTGTACAGTATATTGTGTGTCTGGGTATGTATACTGTGTATGTATATTGTATGTGTGTGTATGTGTGTGTGTATACTGTGTGGCCCCATAATGTATTGCCTGGGGGCCCCATGAGTTGTCAGTCTGCCCCTGGTCTCCACCTCAAGCCATCGTTTCCATAAGTTTTTGAATTTATTTTTATTCCCCCTTTTTATTATATATGAATTCCTCTTTCCTAATGGTATTCTCCATTACTTTCCTCTACTCTATCCCCATTGGGGGATTTTTTGCTTGCCACCTCTGTGCAATAAGCGTCCTTCCCTTAAACAAACACCTAATTATTGCCGTTTGTGTATCTCTTGGTATTCCTCGTTCTTCCAGGAGCACCAAAACGCACATCTTGACGCAAATTATTTATTACACCAACTTCTACTAGCTACATTTTAACACTTATTATTTTTCCTGTGCTGTCCTTTTTCTTTATTTTTTTCTTTATTTTTTATATCTTTGTATTACTTTTTCTCTGACTTTTTATGGTGGATCTTTCTAAATTGAATGGAATGGTTGTCAATTTTTAACTTGTCCCCCGTTTCTGAACATCTTCTGTAGCGTGCCCACCATCTATCAGTCTCTGGGAATCTACTATTAGGTGGTGTCTCTGACCATTTTCTGTAGTGTTAAATACACTTAATATTAGGTATGGCTTTTTGGTGATGTCAGGAGCTGAACTTGAGGCCTCCTATGTCAAGGAAGCAACAATGTGGTTGGGTCCTAAGTGCCTTTAAGGGCCCTTTCACACAGGTTTTCTGATCAGGTCCGCCTGTCTGTTTTTCAGGTGGACCTGATCAGAAGCTTTACGCACCTCTATGTGTTTGATTACGTCTGCTCCAACATGGGGGCAAGGTGCTTTGGGGTGGGGGGGCAGAGCTGTTGAGGGCATGTGGCCTGGTACGGTAAGGGCATGTGGCCTGGTACGGTTTAGGGGGGGTGCTCTCTTGTCCCCCCCTCTTTTACTGCGACATGCCAGGTAAACATTCATTACAATAATTCCTCTAGCTTTATTTTATTTAAGGAGGTGTAGCATGTGCTTATGTGCATGTATTTGTATGTATTTGCACACGTACACATGAAAAAATACTCACCAACAGTATACTGGACATCGCTGGCCTTTTTTATTTATTTTTATTTTTTAATAACGTACTTGTCCCGAGGTGTCTCCTGTTTACCCGTTGCCAATTCACATAGGGGGGGGTGTGATATGGGGGTCCCCTTGTTAAGGGGGCTTCTATATTCTGATAAGCCACCCACCTGCAGACCCCCTTAACCACTGGGCAAGGGTTGTAGGTATGAGGCCCTTGTGGATGAGGCCCTTGGGGATGAGGCGCAGAGCCCCCCTGCCCTAAAGCACCCATCCCCTGATGTTGAGGGCATGTGGCCTGGTATGGTTTAGGGGGGTGCTCTCTCGCCCCCCTCTTTTACTGCGACCTGCCAGGTTGCATGCTCGGATATGGGTCTGGTACGAATTTTGAGGGGGACCCCTATGCCATTTTTTTATTTTGACGCAGGATTCCCCTTAAAATCCATACCAGACTTGAAAGGCTTGGTATTGATTTTGGGGGGACCCCCACACATTTTTATTTTTTTCATTTTGGTTCGGGGTTTCTCTTAATATTCATACCAGACCCAAAGGGCCTGGTAATTGACTGGTGGGGAACCCATGCCGTTTTTTTCAATGAGTTTTATCTATATTGTCAGGATCCGACAATTCACTATAGTAATTTTAAATTACTTTTTTTTCCTTTAGAAATATCATTTTACTGTGAGACTGTTCCAAACATGGGAAAATGTGCCACTTTACAGGCATACTATAGACACCCCCCAGGCACGAAAATTAAAGGAATATTTAACTTTTATTGTTTGACTTTAACCACTTGCATACTGGGCACTTACACCCCCCTCCTGCCCAGGTAAATTTTCAGCTTCCCGGCACTGCGTCGCTTTAACTGACAATTGCGCGGTCGTGCGAAGTGGCTCCCAAACAAAATTTACGTCCTTTTTTCCCCACAAGTAGAGCTTTCTTTTGGTGGTATTTGATCGCCTGTGCGGTTTTTATTTTTTGCGCTATAAACAAAAAAGAGCGACAATTTTGAAGAAAAATACAATATTTTTTACTTGTTGCTATAATAAATATCCCAATTAAAAAAAAAAAAATTTTTTTTTCTCAGTTTAGGGCGATACGTATTCTTCTACATAATTTTGGTAAAAAAAAAAAAAATCACAATAAGCGACTGGTTTGCGCAAAAGTTATAGCGCTTACAAAATAGGGGAGAGAATTATTATTTTTTATTATTTTTTTTTTACTAGAAATGGCGGCGATCTGCGATTTTTATTGGTACTGCGACGTTATGGCGGACACATTGGACACTTTTGACACATTTTTGGCGCCATTCACATTTATACTGCGATCAGTGCTATAAATATGCACTAATTACAGTATAAATGTGACTGGCATTGAAGGGGTTAACACTAGGGGGTGAGGAAGGGGTTAAATGTGTATCCTAGGTGTGTTCTAACTGTGGGGGGAGGGGGGGTGACTGGGGGGGTGACCGATCTGTGTCCCTATGTAGGAAGGAACACAGATCGGGCTCCTCCTCTCCAGAGACAGGACGCTGTCTCTGTGTAAAACGGCAATGAGAGATGATCTATGAGAGATCATCTCTCATTCGCCCACAGATCGCATCGCAAACGGCCACTCTGATTGGCCGTTCGCCGCGATCTGTGATTGGCCGT
Source organism: Rana kukunoris (assembly GCA_029574335.1). NCBI lineage: Eukaryota > Metazoa > Chordata > Amphibia > Anura > Ranidae > Rana > Rana kukunoris. The sequence goes on along the minus strand of CM056054.1, from coordinate 217,178,814 downwards.
GTCCAAGGGACACGGACAACACAGGGCTTCCTCTACAGCGCGCGCTGGGAACGCCTAAAGGACATGCCGTCAAATGACGGCATGTTGGATATTCAGGCCCGCGCTGTTGCCGTCATCCGACGGTAGCGCGGGCCTGAAGTGGTTAAGCATCATTAAAATCTCTGTTCCCGAAAAAAACTTCCCTTTTTAAAACTTTTTTTTTTTTGCATTGATACATGTCCCCTGGGGCAGGACCTGGGTCCCCAGACACTTTTGTGTACCATGCATATTAACCTTTAAAATTAGTACAGTACTTTGGTTTTTCTTGTTAATCTCCTATAGACTTTAACGGTGCTCCGCGGCTTTCGAATTTGCCAAGAACACTGCATAATGTTCGCTGTTTGGCGAACACCCGATGTTTGAGTCAAACTTACTTAACATCGGGCTCATACCTATTAGCAACCCACAAATACTTAAAGCTCTTCTGATAAATGCCAGCATAGCCATAATAAAAAGCCTGAACCTAATAGGAACTGGACATAATAATGCTAGATTTACATTTGTGTCACCAAACAATGGAGCTCAGCTCTACCTGGCTATTCTCCTAATGCAGTAGGTGTCGGTCTCCCAGCAAGGTGCCCTGTTTTGGTACTCCAAAAATGTAACCCTGGAATCCATACATAGGGCCAGATCCACAAAGAATTACGCTGGCGTATCTACAGATACACCCCGGCATAATTCTAATTTCCCGCCGGCGTATCATTGTTTAGCGAGTTATGGAGGTGTACGCAATGTTAAAGGATCACTAAAGGAATTTTTTTTTTTTAGCTAAATAGCTTCCTTTACCTTACTGCAGTACTGGTTTAATGTCCTCATGGTTCGTTTTTGCTTTGAAGTTGCTGTATTTCTGCTCTGATCTCCACACTTCTGGCTTGTCTGGCTCCTTATGAAAAATATCATGGCAGCTTTTCACTGTGGTCCAAGCTGTGTGTCTAAAACTCCTCAGATTAATTTTAAAAACAAAACACTGCCCTGGATTTGTTTGTTTTTGTTCTGTGTGTCTTCTGTACTTTACAGAAACATGAAACCAGTTTAAAAACGAAAGTGAAACTAGAGGCACATTATGTGATTGATTTGTATCTATTTTTAATAATTTTTAAAAGGAATCAGTTAACGTTTCTGTCTCTATACCCTGTAAACAGTCATTTCAGCAAAAAAAAATGTTTTCCTTTAAGTATGGACGTCGGGCCAGCGTTGATTTTTTCGTCGTTCACGTCATCTGTGTAACCTGTTCGCGAATAGGGAATTAAAATAGGTAAGTTATGTACACGTCGTTTTCATTGACTATTTACGATGTGATTTCACGCATGCGCACTAGGATACGTCCACGGCCGGCGCATGTGCAGTGTAAAAAAAGCGTTGTTTGCGTCGGGACATTCATAATTATAATAAAACACGCCCCCACTAGTAAATTTAAATTACACCCGCGAACGCCGACCCATTTACGCTACGCCGCCGTAAGTTACAGCGGCATTTCTTTGAGGGTAAGGAAAACGCCGCTGTGACTTACAGCGACGTGGCGTTAATGGGACCATCCACACGGGCGGCCAAGGTATGTGGCCCTCAGTCTTCAGTTTATTTATTAAAAATCAAGTGGTCCAATTATACAGAAGAATGTTAACGCGTTTCGGCTTGCAACCCCTTATTCTGTGGATTTTTTTTTACCTTTTTACATTTTCTTTAGTGGACAAAAAGACAACATGGCCCATTTTGTCCTAACTGCCATTCTTCTTAAAATCTGAGTGCCTTCAACATGCATATTATTAATCTACTGAGGAAACTGTCACTCTAAGGCCGCGTACACACGAGGGGATATGTCCGCTGAAAACGGTCCGATGGACCGTTTCAGCAGACATCTCCGCTCGTGTGTATGGGCTAGCGGACAGATTTCTCCACCCGACAGATTTCAAAGCAAGCTTTGAAATCTATCCGGTGGGAATCTGTCCGCCCGACATGTCTGCTGGTTAGTACACTTACCAGCAGACATGTCGGCTCCCACCGCCGCCGCGCCGCTGCCGAATGGATTCGGCGCATGCGCGGAAGTGTTTTACTTCCTGGTGCGGTGACGTAGCGGTGACGCGGCGGCGTCAACGTCACCGCCGCGTCATCGCCACGTCACCGCGCCGTCCGGCGGCGGGGAATTTGATCCGATGGTGTGTACACGCCATCGGATCAAACTCCCGATCGGACATATCCGATGGAAATGGTCCGCGGACCGTTTTCATCGGATATATCCGATCGTGTGTATGGGGCCTTATTAGAAAATAATATAAAGGGCACATCATTAACAAACAAGAACTTTGCTAAGGGATATCATTACACATGGTGGAAACTATGTATCTAAACACACTTATTACATGCCCTGGATTCTGAACAGCAGATTGTTTGTTTTGTTTCAATCGTCTTCATTTTATTTCCCCTAAGGAACCATCTTTCACCTTTTCTCCTGTTGTCAGAACTCATTATATCGTGTGTTGATGTTTTTTCTTCGTCCTATCCTTGTATTCAGAAGATATAGTGATCTCTACTAATCCCTCTTATGATGATCAGACTGCTTTTAGACTTCAAATTGATACCACATTGTGCGCTAATGACCATGGAATGTCCTAAAGAGGACCTGTCATAATGCCTGTGAGAGAAGGTTCTCATGGAAGCAGACATTGCCAAACATGTGCTGTATTTCAGTTTTGCGACTGTAAAGTTGAAACGACAATCCAAACAATCCAAACACATTAATTACAGGTACTTGTATAGCCCTATCAATTTTACGCAGCACTTTACATATATACAGTAAAACTTTGGTTTGAGAGTAATTTGGTTTGAGAATGTTTTGCAAGACAAGAAACAAGACAAGACAAGAAACATTTTTAAATACATTTTGACTTGATATACAAGCAATGTCTTGATATACAAGCAGGCCTGAATTTACTACCTTTTACTATGCCGCCCCCGCCTGCGCAGTACAGGGAGGACATTATCCGCCGGGGGACTTTTTCTGGCAGGACACTGAGAAGCGAATATGACATTGATTGCTTCTGCCAAACATGACATTGAGCATTGGGGGTGCTGCCGCCGAAAATTACATTGAGAACCAGGGGGGGGGGGGGGTGCATCTCGCCTCCTCTTCCCTCTGTTTTCTCTCCTCTCACCATCCGTGACATGACAGGGGGGAACTCCCGAAATGAAAGTAAAAGTGTCCTATTCTCTCGGCTGCAGTGCCGTCCCTGAACCCACTACCACCCCGAGGCCTGGCCTTGTTGGCCTTGTCTGGAATCCGGCCATGTATACAAGTATAAAAGACAAGAGCCGCGCCTCTAAGTGTAGCAATATGGTGACATGTAATGAAGGTACATTTAGCAACATATTGCTACACTTAGAGACGCCTCTCTTCTCTTTTATACTCTGGAGCTCCTGCTGGATTTTGCTTCTAATCCCCTTGTGGAGGCTTCCATTTGTGGATGGACATTTTATTGTTACACTACCATCACATTGTTATAATCTTTTTATGTGGACTATAAACTGAAGGACTTATGAATACATGGTTGTGGAACAATTCATTTAAGTTTCCATTATTTCTTATGGGGAAATTAGCTTTGCCATACAAGTGCTTTGGATTACAAGCATGTTTCTGGAATGAATTATGCTCACAATCCAAGGTTTTACTGTATTGTACATTCACATCAGTCCCAAACCATCAAGGAGCTTACAATCTAAGGTCCCTAACTCACATTCATACATTCACATATTAGGGCCAATTTAGACAGGAGCCAATTAACCTACAAGCATGTATTTGGAGTGTAGGAGGAAACCGGAGTATCCAGAGGAAACCCACACAGGCACAGGAGTCTGTTTGCCTTTAGTAAATACACCTATTTGTATTCTCTTAGAAAAATAAAAAGCATTCTCTAAATAGCGCCTGTGCCATGCAAGCAATTAGTGACCCTTTGTTGTTACAATGCAGAAGAGCAGCTGTAGTGGTGGCTACCATAGTGATCCTCCTCTTCCAAAGGCGGTCTATTCTACATAGTCGAATTTCGAAATAGTTTTCTTTAGAAAATCAATAAAAATGTGTGCGCTTTGTGATCCGATGGCGCCAATATTGATTTCAAAATCCGACCAACCAAAACTTAAATTTCACCTCATGCTCCTACAGAAAATAATTTTCTGTCTGGGAATTTTCTTTTCTTGCACATGCGCATTTATTTTTCGACTACATTTCTTGCACAATTTTACCATCAGTAATCAGAAAATTGTTAGTTTTTCCTAAAATTTCCAACATGTCCGATTATTAAGATTCAGTGGCCGCACAAAAGTTGGCTGTTGCTGCAGCCCGCTAATGGTGCGAAATATGAACAAAAATTCTTAGATAAGATTTGCGAAAGAAAATTATTTCGAAATTCTGTATGGGATTGGCCAGGTGAAAAAATGCACACTTAGGGTCCTTTAACATGGAGCGGATCGTAATGATCCTCCGTAAAATACCTGCTGAGCCGTCGGCTGACAGGGCGGTGCCCGCACACTGTGCAGGGACCGCCCTGTCTTTCCTCCGATCTCCCCTATGGGGGGATCGGATGAACATGGACCGTATGTCCGTGTTCATCCGATCCGCAGACAGAAGAAAAATAGGATTTTCTTCCGTCCGAAAAAACGGATCTTTGCGGAAGCGGACAATTACGGGTGTCAGCGGATGTCCAACTGCAATCACATAGGGACCAATGTATGTCCCGTTTTCATCCGCAACGGATGGATGAAAATGCGGACATACGGTCCGCACATGTGAAAGGGGCTTTACAATTGTCCAATGTAATAATGCAATGAAAACCATACCTGGGATTCAGCTTTAGGGGTCAGTGGCTCAGAAATGACTTAGTGACCGCCTCCTATAGACTTACTGCTACAGGGCGGCCACTGTATGCAGAATTAATTATATACTTTATATATAATTGATTCTGCATTTCCGTGTGGGGGAGGGGGTGCCAGCTGTGCTGTGATTATATATAGCATAAGCCTATCAGCGGGTGCTGGCCAATGGATGTTCCCTGGCACTGACTGATTGGTTAGGAGGAAATCAGGATAGAGCTCTGCATATGTGAACAATGCAGAGCTCTGTCCTGTCAGTAGGGATGTGCTGAGTTCTGTTTCCCTGCAAAGGAAATTAAAACTGTCACATCCTTTAGTAAAAGTACCTCACAGCACACACATAAACACTGGTTAGGCCCACATTTAACCAGTTGATCGCCCTAGATGTTTAACCCCTTCCCAGCCAGTGAACAGGTAGGTGGCCGAGAGTCCAAATTAGGATACGGCACCTCATCCCTTGATAGGTTGTATGAAGGAAAGTGAGGGGGGGTGGGATTATTTTGGTGCCAAAATAGAGACCAAATAAGGCATATATATAAAAATAGAAAAATTTAATAGGTACATATGAAAAAAGACAGTAAATACAAAAAACAATAATATTGGTTCAATCACAGTTATTGTGGGAGCAATATTTGAAAATACATGTCAGAGTTCAGATCTTCCCTACTAGTTTCGCCAATCCTTTGGCTTCATCAGGGGTTTTATGACGTGACTTTTCACAAAAAAAGCTCTAGAAGAAAAAGATTGCTTATTTATCAATACATACATTGGCAAAATTTCAATAACTACAAAAACATTTAAGAGTTTGGCTAGAACAAATGGCGGAAAAGATATTGATACCCAGTTGCCCAGAAATGCAGACCACAAATAACCAAAGTGAGCTACCATGGAATCGCATCTGGTGCAACATGCATTGATCCCCTAGGGGGTAGGAAGAAGGATATTCCCACCCTAAACTGCCAAGGGAACCATGTGAAGAAACCACAAATGACCTAAGATCAGGTCCACCACAGGGGGCCCACTAGAGGGTGGTTATCTGATGATAAATCAAATATCAAGAGAAGCAAAATAAATATTGTTATAATTTGTATTGATATTTAATTATACATTTTTTATTATTTAATTATTGTTCATAGTAATAAAGTATGTCTAGTGAGCCCTAATAGGTAGTAGATGTTTTAACAAGAGTGTACCTGTAGAGTTTGGGGCTGGATGTGAATAAAGGAAAAAGGGAATTTATGGTGACTGCAAGGACGCTGGAGGTTCTGCTTGTATAGGTATTTCTATATAAATTAAGGAAGAATTACTGTGATTGAAGCAATATTATTATTTTTTGTATTTACTGTCTTCCCAGCCAGTGTCATTAGTACAGTGGCAGTGCATATGTTTAGCACTGATCACTGTATTAGTGTTAGTTAGAGTCATATTGTTTGTCGCAATATCGCAGTTATGCTAAAAGTCACTGATCGCCACCATTACTAGTTTAAAAAAAAAAAAAATTCTGTATATATACCATAGTTTGTAGAAAACATACCGTTCACTAAACTAATATACGCTTATTGGATTTTTTTTTTTTTTTACCAAAGACATAAAGCAGAATGTATATTGGCCTAAATCTATAAAGATCTTTTTTTTTTGTTTTCTAAATTGTCAGCCTTTTTTCATTTATAGCATTTCCTATAAAGTGGGACTGCTCACATAATTTGTAATAAAAACATCTTTGCCATTCTGAAGATTCCCTCCAACTGTGATTCTGTACTTGCCAAATATGCTTCAGAAATCTCCCTCCACTGAGTCTGGCTGCAGCCATTTTTACTGTGGGCAGCTAAAGCTGCTGCCTGTTCCCTTCCTGGATTTACACAGACACACAGAGGCACACAGCTCTCATTGGCCCTCGTATTACTCACCCTCCCTCCTGTCCTGGCAAACTCTCACGAGAGTTTGACGTGGCGTGGGGCGCAAATATGGTCTGGACGCATGTTGCTTCTCCCATTGATTAGGCATTCACATATGCAAATAAGGGAAATACGGCGATTCACGAACGTACTTGCGCCCGGCGCATGATATACGCAGTTTGCGTACGTTTTACGTCCGGCGTAAAGTTATTCCCCATAGATGAGGCGCAACCCATGCAAAGGTATGGACCAGGGAACACAAGCCTACGTATTGTACGTTGGACGTCTGTAAATATGGGCCGACGTGGGTCTGGCTGGGCGGAGGTTACGTTAACGACGTACACAGTGATCTGGTGTATCTTAGGCAGTTGTTTCGACGTGGTTGTGCGCATGCGCACAGGGATACAGCCAAGTCTCGACGCATGCGCAGTTCGTTTTAAGTACTTGTTTGGCGCCCGGGCCCATCATTTGCATGGGGTCACGCTTCATTAGCATGGATCACGCCCACTTCCAGCCCACTTCCACTTATGCCAGCCTGTGCCTTCGAAATGTACGCTATGCCGGCGCAGAGTTGGGAGCAATAGCTTGCTGAATTCAGTGCATGCCTCTCTGTGCTGCGCCGGCGTAGCGTACTATGTGTGCGCTACGCCGGCGTAAATATGCCGGCCCATCTCTGTGAATCCGGGCCATGGTTTTGGTACTCATTTATGTAGTGAGTTGTTAAAAACAATGAAGTCTTTCACATTTGAGTTTTGAATTTGGTTCATTCATTGGAGGATCTAAGTAGTTTTCTCATGCCCAGAATTTGGAGACTCTGACATACTAAAGGGTTAAACTGCTATTTAAAATAAGAGTGACTGTCTTGTAGTAACAAACTTGTTCATTGCCAGAGAATGTATCCCAAGTGAGATTACAGTTAGCAATATTGCAGTGTATTAGTGTGCAATAGTTCAGCACCATGGACAGCAACACACTTCTATGTATATTATGCCTTGACTGAGTACAAGTGGGAGAAATATGCATAAAGTCCTCCTGAAAGAAGATATCAACGCCATTTCTAACAATTGTCTCATACAGTGCTTCCGGAGAGTATTCACAGCGCTTCACTTTTTCCACATTTTGTTATGTTACAGTCTTATTCTCAGACCTTTTTTTCTCAGAAAATAGGTGCAGGAACTCAACCACGACCCCGTTCAGATTTCACAAACAGTGGAAGGGTGTTAAAGGGGCATTAAATACGAGGATTGCATTACATACGGAGTGCAGAGTTCAGGTGGTTACACACAGAGTGCAGAGCTGTCACTTGTAAACACAGAAACCAGACTTCTGTGTTTACAAGTGATTGTGGTGAGCAGGCACCAAAGGGTCTGAGCCAGAGGTGGTGGAATTGAGTTCCACCAAGTTCCCCCTGAGAAAAAGCCCTGTTTATTCCAAAATTCCAAAATGTATTACATTTAATATTTTCCTCAAAATTCTACAAAACGATGACAACATATGAAACGTTTGTTTGAAATCTTTGGAAATGTATTAAAAATTTTAAAACAAAAAAATCCCATGTACATAAGTATTCACACCCTTTGCCTAATACTTTGTTGAAGCACCTTTGGCACCAATTACAGCCTCAAGTCTCTTTGAATATGATGCTACATGCTTGGCCCTCCTATTTTTTTGGCAGTTTTTCCCATTCTTCTTTGCAGGACCTCTTAAGCTCCATCAGGTTGGATGGGGAGAGTCGGTACACAACCATTATAAGATCTCTCCAGAGATGTTCAGTTGGGTTCAAGTCTGGGCTCTGGCTGGACCACTCAAGGATATTCACAGAGTTGTCCCATAGACACTCCTTTATTATCCGGGCTGTGTGCTTAGGGTCATTGTCATGTTGGAAGATGAACCTTCACCCCAGTCTGAGGTCCAGAGCGCTCTGGGACAGGTTTTCATCAAGGATGTCTCTGTGCATTGCTGCATTCATCTTTGCCTCAGTCTTGACTAGTCTCCCAGTTCCTGCCTCTTAAAAACATTCCCACAGCATGATGTTGCCACCACCATGCTTCACTGTAGGGATGGTATTGGCCAGGTGATGAATAATGCCTAGTTTCCTCCAGACATGATTTTTGCCATTCAGGCCAAAGAGTTTAATCATTGTTTTGTCAGAGCAGATAATTTTGTTTCTCATGGTCTGAGAGTGCTTCAGGTGCCTTTTGGCAAACTCCAGGTGGTCTGTCATGTGTCTTTTCCTGAGGAGTGACTTCTGTCTGGCCACTCTATCATACAGTCCTGATTGGTGGAGTGATGCAGAGATGGTTGATATTCTAGAAGTTTCTCCTCTCTCCACGGAGAAATACTGGAGCTCTATCAGAGTGACCATCAGGTTCTGGGTCACCTTCCTGACTAAGGCCCGTCACCCCAATTGCTCAGTTTGGCCAGGTGGCCCACTTTAGGAAGAGTCCTGGTGGTTTCAAAATTCTTCCATTTACAGATGATGGAGACCACTGTGCTCATTGGGACCTTCAATGCTGCAGACATTTTGCAGAATATTTTGGTTGCATATTTGTTACTTCTATATAAGACTTTTTTGTTATATAGTCTATTGTCTACTAAGATTGCTTATAGATTTTTCTTCACAAACTCTTTAAGCACTTCACTAATTAAAAACTACACTTCTGTTTCCTATATAGAAAAAACTGGGTCCCGGCCTATGTTGTTCTTTCTGAGCAGAAACTTGAATTCTACAAGGATGCCAAAGACCTGACCACGAGCTGGGTGAGTAGTTTGTGGAAGCTTCACCAGTTACAATCCATTGGACTATAGGTTAATCACATTAAGTCTTTAAACAGGCCTATCAAACAACAGTATAAAACACCACAACAATATTTAGTTTACCTTTTTCAAGCCGGTTGTGTAGATAACCAATATATATACTGTATATATTGTACAGGGCACTGGGGATGTGTTTTATTCCCCCAGTATTTGAGTGTTGGTCTCTTTAAGCTGGACAGTTTGAAGACATTGTTGAGTACTCAGGGGTTCTCACCCATGCAGAGTGAGGTGTTCCAGGATAGTCCAACTAGCCAAGACTGGCTTTCAGTACCCTGATAAGTCCTTATTGAGGACCCATTAATTCAGAGATTTAAAGAGTTTGGGGAGGGAAGAACCTCCAAAACCTGCTTGTTGCTAAATTCTAAGGGCCAGATTCATGTAGTGCGATGTAAAGATTTGCTGGCGTAGCGTATCTTAGATACGCTACGCTGCCGTAAATTAGAGTGGCAAGTGCTGTATTCACAAAGCACTTGCTCCTTAAGTTACTGTGGCGTAGCGTAAATGGGCCGGTGTAAGCCCACCTAATTCAAATATTTTTCATGTGGGCGTGTTTTAGTTAAATGAAGTGTGACCCCACGTAAATGACGTGTTTTTTTTTAACCACTTGAGCCCCGAGCCTGTTTTTCAGATTTGGTGCTTACGAGACTAAAACTGTTTTTTTTGCTAGAAAATTATTTAAAACCCCCAAACATTATATATATTTTTTTTTCTAACACCCTAGAGCAAGGATCTCCAAACTACGGCCCTCCAGCTGTTTCAGAAATACATTTCCCATGAGGCATTGTAAAACTCTGACATTCACAGACACGACTACGCATTATGGGAATTGTAGTTCCTGAACAACTGGAGGGCCATAGTTTGGAGACCCCTGCCCTAGAGAATAAAATGGCGGTCATTGCAATACTTTTTCTCACACCGTATTTGCGCAGCAGTCTTACAAGCGCACTTTTTTTGGAAAAAAAATCACTTTCTTGAATTAAAAAATAAGACAACAATAAATTTAGCCCAATTTTTTTATATATTGTGAAAGATAATGTTACGCCGAGTAAAATGATACCCAACATGTCACGCTTAAAAATTGCGCCCGCTCGTGGCATGGCGTCAAACTTTTACCCTTAAAAATCTCGATAGGCGACGTTTAAAAAATTCTACAGGTTGCATTTTTTGAGATACAGAGGAGGTCTAGGGCTAGAATTATTGCTCTCGCTCTAACGATCGCGGCGATACCTCACTTGTGTGGTTTAAACACCGTTTTCATATGCGGGTGCTACTCGCGTATGCGTTTGCTTCTGCGCGCGAGCATGTCGGGACGGGGCACTTTAAAAAAAAATTGTTTTGGTTTTCGTTTTTATTTTTATTTATTTTATAATTTTTAACACTGAAAAAAAAAAAAAAAAGTTATCACTTTTATTCCTATTACAAGGAATGTAAACATCCCTTGTAATAGAAAAAAGCATGACAAGTCCTCTTAAATATGAGATCTGGGGTCAAAAAGACCTCAGATCTCATATTCAGGCTTAAATGCAAAAAAAAAAAAAAGAAAAAATGTAAACAAAATAAATGTCTCTTTAAGACGCTGGGCGGAAATGACGTTTTGACGTCACTTCCGCCCAGCAGAGGTATGGGGACGGCTGAGGGACATTTTTTCCCTCAGTCGCATCCCCGGACAGCCAGCAAGAGGACCCGATCGCCTCCGCCGCTACCGACGGCTACGGTAAGCGGCGGAGGGCGCGGGAGAGCGGCGGGAGGGGGGGGCACCCTCTCCCGCCGCCGATAACGCCGATCTCGCGGCGAATCCGCCGCGATGACCGCCATTATCGTTAACAGGTCCGCCCCACGAACAGATGGATACCTTGGTTGTGGCAGCAGCTGCTGCCCTAGTGGCCAGCGTAAATATGCAGTTAAGATACGACGGCGTAATACAATTTGGCCGCTCATATCTAAGCTTAAACCCGGCGTAGCTTGTTTTCTGAATACAGAAAAAAGATACGCCGGCGCTTTTTAGAAGTTACGCAGCGTATCTCGAGATACGCCGTCGTAACTATTGCTGAATCTGGCCCTAAATATGTGCCCTCCCATGGCTACCAAGTTGCTTAATTGGCCCTCGCTCTTCAAAATGTTGGGCACCCCTGGTGTATATGTTTCCCAACATGTTCTTTTATTAGTCAATTTGCTACCCCTAAAGTCCCCCTTGTTAAAGCGGAGCTCCACCCACCCGCATTTTTTTTTTTTTTTCAAAGTCGGCAGCTACTAACAGTGTAGCTGCTGACTTTGAATAAGGACACTTACCTGTCCTAGGCGCCCGCGCCCGCGCTGACTGCCCCCGCCGATGCCGATCCTCGATCCCGGCACCGCCATTCACAGTCAGGGAAACAGGCAGTGAAGCCGTGCGGCTTCACTGTCCGTTTCCTACTGCGCATGTGCGAGCGACGCGGCGCTTTGTGAATGGTCCGGCTGCTTTCTGGGATACACACAGTTCCCAGAATGCAGTGCGGCCCATTCACAAGAAGACACCGAGAAGAGGAGGAGGAAGAAAACAGCACCGCGGATCGTGAGGGCAGATTCGGGACTTCCGCATAGCAACAGCCTATTTAGGGTGAGTATTTTTTTTTTTTTTTTCCATTTCATTTTTATTTATTTTTTTCAGATTTAAAAAAAAAATATATATATCAGGGTGGAGCTCCGCTTTAAGTAATTACAATCTCCAAACCCTGAGTATAAGATCTCTGTTCCTGAAGTCATTAAGCCACGTGCAAGGGAGTCTTGAAAAGAAGCAAATGGAATCTGCACCTCTGTCAGTGACGCAGAAGGGAATAGTTCACAAGCTTCTAGCAACTGAGGCATTTATTGATGAACCCCTGAGGCCTTTGCCTTACTCTCAGACAAGTAAAAACCCTAAACTCAGTGTGGGCCTGAGAGACAGGCGGTGAGCCTATAACATGGGTTTCTTGATACCAGGAATATGAATTGTTTGCTTTACTTTTGCTGATGAAAGCTATTTGTGTTTGCCTATTTTAAGGAACCAATAAACACTGCTTACTTACAAACAACTAGCTGGTGATCTCAAGCCCTCCATATGAAAGTAAAATAAATATAAATATAAAAAAAAGAAATATATATATATATATATATATATATATATATATATATTTATACAGGGCTTTTTTTCTGGGGGAACTTGGGGGAACTCAGTTCCACCACCTTTGGCCCAGACCCTTTGGTGCCTGCTCACCACAATCACTTGTAAACACAGAAGTCTGGTTTCTGTGTTTACAAGTGACAGCTCTGCACTCTGTGTGTAACCCACCTGAACTCTGCACTCTGTATGTAGTGCAATTCTGGTATTTAATGCCCCTTTAAGACCCTTCTACTGTTTGTGAATCCGGACGGGGTCGTGGTTGAGTTCCTGCACCTATTTTCTGAGAAAAAAAGCTCTGTATTTATATATATATATATATATATATATATATATATATATATATAAATATATATATTAGCTTTTATATAATCCAGTCACGGCACACATAACAGAGATAAGAAATGGACCCGGGTGCAGCAAGGACTGTAGTACATATAACCCAAAAAAGAGAGAGTGACACTCACAGGTCTTGAGAGGTGAATACACAGTGAAGATTTTATGTAGACGTCTTGACAAGGTACAAGCTCGTCCTGAGGAAGATGAGCTTGTGCCTCGTCGAAACGTCAAAAAATAAAATCTTCGCTGTGCGTTCACCTCCAAATACCCGTGCCGCTCTCTTTTTGGGATTATATATATTGGATTTTTATAGTCTTTATACTCTCTGTATTTAGACTATATTTTTACTATAATGTATCCCCAAGGAATAGGGCATTTGAGATCCTTGAAACGTGCAATGTTTTTATGGACATTTGAACTGTAAGAAAAGGGTACAATCCAAAACAATCAGTCTTCACACTTTTAAATTTGATTATGTCGCACCTCAATGGTTTTTTAAGATGTCCAAGCAAGGGAGTTTTTTTCACACTACACTATCTCATTATACTATTACTAGATCAAACCAAACACTTATACTAAAACTGGAGAGAGGGTTAATCTGATGCAGTTCGGCATAGAAAGTTTCCAAATTTTATTGACAAAGTTTAAAAGAGTTATAAAGGCAGAAGGTTTTTAATCTAAATGTATTCTATGCATTAGGATAAAAAACCTTCTGTGTGTAGCAGCCTCCCCCAATTACTTACCTAAGTCCATCTCTATCCAGCGATGTCCACAAGAGTCTAAGTCGCCTGGGACACTCCTCCTTATTTACTGAGACACAGCAGCTGGGCCATTGGCTCCCGTGGCTGTCAATTAAAGTCAGTCAGCCAATCTAGGGAGAGAAGGGGTGGGCCAGGTCAGAGCTCCGTTTCTGAATGGATACACAGAGCTCTGACTCTGCTTCAGTGCCCCCATAGAGAGCTGCTGGCTGAGGGGGCACTCGATGGGAGGTATGGGTCAGGAGCAGCTAAGAGGGACCTGAGAAGAGGAGGGTCTGGAAAACCAACTGCACAGAGGCGGCAAGTATAACATGTTTGTTATATATATTTTTTGAATGAGATTTTACAATCACTTTAAAAGAACAAGCTGAACTTAGAAGTTGATTGGCTACCATGCACAACTGCACAAAATTCTGAGTGCTCCAGTTTTAGTAAATCTCCCCCTGTGTGAGTGCATTAAAGGATCTCTCACTCAAACTTGAAATTACAATTTTGATTACACACTAGCAGGTTGGAAAAAGGAGGGGAAAAAAAGGTTAAAAAAAAAACCTGACTCTCATACCTCTTAGAACAGTGATTCTCAACTCCTGTCCTCGGGACCCAGTAAGGGCTCTTTCACACGGGGCGGATCAGTAATGATCCGCCTCGTGCACCTCCGTTTGATCAGTGGAGATCGATCCGTTGATCTCCGCTGAGCTGCCGGATGACAGGGTGGTCTCCGAACACTGTGCAGGGACCGACCTGTCTTGTGATGTCTTGTCCCCCTCTGTGTCGCTCTCCCCCAGTGCAGTCTTCTCCCCTCCATGCCGCTCTCGCTCAGTGCAGTCTTTTCCCCCTCCATGCCGCTCTCCCCCGCTCAGCGGTCTGTTAAGACCCCTGATATCTCACCAAAGCCCCCCCAACCAGGCTGAATAAAAAAAAAATTGCAATAAATAATTTAAAAAATAAAATGTTAATAATAATAATAAAAAAACACACCGACACTACCCTCCCCCCCCCCCCACACACTCTAAAAAAAGAAAATGTATTACTGTAAAAAAAAAATGTAAAAAATAAAAATAGTGTAAAAAAAATAGTGTAAAAAGAAAAAAAAAATACCGCCACTGTCACATGACATTAAAAAAAAAAGTATCATTATTCGGTATCGGCGAGTACTTGAAAAATAGTATCGGTACTTGTACTCGGTCTCAAAAAAGTGGTATTGGGACAACCCTACTTAGCATCTGACCTGTTAGTGGGTCCTGAGGACCGGAGTTGAGAACCACTGTTCTCTAGTATATCATTATTAGGGGTCTCACTTTTTATTTTTAATGTTTTATTTATTTAGTGCAGATTTTGGTAATTGGACCAGGTAACAGATCTAGGTACACCAAAGGGCCAGTCTCACCATTGCATTTAGCAAGAAATATAACAAGACTGTAAATAGCTTTTCAGAATCCATGTTCAAACAAACTATCAATCTTGTATGGACTGGCCCTTTAATAAAATAAAAAACTCTCCATAAAACTGGCTTCGCAAAGTATCTCTTTAGATTATATCAGCTGTAGCTGATGCAATTCCTAGCCTCAGCATCAACTGCAAAATCCACTTTGTAATTTTTTTTTCTCCCTTTCTGCCGGAGGTAAGGCTATTGATCATCACTTTCCGAGATGTGACGAGTAAGTTGTTTAGACAAATCTACCATGTACCCTCATAGCCTTAAATATAATGCTG
Organism: Rana kukunoris; assembly: GCA_029574335.1. Classification (NCBI taxonomy): domain Eukaryota; kingdom Metazoa; phylum Chordata; class Amphibia; order Anura; family Ranidae; genus Rana; species Rana kukunoris. The sequence goes on along the minus strand of CM056054.1, from coordinate 217,163,257 downwards.
TTAAAGTTTACAAACCTCTGCGTGGCAGAAAAGGGAGAGCCAGTCAGTGAGAGGATGATAACGTAGCAAGAGCGGAGACGCTTTATGACAGAGCCCTATTGTGAAGGCTACCCAAGGCTGGATGAGACCTGCCATACCTTATTGGCATGACGGCTGCCCGGGAAGGTGGTTTTATAAGCTGAAGTCACTTAGAATAAGCCATGTCCTCTTTTGGCAGGTGACAAAGATCACTTTAGTCCCTGCTGCCAAGAGTATCTGTCATAACGGATCTCTTTCTAATAAAAGAAGAAAAAGATGAAAAACAAAGCAGAAAAGAAAATGATATTTCATTATTTGTCACTGACACGAAAAGGGGGAGAGAAGGACGCGATGTCAGAGAGGAGCTTCTGTTGAAATGAACATCAGCAAAGTCTTTGCTGCTTCTGTGCACTCGACACAGAAGTTCCTTCGCAAGCAAATCTGAAAGGTTTCAAATGTTGGAACTGTAATACTTTTTAAGTAGCTGGGAAGTTAGTGCACAATGGGGTTGATTTACTAAAACTGGAGAGTCCAAAATCTGGTACATCTCTGCACAGAAACCAATCAACCTCCAGTTTTTTTGTCAAAGCTCAATTAAACAAGCTGAAGTTAGAAGCTGATTAGTGGCGCCTGGTGTTTTTTTTAGGGGACAGGCAGCAAACAACCATACACCACCCCACCCCAAACGGCACCCACCCCCTCACTGTTTGCCGGTTGGTCCAACACTTTCCCCATGATAGCGGGTAGCCGGCAGAGTGGTGCAGCGGCTCCGCTCTGAGTCCTCTCCTTCATGGTGGCTTCCAGCTCCTCCCCTCCCCTCCTCCTAGGCGTACAATAGGATTGCATGTCCTTTCAATCAATCAGGTGACCGGTGTCAAAACCTGCTTCCTGATTGGCCGGGAGGAGGATCAGTGTTACAACAGTGAATATGTATTTGCTATTGTAACACACCTGGGTGGGCTGAGAGCACACTCTGTGACCCGAGCCCACCCTATTTCGAAACCTATTACAGCCTCTGGCTCTAATTTGTGCTTAAAAAAACAGCCCCTTCGCACTGTCACTTTATTATGATTGCACTTATGTCACAATATGTACCATATATAATCGAGTATAAGCCGACCCGATAATAAAAGCCGAGGCACCTAATTTTACCACAAAAAAATGGGAAAACGTATGCACTCGAGTATAAGCCTAGGGTATCCATCGCCATGCCTCACTGTGTCCATGTGTATGCCTCACTGTGTCCCAGCCTCTCTGTGTCCAACCCTTACTGTGCCCATACCTCACTGTGCCCATGCCTCACTGTGCCCATGCCTCACTTTTCCCATGCCTCACTGTGTCCATGCCTCACTATGTCCATGACTAGACTGACGTTTTAACATGGGAGTCTATGGAAGGGGTGCCCGCATTTAAAGAATCGGTGCTCCCCAGCCGTAGGTCTTCCACACAACAAACTTGCACACTTGGAGAGGATAAATTGGGCTACATGTGTGCCAAGTTTCGGGTCCAGGGGACCTACGACCGGCCAGTACCGGGTCCCCAAAATGACCAGAGAAATTACCGTTTAACATGGGAGTCTATAGGAAAAGGGGTGGTCAGTTTGAAAAATCGGTGCTCCCTGGCCGTAGGTCTCCCAGACGACAAACGTTGCACACTTGTAGAGGAAGAGTGGGCACAAAAAGGTGACGCATGCTTGGAAGCATTGAACTTCGATTTTTCATCACGTCATTGTGTTCTACGTCACCGCGTTCTGGTCTGATGGGATTTTGGTCCAATGGTGTGTACGCACATCAGACCATCAGACAAGTTCAGAGTTGTCTGATGAAAACGGTCCGTCGGACAAGTTTCATCAGATCATGTGTACAGGGCCTCAGTGGTAAAGGGTTTGTCTTAACCCTTTAATGACCATTGTTGCTGGACAGCTTGGTCTGATAAAGGAAGTTAAAAAACAACAGACTTACTGACTGGATCACCAGGCAAAAACTAAAGAAAAAAAAAGCCCAAAAAAGAAAGCAAATGCAGCCACCACATCCAAAATTGGTATGCTGTAATATAATACATTTTTGTTCTTAGGCTTAACCCCCTTGACGGTATCCCCGAGCGTGACTCGGGGTTGGTCTTTTCTGTTGCGATCGGTATCCCCGAGTCACGCTCGGGGTGTATGTGCAGAGCCAGCGCCAGCGGCAGCACCGTTCCTTACCTTCTCCAGGCGATCCAGTGATGATCTCTCATTGCTGTGATCGCCGCCGAGATCCCAGCCGCGCCATCCACCGGTCACCTGACTTCCTGGTTCCGTTCCCTGCACCGCAATGGTGCATGGGAGCGGAACTGGGAGGGAAATTCAAATGTTTGCACAAACACAAACACATAAAAAGGAGGTGATACAATGTAATCTGAGAGGATTACACTGTATCACCTTGGAATCTGACACAGTGCCCTTTCAGTGCCTCTTGCCATTGTCATTTGTGACAAATAAAACCTTTCAAAACCCTTTGAAAATGGCATCTAAAAAGCGCTGTCCTACGAATGCGCTTTTTGATCTGCTGAGCGACAGCGGCAGCGAAACGGAGTTGATCGCAGAACAGAGCGACAGTGAGTCGTGGGGCGATTTGTCATCCGGCTCTGACACCGACACCGATGCAGAAAGTGACAACGCCGATGATCCCGCACCTAACATAAGTGATGTGCGCACTTGGTGCGCTATAGACAGCGATGCGGACCAGGCAGCGCCCCCGAGGTTCCGATTCACTGGATCTCCTGGGATGAAGGTTGATGTGGAGAGGGACAACCCTCTGGCGTACCTGAAACTCTTTCTTTCTGAGGAGGTAATTTTAAAAATTGTGACAGAGACCAATCAATACCACGATCAGCAATCTGCTACTCTGCGTGCCAGATTTTCCAGATCCAGAAAATGGGAACCTGTCACTAAAGAGGACATATGGAACTTTCTAGGACTCATCATCCTTCAAGGTGTGGTGGGCAAACCGCTCCAGAAATGGTACTGGACCACCAACAAGATGCTGGCCACGCCATTTTTTGGGACTGTGATGTCTGAGTATCGTTTTTCACTGATTATGAAAAACTTACACTTCGCCAACAACGAAGAGTTTGATGAGGCCACGCATCCTGCACCCAAGCTCAAAAAAATCTGGGAGGTGTACCAGATGATTGTCGCCAACTTCCAGCGGACCTACGTGCCAGAAAGGGATGTCAGTGTGGACGAAAGTCTGATGGACTACAAGGGGCGCCTGAGCTGGATCCAATTTATTGCGTCCAAAAGGGCGCGCTTTGGCATAAAGTTTTATATGCTATGTGAATCTTCCACGGGATATATTTGGAATGCGGTAATTTACACCGGGAAAGGTACTAAGTTTGATCCCAAGTACAACCACTATGGGATGGCCACATCGTCAGTCCTTTCACTGCTGGACCCATTACTGAACCAGGGATATTGCGTGACAACAGACAATTTTTATACGTCACCGGAACTTTATGAGGTTCTGCTCCTCAACAAAACGGATGGGTATGGTACAGTGAGGCCAAACCGGCGTGACATGCCATCTACGTTTGGCAAGAAGAAATTAAAAAAAGGAGAGATGGTTGCCTTCCAAAAGGGAAAAATGATGGCAATGAGATGGAGAGACAAAAAGGATGTGTGTGTCATGAGCACCGTGCACAGCACCTCCACTACCATGGTCCGCACAAAACAGGGAAAAGATGTGCTGAAGCCACAAGTAGTGATCGACTACAATCACACGATGGGGGGTGTCGACCGAGCCGATCAGGCGATGACATTTTACCCGGCGATGCGCAAACAACAAAAAAAGTACTACAAAAAGATTTTCAGACATCTCCTTGAACAATGTCTTTGGAACGCGTATATTCTTTATAAGGCAAACACGAACACACCTCTTATTCATTGCGATTTTATATGGAAGCTGGCTGAGCAAATTTTTATCAACCACCCAATCCAGAGCGCCTGACAGGTCGTCATTTTGTAGACTTTGTACCGCCAACCGCACGAAAGTTAGCGCCTACCAGGATGTGCGTCGTTTGCTGTTCCAAGAAGGATGGAAATGGAAAAAAAAATCCGAAAGGAAACCAGGTACTATTGCCCAGATTGCAACGTCGGACTTTGTCAAATTCCATGTTTCAAACTTTTTCACACCCAGGATGTGTATTAAATTTCTTTGTTTGACTAATTTGTTTATTTTTCTTTGCATTATTGAATAAAATTATATTATTTATCAGATTATAATTCATGTGTTTGTGTTTCCAATTTATCACATCTGGAATGTCTACTAGAGTCTTGTTTTGGTCAGGTTTAAGTAAGTAATTACTAAGAATTGCAGGCCTATAATACATATCACCAAATTTCCATGCAAAATAATTGTACCGCTTTTGGTACGTAATTCCAGACAGAATCATACCGCCAGGGAGGTTAAAGCGGATCTCCCACGCATTTTTTTTTTTCAAGGGCTACTTATATAGTTAATAGTGCTGCTTATCTGAACTCACGTTTTTGGTTTCCTATTACCGCTCCTCTGGCATTCTGCTTGCAATGTAGACTTTTTTTCCTCTGTTCGTCCCATTGCTATTTTAGCTGTAGGTATTAGAAGCCCACAAGCAGGCACTTCCTCGTTGCGGTGATGCTGCTGTCCCAGCATCCACCGATCGATCTTGCGCATGCGCACTCGCAAAGGGGGGACCGCGGCTTCAACGTCTGTGGTCCTGAAATAGATTTGTATTGAAGTATATCAGAAACAAAAATATGCAGACATACAACGTGTAGCGTTGATGTACGCTAAAATACGTTGACATATGTCTCAAGTTTGTGTACATACATATACAGGTTCATGAACTACTAACAGGAAATTCTTAAACGTTTACAGGAGATACGGGTTGCTGTGTAATGTTAATATGACCTTCCTCCAGGCATCCCCACTGGGATCTCTTTTGCTACCTGGAGGTAGGGTTTAGTTGATCGGAGCATAAGTAACAATATAAAGGTAAAAGATGGGACCAATAATGGGGGGGGGGGGGTGGTGGTCTCAGAGGAGATCAAGAAGAAAAAAGGGTTACTACTGGCAACAAATTAGTGATCTAGAATTTATACTTTGGTACAAGGAAAAATGTATTGAAGTATCAAAATATAGTTAGTACAAAAAGGATTTAGCCTTTAAAAAGACGGATTAAGTTGTCTAAAATTGATAACCAACCGTGGACATATATTACAAACAAGACACACAATGGACAACATAAAATCACGACACTAGTCCGGACAGTGGGAGTTCAGTCATCAGTATCTCAGCACTATATTCTCAAAATAAAGAGGTTTAATTTGGGTTGGAAACAAAAAATAATAATAATAATGTAGATATAAGTAATGTGATAAGGGGAAACAATGTATCGCCTGATGTCCAACCATATTATACCAAGTTAGTGCAGTACTTGTTGACAGAACCCGATGTGAACCCGATGTGTGTACCAAAGTATAAATTCTAGATCACTAATATGTTGCCAGTAGTAACCCCTTTTTCTTCTTGATCTCCTCTGAGACCACCATCCTCCCCCCATTCTTGGTCCCATTGTTTACCTTTATATTGTTACTTATGATTATAAGGTTACGGCAACATAACCATCACTTAATGATTGATCTGTGGTAGAGGTTAATACTTCAACTTCTACTAATGGTAAAAACGTGCGCACCGTCCTCTTCCCCTTATCAATTGCTTTATTAAAAATTGATCGGAGCATAACCCGTATAGCCTAAGAAAACCAAAGTCTAACTTGCTGCCGTAACATGACAGTACTCGTTGAGCTATGAATGAATGAATGAAAACTTATATAGCGCAGCACATGCGAACTTAATCGCCTCTGGGCGCTTTATGATCAAATCAGATATGTATGGTTTTATTAACACTTGTCAAAGTTGCAAAATGGGGCTTAGGCATTTAGATTTGTTTTACCCTTAGTAAAGGGGTTAATAGAAATAAGCAAAGCATAAGCTTCCAATTAAAGAAATCTGATTGGCCCAAAAGTTCAGTTTTTTTAAACTAAATTAGAACCTAAAATAATAATAATAAAATAAATAAAAAATAAAATGTAAATGGTAACATTGCCAGGGACTAGATGTACTATTACAGAACTTTCTATAAAGTCAATAAGTTAAATTAATCAAATTTCAAATTTTCTTCGGTTAACTTTAACAGCACTAACACAACTGTAGTCAGAGCTTGTTAGGAAATCGGGGGAATATCTGCACAATGCATGATAAACAAATGAGGATATTTTTTTTTAACATTAATCATTGTCATTTCTCCTGATAAACATTTATTTAAGTAGTGCTGTCTCATCAAATGTCTCTTGGTCCACGCTACTGTGTGTAGCAGCAACTGAGCAATGATAATTTAACAATGGAAACAAAAGGAAAGCTTCATTAGAGATTGTGTATTTAGGTATTTATGGACAATCATTATTGTTCTTTCCCCAATATAGCTATGTAGTAAAATAAGAACATATATACATGTTGTATTTCAAATTATATTTGGAGAGTGATTTTTCTTGTTAAATACTTCCACATTCTGCTTCCTTTGGATGAAGGTTTTTTTTTAAATGTGGTTTTATTTTAAAGTGACTTTTTTGCTGGATTTATAAGATTTATAGGAAATAGGAAAAAGACAAAGGCCTAGATTCACAAAGCGATTACGCCTGTGTAAATGTTGTTAGACAGGAGTAATTTCGATTTACGAGCGTTTTTACGCTAGTCGAAATCCTCAAACCATGAAAAGACACCTGCGTGCTAAATTTCGACTTTATTACGTGTTAGTACGCCTTCAGATCTACGCTGCCTGAAAATTGCGGCCACTGGGCGGACTTCCTGTTGTTTTTCACCTTCATGGTATGCTAATGAGCTTTTGCCTGGAATCCACAAAATTTCGCTCTTCAAACGCAATCTCTTACGGCACCTTTAGTCATCTTTTTTTTCCGTTTCACTATACCAGCTTTTTGCTGGTCTAATATTAGACAGCCCATGTTAAGTATGGCCGTCGTTCCCGCGTCGAATTTCAACGTTTTTCGATTTCTTTTATTATTTTTAACGTAAGTCGTCCGGGAATAGGAATGTTCGTAAACGCCGCTACTCAAACAACGAATGACGTCACGACGTGATTTCGCGCAATGCACGGCGGGAAATTCCTGAACAGAGCATGCGCAGTTCGATCGTCGCGGGGACGCGCTTAATTTAAATGCTTCACGCCCCCTACTCACGTATTTCGATTGCGCGGCGGAAAAAAAATACGATACAATAGCGTACGCGCAAAAAAACTACCTGAATTCGGCGTAGAGTCTGGTGATAGACGGCAGCGTAGCGTATTTCGATTACGCAGCGGAAGATTACATCTATGTGAATCTGCCCCAAAAAGATTAATGCCATCCGGCACTGATTAAAGCAGGACTGTATTTAAAAAAAATGCTTTAGTCCACTTCTGTATTTGTTAAAACAAATGTTTAAAGGGGTTTTAAAGGTTTAAAACAATAATGACAACATTGTCACAAAAAGCTCAGCAGAACAGAGCCCCACCCTCATACTCATGCAACACACAGACCATAAACACTAGCCAAATCTCGCTAATGACTAGTGTTGCTCACGAATATTCGCATTGCGAATATTCGCTACGAATATTGCATATTCGAGTATTCGCGAATAACGCGAATATCGCGGCGAATATTCGCTATTTCGAATATTCGAATGTTTTCAATTTTTTTTTAGAACAGATCACATCCTAGAGATCCCCATCGACGTCTAAAAGCATTGCTGGTATGATTAGAGACCTTGGGCCGAGTAGCTGCAGCGCTCATTTTATATTGCCGAAAAATCGCAATGCGATTATTCGGCAAATAGCGATATCGCGCGATTATTTTATATTGTAATATATCACGAATATTCTGAGCCAATCAGAGTGCTCCATTCCGCATTTCTCGAAATTTCGAAATTATTTTGTATTGTAATATATCAGGAATATTCTGAGCCAATCAGAGTGCTCCATTCCGCATTTCTCGAATATTCGCAATTATTGTGTATTGTAATATATCACGAATATTCTGAGCCAATCAGAGTGCTCCTTCTGCATTTGCCGAATATTTGCAATTATTGTGTATTGTAATATATCACGAATATTCTGAGCCAATCAGAGTGCTCCTTCCGCATTTCTCGAATATTCGCAATTATTGTGTATTGTAATATATCACGAATATTCTGAGCCAATCAGAGTGCTCCATTCCGCATTTCTCGAATATTCGCAATTATTTTATATTGTAATATATCACGAATATTCTGTGCCAATCAGAGTGCTCCATTCCGCATTTCTCGAATATTCGCATTCGCAATTCGCATTCGCATTCGCGATAGCGAAAATTCGCAATCATTTCTTTTCCAAAAAATATCACGAATATTCGTATTTAGCGAATATATGTCGAATATTCGACTATATATTCGAGATATATCGCGAATTCGAATATGGCATATTCTGCTCAACACTACTAATGACTACCTGGGCTATTAGAGACTTATGCCGCGCACACACGATCGTTTTTTCGGCATTAAAAAAAATGTGTTTTCAGCATGTAGAAAAAAACGATGCCCACACACGGTCGTTTAAAAAAAAATGCTCTAGCAAAGCGTGGTGACGTACAACACGTACGACGGCACTATAAAGGGGAAGTTCCATTCGGATGACGCCACCCTATTGGCTGCTTTAGATGATTTTGTGTTATTAACCACTTGTTTACTGGGCACGTATACCCCCTTCCTGACCAAGTGAAATTTCAGCTTCGAGGCATTGTGTCGCTTTAACTGACAATTGCGCGGTCATGCGACGTGGCTCCCAAACAAAATTGACGTCCCTTTTCCCCCACAAATAGAGCTTTATTTTGGTGGTATTTGATCACCCCTGCGGTTTTTATTTTTTGCGCTATAAACAAAAAAAGAGCGACAATTTTGAAAAAAAAAACAATGGCCCAGATTCACAGAGCAATTACGCCTGTCTAACTGGTGTTAGACAGGAGTAATTTCAAATTTCGCGCGCCGTATCACTAGTTTGAATCCTCAAACCATGATACGGCGGCTTCGGGCTTCGATCCGAGAGGCTTACGTCCTCGTAAGCCTTCGGATCTACACTGCGATATTTTTGCGGCTGCTGGGAGGAGTTTGCGTCATTTTCATGCGTCGGGATATGCAAATTAGTTTTTACGGCGATCCACGAAGGTACGAGTGTCCCTCGCAATCGCCTACATCATTTTTTGGCTACGTAATGTTAGAGGAGCTTTTTGCTGGTCTAACAGTGCGTAACCCATGTAAAGTATGGCCGTCGTTCCCGCGTCGATTTGAAAATATATTATTTTTTTTAACGTTATTCGTTCGGGAATAGGAATGTACGTAAACGACGCTACTACGATGTGACAACGTGTTTTCGCGCAATGCACGGCGGGAAATTTGCGAACGGAGCATGCGCAGTTCGATCGCCGTGGGAACGCGCCTATTTTAAATGCTTCACGCCCCCTACTCGCGCAGATGGATTGCGACGGGAGAAATACACTACGCCGCCGTCGTTTACTGGACAAAATCTACCTGGATTCCACGTAGAGCCAGGTAAAAAACGGCGGCGTAGTGTATTTCTGATACTCTACGAGAATCTAATTCTCTGTGAATCTGCCCCAATATTTTTTACTTGTTGCTATAATAAATAGCCCAATTAAAAAAAAAAAAAAACGTTTTTTTTTTCAGTTTAGGCGATACGTATTCTTCTACATAGTTTTGGCAAAAACAAAAAAAAATTGCAATAAGCAGGTTTGCGCAAAAGTTATAGCGCTTACAAAATAGGGGACAGAAATATTATTATTTTTTTATTTTATTTTTTACTAGTAATGGTGGCGATCTGCGATTTTTATTGGGACTGCGACATTATGGCGGACATATCGGACACTTTTGACACATTTTTGGTGCCATTCACATTTATACAGCGATCAGTGCTATAAATATGCACTAATTACTGTATAAATGTGACTGGCATTGAAGGGGTTAACACTAGGGGGTGAGGGAGGGGTTAAATGTGTACCCTGCATTGTGTTCTAACTGTGGGAGAGGGGGGTGACTGGGGGAGGTGAACGATCTGTGTCCTTATGTAAAAGGGACACAGATCGGCCTCCTCTCTCCCTGACAGGACATGCATCTGTGTGTTTACGCACACAGATCCACGTCCTTGTCCTGTAACCGCCGATCGCGAGTGCCTGGCGGACATCGTGGCATCTTAGTGATGCGACAGGCAGGCGCACGCCGCCGGCGGCGCTCGCGCACCCCCCAGTGGCCTGGAGGAGCGGAGGCCGTAAAAAGACCGCAGATCAGAGAATTAGAACCACCCTGCCGCCATATATAGTCGTTCGGCCGTCAGGAAGTGGTTAAAAGACAATTTGCGCTTTTCTGTCTGTTACAGCGTGATGAATGTGCTTACTCCATTACGAACGGTAGTTTTACCAGAACGAGCGCTCCCGTCTCATTACTTGCTTCTGAGCATGCACATAGTTTAAAACGTCGTTAAAAAATGCAGCACGTTCGAATTTTATTTTTGTGGTTTTTCAGAAACCGAAAAATTTTGTGAAGCCCACACATAATCTTTTTAAATGAAATTTTTTAAAAACGTTGTTTTTTTTCATGCCGAAAAACGATTGTGTGTACGCGGCATAAGGGTCCAGTGAAGTACATGTCCACAGAACTATCTATTCTGTTGCACTTTTTGTGAAATTGTTTTTAATATAATATATATAATATAATGTATTTAATATTATAGTGTTTGGAGGGTAAGGCCATCCTGGCCTCGTTTTAGCTGCAATTTATCGCTGTTTGAGCAGCACGTTTGTGCCACTTTTCGGGTACTAGCGGGATTATTTTAACCCCAAAAAAGGGGTTAAAAACTCCTGTGCTATGGTGCTTCCGAGAATCTTACATTGCAATGGGCAGGGGTGTGTTGGGAGCGCTGTATACAGAGCTCCCAAACTGCCCCAAAGATTCTGCTTGCAGGACTTTTTCTAACATCCTGCAAGCCAGAGCTGTATCCTGGCCTAGGCCAACAAGGCCCAGGCCTAGGGCAGCACTTTGCAGGGGGGCAACATGAAAAGAGTCCCGGCCGTCTTGCGCTACACTGTTAGGAAAATTAGTCTAAAGCCCCCATAAAGCCGCCGCGCTGCTTCTGGTATGCGGGCGGCAGGCATTCCGCAACTGTGGGGGGGGGGGGGGCTTCCAATTTTGACTGTTTTATCATCCTGGACCACAAACCCTCCTCACTGTGCTATATGTTTCTGCTGCACCATCTACTTACAGTAGAACTATAGGCAACACTGTTTTTTTTCATTTTGCATAGAGTAAGGGAGGGTTATAGCCCCTGCCAGTTTATTTTTTACCATCCCTGTCCCATTGCCAAGATTTCCCTTCACTTCCTGCTCTATGGGCAACCAGGAAGTGAGAGAAATTTTAGTAAATTAAGGGAATCCATTGCCCCACCCCCAGGCCCTCAGAACTAGTGACCTCACTGGAAAATTTCAGGGCATGTCTTAAACAACACAGGGTGTGGCCATGACAGGAAGGGGTGGGTCATATTTAAATTAGGGGGTGCACAAGTTTAGTAAGGCCTAGGGCAGCACAAAACCTAAATACACCTCTGCTGCAAGCGCACCGCCCCAGTGTGAAAGAACTTGTTGCAATGAATGGGAGACATTTTCAGGCGCTTTAAATGGCGCTATTTCTAGCGCTAAAACGCCTGAAGTGTGAAAAGGGTCTTATACAAATCCTTACTCCAGGTGATCCATTGGTTCCCCTTCTTATTTCTTTTTTGGGGTTAACGACAAGTTGTGGAGTTACCCCGTCCAATGAATGAATCAGTAACTATATTGTTAAATATATTGTTAATTGAGAATATCCCCAGATATGGGTCGAGGCCCCTTCTCACTTTAATATTACCTTTAAAATAACCCTTCCTCTAACCTAACACTAACCTTCCCGGTAGCCCTAAAACGGGGTCTCAAACTGACAGCCCTCCAGCTGTTGAAAAATGACAAGTCCCATGAGGCATTGCAGGGCTGACAGTTACAAGCATAACTCCCACAGGAAGAGGCATGATGTAGTTTTGCCACAGCTGGAGGGCCGCCAGTTTGAGACCCCTGCCCTAAAGACTAGCTATCCTAAAATTGATGCCCTCCAGCTACCTAAAGCCGACAACAACTGGAACAACTGCACATGCCCTTAAAGGCAGGTGACAGTATAGAATGTATATTCAAAAATGTTACATGTTTTTGTTTGGTGTTTTTTTTTTTTTATTGTACCTATATTATGTGTAAAGTCAACACTTAGGTAAAGAAACATATCCGTTTTTTTTATTTTTTTTATAGAAATCAGGCAAGTCGGAGTGTATAGACCTTTGGGGAGCAATTATTGAGTGGTCAAGTGAGAAATCCAGCCGTAAGAATGTGTTTCAGGTAAGGCAATTTTTTTTTCATCATCTGGTTTTAGTTTGTGCACTCGTGTTGGAGAAACCCGGTCGGAGAGTTGGTTGTGTGTTTACCTCTGTAAAGGTTTATGAGATGTTTCTGTGTTGGAAGTGTTTTTGATGAAGGCCTCTTGATCCCATTTAGGAAAAGAGAGTCTTGACTAATGGGCGCATGGCCAGGAGCTGGGAGTATACGGTATAAAAGTGGCCAAAGAGGATTGGTCGAAGTGCAGGGTGATGGGGTTGGGCCTGAGCTCAATAAAAGGACTGCCCCCAGGGAATTCTGGGCCTTTTTTGCAGAGCATGTGGTTAGAAGAGCTGGCCACCCTCCTGCCTCATTTTTTGGATGGTCTGTCACAGCTTTAGCAGAGTTTTTTTGACCTTGACCGCATTGCTGTAATGGGCTATGCCCTTAATAGGAAATTGGATATATACTGTCTGTCTTATGGTAAGGACAGGCCCCCTCTGGTTAATGTTAAAGGGTGCGCACACTACAACTCTGACTGGCACTGGTTTAAAGTGGTTACATATTCTGTGTCGGAAAATCAAATAAAGCTGTGGCCTTGCCCCTTTTCCATTTTAACACTTGTAAGTGTGGTTTCTTATATGTGGGGGCAAGGGGTTGTGCTGATGTTAATGGTTGGCTTTATGCCTAGGCCTATGCGCCTCAGCAGTCATGTGTAGTATTGTATATTTAACTATCTGAACTGAAGTTCTTTAGTAAATGCTCTGACCAAACTCCTGCCTTTGATTAAAAACATCACTTTATAGTTATACACTTTTATCACTTTTTAGTACATTATTCTTCCATGCTTTGAGACTAAACATAGTAATGTCTCCAAAATCAGATATCATTTTGGTATCCAAACCTTTTGAAATGTTAAAAGGAACATATATTGGTGCTTGTACCATCATATTGCGTGTTATATCTTCTTCTTTGTAATTGTGTTATATTTTTGCTTACATTACTTTGTAATTTCTTGGAAAATAATAAGAATTACAATCTAAAAAAAAAAAAATGTAAACATAAAAAAAACAAAAACAAAAAAAAAAAAAACTTTTTAGCCTGTAAAACATTTATTTATATTATTTGGAAAATAACTACTCTAAAGTACTTCTAAGTTTATTGGTGTTATCTTGTATTACATGCACAATGTAAAACCCATCACTTGGCCTTGCTAGCCAAAAAAAAGCCATTTATTGGAAGTGGGTCAAGTTTTCTTTTGTTCTTAAAAGATACGTTCTTGGAATACTTTTTTTTTTTTTAAATCATACTCAGTCCAATGCTCCATCTGTCCACCGCCGGCTCTAACATTGAGATATGAGCGATCAAACAGCATCTCTCTGCTCTGCCCCCCTCGCGCTCAATGGAGTACTGGGCTGTGGAGAGGGTGGACGGAGCAGTGGGCTTAGGCTTTCAGCGGCTCAATAAGAGGCGGAGCTGGGTGCCGGTCCAGGCATGTGGGCCATATGGTCACGAATCACGATCTTGCCCAAGCCTGGACTGGCCCTGTGACATCAGCAGACAAAGAACTTTAGCCCGCTGTCTGCTGAAAATGGGTCACAGGAGTGCAGTACGATCTGACGAGTCTCGTCAGTACAACTTAATCTGAAGGTTCTTATATATGTATTTATTCTGTTCATTTAGATGATTGCTTTAAGTTCAGATTTAAAGTGGAAGAAAATCCCAACCATAACTATATTTAAATGAATTCTGCATTGGTTTACTTGGGTTACTGCACCCACGCCTTTCTTGTAGTACATATACGCCTCTTCCTGAGGCCTTGTTCACATATGTGTGGCCGCGGATTCCAGCCTGGGGTCCAGGACATTTCTGTTCACCAGTTCTGGTGCAATTCAGGTCCAAATATTTGCCTAAATTCACACCTGAACCAAACCCAAAAATGCACAGGACCCTTTTGGATATGGCACCCCAGACTTGTGTGAACTGCTCTATTGAGAGCCAGTCACACTCGCATGCCATGCAAATTAGATGCATCCAATTCGCACATATGTGAACTCGGCCCTAAACGATGAATATTACAACCTGTTTTCAATGACCCAAATTTTAATAATTTTTAAGCAAGGAGCTAATTGGTGCCCATTTACGGTAATTTAATAATAAATGGCTTTGTTTTGGCACTCTCTGCATTACTTGCTATTATATCATTATTATAGTATTTTTTAATTCGTAAAAAGTAATAAAAAAAAACGATTATGGTTACCTAGCTCAATGAGATCAATGTTTTAGAACATGGTGTCCTTTTGCTTGCTTTTGGTCAAGACTTTCACGCCTGAAGCCTAATACAGCAATAAAGCATTGTGTTATTTTTATTTTTTATTTTATTTTTTTATTTATTTTGTTTCATTACCTACAAAGTAATAAAAGGCCACACAGTGAAACAAGCTAATAATTAGCCTTGCTGATGTGTTCTCTTATAAATGTCAGTAAAGATTCCGTTGTTGAAATTAGCCCTGAGTTTTCAATTTAAGACTATGAATAATTGATTATATATGGAAAATGACCACTGAATGATTTGGATAAGGAGGGAATCGGTGAAACGAAATTATACCTGTTAGCGATGTTTACATTTAAAATCCATTATATCGCAGAGGAGATATTAATTATGGGGGCATAATGAGACAGAGTGCAGGTGCATTTGCATCCAAATGTATTACGTTGTTGCGGCGTCGGCTTAATAATATAGAGGATCTATTGCTTATTATTTTCTGTTAAATTAGCACTGGCGCATAAATGCTAAGGTGAAGCGGGGAATGTTGGGTACAACAAATTGAGAAATAGACAAAGGGAACAATTACTTTCCCTTTAAAGGCAATTACGAGTCTGTTTTCTCCCGTCAAGTAAGGTTAGGAGCTTCCATCATGTCCTTGGCGAACAGGCGGCGATTTATGGAACGATCGCGGGCTTGAAGCTTTTTTTTTTTTTGCTAAGTGCACTTTGGTGTTTAGACTGAAAATTTAGGGGTTGAGGATTAAAAGGATTACAGTATAATCTTAAATAATCCCAACTGTCATTTACACGAAAATGGTGGTAATAACGACATAAGTTATCGTGTCACTCAGCAGATTAGATTGTTGTTATCCTGTGATTACCTCTCCGGAGGAGGATTTAAAAGGGAGCTCCCCTTGATTTTTTACAGTTGTATATTTATAGCTGTGAAGTGGTAATTAGTTAATTTGATGATTTATTTTGACGTTATGATGTATTCTCCTTAGCCATTTTGAATTATTATTGGTATAACATTTACGTGTATTAAAACTAAATCTACACTCAGCCACCAAAATCCTATAGAAGCTTCCCATGTGGTTATGTCATTTCATAAGTTGCATTCAGTCTTATTAAATCTGTAATTTTCATACCAGGAGATTCCACCATGAACTTGAGCTTTAAGATCTGGGCTATATTAGGCCTGGTTCACACTGGTGCGACAATCGCTCCGACTTTAAGAACACATGTCGCATGACATGTAAAAATCAATGATTGAATGATTCCCTATGAGAGCCATCTAAACTGGTCTGATTTGTGTCGGTCTGACTTTGAAAAAGGTTCCTGCACTACTTTGGTCAGACTTCTGTCTGATTTCAGCCTGTAGAATTGAATGGAAGTTGCATCCAAGTCTGATTAGAACCCTAACTGATCCTACTTGTGACATGCAAAGAGGCAATGTTAGCAATGCAAAATGTAATGAGAAAAAAAATGGAGTGCGGCCACCCAAATCCATACCAGACCCTTTTCCGAGCATGCAGCCTGGCAGGTCAGAAAAGGGAGGGAGGAGCAAGCGTCTCTCCCCCCGAACCATACCAGGGGGCTCTGCCTCCCTACCCCATAGCGCCTTGTCCCCTTGTTGATGGGGACAAGGGACTCTCCCTCACAGCCCTGGGCTGTGGCTGTGGGGGTCTTTGGGCAGGGGGCTTATGAGAATCTGGAAGCCCCCTTTAAAAAAAAAAATCTTCTTCACTGATGTGTGTTAATAAGGCTGCACTGATGAGCACTGATAGGCTGCACTGATGTGTACTGACGAGACACTACTAAAGGCTGCGCTTATTGGCACTGATGAGGAGCTACTGATAGGTGGAACTGATAGGCAGCACTGTACTGATGGGCACTGACTGGCACTGATTGGGGTTGTTTACATGTGATCAGCTATGATCAGCTGATCACATGGTAAAGAGCTGCTGTGATTGACCCTTTTCCCCCGATCTGTGACTGATGGGTTTTACTTCCTCTTTATTTCCCTGTAAAGTTAAAGCATAATGGGTTACTATGCATAGACATCGGCGCTTGGCTCTTTTGTAAATATCTCCTAAACCATGGAGGTTTAGGAGATATTTCCTGCACATACAGATAAGCCTTAATTTAGACTTAACTTTAGGTAAAAGCACCTTCCATTGCTCTCAGTCTCTTCCAAATCTTCAAATTCCTTTTTTTCTCTGTTATGACTTCATGTTTGTGGACGGCGATGTTCATTCTCCACAGTCCCACTGAATGTAGGAACATGGCCACCTTCTCTTGCTCACTCCCTAAATGGACTACAGTGGAACCTCGGATTGCCAGTAACGCGGTTAACGAGCGTTTCGCAATACGAGCACTGTATTTAAAAAAATCCTATCTCGGTTTGCGAGTGTTGTCTCGCGTAATGAGCAGGATTCAGGCCAGAGCGGTGTGCAGTACTGCATTTGGCCTGAGATGGGGGGCGCCGGAGCCGAGCGACGCTGATCTCAGCCGAGCGGCGCCGTTCAGGAATGCTTACAAAGACACGGAAATACTCAGTTCCCAAGCCTTTCCGAGATTTGCCGAGGTGAACCGACCTGTCCTCAGGCCTTTCCGCCCGTTTCCGAGACTTTCCGGCGCCCTCCCCGCCTCTGACCCCATGCGCTATTGCACGCCATTGATGTCAACGCGGAACAAATTATTTTTGTTTCCATTGACTTCAATGGGGAAATTCGCTTTGATATGCGAGTACTTTGAATTACGAGTATTCTCCTAGAACGGATTATGCTCGGAATGTATAGGGAAAGGGAGAGGTTTGGGAGCTGACAGGGGACATTACAAAGAAACAAAAAACAGTAGCAATTTCAGAAAAAAATTGATTACAAGGCCATTAAGTAGTGGATTGTATGGATTATTTCTGGGAAATAAGGATATCATTTAAAGCCATTTCAAGACAGAATGACTGAGTACCACTAAGTAGGAAGCTGAGCCTGCAAATATAAAAAGCATGTATGACTACTGGTTGCACACTTCTCTTTAGAGAACCTACACATAGATCTGTTTATGTTTCATTGATAAGATTATATACATTACCATGACCACATTCATATAAACATACAAAAAAAAACATAAATAAATAAGTTCTCTTGAATATTTCTGCTTCCTTCTGGAGAAAACATAGACAGGGATACGCGTCTCATCAGACACATGAAATCTGAGTTGAAGAGACGGAGATCTGAGTGCTTTCTTACCTTCTGTTAACTTGGCATGAAGCCACAGATTGTTTAAAGAGAAAATATAATTATTTTAAAGCTCAACTCCGGGCTAATAATAAAAAAAAAAAAAAAAATGTTGTATGACTCTTATCTACCAATTAACATGACAAAATATTTAAATAAAAACTAGTGTAGGAAGCTTAATATAACTTGGTATCATCCGCTTTACTCATCTGATCAGTAGACTGGGAGAGGGAGGCGCAGTGACCCAGGTGAACGTACAATGAATGGAGACAGGAGAAGGCAAAGGGATGTCCCATCCATCCCATCCATCCCATTTTCTTATTTATCCCATCCATCCCAACCATCGGGGAGGTGACCAGTCTTCTTAACTGCTGCAGAAAAAAATCAGGTCACCAACCTGGTTGTGCTGGATAACAAGGCTGTATATCCAAGAACTAACTGCACATAAATGCGTCATTGCAGGTAAAACATTCCCATATGTATTAACCACTTCAGCCCCGGAGGATTTGGCTGCCAAATCACCGGGCCACTTTTTGTGATTCGGCACTGCGTCGCTTTAACTGACAATTGCACAGATGTGCGAAGTGGCTCCTAAACAAAATGTACATCTTTTTTTTCCCACAAATAGAGCTTTCTTTTGGTGGCATCTGATCACCTTTGCGGTTTTAATTGTTGCGCTATAAACAAAAATATATTTTTAACTTTTTGCTATAATAAATATCAGCAAAAAATATATTAAAAACATTTTTTTTCCTCAGTTTAGGCAGATATGTATTCTTCCTTATATTTTTGGTAAAATTGCAATAAGCATATATTGATTGGTTTGCGCAAAAGTTACAGCATCTACAAAAAGGGGATGGTTGTATGGCATTTATGTTATATATTTTTTTCTAGTAAAAGTGGTGATCTGCGATTTTTATCATGACTGCAATATTGTGGCTGACACATTTTCACGCTATTTTGCGACCATTTTCATTTATACAGCAATCAGTGCTATAAAAATGCACTGATTACTATGTAAATAATACTGGCAGGGAAGGGGTTAAACACTAGGGGCACGGAATGGGTTAAGTGTGTCCTAGGGAGTGATTCTAACTGTGTGACCACTGTCCTGTCAATAGGCAGAACAGGGAGATGCCTTGTTTACAATGGCATCCCCCGTTTTGCCGCTTCGTGACACGATTGCGGGACACCGATGGACATTGAGTCCGTGGGTCACAGTCACAGAGCTCGCAGAGGGTGCGCACGCTAGGTGGCAGATTCAAAGCAAGGTACCTGTATGTTCAGGTTGCCATATTGCATTGATATTAATAGAAAAATACAGCAGCTGCAGATTAAAAAGGAAGTGCAATTTTTAATAACAACTATGTGGGAGGAGCTATAATTCCCCCCGGTGTTGCCAGGAAACCAATTTTTATATAGGCTCTTAGCACAGAGTTTTTTGTGTCTCCTGAATACTTGTCATTCTTCAAATGGTTGTATTTTAAAAACTATAAATCGTACATCGAAGAGTTTTATATTGTGAGAATCACAAGATCCAGACCTACATTTTGATGCAGTATGTCTCTGAAATATTAAAATTTAAGGCACAGTCATAGTTTAGATATTGCCCTTCAAATTTTAGGTGTCTAGAGTGTCATTTCAATGAATGTCTATGGATGGCGTAAGTTGCAAACAAATGGTCATATTGTGAAAACGATCAGAACTCTGGTTTATCTGTGAACATGTGTAGTGGCAGCAGGGATAGCTGAACATTTGATATAAGATTTGTGTAGGTGGGCTTGAAAATGAAGGAGTGGTGGCAGTTTAGAAACCATGTCCTGGTTTTTCAGTTTTTGTCAGCTCGCACTCAAGTTTCACCATTCATTCCTATGGGACAAATTTCCCGTTAAACGACGATATTTCGTGAAACATTCGTCAAAATATTCCACAAAGTCATAGCCCACCAATCAGGAGCAATCCACGCGTTTTGGTATATTACTATGTAGTGTAAAAGCTGTGGGAGGAGTTAAGGTTGTAAATTTGGCTACAATAATGACACTTAGGGGGTTATTTACAAAAGGGAAATCCACTTTGCACTACAAGTGCAAAGTGCAAAGTGCACTTGAAATTGCACTGAAAGTGCACTCAGAAGTGCAGTCGCTGTAAATCTGAGGGGTAGATCTAAAATGAGGGGAAGCTCTGCTGATTTTATCATCCAATCATGTGCAAGCTAAAATGCTGTTTTTTATCTTCCTTGCGTGTCCCCCTCGGATCTACAGCAACTGCACTTCCAAGTGCACATTCAGTGCAATTTCAAGTGCACTTTGCACTTGTAGTTTGCACTTGTACTTACAAAGCACTTACGCCGACGTAACTTGAAATTTGCAAGTGCAAATGTGCGCCGTCGTATCTGTGCGCCGTACCCACAAACAAACATACGTCTAAAAACTGGCCAGCCTACGCCGACGTATCTTGCTTACGCCGGCGTAGCGTGGGCGCAAATATGGTTTGGACGCATGTTGCTTCTCCCATTGATTAGGCTTTCAAATATGCAAATGAGGGAAATACGGGAAATACGGCGATTCACGAACGTACATGCGCCCGATGCAGGCTATGCGATGTTTGCGTAAGTTGTACGTCCGGCGTAAAGTTATTCCCCATAGATGAGACGCAACCCAGCAATAGACATGCAAAGGTCTGCCCCAGAGAACACAGGCCGGCGTATTGGGCGTATGTTACGTTCACGGCGTACGTAGTGATCCGGCGTAGCTTAGGCAGTTGTGCCGGCATAGTTGTGAGCATGCGCATAACGATGCTAGTTGTGAGCATGCGCATAACGGTGCTGTTTCATGCGTTCACGTCAAGGCAATTTCACGACTACGTCACGGCGCATGCGCAGTTCGTGAGACGCCGGGCATAAGACACTGCACCATGCTCGGACCATCATTTGCATAGGGTCACTCCCACTTCCACCTACTTCCACTTACGCCGGCCTACGTCATCGAATTCTATGCTACGTTGGAGCAGAGTTGGGAGCAAAAGCTTGCTGAATTCAGTGCTTGCCTCTCCGTGCTGTGTATGTTGTTTAAGTTACGGCGGCGTAATGTGCGATCACTCTTTGTGAATCCGGGCCATAGTATATATAATTACTATTATTAATAATAATAATAATATTATAATATATATATATATATATACAGTATATACACACACACATTATATATATATATATATATATATATATATATAAAAAATAAAAAATTATGTATATACACTATATATGTACATTATTTTTTATTATTATTATTATTATATGCTCATGAAAGGCATTAAACAAAGGAGGTCATACAGTATTCATAGATCAGGAGGCATACTTGATATTCCTAGAGAAACAATGAGCCATTACTCTGGTCTATCTCCTGTTAGACTGGAGTACTTTCAAATTACGTGCATCGTATCATTAGTTTAAATCCTCAAACCATGATTCGACGGCTTCGGGCTTCGATCCGACAGGCTTACGTCTTCGTACGCCTTCGGATCTACGCTGAAATCTTTTTGCGGCCGCTGGGTGGAGTTCGATCGCCGCGAGGACGCGCCTAATTTAAATGTTTCACGCCCCCTAATCGCCTATTTCGATTCCGCCGCGAGAAATACACTACGCCGCCATACCTTACGGGCCGAAATCTACCTGAATTCGTCTTAGAGCCAGGTAAAATACGGCAGCGTAGTGTATCTCTGATACTCTGCGCCAGGGCAATTGTACCTGAATCTGGCCCAATGTGACTACTTAGAGTACTGGTATAATATACATAAGGCTCAATTCAGAATAAATTAACATGAGGCTAGGGACGCCTACTTTAACAAATGTGACAGTTATTTTCAGTTGTGACAGTTATTAATCTGAAGAGATTTGTAAATTACAGTCACATGAATAAGATAAAGATCTATATGCTAAAGTGGTAAATGTTTGTGAATTGAGCTGATAATAATTGCAAAATGGAACATTCACTTCATGAGCCCTGTTTCTTGTAAGATCTTAAAGGATAAGTAATACTTTCTAAACATTTTAGACACAGCAACAAATAAAACACTTTGGCCCAGATTCATAAAGCAATTACGCCTGTCTAACTGGTGTTAGACAGGAGTAATTTTAAATTTCGTGCGCCGTATCACTAGTTTGAATCCTCAAACCATGATACGGCGGCTTCGGGCTTCGATCCGAGAGGCTTACGTCTTCGTAAGCCTTCGGATCTACGCTGCGATATTTTTGCGGCCGCTGGGAGGAGTTTGCGTCGTTTTCATGCGTCGGGATATGCAAATGTGTTTTTACGGCGATCCACGAAGATACGAGCGGTCTTCGCAATCGCTTACGTCTGTTTTTTTTTTTACGTACTGTTAGACCAGCTTTTTGCTGGTCTAACGGTGCGTAGCCCATGTTAAGTATGGCCGTCGTTCCCGCGTCGAATTTAATTATTTTATTTTTTTTCCGTAACTCGTTCGGGAATAGAAATGTCCGTAAACGACGCTACTCAAACAACGAATGACGTAACGACGTGATTTCGCGCAATGCACGGCGGGAAATTTGCGAACGGAGCATGCGCAGTTCGATCGCCGTGGGAACGCGCCTATTTTAAATCCTTCACGCCCCCTACTCGTCTAGATGGATTGCGATGGGAGAAATACACTACGCCGCCGTTGTTTACTGGACAAAATCTACCTGGATTCCACGTAGAGCCAGGTAAAAAACGGCGGCGTAGTGTATTTCTGATACGCTACGAGAATCCAATTCTCTCTGAATCTGGGCCACTGTTCTTCCCGACAGCAGAAAGTTTGAATCAAAATGGTTTGTAGTCAATTCATGCAGTTCTTGAGTTTCACAGTTTTTAGGTACTTTATTATGAATTGCAGAATAGAAATGAAAAAAAAAAAATTACATTTCAGGGTTCAGTCTTCTGTAGTTTCAAGAAGAGAAAACAAAATGAAGACAGAAGTCTAGCAGCCTTCTCTAATAAAGTCATTGAAGCATCTGTAAATGGATTAGCATAAAAAATTCTGGATGCTCAATATTTTCTGCTCTTAAATCTTAAATTTTCTTAAATCTCATAAAAGCCACGGCTGCACCAATTTCCTTGCAGATTTTTTTAATTTTTTTGCCATGACTTCCTCCTTGGTCGTGTCTCAGCTGTTTGCCTTCTCTGAATTCAATACATCTGACAAGTCACCAGGGAAGATTCCCGCATTGTATCTGACCTTATTGTATGTTTGGCCTCTGGAAAGACAGTGCTCAAGGTCCTCAAACAAATGATCTTGGCATAATCAACTAATACCTTGCAGGGAAATATTTGTTGTTTCAGTGTCGGATAAATTTAACACATCAAATTAACTGACATAAAACAAAGCTCTGCAGTTTTCCTGCAGTTTAGAGAAAAATCACATATTGTAATGATAGCATCCTTGTTCTTGATGGCTCTTGATGGAGAGCGCTGTTCGAGGGGGTTTTTGGGTAGCGAGAGCCCCCACATCTGGTTCAGGTTTCAGATTAGCCACAAACAGCTTACATTTGAAGTATAAAACAACAAGACATCCTATCTATATGTAGCGCCTGGTTACTTTCCAGTACCTGAGCTATGTTAAATTTTAAGGGGGTCAGAGAGTTAGTTAACTCTGACCATGTTGATTTATGTAAATTTGGGTCTCTGTCTCAGCTTTGGCTGTGCTGTGGATCCATTCTATTGTTCTGAGTTGCTGATCTCACCCCAGGTCGGCAGGTGGCAGCAGGGGGGTCAAGGATTGGGTGCTCTTGCCCAGCAGCCTATCAGGAGGGTTTGGCCTTGATGTGCATGCTGGGAGAGAGTATCTATGAGGCAGACGCCATTTTCCTGCGTCTCTCCTCGTGTGGCGCCGACCTTTGGGTAGTCACTTCACGCGGCGAATGGCCTCCTGGGCCGGGGTTGCACGTGCAACGCAAGGATCCTGGCTTCGGGACCACGTTGGCCCGGAGCAATTGATCTGCCGCTTGGGGAATCAGTAATCAACCGGGTCACACTTAAGAAGGTCCTGGGTCGCCTGTCCAGTTGGAGGAGGCCGTACGGTGGAGAGTCTGCCTGAGAAGTATCAAGAGAGGCTGGTATTCCGATAGGGGCCTGACTATCCATTGGGGACCAGATGAACCGGACACTGAAAGGCTGGATGTTGGCTGCCCGTCAGTCGGTACCCTTATTCAAAACTACCTGAAGGAGATCCAGGTGCCAAGTCTGCTAAGGAGGATTATCTCCACTGTTCATTTATCAGAAGGGTCTGTGGCAGAGACTTTTTCCTAAGATTCAAGTGACATTTTGGCTGCCAGGCCGGTGAGAGAGGCCTGTCCAGTTGCGCTATACCCAATTAGGCTGGAGTGGTGAAAGAGACACTACATGGGGGAGCAGGACTGTTTCCCTATTTCTGACATCTGGATCTGCTATCTTCATTTCTCTTAAACCTTTACTCTTCACCAAGTTTTATTGTTTTTACCCGGCTGGGTAATAAAGAGCACAGAAAAAGACACCTGTCGTGGACATTCCGTTACTACAACTTTCACCAATCACCCCTAGAAATCAGAGAAACACAAGGTAACACGCCACCCAAAACAAACCAGCAGCTCCTTAGGGGGTAGTGCTACATATAAAAATAAAATAAAAACACAAGGCATAAAAATAAATTGTTGCCTTTTCAGAACTTGCTACCCAGTTCTGGTCTCTCTTTGGCCAGATGTGGACCTTCTGTCCATTTCCACTAAACAATGGCTTTGTACTCACAGGTCTACCATCACAGTCTTTCTGAAGGCCATATCCTTGCATTTGACAGTTGAAAGGCATGAGTAAGTACCAATAGGAGGTAGACATGTGCATTTGTTTTCATACGAATGCATTTTCATGTTCGTTTTAACACACAATAACGAACAAGCAGAATCCGAAATCCAAAAGATCCGACATAAAAAAATGCTTTGTTTTCGTTTGATTGCGTCAACAGTTCGATATAGATAAAACATTCGACATGACGGTGACAATAGCAATCTGTGTCTATCATAACTGCAGGTGAATGTGCCTAACCTAACTCTATTAGTCCAAGATTATTCGACATAGAGAAAAAAGATTCGACTGAAGATTCGACGAATTGGCTTAAAACATACGATCGCCACGGGTGGACATTTATGGTCAAATGCTCCTCCCATAGGCTATAGAAGAATTCTAATGTTGGTTGACTAGTAATAATAATTAATAAATATAATTATTACTAGTCATACAACATTAGAATTCTACTATAGCTTGTAGGCGGAGCATTTGACCGTAAATGTACGATTGCGGCGGCGTACAGTTTAGCTGCTTCCAATCTTCTTAGAACATTCGACAGACACCATCAACCTTCAATTGACAGATTCGACCTTAATTCGGATTTTCGGACGAATGCATTTTTTAACAAAAATAAATAAATAAAAATACATTTCGGGAGTAACTAAATAAATGTATTTTTCGGGCAAAAAAAAAAATTCTGAAACAAAATATTTCAGTGTGCACATGTCTAATAGGAGGCAAAGCTTAAAGAAGAATACCAGGCATGGTATATTTTTACATTGGTCCCGCTTGGACCAATGTATCTATGCATATACCCCGCCTGTGGGTTCCCCTTGGAAGCTGGAAACCATTGTAGTTCATCAGATTGAGCATGTATAGCCTGGACCTAGGATCTGAAGGGCTTTCCAAGGCATACAAGGATCCAGGATTCGACATGGGTCATGAATTTCGAAATAACTTTCTGAAAATGTGTGTGTTTTGTGATCCGATGGTGCCACCATTGATTTCGAAATTCGACCGACCAAACCTTCAATTTCATCTCATGTTCCTACAAAAAATAATTTTCTTGTCTAGGAATCTTCTTTTCATTTTGGGAATTTTCTTTTCTTGCACTTGCGCATTTCTTTTTCGATTACATTTCTTGCACAATTCTCCCATCATTGATTAAATTTTTTTTTATTTTTTTTAAAAATATCCAACATGTTTGATAATTAAAATTCGATAGCCGCACGAAAATCGGCTCTTGCTGCAGCCCACTAATGGTGTGAAATACGAACAAAAATTCTTAGATTTTCGAAAATAAAGTTCTTTCAAAATTCAATCCATGCATGGCCATCATTAGACTAACACAAAATTTACCTGCACTTCATCACAGTCCTTACTTACAGATAGGTGACCCTACGTTAAAGCTCCATGATGGTCTACACCAGGGTTCTCCAAACTTTCTAATTTACTGTCCTTCAGACTTTAGGGGGACTGGACTATGCCCAGTGGGAGCAAACAATGCCATCATTGGTATTAGGGAGGAATAGTGCACCATGTTTGTTGTCAGTGGCAGGAATAATGCCCTATCATTGGCGTCAGTGAGAGCAACAGTGCCACATTGTTGGTGGCAGTGGCAGGAATAATGCCCCATCATTGGTCTCAGTGAGAGGAATAGTGCGACATTGTTGGTGTCAGTGGCAGGAATAATACCTAAAATACGAGACATAGGCAAGCAAAGGGCAGCAGTTTGGAGACCACTGGTCTACACAAATAGCTATTTATCACCATGCTTATTTCAGTGGTGTCTCCTGTGTTTATCTTTATCTGACCTTCTGAAACCAATCCATTTCCATATGATTTTCCTTCCTACCTCTGGCTATAAATCCTGCTATATAAATCAAAGCTTAATTTAAACCAAAGTATGGTATATTGTCTATGAAATGGCAGCCATTACTGCTCATTTACTCTCATGTACTGAATAGCCATTAATGGGTGATAATGGATAGTGCACTTTACTGACTGCACCAGCAAAACATAATTTATCACTCCAAAGATTTGTGTATGTGCTTTCAAGCCTTGCTGTTTGGTGCGGAGGACAGCCGAGCATCTGGAGTTCCTCAGCAGTTGGAGAACAATGGCTTATATATGCTCAAAATAATGACAATAATGTAGTACTTTTCTTAGGAAAGTATAACAGACCCAGGGGTCATTCAACCCAATGTTGGCTAAATCTCTAGTTTTCATAGAAAAGGGAACAGTTAGAACCCCTACAAATTTTTTTTTTTTTTTGCTCACGATGTCTCACTTTTAGTCCTGAAAGAAAGAACAGGAAGTGTAAGGAAATCTCTCCAAAGTGAGGGTAGCAAACTCACCACTTAGACAGCGGGCACCAAAACGAATGCCCTCACAATTTCCTTTGACTTTCTGCTTATCAAAATCTGGAAGCCCCCTTGAAAGCCTTCTCCCCTCCAACCGAGGGTCTGAGGAATGTTGCTCCTAGCTTCGAGCGGCGTTCTAAGTCCAGCATACAGGTCACCCTAAAGCCTATTACAATAGGGTGACCAGACATCCCCGGTTTCCAGGGACAGTCCCTGGATTGAGGAAACTGTCCCTGAACCAAGTCTGTCCCGACAGGAAAACCTCTGGTGTATACACAGGGAAAGTGACTAAGCAGGCTCTCTTTTCTCCCCCCAGGTTTCCCAGCGCACTTTTTACCGCCCGGAATCCCGATCGTGTGTACGGTGTATGACACAGGGCAAAAGGGGAAGCTGCCCCAGGCCCAGTCATTGTTGTGGGGCCCAAAGCAGCTGTCTCTTGAGCCCTGCAGTGCCCCCAAATAGTTGATAAGTGGATTTGGGAGAGCCTAAGGATATGTTTGCCAAGGGTCCAATCAATGTAAAGACAACCTGGTTATAGCTGCAAAGGGTGGGCCAACTCATTATTTAATCCCACGGATTAAGACTGGGTTGCTATTAAATTGGTTGTACAGCCACTCTGCAACTTGCCACACTCGACTCCGGCCAGTCACAGAGCCAGATTTCGAGGCCCAGGAAGGAAGAGGGGTGATGATGGACGCTTTCTGCCAGTGGGGACAGCAGTGACATCATAGGCTTCGGTTTCAGGTAAGTGATACTTAATGCGCTACTACGCGATGCATAGTAGCCCATTATGATTTACCTTTGCAGAGAAATAAAGAGGAAGTTAAACCCAGTAGGGTTTACTTCCTCTTTAAAGTGCGTGTAAAGGCAGGATGTCCCAATACTTTTGACAATATAGTGTATATTCAAAAGGACTTATTCTTTTCAGATTTTGTTGGTGCACATTTGATTTTATTTCCATTTATTTCCATTGTTTAGCTCTTATACTGTAGAGTGTCATGAATATGTAGTATGTCTGGCAGCTTACCTCCTCTCCATGTGTTTATTAGAGGCCAGACTTCCTTATCTGGCTGCATTTTATCACCCCAGGCCATCCCAGGAACTCTATATTAACTAGTGCACTGCAGGTCTGCTTTGCTGGTCAACTTTGTTTGTTAGCTTGTGTTAATGTCTGCCGTGTGCTATGTTACCCTTTCTGTGTACCGATTTTGGCTCGTCTCTGACTACTCCTGTTTGCCAGTGACCCTGACCTTTGGCCTGTCCCTTGTTTACCCTTGTCTGCCTGTTGCCCCTGACCTTGGCTTACCTATCACTATCCCTTGTGTCCTCAGTGGCTTCTTCCCCTCTCTTCTTATGGAGCGTGACCTGGGGGACTCCAGGGGCCACGACCTGGGTTCAGTTGCAGCGAAGGCCATCCTCACCACTAGAGGCTCTGGTGAACACTAGTGTTGCTCACGAATATTCGCATTGCGAATATTCGCTACGAATATTGCATATTCGAGTATTCGCGAATAACTCGAATATCACGGCGAATATTCGCTATTTCGAATATTTGTAGTTTTCAAATTTCGCAATAAATTTCGCAATACATTTCGCAATCAATTTCGCATTCGCGAAATTTCGCAAATTTTTTTTTTTTT
The DNA here is from genome assembly GCA_029574335.1 of Rana kukunoris. Classification (NCBI taxonomy): domain Eukaryota; kingdom Metazoa; phylum Chordata; class Amphibia; order Anura; family Ranidae; genus Rana; species Rana kukunoris. The sequence continues at coordinate 217,134,416 of CM056054.1, read as the reverse complement.
ATAAAATATAGCGAATATTCGTAAATATCGAATATTCGTGATATTTTATCCAAAAAAAAATAGCGAAATTTCGCAATCATTTTCGCTTTCGCATATGCGAAATTTCGCTATTTTTTTTTTTATAAAATATAGCGAATATTCGTTAATATCGAATATTCGTGATATTTTATAAAAAAAAAAAACGCGAAATTTCGCATTGGCGAAAATTCGCATTTTTTTTTTTTTTTTATAAAACATCACGAATATTCGATATTAACGAATATTCGCGAATATTCTTCGAAATATTTGCGAAATATCGCGAAATCGAATATGGCGTATTCCGCTCATCACTAGTGAACACCTACTGGACCTCAGAATCCACGCCCTGGGGAATCTTGGGTTCACGTTTCCTGTCTGTCCACAGCAGTCTGCTATTGTGTTCACTACCTTGCAGTGCACCCCTGTCTCCATCGGGGTGCATTTGTCACCTGTCCACAGGTGACCTGACACAGGGTCACTATATTGGATTGCTTGAGTGCAGCACTTATTTATGTGAATTGTTTTACCAATTTATATCTGTTGGTGTGATAGCAGCTGGAATTTATTACACTCTGTAGCCCGAATACATGTTTAACATTTAGCAATAAAAAACAGACAGGGGTTCCAACCTTTCTGGTCACTTTGGCACTGCAACATTTCCTAGCATGCAACCATCCTCAATGTAATTTAGTGTAATAGCTGTTGTCATGTATTTTACACACTAGTAGTAGGAGGGCAATTTTTACAACTGACAATTTTTACATGCGATAACTATTCAGCTTTTACTAAAGCTTTGAAGGAAATTCCGTCTTTTCGAAGATACAATTCCTGTCTAAATTGTACTTTTTTTTTTCTTTATGTGAAGTTTTTTCTTTATTTTTATTTTACGTGACCTATAAAACTCCTAGTGAAAGGCAGAGCATATGTACACATGTCCTGAAACACGTGCCTTTTGTGAAATTATACGAATCATTTGGTTTTTGACAGTGACAGCGGAGCATTTGCAGAAAACCGCAGATGTTGTTTGTCCATCTGAAATAAAAATATTTATTTTGAGCCACAGGCAAGTTCTTTGTTTCAGAAAATAGATCACAACTGCAGTTAATGCTTAATGTGCATATGAAGCAATACTGTCAAGGATGGCAGCTGAGAGGGAAGCTGAGCCAAATACATTTCAAGACCATCACAAGTAGCGAAAAATAAAGGAAAGACTTAAAAAAAAAAAAATCTTTACTTTGAACGCTGTTCCTAATGATTCCACCTAATATAACGGTTTATGGTTCTTGAAAGCGTTTTGTTATATTTCGAATTGCCTTGGCATGGCTGCATTTTTTTTGTTTGTTGCTTCTTGCACACTGCTGCCATCTAGTGGACTGCCAACCAATGATATCCACGCTTTCAGAAAGTTCCCAATATTGTTTAGCAGCGCTGTCCAGGTTTTCATTTTTTATGACCAGCAAATTTGTGATGGTGTTTGCATGTGGAAACCAGCAGAAAGTAAAAAAATTCACATTTCTGCCATTGGATTTTTAAGGAAGCTGCTTGAGATTGCTAGACACTGGGTATATTTAACCACTCCAACCCCAGAAGGATTTGCCCCCTTGCTGTGCAGGACAATTTTCAAATTTCAGCGCTGTCACACTTTGAATACTGATTACAGGGGTCCCCGACTTACAAACGCCTGACTTATGAACAACTCCTATTTACGAACATGACGAATCTGCCGTTCTGCGCATGAGCGGCCATTTTTGTCTATTTCCAACAGCGGGCACATTCGGAAAATTAGGTATCTTCTGTTATGCGCATGTGTGGCCATTCGACGGAACATTGGAAAACATCTGCAAATTACGTAATTGCTGTTTTGCACATGCAGTTTTCCGACTTATGAAAATTTTTGTAATTTCGAAAATGTATTTTGTTTTAAAAACATATTTTTGTACAAACATACATAAAATAAACAGTTGAATGTATACCATAAGATACTGCTTAAAGTTGAGGTCCACTCTAAAAAAACAGGAAACACCAAAATCCTGCAAAACAAATAGAAAAAAAAATGTTTTTACTTACCAGAAATAGCGGTTGCTATGCAGATCTTGCTAATCTGCCTCTTCCTAGTTCGCGGCAGGTCTTCTTCCTCGTCCTTCTCGCGTTGTCTTTTGGGGAAAGGGGCGCGCTGCCTTGTGAGAACTGTGTGTATCCCAGAAAGCAGCCACCCATTCACAAAGCAACACGTGACTCGCGCATGCGGCTTCACTGCCTGTTTCCCTTACTGAGGATGGTGGCACCGGGAGCTGCCTGGATCGAGGGATCGGCCTCGGTGGCCCGACATCGCGGGCACCCAGGACAGGTAAGTGTCCTTATTAAAAGTCAGCAGCTACAGTGTCTGTAGCTGCTGACTTAAACATTTTTTTAAAAGTTGCGGGTGTAATCCCGCTTTAAGCTGAAATAGTTTCCTAAATTAGCACAAAAAGTCGAAAAATCATGTTCCCTGCATTGTAATAACTCTGCCGCCCTGACTATACGGTGATCCAAAAAGACAAAACAACACTATAACAGAGACCTATATAAAAGAAAATGAAAGGTGAAGAGAGAAAGAGAAGGAAAAAAAAAGATGATTATTTTAGAATTTTTTAATACAGATAGAGCGTTCTTTTAACCACTTAAGGACCGCCTCCTGCATATATACGTCGGCAGAATGGCAGGGCTGGGCACAGGCACTTACCTGCACGTCCTCTTTAAGTGCCCAGTCGTGGCGACCCGGTCCGAAGCTCCGTGACCGCGGCTGCGGGACCCATGGACCCGATCGCCGCTGGAGTCCCGCGATAGGTCCATGGAGCTAAAGAACGGGTAGAGCTGTGCGTAAACACACCTTCCCCGTTTTTCACTGTGGCACTGTCATTGATTGTGTGTTCCCTGATATAAGAAAACACAATCAATGATGTTGCATGTCCAGCCCCGCCCCCCTACAGTTAGAAACACAGATGGGGTCACACTTAACCCCTTCAGCGCCCCTTAGTGGTTAACTCCCAAACTGCAATTGCTATTTTCACAGTAATCAATGCATTTTTAATGCATTTTTTGCTCTGAAAATGACAATGGTCCCAAAAATGTGTCAAAACTGTCCGATGTGTCCGCCATAATGTCGCAGTCACGAAAAAAATCGCTGATCGCTGCCATTAGTATTAAAAAAAATATAATTAATAAAAATGCAATAAAACTATCCCCTATTTTGTAAACGCTATAAATTTTGCGCAAACCAATCGATAAACGCTTATTGCGATTTTTTTTACCAAAAATAGGTAGAAGAATACGTATCAGCCTAAACTGGGGAATTTTTTTTTATATATATATATATTTTTGGGGGATATTTATTATAGCAAAAAGTAAAAAAATATTTTTGTTTATAGCGCAAAAAATTAAAACAGCAGAGGTGATCAAATACCACCAAAAGAAAGCTCTATTTGTGGGGAAAAAAGGATGCCAATTTTGTTTGGGAGCCACGTCGCATGACCGCCCAATTGTCAGTTAAAGTGGAGTTTCCATTCCAAATTATTTTTTTCATTATTGTGCTCATTAGACCTAAAAAAGGAAAAAAATATATATATTTTTTTACTCATCTGGAAATGCCTGTTGCTATGCAGTCCCATGAAATATGCCCTCGGAATCACCTAGGATTCTGACATCTCCCTCTAATGCTCCAGGGAAATGTGTGCTGTCCAATTATCACTCCCCATCCAAGACTTCCAGGAAGTAAGTGCTTGTGGGCTTCGCAATGCCCACAAGCAAAATGACAACGGTGTGGACCCAGTTTTATAAACTATCTTTTTTGAATAACTATGCGGAGTGGCGGCAGGATGTAAAATAGTAAGTGACCGGATTTATATTATAAAAACGCAGGATAAAAGGACATACATTTAAAAAATACTAATTGTGGTTGGAACTCCGCTTTAAAGCGGCGCAGTGCCGAATCGCTAAAACTGGCCAGGTCCTTTACCTGCCTAAAGGTCCGGGTCTTAAGTGGTTATTTACCTCTGAGTGTTTTATTTTTTGTTTTATTTTTTTTTGCTATATACCTGAAAAAATATAAAAAAAAAAATGAAAAAAATGTTTAACCACTTGCCGACCACGCTATAGCGAAAATACTGCTACAGCGCGGTCGAGTAGTTTTGACACAACGTCCCTCGGACGTCGTCCTTTACTTTCGCGATTGCGCGTCCCCTGGGACGCGCTCGCGAAAGTGTCCGTGATCGCCGGGTCTAGAAGACCCGGCGCATCACGGATCCTGGTAAATTGCCGCTGATAGCGGCCGTTTACCACGTGATCGCGCCGTCAAATGACGGCGCGATCACTTGTAAACAAACCGGCGTCATTTGATGACGCCGGTTCCTCCCTCTCCTCCCTCTGCTCTCTGTACCGTTCGGTACAGTGTGCGAGGAGAGGGGGGGGGAGCGGGGTGTCAGCAGCTGAGCTGTGGCTGGATCTGTGACAAATGCAGTCACAGATCCAGCCATCCCTCAAAACATCCCAGCTCTGCAATCCCCCAGTACCCTGCAATCCCCCAGTACCCTGCATTACCCCAGTACCCTGCATTACCCCAGTACCCCACAATACCCCAGTACCCTGCATTACCCCAGTACCCCACAATACCCCAGTACCCTGCAGTACACCACAATACCCCAGTACCCCACAATACCCCACAATACCCCAGTACCCCAGTACTCTGCAATGCCCCAGTACCCCAATACGCTGCAATACCCCAGTACCCCAATACGCTGCAATACCCCAGTACCCCAATACTCTGCAATACCCCAGTACCCCAATACTCTGCAATACCCCAGTACCCCAATACCCCAATACTCTGCAATACCCCAGTACCCCAATACCCCAATACTCTGCAGTACCCCAATACTCTGCAGTACCCCAATACTCTGCAGTACCCCCAGTACCCCAATACTCTGCAGTACCCCAGTACCCCAATACTCTGCAGTACTCCAGTACCCCAATACTCTGCAGTACTCCAGTGCCCCAATACTCCAGTACCCCAATACCCCAATACCTCAGTACCCCAATACCGCAATACCCTGTGCGATACCCTGAAATACCCAAATACTCTGCAATACCCAAATACTCTGCAATACCCAAATACTATCGCCTATGGGGATTTTTAGGTAGCGAAGTTTGGCGCCATTCCACGATTGTGCGCAATTTTGAAGTGTGACATGTTGGGTATCTCTTTACTCGGCGTAACTTCATCTTTCACATTATGAAAAAAAATTGGGCTAACTTTACTGTTTTTTTTTTTTTTTTAGCACAAAACAGTCTTTTAAAAAAAACACGCGTTCAATAAATTTCTGCGAAAATACCGTGCGAGATAAAAAGTTGTAACGGCCACCATTGTATTCTCTAGGGTCTTTGCTAAAAAAGCATATATAATGTTTTGGGGTTCTATGTAATTTTCTAGCAAATAAATGATGATTTTTCCATGTAGGAGAGAAATGTCAGAATTGGTCTGGGTGTTCCAGAACGCCTGGTGGCGTTCCCTGCATGTTGGGCCTCTGTATGTGGCCACGCTGTGTAAAAGTCCCACACATGGGGTATCGCCATACTCGGGAGGAATAGCAGAATGTGTTTTGGGGTGTAATTTGTGGTATGCATATGCTGTGTGTGAGAAATAACCTGCTAATATGACAGAAACAAGATTTTTTTTTTTTTTTTTACAGAATTTTTAGTCGTTTTTGTTTTATAGCGCAAAAAATAAAAAACCCAGAGGTGATCAAATACCACCAAAAGAAAGCTCTATTTGTGTGAAAAAAAGGACACAAATTTCAAATGGGTACAATGTTGTATGACTGAGTAATTGTCATTCAAATTGTGAGAGCATCGAAAGCTAAAAATTGGTCTGGTTAGGAAGGGTGTTTAAGTGCCCAGTGGTCAAGTGGTTAAATAATCTTTCTTCATAAATTTAGGCCAAAATGTATTCTGCTACATTTCTTTAATAGGAATAACCCAAATCAGCGTATATAACTTTCTCTATGGGAAAGTTATTGGGCCAGATCCACAAACAATTACGGTGGCGTATCTCCAGATACGCCGCCGTAATTTCAAATCAGCGACGGCGTATCTTTATTTTGTATCCACAAAACAAGATACACAGTTTTTTGGACGCTAGGGGCGCTTCTGTATATTTTCCATGTCCAGTATGCAAATGAGCTAGATACGCCGATCCACGAATGTACGTAGGCCGGCGCAGTGTTTTTACGTCGTTTGCGTAAACGTAGGCCTGGCGTAAAGTTGCCCCGGCTGTATAGAGGCGTATGTAATGTTAAGTATGGACGTCGGGCCAGCGACGATTTTTCCATCGTTCACGTTGTTTGTGTAAACCGTTCGCGAATAGGGAATTGCGTAAGTTACGTTCACGTCGTTTTCATTGACTATTTTCATCGTGATTTCGCGCATGCGCACGGGGGTATCTCCACGGACGGCGCATGCGCCATTCAAAAAATACGTCATTTACATGGGGTCAAGCTGATTTAAATTAAATTACGCCCACAGCTTTGTAATTTGAATTGCGCAGCCTTACGCTGCAACAATTACACTACGGCGCCATAAGTTACAGCGGAAAGTGTTTGTGGATAAGGATACGCCGCTGTAACTTACAGCGGCGTTGTGTAACTTGGATAGGCTACTCCAGCGCCTATCATCGGCTCATCATTTTTTTTGCTAGAAAATTACCCAGAACCCCAAAACATTATATATGTGTTTTAGCAGAGACCCTAGGGAAAAAAATGGTGGTCTTGTAAATTTTTATGTCACACAGTATTTGCGCAACAATTTTTCAAACGCGTTTTTTTGGGAAGTGTCATGAATTTAAAATAACAATTTATTTTTATATAATGTGAAAGACAATGTTACGCCAATTAAATAGATACCTAACATGTCACCCTTTAAAATTGTGCACATGTGTGGATTGGCGTCAAACTTTGGTACTTAACAATCGCCATAGAAATCCTCACTTCCTGTTCTTCTGTCTGTAACTCCACACAGTAATGCGAGGCTTTCTCCCTGGTGTGGAGTGTCGTGCTCGCCCCCTCCCTTGGACTACAAGAGAGTCAGGATGCTCTCTACATTGCAGATAGAGAAAGGAGTTGTGTGTTAGTGGGCGTCCTGACTCTCTTGTAGTCCAAGGGAGGGGGCGAGCACAACACTCCACACCAAGGAGAAAGCCTTAGCATTACTGTGTGGAGTTACAGACAGAAGAACAGGAAGTGAGGATTTCTCAGAAGAAATAAGGACATTTAAAAGCAAAATGGAAGGATGAGGTAAGTGAAGGTGGACTGCACAAAGGTAAAGGAAGCTATTTAGGGAATAAAAATTGTATCTTTACAACCCCTTTAACCTCCTTGGCGGTATCCCCGAGCGTGACTCGGGGTGGGTTTTCCATGCTAGGATCGGTATCCCCGAGTCACGCTCGGGGTAGATGTGCAGAGCGTGCAGCGGCGCGACTTACCTTCTCGCTGAATCCACAGGCTTGCACGAGCTCCGTTCCCTACGACGTTACGACGCACGGGGGCGGAGACCGGCGCCAAATTAAAAAAAAGTAAACAAACACATTACATACAGTATACTGTAATCTTATAGATTAAAGGACTGTATGTAAAAAATACACCCCCCCCCCTGTCCCTAGTGGTCTGCCCAGTGCACTACATGATCTTTCATAAAATAAAAACTGTTCTTTCTGCCTGCAAACTGTAGATTGTCCATAGCAACCAAAAGTGTCCCTTTATGTCAAAAATGGGCGATAGCGATTTGTGGGGAAATTCGTCATAAAAAAATAAAAGTAATGACAGCGACAATTCTGCAACTGAGCAAATTTCAGTGATTTTGAGTTGATTACATTATTGAATAATTTTTATTATAATTATATTAATATTTGTTATAATTATTTATAATTATTTATTATATTATAATTTTGTTTTTAAAAAACAAATCATACCCGGGATGCCTATTAGACTCTTGTTTGGTCAGATTTAAATTAGTTATTCCTAAGAATTGCAGGCCTACAGTGTAAAACGCAAAATTTCCTTGCAAATAATTGTACCGCTTTTGGTACGTAATTCCAGACAGAATCATACCGCCAGGGAGGTTAAGTGGTTAAAAGCCTATTTCATGCAAAAAAATTGTGTTGGTGAGTTAAATGTGTTAGGGAAAAAAAATATCATACAAAAGAATGATGAAAGGGGTAAGGATAATTCTCCCATCCAAGTGAATTGAACCTTATGGATTTTTCTTTTTAAAAGTAAAGGTGATTAGTACGTTATTTCAATCTGCTCCGCAGTGCTGTGATTATTCCTCGCATGTGAGATTTACCGTAATATATGTTATTTTGATCCTTCAGCGCTGAGATTTCAATCTTCTTACTCACCAACATGGAAAAGGACAGGTGATATTTCTCATCACTGGGGAATGTTCAGCCTTTTCTACTGTTGGGAACTGAGAAGGCATTGATTGCTCTAATAGGCGATTTAAAGCACCTGTTTACAGTCTGCAATGAATATCTGTCTATCTACGTTATGAGCAGTGCCGATCCTGGCCTCCCTGGGGCCCTAAGCAAAATGACATGGCACATTAAAAATGAGAAGCTGGGGGCGCTGACATGTCACATTACAGAAAGTTGAGAAGTGGGGGGAGGGGGTGTTCTGCTGTCGGAAACGGCATCTTACATTAAATTGAGAACCAAGGGGTGCTGACTTTTTGCCTCTTCTCCCATGCAGCCAGCGAGTTGAGAAGCGGGGTGAGGGGGAGAAAATGACTTCTTACCAGGTGGGGCCTCTAGTAATTTGGGGGGCCCTTCACAGCTTTGCGGGGCCCTAAGTGGCTTGCATAGTGAGCCTATAGGGCGGATCGGCCATGGTTATGAGAAACATCTTTCATTATCTCTTCATGTGATGAATACAGAAGCCTGGAGATCAGAAGATTTGCATTATTATTATTATTATTTTTTTTAATGAAGAATGAGTACTTATAATTGGAAATTTGTTTAGAGATGTTAATCACTTCAGCCCCAGAAGAATTTACCCCCTTCCTGACCAGAGCACTTTTTGCGATTAGTCACTGCGTCGATTTAACTGACAATTGCGCTATCGGGCAACATTGTACCCAAAAAAAAATTGACTTCCTTTTTTTCCCCACAAATAGAGCTTTCTTTTGGTGGTATTTGATCACCTCTGCGGTTTTTATTTTTTGCGCTATAAACAAACGAGTGACAATTTTGAAAAAAAAGCAATATTTTTTACTTTTTGCTATAATAAATATCCCGCCAAAAATACAATTTTCTTTTCTCAGTTTAGGCCAATATGTACTCTTCTAAATATTTTTGTTAAAAAAAAAATACATATTGATTGGTTTGTGCAAAAGTTATAGGGCCAGATTCAGAAAGAATTAGATTCCCGCAGAGTATCAGAGATACTCTACGCCGCCGTACTTTACCTGGCTCTAGGAGGAATTCAGAGAGATTTTGGCCCGTAAGGTACGGCGGCGTAGTGTATTTCTCCCAGCGGAATCAAAATACGCGAATAGGGGGCGTGAGGCATTTAAATTAAGCGCGTCCCCGCCGCGATCGAACTGTGCATGCTCCGTTCAGAAATTTCCCGCCGTGCATTGCGCGAAATCACGTCGTTACGTCATTTTTTTATTGAGTAGCGTCGTTTACGGACATTCCTATTCCCGGACGACTTACGCAAAAAATAAAAAAAAAATTGAAAGTCGACGCGGGAACGACGGCCATACTTAACATGGGCCGCGTAACGTTAGACCAGCTAAAAGCTGGTTTAACTTTACGTAGCGAAAAAATTACGTACGCGATTGCGAACGACGCTCGTAACTTCGTGGATCTCCGTAAAAAGCTAATTTGCATACCCCGACGCTGAAAACGACGCAAACTCCACCCAGCGGCTGCAAAAAGATCGCAGCATAGATCCGAAGGCGTACGAAGATGTAGGCCTGTCAGATCGAAGCCCAACGCCGCCGTATCATGGTTTGAGGATTCAAACTAGTGATACGGCGCGCAAAATTTGAAATTACTCCTGTCTCACACCAGTTAGACAGGCGTAATCGCTCTGTGAATCTGGGCCCTAGCGTCTACAAAATATATATATATATAAAAAAGATTTTTTTCCTCAGTTTAGACCAATATGTATTCTAGTACATATTTTTGGTAAAAAAATCGGAATAAGCGTATATCGATTGGTTTGCGCAAAAGTTATAGTCTACAAAATAGGGGATAGTTTTATGGCATTTTTATTAATTATTTAAATAAATGTGAAAGGTCCCAAAAATGTGACAAAAATGTCCGATATGTCCGCCGCAATGTCACAGTGACGACTAGTAAAAAAAGAATGATAATAATAAAAATGACATAAATATATCCCCTATTTTGTAGGCGCTATAACTTTTGCGTAAACCAATTAATATATGCTTATTATTATTATTATTATTGTACCTTCATTAAATGTAACCATATTGCTACACTCAAGCCCTGTACACACGGGCCAGAATCTCGTCAGGAAAAAACTGGCGAGATTCTTGGCAAGAAGTGTACAGACTCTCCTTTAAAAAAAACTGTGGTTCTTTTGGAAGGCAAGAACGACACATTCGATGCCATCTTTCTGCACCCTGCCTATGCCTAGGAAGCTACCGCGCATGCGTCAAAGTAATTTCGAGCATGCATGGGTTTCCACGGCGACAGGTAAGTATACACACGCTCGGGTTTCTCAGCAGGAAAACACTGCCGAGAATCCCAACGAGAAAATAGAGGGCAGGTTCTCTATTTTTCTCATCGAGATTTTAGGCAGTTTTCTTGGCGAGAAACCTAAAAGCCTCGTACACACGCTCGGTATACTCGGCAAGAAAGCTCTGCCAGCAGTTTTCTTGCTGGTTCTTGCTGAGTAAACCGATTGTGTGTACGCAGCTTCAGAGGCACCTCTCTTCTCTTTTACACTCTGTAGCTCCTGCTGGATTTTGCTTCTAATCTTCTTATGGAGGCTTCCGTTTGTGGATGGAGATTTTTTGATTACACAACCTATCACATTGCTATAATCTTTTTATATGGATTATAAACTAAAGGACCTATGAATAAATAGTTGTGGAACAAATCATTGTAGTTTCCATAATTTCTTATGGGGAAATTTGCTTTGATATACAAGTGCTTTGGATTACAAGCATGTTTCCTGGAACAAATTAAGCTCACAACCCAGGTTTTTCTAAACGTACCTTATAACAAAGCCCTTCCAGCGCTGTGGTGTCACCTCTGAGAGGGCCGACATCTTCCCTTAGTCTTTCTTCCGGGTTCGCGGTCTTCAGCGATGTGATTGGCTGGAGCCGCGATGACGTCACTCCTGTGCATGCGCGTTGGAAACCTTGGTTCCGACACCAAGCTCTGAAGGTAGGGCATACAGGCTTCAGAGTGCATGCACAGGCGACGTCACTGGCTGCATCCAGGGTGAATATCTTCTAAATGCCCATTTAGGAGATATTTATTTTACCTACAGGTAATCCTTACTATAGGCTTACCTGTAGGTAAAAGATCACAAAGCGGACTTTACTACAGCTTTAATGAAAAAGTCACTCCCATTCAGATTCACTCTGCACATTGACGTAATCAAACAGCTTCTTCTTCAGAGCAGAAACAGATAGGAATCTGCAATAAAGTTTGTTAAAATCCTTGCGATGTACCTAAATCATGAGGGGATTTTGTTTTCTCAACAAAAGCAGAGTTAGGCTGTGTACACACGACCGAGAAACTCGTCGGGCTAAACTCATCGCTCCGCCCGTCGAGTTTCCCGTTCAGCTGTCGAAAAGCTTGTCGAGCCAAATTTCCCCATAGAACAACGAAGAAATAGAGAACATGCTCTCTTTTTGGCTCGACGAGCTTCCCGACGGGATGCTCGGCGAAAAGTGTACACATGACCGGTTTTCTCGGCAGAATACGTCTCCCATCGAGGTTCTCGCTGGATTCCGACGAGAAACTCGGTCGTGTGTACGGGGCCTCACTCTTCAAAGCAGAAGTGCAACCAAACTCAAAATAGAAAATGTAACATGTAAAATCCCACTCAACGCTGTATCCTGGCCTAGGCCAACAAGGCCCAGGCCTAGGGCAGCACTTTGCAGGGGGGCAGCAAGGAAAGTGTATCCACCGGCTTGCCCTACACTGTTAGCGTAATGCAAGCTGCTTCTAATTTTTACTGGACCACAAACCTTCCTCATTGTGCTATATGTTTTTTGCTGCACCATAGGATGGTTATATCTTCTTAATCCTGTCTATCTACGTTATGTGAAACATCTCTCCTTATCTCTTCATGTGATGAATACAGAAGCCTGGAGATCAGGAGATTTTCATATTTTTTATTTTTTTAATGAAGGATGAGTACTTATAATTGGAAATTTGTTTAGAGATGTTAACCACTTCAGCCCTGGAAGAATTTACCCCCTTCCTGACCAGAGCACTTTTTGCGATTCGGCACTGCGTCGCTTTAACTGACAATTGCGCGGTCGGGCAACAACGTTTATTGCTTGGTTTGCACAAAAGTTATAGCGTCTACAAAATAGGGGATAGTTTATGGCATTTTTATTAATAATAGTTTTTTTACTAGTAAAGGTGGTGATCAGCAATTTTTATTGTGACTGCGACATTACGGCCGACACATCGGACACTTTTGACGTTACTTTTGGGACCATTCAGATTTATACAGCGATCAGTGCTAACAAATTCATTGATTATTGTATAAATGTGACTGGCAGTGAAGGTGTTAACCACTAGGGGCTAGGAAAGGGTTAAGTGTATCCTAGGGAGTGATTCTAACTGTGTGGTGGCGAGGCTTACTGTGACACCTCACTAATCACTGCTCCCGATGTCAGGAAGCAGACTATCAGTGTTCTGTCACTAGACAGAACAGGGAGATGCCTTGTCTACACAGGCATCCCCCGGTTCTGTAGCCCTGTGACACGATCGCGGGAAACTGGCAGACATCAAGTCTGCGGTTCCTGCAGGCACGGTCATAGAGCTCACGGCAGGGCGGCTGGTGCTCAAACATTTTGGGGGGTCGTAAACTAAAAAAAAAAAAAAAAAATATTGCAGCCTCACTGTGCCCATCAAATGCATGCAGCCACTGTGCCCATCAAAAGCAGCCACTGTGCCATGCCATCAAACGCAGCCACTGTGCCATCAATTGTCACCACTGTGCCATGCCGTCAAACGCAGCCACTGTGCCATCAATGTTTACTACTGTGCCATGCCATCAAATGCAGTCACTATGCTATCGATTTGCACCACTGTGCCATGCCATCAAACGCAGCCACTGTGCCATGCCATCAAACGCAGCCACTGTGCCATGCCATCAAATGCAGCCACTGTGCCATGCCATCAAATGCAGCCACTGTGCCATGCCATCAAACGCAGTGACTGTGCCATCAATTGTCACCACTGTGCTATGCCTTAAAACGCAGCCACTGTGCCCCTCAATTGTCGCCACTGTGCCAATTGTCGCCACTGTGCCAATTGTCACCACTGTGCCCATTAATTGTCGCCACTGTGCCCATTGTTGCCACTGTGCATGTCACTGTGCCCTTTAATTGTCACCACTGTGCCCATTGTCACCACTGTGCCCATTGATGCCACTGTGCTCTTTGTCACCACTGTGCCCATTGATGCCACTGGCCCCTAGTGGCCTCTGTCACCACTGAAAAGTTCTTGTCGGAAAATTCTGATCGTCTGTATGCTATTCCGACGCACAAAAATCCTACGCATGCTCGGAATCAAGCAGAAGGACCGCATTGCCTATTGAACTTAATTTTTCTCGGCTCGTCGTAGTGTTGTACGTCACCGCGTTCTTGACGGTCGGAATTTTATGTGACCGTGTGTATGCAACACAAGTTTGAGTCAACATTCCATCTGAAAAAAATCCACGGTTTTCTTGTCGGAATTTCCGATTGTGTGAACGCCGCATTAGAGATGTCGCGTACACACGATCTCCACTCTTCTCCACTCTATCCAAATCTCAAAGACAAGTATGGACTGGAGTTGGGCTTTAATGCCAATTACAAAGAGCGGAGATAATGTGCACTGCCTCACTAAATGACTGTGATAATTTGCAATATCGAAAATCAAATCGTTTCACTACATTTGAATTCCGCTGTCACTGACACCTATGACTGGCTGGTATAAATACAGGTGCAGCTGTATGTACCGCTCACTACGCTGCAAATGAAATAATTATCATTTCTGCTTGAAAGTCCTTTAGATTAAATCCGACCTGGTTTTGCCTGATGCTGATTCTTCCTATTTGGTTTTTGTTTGTGATTCTCTGCTCTGTGGTGCATGGAATATTGCTTCATAAATCGGACACGTCTCTGACAATGATGTCTCATCTTACCGGAAATAATCTGTTTAGTTAAGGACAATAAGCTTAATTTAGAAGGTAATTATGTCAACTAAAACAATTTTCTTCCACACATTACCTGGGCATGATTGGATCGTGCTACCTCACGCCTCATTTCATATCAGCTGCGTACAGGTTAACCAGTCATAATTGAGGTGCTGTGAAAGGGATTATTGTTGGAATTGGTTCTCTTCCCGCCTCCGTTGCATCAGAAAAAAATCTGTTTATATTGGAAAAATGTATTTATTTATACCTAACAAAAGGTGCACGTGCAAGCGGGCTACAGGGTCCAGTAGACTCTGCAGCTGTTATAGAGCACAGTAGACTTCTATGAGACTTTTGTGGGATACAACAGACTGTTGTGGGGTCTGGGTTCAGCAGACCATGGAAGTGCTATGTGGTCCAATAACCTATAAGCATGGGAGTGCGCAGCCTAGTGCATTAGGCCGCGTACACACGATCGGTCAAAACCGGTGAAAAAGGACTGAAGGTCCGTTTTCATCGGTCCAAACTAATCGTGTGTGGGCCCCATCGGTCAGTTATCCTTTCGGTCAAAAAAAGAGAACTTGCTTTAAAATTTTACCGATGGACGCCTAACCGATAGGTCAAAACCGATCGTTAGTATGCAAAAGCATCGGTTAAAAATGCTCAGAATCAAACAAAGAGAACTTGCTTTAAAATGTAACCGATGGACACCTAACCGATAGGTCAAAACCGTTAATATGTTTTTTTTCAGCACGTCATTGTGTTTTATGTCACCACGTTCTGACACGATCGTTTTTTTAACCGATGGTGTGTAGGCACATCAGACCATTAGCCAGCTTCATCGGTTAACCGATAAAAATGGTCCTTCGGACCGTTCTCATCAGATGGACTGATCGTCTGTACAGGGCATTAGGGTGTGCACCTAAAAGCTCTAACACATATGCACGTGTCAGGCCTCATACACACGACCGAGGAACTCGTCGTAAAAGAAACATCGTTTTCCTCAACGAGTTCCTTGTCAGGCTTGTCAAGAATCTTGTCGAGTTTTCTTTGTATACACACTGTCAAGACAAAATCTCATCGTTCTCAAACGCGGTGACGTACAACACGTACGACGGCACTATAAAGGGGAAGTTCTAATCCTCTGGTGCCACCCTTGGGGCGGCTTTTGCTAATCTCATGTTACTGCCTGTTAAGTAAATGTTTGGTGAGAGACGATTTTGCGTGACGAATGTGCTATCTCCATTACGAACGCTACTTTTTCCGAAGGTGCGCTCCCGTCTCATACTTTATTCTTTTTTTTTTATTATATGGTCTTTTTATTTGGGAAAATAGGTATATTTTAACATCAGGAACAAAAAAAAAAAAAAGCGCTTATAACATAAATATAACATATGTATATCAGCCAGTGTCCTTTTAGCTTGCATTTCCTGCATCCATCAAGAGAAAAAGAAAAGAAAAGAAGAAAAACCTCTGTCTAGATATATCCTTTATCCATAACATGTAGAAGGCAGAACTAAAGAAAAAGAAAAAAAAAAGAGCAAGAGAGATGGAGAAAGATCTAACCCAAACTCAACAGCAAAAGATTATTCATTTGGCGATGAAAACATCAATGTGTACGAGGACGCAGGAGTTAAACTATAAAATCTTAAATAGATGGTATTATACACCGGTGAAATTGAATAGGGTGTTCCCTGAAACTTCTGAATCTTGTTGGAGATGCCAGAAGAACAGGGGAACTATGTACCATATATTTTGGTCCTGCCCCAAGATCAGGAAATACTGGCTGGAAGTACAAAAAATAGCCCAAAAATTTACACCCCACCAAATCCAAGACGATCCAGCGTTTTGTCTGTTACATTTATCACAAATCCCAATTAAAATATATAAAAAGTCGATTATTGGACATTTGATGAATGAGGCCAAGGCTGGTATAGCCCGAAACTGGAAAAAAACAAAGTCCCCTACGATAGCCGGATGGCTACATGGGGTTAGAAAGATAGGAGCGATAGAGGATTTGATATTAACAGCACAAGATAGAAAGGAACAATACAATGAGACCTGGGGAGCATGGAACCTATTTATATACTCTGAAGAAGGGAAGAAATTGCTAGGAAAGGAATAATGGGAACAGGCCAGCCCAAAGGATACAGATGGACGGAGGATCAGGTAGACCCGGGCCACGGGAAGGGAGGGATGTGGGAACTGGAAGGGGAGACGCGGGGCAGGAGCTGAGGTGAGGGATTTCCTTCTTTCCCTCTTCTGTGTTTTTTTTTGGGGTCGGGGGGGGGGAGGATAGGGAGAAGGGATGAGGGAAGGAGGGGGGAGGAGGGGAGGGAAGGGTAAGGGTAAGGGAGGAAAGGGAGGATATGGGAAGAAGGAACATTAAGGAGGAATTGGCTGAACGGAATGGTTTTAGGTCAATAAGATAGGACGAGAAGAAGTGGGGGGAACCCCCCAGATTAAAAGGGGAAGGAGGACTACGGAAGAAGGATTTCCGTAAATAAGCAACTGTCCTAAATATAGAGGCCAATATAGGCTTTTTTTTTTTCTTTAGTTCATACTTTATTCTGAGCATGCGCAGGTTTCTAAGCATACACACGAACGTGTTTCTCGGTGTAAACCAGCCCGACGAGAAACCCGACGAGGAAATTGAGACTCCCAACGAGGAAAAAGAGAACTTGTGCTCTTTTTTGCTCGTCGAGATCCACGACAGTTTTCTCGACGAAAAGCATACACACAACCGTTTTCCTCTGCAAAAATCTCTTCCACCAAGTTTCTTGATGGATTCTGTTGAGGAAAACGGTTGTGTGTATGAGGCCTGACATATTTACATGCCTCTTCCTCGCTCTCCATCCTGAAACAATGGGGGGAGCACACAGGGTACCTGGGCAGCAGAAAGATAAGGGACAGGGACAGGAGAGGTGGCATATATTAGTTCTGATCCCCTGTATTTTCCTCCTGTGGCATCTAAATGGGGAGAGGAGGAGAAGCCTACTTTCAGCTGCTGCTACAGGAGGAAAATACAGATTGGGTCCAGTAAATTCCACCCCTGCCACTCCTCCTGTCTAAGTTCTGGGTTTCGTCAGGGAAGGATCGCAGTTTACCTGTCACCTGCCTGC
The DNA here is from genome assembly GCA_029574335.1 of Rana kukunoris. NCBI lineage: Eukaryota > Metazoa > Chordata > Amphibia > Anura > Ranidae > Rana > Rana kukunoris. The sequence continues at coordinate 217,116,859 of CM056054.1, read as the reverse complement.
GATCAACCACGATTAAGGGGTTGCCAATCCCAGGATTAGGGTGTGCCCAGGCACACTTGGCACACCCCTTGCGCACTCCTTTGCCTATAAGCTTGTTCTAAATTCCGGAACACCATTATCCTGGCCCAGCAACCTGTGTGATTTCTATGGGGCCGCCAGTAGACTGTAAAATACTGTGCAGTTCGGCAGACCATAAAACTGCAATGGGGTCCAACAGATTGTTTTCATGGTATAAGGTTCAACTATCAGTAAGTGGGGGTTACTAATGCGCAAACCGTATATATGGTAGTAAATACAAAAAAAAAAAAAATAGCTGCCAACATCAAATGGTGTTCACAGGGAAAGAGCTGGGTGATGCCACTTCCGGTCTCGGCCGAGAACGGAAGTTTTTCATGTTAACACGCTGTTTATTCTGAATTTTAATTGTAAGTTACTATGTTTTTTATTCAATTTACTTATGATATTACTGCACCATGGAGCCTTCCTTTTTCTCTGCATGTAATTGAGCCGAATACCCTGTGAGTGTGACTGTGCTGAGGATACCCTGGGAGTCGATCGATCAGTGTGGAATTATAAGAGAGGCTTGTTGGTTTTCTATATGAGGTGAGAGGCTGGGGAAAATGGTGTAACGCACATTGGATGGTGGAAACCCTTGGATGGTGGCACTTCATTGCTTATTTGGACTTTCTTTGCACGTATATGGGACTTTTATTAAATATATATATATATTTATTGCCTTCCTGTACTTATTGATAACATTTTTTAAATATTGATTGCTATTTGCACAATTGTTTACTATTTGAAGCAGCATTTGCACTTTTGGAATGTGCATCCGCAATTTGATGCCTTTAATGCACTTTGCAAGTATTAATTTATCCATTTATCCTATCTATGCACTTTATATTATTCATTATTTATGAGGATTAATTCCTTGTGTAGTAAGTGCCACATTCCTCTATATTGTCATAAGTTTCAACTAGCCTTGAGCTTATTTTGAAGTAGACCAAAGTCCTGATCTGGAATATAAGAAACAGTAAGTCAGGTCATGCAGAGTATGAGACTCATTGGGAGTAGACATGTGCATTCGTTTTCGTTAGAACGCATTTTCGTCTGAAAATCGGGTTTTTTCGTTATCGCTTTAACAAACGATAACGAAAGTGCAAGAAACGATAACCGAAAGATCCTAAATAAAAATGCTTTATTTTCGTTTTCGTTGCGGTAAAAATTTGATATAGAGAGATTCGACATTATAGGGAAAAGATTCAACATCATTTAGAAAAGACTTCGATTTATGAGACGTAAAGATTAGACATTATAGAGAAAAGATTCGACACTATAGAAATAATAGATTCGACATTACAGAGAATAGATTTCGATTTATGAGACGTAAAGATTCAACGTTCCGTCGAATATTCTTTTGATCATTCACCGGTAACCAAAAAGATTCGACGTTCCGTCGAATATTCTTTTGCCCATTCGGCAGAAACTAAGTATTATTGGATTTTCGGACGAAAGCTATTCCCCAACGAAAAACGAAATAAATCAAAACGATTTTCGCGAGTAACTAAATAAATGTATTTTCTAAACGAAACGAAATATTCGAGTCTGCACATGTCTAATTGGGAGTCCAACATGAGACTGCTATGGCATTTAGTAGACCGTGTTATGTGGCCCAATAGACTACAAACTTGTTTTGACGTCCAGAACATCGTCATTTTGCTTTGGTATTCAGGAGACCGTATGCTTGCCATGGGATAAGGCATACCATGACCATACTATGGGGGGGGGGTCATTAGATCAGGAAGCTGCTATGGCTTCTTCAGACTATGAGGCCCCCCCACTCCAAAGCACCGTGCCCCCATGTTGATGGGGACAAGGGCCTCTTCCTGACAACCCTGGCCGTTGGTTAATAAGGGGGCACCCAGATCCTGCCCCCCCACCCTAGGTGAATAAGTATGGGGTACATCGTACCCCTACCCATTCACCTGGAGGAAAAACATGTAAAAAAAAAACACACTACACAGGTTTAGCGTACCTTCAAGAATACAAAAAATATACTTGTATAAGGTCTATTGTTGCCTTTATTTCCCCTGACTGGTTCACAAAGCAATACAACAACTGTATTATTTCTGTGGATTGTGTGATGAATGTTTTCTTTGGTACTTTTCACTTGTTATATAAATGTAACACCTCAGCTGGTGGTCATGAGGTAAAAAGCGCATTTTGAGAGCAACCTGTGATCGCACTCTGTGTACCTGTAAACACCTGACACTTGTATCTTAATGCATTGATTTGTTACAGAACATAGAGTTTCTTCATAAACTTTTAATCAACAAAGAACAGAAAGTTCTATTCATCTATTTCACTAACTGCCAAGCAGCCACAGGGCAACAATAAAACATTAAAATCTATAAATACCTTTTTTTTTGGATAGAGTAGGGAAGGATTTCATTCACACCTGAATGTAAGCTTTTACAGGCAATTTTGGAGTGTTATTTCTGTGTTTTGTTAGGAATATTCAGGCTTATGAGCTTTGTTTTAGTCAATGAAAGATAATTACTAGGAGGAAGAAATGGTTGTTAAGGCTTTCAAAATGCGCATCTCAGGTGTTTTTAGGCTTTTTTCAGATGTTCCCATTAAAGTTGCAATGAGTCAAAAATGCCCCATTCTTCTTCAAAAGTAGGTCATGTATCTTTTTGAGCTTCAGACATCAAGTTATAGGTGCCTGGGCACTGGGGTTGCCACCTCATCCCTTTAAAAATGAACACACAGGTTCTGTGACTGATTAACCACTTCCTGACCGCCGCACGCACATATAGGTTGACACAATGGCACTCCTGGGCAGAAGGACATATATATACGTCCCCTTTAAGAAAAAGCCATTGTGCAAGCACGCGCGCCTCCGGCAGCACGCACACGTGCCCACCGTGAGCGCCGTGAACCCGAACGCAGGTCCTGCAGACTCGATCAACCGCAGGGATACCCGCGATCGTCTCACGGAGAGATAGAGCGGGTAGATGCTAATGTAAACAAACATCTCCCCGCTCTGCCTAGTGATAATGACACTCAAAAAAAATTAAAATTTGCCCTTGGGACTTGAGTGAGGTGACACTATGGAGCCATGTGAGGCTCCCATGCGCTAGTCTTTGGCTATGTCCATTGGTGAGTATGGGGTTTTACATATCAAGGGCACGATTTTTGATCACAGTACTGCCCACAGACTCCTGGGAAATGATGACACATCATTTCCCAAGAGCACAGGCAAGGGAGGAAGTGACGAAGAGCTCCGCGGACCAGGAAGTGGCAGATTACTAGTCACCACCTAGCAACAGGGCGATTCTGGTAAGTAAAATGTTTTCCTTGAAATGTTTTTTTTATAGGTTTAGAGGAGTCTGATTCTAAAAAAAAAAAAAAATCAGGGTGGATCTCCGCTTTAATCAGCCACAAAACCTGTGTAATTAATATGTTCGATTTTAAAGGGATGAGGTGGCAACCCTAGGCAAATCTTTCTATTTGGACACGTGTTATGGTGATGACTGTCCAAGAAGGGATTTTGTCTTACTTTGGAGAGATGTCCACGCACATGTTGTGCCTCTGGTAGGGGAAATTAAGGGAAATCTCACTACGCTTTCCAAAACTACAGAATGTTTTGGATTTAGACAGAATTCCACCAGATTTTTAAACCAAATAATGTCTGTCAGGCAACCATGAAAAAAACAATCATGATTCTCTAAACATTTATGGGGGCTTGGAAATGGATGGTATTCTACAAAATGGTTCTTCTTTTCTTTGGATAGGGTAGAGAAGAGTTAGGCCCTCTATCAATTGTTTATTACTGTCTTTGCCCGCACTGAAAAGATTCACTTCTCTTTTTTGTTCTGGGGACACCAAGACAGAAAGTAAGAGGGAATCCAAAATTGTAGAGCAAGGAGGGAGGCTCAATCTCCCAATGGGGACAAATGCTCCCATGACAGCTGTCTAAAGTAGGAATTCCTTTCACTTTGGGGGGACTTTCTCTACCTTCATGTTATGCCTCTAGGACAGGAAGGGAGGAGAAATCTCCCCACCAAGATATAGACAGTAAAAAATAGGACTTTCAATCCATCCCTACTCAATTAAAAAACGACAAAACTGTTTCACATAAACGTTGAAGATAAATGTTTTACCATGACGTTTTGAAGTCTTAAGGACATATTTCTAAATCAACAAATGTGGCATTCACTGTGGATGAATCACTCATGTAATTTCAAACAACTGTTTAATAAGTGTGTAAGATGTATTCACTTAGCCTATGGCAGTGATGACGAACCGTGGCACCCCAGATGTTTTGGAACTACATTTCCCATGATGCTCAAGTATATTGCAGAGTGCATGTGCATCGTGGGAAATGTGCCAAGGTTCGCCATCACTGCCCTATGGCCTTCATTTGATGCCCTCAAAAAACTCCTTGATGAATCCTGATATCCTTATAAATTTTTAGCAGAGGTTAAATTGTATTACACAACCTATATGAGTATAGAATGTCAAAAAACACCCCTGTGCCGCGTACACACGACCGTTTTTCATGACGTGGAAAATGCAATTTTTTTTAAATGTCATTAAAAATGACCGTGTGTGGGCTCCATAGCATTTTTCTTGACGTGAAAAATGGGCATTAAAACTTTAGAACATGCTTTAATTTTTCGCGTCGTTTTTCACGTTGTGAAAAATTATCGCGTGTGGGCTTTAACGATGGGAAAAAAACGTGCATGCTCAGAAGCAAGTTATGAGACGGGAGCACTCGTTCTGGTAAAACTAGCGTTTGTAATGGAGATAGCACATTCATCACGCTGCAACAGACTGAAAAGCACGAAGACCAAAAAGCGCGAATCGTCTCTCACCAAACTTTTACTAACACAAAATCAGCAAAAGCAGCCCAAAGGGTGGCGCCATTCCGAATGGAACTTCCCCTTTATAGTGCTGTTGTTTGTGTTGTACGTCACCGCGCTTTGCTCCAGCATTTTTTCGCGATCGTGTGTATGCAAGGCAGGCTTGACAAGAATTACTTTGAGAAAAACTTTGGGGCAGATTCACAGAGAATTAGATTCTCGTAGAGTATCAGAAATACACTACGCCGCCGTTTTTTACCTGGCTCTACGTGGAATCCAGGTAGATTTTGTCCAGTAAACGACGGCGGCGTAGTGTATTTCTCCCGGCGCAATCCATCTGCGCGAGTAGGGGGCGTGAAGCATTTAAAATAGGCGCGTTCCCGCGGCGATCGAACTGCGCATGCTCCGTTCGCAAATTTCCCGCCGTGCATTGCGCGAAAACACGTCGTCACGTCGTAGTAGCATCGTTTACGTACATTCCTATTCCCGAACGAGTTACGTTAAAAAAATATATATATTTTCAAATCGACGCGGGAACGACGGCCATACTTTACATGGGTTACGCACTGTTAGACCAGCAAAAAGCTCCTCTAACATTACGTAGCCAAAAAATGACGTAGGCGATTGCGAGGGACACTCGTACCTTCGTGGATCGCCGTAAAAACTCATTTGCATATCCCGACGCATGAAAACGACGCAAACTCCTCCCAGCGTCCGCAAAAATATTGCAGTGTAGATCCGAAGGCTTACGAGGACGTAAGCCTCTCGGATCGAAGCCTAAAGCCGCCGTATCATGGTTTGAGGATTCAAACTAGTGATACGGCGCGCGAAATTTGAAATTACTCCTGTCTAACACCAGTTAGACAGGCGTAATTGCTCTGTGAATCTGGGCCTTTGTTTTTTCTAGGACATGAAAAACGGTCTTCTTGAGATCTCCCCCTTAACGACCATCACCAGATAGAAGATTATGATGCTACAGACAGATGACGAAACCCATTCTGTATTTATTCTCGGTAAATACACTTAACAAGTTCCTGCTAGTTGTTTGTGACAATGTGTAAACTGAAGTAAACAAAGTGTTTATACAGTCTATTCCCAGAGCAGCTTGTTAAAATGTGAAATGTGCCACATCACTCCAGAATGGGTTGAGGAGCAAGTGAACCATTTTATCCTATGGTCCAGGAACCTCTTAGACTGCTTAACTTTTCTTTGTGTGATTGCCTGATGACAGGTCTGTGTCCTTCATTAGCAATGTTTGCCTATGAATATTGCAGCGTCTTTATGTGTCCTTTCAGTTCTGTGTAATAATTGTAATAATAATACTGACAGTAATCTTGCATTAGTCATTTTTCGGGTCACTTATCTAAATGCAGAGATGGGAAAGTGACGGCAGGCAGAAGTATGGGACGAGGACCATGGTTTGTGTCGGATTGTCATGTGGAATCCACTGAGGGTATTCCCATTATGTCACTGAGTGCAATTTTCTACTCTGATTGTCATTTCACCCAGGAGACATCTTAATAACATAAATAAAACACCAAAATACAAGTCATGTGTGCCATCTCTACATGTGTATGGGGGTTTGCAGTTTAAGGGAACACTCTAACTTTAAAACAAGACAAAATCATAAATGGTTTTCTTGTGAGCATTTCTGTTATATAGAAACGGTATTTTAAAGTGATAATCCCAAAAAGAAAAACGAAATTTGGATAGAACAGAGAAGGCTTTTAGAACATTTGTCAGGATTTTATTGCAAAAGGTAAAAGATCTAATTAAAACATGTATGGTCTTCCTGTGATTGCTTGGGTTTCTTTTGGGTACTCTCCAACAATCTAAAGACATAGAGGTCAGTCAATTGGCTTCTGTTTAAATTGGCCCTGGTATGTATGCATGTGTGAGTTAGGGACCTTAGATCGTAAGCTCATTGAGGGTAAGGACTGATGTGAATATACAATATACTGTATATAAAGAGCTTCTTAAATTGTCAGGACTAAGAATGCCAAACCAATAGTCAAATAAGCTTTAAGTAGTTCATACTGGGTTGTTGTTAAACAGCCAATGTGTTTTAAGGGCTGGTCTCCTTTATCAGGGCTTGGATTTTGCATGAACTTGAGATCAGATAACTGATCCAAACATGGTACAGTAAAACCTTGGTTTGTGAGCATAATTCGTTCCAGAAACATGCTTGTAATCCAAAGCACTTGTATATCAAAGCATTTTTTTACAGGGTATAAAAGAGAACAGAGGCACCTCTAAGGCTGTGTACACATGATGAGACATGTCCGCTCAAACTTGTCCGACGGACCGTTTAGAACAGACATGCCTCATCAGATTTTGAGCGGCCTCATCAGATCAAAATCCCCGCCGGCAGACAGCGCGGTGACGTGGCGGTGACGTTGACGCCGCCACGTCACCGCACCAGGAAGTAAAAAACTTCCATGCATGCGTCGAATCCATTCGACGCATGTGCGGGCAGATATGTCCGCTGGTTAGTGTACTAACCAGCGGACATATCCGACGGACATGTCTCCGGCGGACAAATTTTAAAGCATGCTTTAAAATTTGTCTGCCGATCAGACATGTCCGCTAGCCCATACACACGAACGGATTTGTCTGCTGAAACGGTCCGTCGGACCAGTTTTAGCGGACAAATTCGATCGTGTGTACGCGGCCTAAGTGTAGCAATACGTTTCTAAATGTTGAACCTTCATTTAATGTAACCATATTGCTACACTTAGGCCGCGTACACACCATTAAATAAATTTGATCAAATCGGTCTGACAGACCGTTTTGATCAGATTTGTCTGCTGGGATATATTGGTTTGATCGTGTACACACGATCAAACAAAAATCCCCGCTGGCAGACAGCGCGGTGATGTGGCGGTGACGTTGACGCCGCCACGTCACCGTCACCAGGAAGTAAAACACTTCTGCGCATGCGTCAAATCCATTCAACGCATGTGTGGACAGATATGTCTGCTGGTTAGTGTACTAACCAGCGGACATGTCGGACGGACGGGTTTCCAGCAGACAGATTTTAAAGCATGCTTTAAAATTTGTCTGCTGGAAAAACCTGTCTGCTCGCCCGTACACACGATCGAATTTGTCTGCTGAAACGGTCTGTCGGACCGTTTCCAGCAGATGAATTTGATCGTGTGTACGCGGTCTTAGAGGCTCCTCTCTTCTTTCTTATACTCAGTTTTGACATGACGCTACTCTTATATCAAGACATCGCTTGTATACCAAGGCAAAATGTATTAAAACATTTTGCTTGTCTTGCAAAACGCTCTCAAACCAAGTTACTCTCAAACCAAGGTTTTACTGTATACGTTTTCTTTAGGGATGTACCGATACCATTTTTTCAAGTACGAGTACCGATACTTTTTTTTAGTACTCGTCAATACCAATTACTGATACCTACCACAACTGTTTTGTTTACACTTCAGCTGTCAACAGGGGTACAAAGTATTGAAAAGTTATTTACAAATGAAATACATGTATTTTTTCTTTTAAATGTTGTGCTTTTTTAATGTAAATATATGTTAAAGGTGTAACAATATTATCAAACAAATATTTTTTTAATTATTAATAGCTAAAAAAATAGAAGTGAAAAATCAGCAGAAAAATAATAATTAAATGGAGAAGGAGAATAAGGAGTTAATTAAGGCTGATTAGAGTAAACCAAGGGTTAGTAAGGGGTTAAACAGAGGAACATTTTATAAAAAAAACACATAAATGTTTTTTTATTTTTTTATTTAACAGGTTGCTTTAAACTGACTTCATCTGCAGACTGAAGTCCCTTTAAACTGTAAAGTACATGGGGGAAGGGTTTAGGACTTTGTATGAAGCATGCAGCCAGGGAGGTAACACGACCAGAATGTGTCTGGTGGGTGTGTTGTTGGTTATAACTATATAACTATATACTGTACATTACATGATGGCATAATACATACAAGAAAGTATAAATAAGTAACATGTATTTCATACATAATATATAGTAACATGATAGCATATTGGCATAGTAACATATTGGCAATCTAAAACACTAAACTCATTATTTTGTGTTTCCACAATATAAAACAAAACATAATTGAATTGGTACAATCCAGTAAAACACGATCAGTAAAATGTTGGTAGCAATTTAAACAAAGGGCATCTATATAGCACAACGCGTTTCGTGGCTAACTTCTACTCTTCAGGAGCAGATGCAGGATAGGTGTTTATAAAAATATTAAAAATTACAATGAGTCTGTCAATAAGAGGAGGAGGGAAGGATGGGAAAGTAAATCACCCAATCATACTTACAGACCAACTATGAGTCTGGGTGCAAGCGTTAAGAGCTGGAGACCAGCCGGATGGATCATCAGGGAGCTGAGGTGGTAAACCCCATGGCACAACGATGGAAAACCAACAGGAGACAAATGTCTCTAGGGATTGATCCCCCATGGATAATCAAGGGTGATGTGGGCCACATCAACATAGACCATCTATTATAGTAATAATCAGCTACTATGTAAATTCTGTACGCAGTGATCACAGACTTTCCCTCCCGATCTATATATACTGTCTGTAGTACAGTAACAAAAACTAAAAAAATTTCAAATACAAATCCTTGTTGTTCATATACCTGGGTATCAGCAATTTAAATATAACTTTATTAGATTGGCTACAGATTAGCTTTGAGTGAACAAATTGCCTTGCCCTGTGAAGGTTCACTTTAATTCAGCATCCACGCTAAATAATTTCCTGGTTATATTCCTGTAATAACAATCAGAATTGTATTTTCATATCAGGGAGATGTGACAGGCCTCTAATGACAATTAACCTCTTTGCATTTTCTGCACAGCCATATAGCGGACATGAAGGTTTCTTACCATTGAAGCAAATATATTTGTACTAATGACTCTGTAACTGTAGCTAATCTGATTGAAACAATTCTTCCTAATTTCCAATTCATCAGCAGGGAATTAAGCGTACCTGAGCCCTGCTCGGCACAAGGGCAGAGAAGCCATGGAAAATAGTTGTGCAGAGATATTAATGACCCACAAGGTTTCTGCCATCCTTTATTTTGCTTAATAAAGACAATTGCCAGAAGACAAAATATAAAATGTAAACATTATTGCATAAGAAGAACATTAGGTCAATCTCAATAATTAAAATAAAATGTACTGTATTTGCCGGTGTATAAGGCGACCAGGGGTATAATACGACCCTCTAATTTTACAGTTTTTTAAGATTTTTTTGCCTGTACTTACCGTATAAGATGACCCCCCTTCTGAGGGGGATCATATGTAGCCTGCTCGGATTGGCTTTGAGAGTCAGAGAGGCATGGGCGGATGATGTTATAGGCTCTGCCAATCCAAGCAGGCTTTGTGTTCATTAATAGAATACATCGCTTGCCATGATTGGCTCCAGCAAGAAGGAAGAAAAATATGGCTCCAGAAGGAAGAAATATGAAGCGTCGGAAGCCTAGGAAGTGGGGTCGTCTTGTACGGTGAGTAAGTAGCATGCTTGGATTGGCAGAGGTTGTTACTCCAATCCGAGCAGGCTCTGTATTAATTTGAATACATCACTCACCGGGATTGGCTAAGCGGTATATACTGCTTTACTCATATGCAGACGACACGCAACTGTATTTCCGCATTGGCAACAAAAAGGATCACCACCTCAATCTAGAGACATGCCTCTCTTTGATAGAGGACTGGATGACAAAGAGTTATCTTAAACTCAATGGGGCGAAAACAGAACTTCTCCTGTTTCACGCAAAGCGTAGGAATCAATCTGCAACAACATGGACACCCCCGCCCATTCTGGGCAAAGTCATCTCCCCTAGCGCCAAAGTCAAAAGTCTAGGGGTCATTTTTGACTCCTATATGACAATGGACGCACAGATAGGGTCTGTAGTCAGCGGATCCCACTATCTGCTGTGCCTACTACGCAGACTTACTCCTTTCATCCCCAAAGAAGACCTAGCGGTCGTGGTGGGAGCAATTGTTAACTCCAGACTGGACTATGCAAATGCCCTTTACCTCGGACTCCCCAAGTACCAAATCGCTTATCTGCAAGTCGTTCAGAACACGGCCGCCAGACTTGTGACTGGAAAAAAACCCTGGGAATCAATCTCACTTTCGCTGAGATCCCTTCACTGGCTGCCAGTAAAAGACAGAATCACTTTTAAAGCACTCTGTCTAACGCATAGATGTATCCCCATTATCTATGTGAAAAAATAAAAGCTCACAATCACAATCGCGTTCTGCGATCCACCATTCAAAACCAGCTCCAGATTCCGAAAGCCAACTACAAGTCCAAAGGAGAAAGAAGATTCGCGATCCAAGGTCCCAGACTATGGAACGCTTTACCAACCAGCATTCGGTTGGAGGAGAATTACTTAACGTTCAGGAGAAAGATCAAGACTCATCTTTTTTGATATCAAAGGAGACAGGAACAACAAGCGCCCAGAGGCGATTTAGTTGGCATGTGCCGCGCTATATAAGTTTTCATTCATTCATTCATTCATACTGTATGTAGCCGAGGCTCATCCACCTCACAAACTGCTCAGCGTCTGTTATACCTCTGCCAATCCCTCCATTTGTTGTCACTCAGCCAACTAATTTAATTCAAGTTACTAACTATAACTTACAAAGCCATCCACAACAACTGGCACCCAGCTACATCACTTACCTAGTCTCAAAATACCAACCTAATCGTTCTCTTCACTCCTCCCAAGACCTCCTGCTCTGAAACTCCTTTGTCACCCCATCCTATGTTCCCCTTCAGGACTTCTCCAGAGCCTCTCCCATCCTCTGGAATACTGTACCCCAATCTGTCCCAGATCAGATGGAAACGGACTGCTTGTCCATTTAAATCCGACTGTCATTCAATCCGATCTGCCAGACAGATGGGGAACGGCTCCCCATCTGTCTGTTTTTAGCAGACATGATCGGGTCGGATGCAGGTGGGTGTCACTGCTCTATAAAGAGCCATGGATGGTCCGATCGGGTCCACCTGAAAAACTGACAGGCAAATCCGATTGGTCAGTCAGTGTGAAAGGGGCCAAAATGCACTAGTGTTTAGCCGCTGGGGAGACTCAGACCGCGTACACACGATCGGATATTTGTGCTGAAACTGGTCCGCCTACCAGTTTCAGCGGACATATCCGATCGTGTGTACGACCTAGCGCCCAGGTTTTTCCAGCGGACAAATTTCAAAGCATGCTTTGAAATTTGTCCGCTGAAAACCTGTCCGTCGGACATGTCCCCTGGTTAGTACGCCTAACCAGTGGACATGAATCTCCCGCATGCGTCGAATGGATTTGACGCATGCGTGGAAGTATTTTACTTCCTGGAGTGGTGACGTGGCGGCGTCAATGTCACCGCCACGTCACTGCGTCCTCAGCCAGAGGGGATTTTCATCCGATGGTGTGTACACGCCATCGGACCAAAATCCGAGGAGACATGTCCGCTGGAAACGGTCCGTCGGACATGTTTTAGCGGACATGTCTCCCCGTGTGTACGCAGCCTTAAAGGCCCTGCTGCTTGTGTGTTTAGTTCTTAAAATAGTTTATAAATATACAGTATATGCAAGTCTGTCTGGAAGCTTCTGTCTTAAAGCAGAAGTCCAGGTAAATAAATAAAAACCTACCGAAGAGAAACAAAAAACACCTTAAATCCAGAGCTACATCTTGTAGTAATTATTTTCTGTCGCAAGAGGGCACTCCTATTTTGAGCTAAATGACGGTCGGTGTCAACCCAGTACTTTTGAGCCCAGGTTGTTATGAATACCCCCCTCCCCTCCCTTTACCAGAAAAAAATCATCATGTAAGCCTGAGTTCAGGTTACTACTGCATTGAATGCACTGTTACATGAGCATCCCTCAGTGTTGAACCACCCGCCACCACTGCTGGGACATGGGACATTATTGGACTGGTTAGAAGATCTTAGGCAAAACAGAGATGACATCCCCAAGTCCTGCAACGTTGTAAATAACTCTGCAATGTCAGCATCTTATACACACAATCGGAAAATAAGATAAGAAAACCGTGGATTTTTTTCCGACGGAATGTTGGCTCAAACTTGTGTTGCATACACACGGTCACACAAATCTTGTCGGAAATTACAACCGTCAAGAACACGGTGACGTACAACACATACAACGAGCCAAGATCAATGAAGTTCAATAGGCAGTTCGGCTCTTCTGCTTGATTCTGAGCATGCATGTTTTTTTGCACGCCGGAATTGCATACAGATGAGCGGATTTTCCGATAGAAACTTTTTCCGTTGGCGACAAATAGAAAACCAGCTCTCAATCTTTTGTTGGCGGAAATTCCGATAGAAAATGTCCAATGGAGCATACACACGGTCGGAATTCCCGATAAAAAGCTCACATCAGACTTTTCTTGTCGTGTGTACGCGGTATCAGTTTTGGGAAGTCCGTCCCTCCTCCCAGCAGTGAGACCAAGTTAAAGGAATGCCAGGAAAGAGTACACAGTTCAAATTTCGAAAAAAAAATCTTTCGAAAAACACATCAAAGAATTTTCGTAAGAATTTCGCACCGCTAGTGGGCTGCAGCAACAGCCAGTTTTCGTGCAGCAATCAAATTTGAGGAATCCAGCAATCTTTTGAAAAACAAACGATTTTCTGATCAATGATGATGCGAGAAACGGATATTCCCGGAGAGAAAAGAATATTCCCGGCAACATAAAGGTTTAGTCGGCCGAATTTCGAAAATCAATGGTGGCATCATCGGATCACAAAAGAACAAACTTTCTGATTTTTGAAAATAAATTTGTTCGAAATTCGACCGTGTATGGCCTTCTTTAACCACTTAAGAACCACTTTACGCTAGTATATGCGTTGGCAGAATGGCACGGCTGGGCACAATCACGTACCCGTACATGATTCCTTAAGCCCAGCCGTGGGGTCGCGAGTGACCCGGTCCGAAGCTCCGTGACCGTGCTCGCGATCGGTCACCTGGGCTGAAGAACGGGGGGAGGTGTGTGTAAACACACCTTCCCTGTTCTTCGTTGTGGCAGTGTCATTGATCGTCTGTTCCCTGATATAGGGAATGACGATCAATGACGTCACACGTCCAGCCCTGCCCCCCTACAGTTAGAAACACATATTAGGTCACACTTAACCCTACAGTGCCCCCTAGTGGTTAACTCCTAAACTGCAATTGTCATTTTCACAGTAAACAATGCATTTTTATAACACTTTTTGCTGTGAAAATGACAATGGTCACAAAAATGTGTCAAAATTGTCCGATGTGTCCGCCACAATGTCGCAGTCATGAAAAAAATCGCTGATCGCCGCCACTAGTAGTAAACAAAAAATTATTAATAAAAATGCAATAAAACTATCCCCTATTTTGTAAACGCTATAAATTTTGCGCAAACCAATCGATAAAGGCTTATTGCAATTTTTTTTACCAAAAATAGGTACAAGAATACGTATCTGCCTAAACTGAAGGGAAAAAAAAAACGTTTTTTTTATATATTTTTGGGGGATATTTATTATAGCAAAAAGTAAAAAATATATATATTTTTTTAAATTGTCGCTTTATTTTTGTTTATAGCGCAAAAAATAAAAACCGTAGAGGTGATCAAATACCACCAAAAGAAAGCTCTATTTGTGGGAAAAAAAGGACGCCAATTTTGTTTGGGAGCTACGTCGCACGACCGCGCAATTGTCATTTAAATCGACGCAGTGACGAATCGCAAAAAGTGGCCTGGTCCTTTACCTGCATATTGGTCCGGGTCTTAAGTGGTTAATATATCATGAGAAAATATCTATGCAAGAGCGTGGAAGACCCTCATAATGAGCATAGCAGGTGTCCTAGAGCAGTGGTCATCAACCTTGTCCTGCAGGGCCCACTAATGGCCCATACACACGATCCGAATATCGGACGAAAACGATCGTCTGATGATGGATCGTACGATTTTCGGATCGTGTGTACACTACTTTCGACAGCCGATCACGACCGTTCATCCGATTAAATTCGATCGGACAAGCGCGAAAATGTTCCTCGTACGATGTCCGATCGTCCGATTTTCGTTTAGTCAGTACAGCCGTCGTCCGATAATACAATACAAATACATTTCAACTCGTGACATCACTTCCGATCGTTTTCTTCTATCGTACGATAATTTTCGTGAGTTTAAAAACCTATTTTATTTTACTCGCGATTATTAAGCGAAAAAAGTCGTACGATCCGTCGGCCGATATTCGGATCGTGTGTATGGGCCATAACAGGCCAGGTTTGCAGGATAACTGAAATACATCACAGGTGATATCATTTGCTGCTCAGTGATTGCAGTATTCTAGTCTGCATCTCCCCAAGGTAATACATAAAACCTGGCCTGTTAGTGGGCCCTGCAGGAATGGTTGATGACCACAGTCCTAGAGAGAAACCATAAACTGCAAGAAGGCTAAACACTTCAATATCTTCTGAAACCTGAAATGTTTGGCTGGTAAACATTTTTTACCATAGTATTTCTTATTTTTTTTATGTGAACATGTTTTTTTACTTTTAGTTCCCAAAATAAGTTCCAAGTAAATCCAACTCACCGTAATTAAATTTTTATCTAATTGAACGGAAACTGTAATATTACTCTGCATCCAGGCATAGAACCCTTACTGCTCTATGAAGTTCAACGCGTTGCCAAGTTTGGTGGTAAACATGTCATGTAATGGATCTCAGACTTACGTGTTTGTTTTACGCCCTTGCATATTGTTTTTTTGCCAGCAAGTCTCTTAACAAAGTTATTGCTTTGGATTGTATACAGATTAGAAATGATTGGCAGTAAGGGCAGTAAATCTAGATGTCAGCGCTTAGAATGGAATAGTTACAATTACTGTGCTATGAAATAGAATTGTTGTAGTAAACTTGCTAGGAACTTCCAGAGAATGTTTTTCCATATCTGGCAACATGGTGCAAAGGAGCAAGGAGGACATTTTTCACATTTATGTAGGATTATTCTGTTGCTGAAGTATTGATGATAAAATCTGTTTCAATCTACTTTAAAATAAAGCCCTCAGTGAAATTCACTTGTCTAAGTAACAGCCGTATTTACAGAGGAACTTGATCCCCTTAGGCTTATCTTTCTTCGATAGCCTCGTGCACACGGCCATTTTCCTTGGCAAAATCCATCAAGAAAAATGCTGGCAGAGCATTTTTGCAGAGAAAAACGGTCAGGCCCCATACACACGACCGAGCTTCTCGGCAGAATCCAGCGAGAAGCTCGCTGGGATCCATATTCTGCTGAGAAGCTCGATCGTGTGTACGTTTTCGCCAAGCAAACTGACGAGCGAGGCGTCGAGCCAAAATAGAGAGCAGGTTCTCTATTTCCTCGACGGGCCATTTGGACTAATGGCTCGACGCCTTTTTCGACAGCCTGGTCGACGAACTCGACGGCCGGCCGTCGGGCAGAACGATGGGTTTAGCCCGACGAGGTTCTCGTACTTGTGTACGCGGCCTTAGGCCTTAGGCTGCGTGCACACTTACGAGAACCTCGTCGGGCTAAAGCCATCGTTCTGCCCGACGAGGTTCTCGGTTGGCCGTCGAGTTCGTCGACCAGGCTGTCGAAAAAGGCGTTGAGCCATTAGTCCCGATGGCCCGTCGAGGAAATAGAGAACCTGCTCTCTATTTTGGCTCGACGCCTCGCTCGTCAGTTTGCTCGGCGAAAACGTACACACGATCGAGCTTCTTGGCAGAATATGGATCCCAGCGAGCTTCTCTCTTGATTCTGCCGAGAAGCTCGGTCGTGTGTACGGGGCCTCATGTGTATGTTTTTCATCCAGAAATCTGTTGTGGATCTCGACAAAAAAAAAGGAGAACATGCTCTCTTTTTTCTCGTCGGGAGTCTCAATTTCCTCGTCGGGCTGGTTTGCGACAAGAAACACGTTCATGTGTATGCTTAGAAACCCGCACATGCTCAGAATAAAGTATGAGATGGGAGCGCACCTTCTGTAAAAGTAGCGTTCGTAATGGAGATAGCACATTCGTCACACTGTGGCACGATGTGGCACTATTTCTCCAACCAACATCGGGGCACTATTCCTAAAAACCAACGCTAACGACGAGGCAATATTCCTCCAACCAACGACAACAACGGGGCACTATTCCTCCAACCAACACCAACGACGGGGCACTATTCCTCCAACCAACACCAATGAAGGGGCACTATTCCTCCAACAAACGCCAACAACGGGGCACTATTCCTCCAACCAACACCAACGACGGGGCACTATTCCTCCAACCAACACCAATGAAGGGGTACTAGTCCTCCAACACCGACGACAGGACACTATTCCTCCAACCAACACCGACGACGGGGCACTATTACTCCAACCAACACCAACGACGGAGCACTATTCCTCGAACCAACACTAACCACGGGGCACTACTTCTCCAACCAACACCAACGATGGGGCACTATTCCTCCAACCAACACCAACGACGGAGCACTATTCCTCCAACGAACACCAACAACGGGGCACTATTCCTCCAACCAACACCAATGAAGGGGTACTATGCCTTCAACCAACATCGACGATGAGGCACTATTCCTCCAACCAACACCGACAACGGGGCACTATTCCTCCAACCAACACCAACAGCAGGGCATTATTCCTAAAAACCAACTCCAATGACAAGGCAATATTCCTCCAACCAACGCCAACGACGGGGCACTATTCCTCCAACCAACACCAATGACGGGGCACTATTCCTCCAACCAACACCAACGGCGGGACATTATGGTTCCTCCAACTAACAACAAAATCAAATGTGGCACATTGTTAACTTCCACTGATGCTTGGGAAATTTCTATTTGTGCTGGCCCTTTGCTTGCCTTTATCTGGCCCTGAAATGAGGTCCTGAATATTCATACCACCACTGAAATGAGACCCTATTTTGCCCACTGACACCAAGCAATGGACCATCATTTTTGCCATTGACACTAATGACAGGGCACTATTCCTCCAACCAACACCAATGAAGGGGCACTATTCCTCCAACCAACACCAATGAACGGGCACTATTCCTCCAACCAACACCAACAAAATAGGGTACTAGTCCGCCAACCAACACCGACGACAGGACACTATTCCTCCAACCAACACCAACAAAGGGGTACTAGTCCTCCAACCAACACCGACGACAGGACACTATTCCTCCAACCAACACCAATGACGGGGCACTATTCCTCCAACCAACACCAATGAAGGGGCACTATTACTCCAACCAACACCAATGAAGGGGCACTATTCCTCAAGCGAACGACGGGGCACGATTCCTCTAACCAACACCAATGACAGGGGACTTTTCCTCCAACCAACACCAAAACCAAAGGTGTTACATTGTTAACTTTTACTGATGCTGGGGAAACTTCTATTCTTGCTGGACACAGTCCAGCCCCCCTAAAGTCTGTAAGACAGTAAACTGGCCCTTTGTTTAGAAAGTTTGGAGAACCCTGATCTAGAACATCTACAGTGGTTGACCGCGATATTGTGTCAATCTCGCTCCCTTTCTCGAGATTGAGCACTTGCGAGCCCCATCGCGGGAGCCAGCGCCGAGCTGGCTTGCCGCGATGGAGACAAAGCCGTCATAGAAGCGACGGGGATCCGACGCGGATTCCCGCCAATTCTACACGTGGGCGGAGTTTGTTATGAATCCTGAGAAGGAAGTCCCCGCGGGATTTTAAATAAAAATCCGGCATGGGTTCCCCCCTCAGGAGCATAACGGGCCCTTAGGTCTGATATGGGTTGTAAGGAGACCCCCCTACGCCGAAAAAACGGCGTGGGGGTCCCCCCACAATCCATACCAGACCCGTATCCAAAGCACGCCGGCCGGCCGGTCAGGAGGGGAGTGGGGGGCGAGCGAGCGCCCCCCCCCCCCCCTCCTGAGCCGTACCGGGCAGCATGCCCTCAACATGGGGGGGTCAGGTGCTCTGGGGCAGGGGGCACACTGCAGCCCCCACCCCAGAGCACCCTGTCCCCATGTTGATGAGGACAGGGCCCCTTCCCGACAACCCTGGCCGTTGGTTGTCGGGGTATGCGGGCGGGAGGCTTATCGGAATCTGGAAGCCCCCTTTAATAAGGGGGCCCCCAGATACCGGCCCCCCACCCTAAGTGAATGAGTATGGGGTACATTGTACCCCTACCCATTCACCTGCAAGAAAAGTGTAAACACAAATAAACCACACAGTGTATTGAAATATTTTATTAGTTGGCCGCCGGGGGGGGGTGTGTATGATCGCTTTTATAAAAGCGCCCCCCTCCGGCGGGCTTCTGCGGGGGGGGTGGGTGCCGCTGTTCTTCACCGCCGTCTGGTTCTCTTCCGCCGCCGGGGGGGGCGCTTTGATAAAAGCGCCCACCACCCGACGGGCTTCCTTCGACATCTTCGGTGGCGGGGGGGTCTTCTCCCACTCTCCGGGGTCTTCTCCCGCTCTCCGGGGTCTTCTCCGGCTCTCCAGGGGTCTTCTCCGCTCTCCGGGGGTCTTCTTCTTCTTCTCCAGATGTTGACGCGACGCTTCAATCCGCTGTTATGGCTGGCGCGCGGCTCACAGCGAGTTATATAGGCCTGTCTTGTGACGTCGCAGTCCCATCATGCTCCGGTAGGTAGCACGTGGTACCTACCGGAGCATGATGGGACTGCGACGTCACAAGACTGGCCTATATAACTCGCTGCGAGCCGCGCGCCAGCCATAACAGCGCCCCCCCCCCGGCGGCGGAAGAGAACCAGACGGCGGTGAAGAACAGCGGCACCCCCCCCCCCCGCAGAAGCCCGCCGGAGGGGGGCGCTTTTATAAAAGCGATCATACACACCCCCCCCCCGGCGGCCAACTAATAAAATATTTCAATACACTGTGTGGTTTATTTGTGTTTACACTTTTCTTGCAGGTGAATGGGTAGGGGTACAATGTACCCCATACTCATTCACTTAGGGTGGGGGGCCGGTATCTGGGGGCCCCCTTATTAAAGGGGACTTCCAGATTCCGATAAGCCTCCCGCCCGCATACCCCGACAACCAACGGCCAGGGTTGTCGGGAAGGGGCCCTGTCCTCATCAACATGGGGACAGGGTGCTCTGGGGTGGGGGGCTGCAGTGCGCCCCCTGCCCCAGAGCACCTGACTCCCCCATGTTGAGGGCATGCTGCCCGGTACGGCTCAGGAGGGGGGGGGCGCTCGCTCGCCCCCCACTCCCCTCCTGACTGGCCGGCCGGCGTGCTTTGGATACGGGTCTGGTATGGATTGTGGGGGGACCCCCACGCCGTTTTTTCGGCGTAGGGGGGTCTCCTTACAACCCATACCAGACCTAAGGGCCCGTTATGCTCCTGAGGGGGGAACCCATGCCGGATTTTTATTTAAAATCCGGCGGGGACTTCCTTCTCAGGATTCATAACAAACTCCGCCCACGTGTAGAATTGGCGGGAATCCGCGTCGGATCCCCGTGGCTTCTATGACGCACTCGCTGGAATGTGCTTTTACTATTCCAGCGAGTGCGAGATGTCGGCAGCCTGTCGCCGAGAATCAGTGCGATGCTGTCGTGCTATAAACACATTCTCGGCGGCAGGCACTGTACACCTACACAATTTCCTACTACCCAGAAGGTCACTTCTTTTTTTAGCTGCTAACATTTACAAATTGTCCTTTTTTAACAAATTCAGATTTGCTGTTAAAGCTCCTCTTGTTTTTCCATAAAGGTCTGAATCTTGTTGGTAGATAACATAACGGACATAACGGACAGTTCTTATTTCATACTCTTCATTAAATAAAGTCCATTCTCTTTGTGTGTTTTTTAACAGAATTCCTTAATCAATGAGGTTTGCCTGGCTCTATAATTGTCTGTTTTTTTCTCCTCTGACAAGACATTGTTAGCTGAGAAAGAACAGTCAATGTCTCAGGCAGCCACGGCGCTGATACAGCTAGAGACGAGCATATTACACTCAAGTGTTCTCAGTGACAAGAACGGCAGCACTTCAATATCTGCACAAAGTAAAGTGACTCTCAAGTAATGATCTGTAACCTAGAGGTCTCCTAGTTGCTCTGTCATCTACCCCTACTGAGTGATTCGGCTAAATGAACTAATAAAAGAAAGACTGGCTAATAACAAAGACCAGTACAATTAAGTAGTTATGAAAATGCAGTGTTATAGACACTTTTGTAATGCAAATATAACCATGCAGGGGCCATAACTGTCTTGCTTAGTTTCAGAAATGTTCTTACCTTTTTTACAAGGTTAAAAAAGTTCTCGGAGCTGTGGTGGCTCAACGTGATTGGCACTGCGCTGACAAGCCGTTCACCTCTGCAGCCAAGGGTTTCGGATCCCGGTCTTGGCTAAATGTGAATTGAGTTTGGTGGTCTCTGCCCAGCTCCCGGTGGGTGTGCTATGCAAGGTACGCCTGTGCTTAGTACACCCACCCCCCCCCCACAAAAACCACCACACTTGCACGCACACGAAATTGGTTTAACACACACGCGCTTTGGCCATGCGGTCTCCTAAAATAAAGAGAGACGAAGGACCTGCTGGGTGGGCTAGGCCCCCTCACTCCCTCATAGGGGGAGTCCCTCTGCCCCGTTGGGGTCCCGTTGGGCCATGTGGAGCAGGTAGGGCGGGGTGAGTGGGAGGCCCCCCTCACACCTGCCATTGCCACCGGGGGCATGGAGAAGGATGGCGATTGCCTCCGGGGGGAGGGTCTGCCTACTCCCAACTCCCGGCTTCTCTCTCAAGTTCACGCACAAAAAAAATACACTTTAAAAAAAAAAAAGTTCTCACATGTAACCAGGCATCTTTCTCTCCCCATTCTTCAGCTCCTGTGACTGATCGCGGGGTACCGGTGGCGATCGGGCCTGCGGCCACGGTCACGGAGCTTCAGACTGGGTCGCGGCACCTAAAGGGGACGTACCTGTATGTGCCTGTGCCCAGCCATGCCATTCCGTCGACATATATGTGCAAGAGAAGGTGGTTAAAAGCGTGTTTGCCGTTTACATTTTTCTGTGGGGCTTTTTTTCTCAGAGAATACCCCTTGTCTCCACCCCCTACCAACCTCTGACCACTGTTTTTTGGTTTCACCTCTACCCACCTCCCAGTACTGCCCCTTTTAGGGAATACAAAGGCAAGTATCATTTTTTGGTGCTAAGCAACAATAGACCCCCCCTCCCCAATAGACCCCAGTAACAATAGACCCCCCCAGCTACAATAGACCCCCCCAGTAACAATAGACCCCCCAGAAACAATAAACCCCCCCAGCAACAATAGACTCCCAACATCCAGGATGAATAGACCCTCCAGCAGCCAGCAACAATAGACCCCTCCCTCAACAATCAATCCCTTTCAGCAATAATTTCCCCCCAACAACAATAGATCCCCCACGTGCAACAATAGACCACTCTGCAAAAATAGATACCCTCCTGCAAAAATAGATCCCCCAGCATCCAGCATCAATAGACATTAGAGACATTCAATTCTGGAGGTGCCAGAACTGCGTTACCCCGCGTTCCTGCTAAAAAAAAAGCCCTGTATTTCTGGTATGAAATAACTTGTCACCGGCTGCTATGAAGTTTGGTAATATGGAATAGGAACAAAACATCAGTGGCTCTGGAGACTTTGGAAAGTTTAATAAATAAATTGAGACATGAGTATTTCTGATTGTTACACTGCTATTTCAGCTAGGAAGAAAAATACTTTTTGTCGCATGATGGATCTGGACTGTGACAAAGAGAATAAGAAGCATTTCTCAAAGGAACAACAGTTCTCATTTTCTGTAAATGTTGCTTTGATTTGTCACTTGTGTTACAGAATGTTTTGCTGTTAGATTGACTGGTCTGGCGTTATTTTTTATTTTATTTACAGATGGCAATGCATGTAGATTAATATTCACTCTTAACCACTTGCATACTGGGCACATACACCCCCCTCCTGCCCAGGTAAAATTTCAGCTTCCGGCACTGCGTCGCTTTAACTGACAATTGCGCGGTCGTGCGACGTGGCTCCCAAACAAAATTTACGTCTTTTTTACCCACAAGTAGAGCTTTCTTTTGGTGGTATTTGATCGCCTGTGCGGTTTTTATTTTTTGCAAACAAAAAGAGCGACAATTTTGAAGAAAAATACAATATTTTTTACTTGTTGCTATAATAAATATCCCAATTAAAAAAAAAACACATTTTTTTTCTCAGTTTAGAGCGATACGTATTCTTCTACATATTTTTGGTAAAAAAAAAAAAAAAAATCGCAATAAGCGACTGGTTTGCGCAAAAGTTATAGCGCTTACAAAATAGAGGAGAGAATTATTATTTTTTATTATTTTTTTTTTACTAGAAATGGCGGCGATCTGCGATTTTTATTGGTACTGCGACGTTATGGCGGACACATCGGACACTTTTGACACATTTTTGGCGCCATTCACATTTATACTGCGATCAGTGCTATAAATATGCACTAATTACAGTATAAATGTGACTGGCATTGAAGGGGTTAACACTAGGGGGTGAGGAAGGGGTTAAATATCCTAGGTGTGTTCTAACTGTGGGGGGAGGGGGGGGTGACTGGGGGGGTGACCGATCTGTGTCCCTATGTAGGAAGGAACACAGATCGGTCTCCTCCTCTCCAGAGACAGGACGCTGTCTCTGTGTAAAAACAGCAATGAGAGAGGATCTGTGAGATCATCTCTCATTCGCCCACAGATCACATCGCAAACGGCCACTCTGATTGGCCATTCGCCGCGATCTGTGATTGGCCGTGTCCAAGGGACACGGACAACACAGGGCTTCCCCGCAGCACGCTCTACAGCGCGCGCTGGGAACGCCTGAAGGACATGCCGTCAAATGACGGCATGTTGGATATTCAGGCCCGCGCGGTTGCCGTCATCCGACGGTAGCGCGGGCCTGAAGTGGTTAAAGTGGTTGGAAACCTCAGACATGAAATATGAACAAAGCATATCCCTCTATAGTGTGTACTTGTCTCAATTTTTAAAGCGCCCCCTTCCAACAAGCTTGAACGCAGAAGCAAACGCATACGTGAGTAGCGCCCGCATATGAAAACGGTGTTCAAACCACACAAGTGAGGTATCGCCAAAATTGTTGGAGCCAGAGCAATAATTCTAGACCTAGACCTCCTCTGTAACTCAAAAGATGCAACCTGTAGAATTTTTTAAACGTTGCCTATGGTGATTTTTAAGGGTAAAAGTTTGACGCTATTCCACGAATGGGCGCAATTTTGAAGCGTAACATGTTGGGTATCAATTTACTCGGCGTAATATTATCTTTCATAATATAAAAAAAATGGGGCTAACTTTACTGTTGTCTTATTTTTTTTAATTTAAAAAAGTTAAATTTTTCCAAAAAAAGTGCGCTTGTAAGACCGTGCGCAAAGGCGGTGTTACAAGTTATAAAAGTATTGCAATGACCTCAATTTTATTCTCTAGGGCAGGGGTGTCAAACTCAATTTCATCTTGGGCCTAATCAGCATTATGATTGCCCTCATAAGGGCCGGTTGTATCTGTAAAGCCTTGTACATACGGTAGGACATCCAACAAACTTTCCCTTGGATTTTTGTCCGACGGGAGTTGGCCGGGCACACCCATACACACGCTCAGAATTTTCTGCAAACTTTTCTAAAACTTTCCCAACATCACATGGTTTTTCTGCTCTTTTCTTCTCTTTACCGCCACCCTTTGGTCAACTTCTGCTATTGTTGGTTGATTTTAAAATTGGTTCTGAGCATGCGTATTTGCACGTTTTACAAAAGTCCGATGGCTTGCTGTACACACGGTCGGACAAGGCACCATCGGACTTTTGTTGCCGAAAAGTTTGTCCGTTTGCAGACCAAACTTTTTGTCCGATGAAACCTGAAAAAGTTGGTCCGATGGAGCGAACACACGATCGGACAAATTTGAAAACTTGCAGATTTTGAAGTTTGTTGGCAAAAAGTCTTACCGTGTGTATGGGGCATCCCCTTCCCTTTACATTAGATGTCAAGAGACACCCCACCATCAGGAGTTGAGTCCCCCACTCACCTTTACATCACAATTCACCCTGCTTTCCTTATGCTGCTGCTGGGAAGAAGCTGGATACATTGCTTGAAAGCAGAAAGAAGGGTCTGGGGTAGGACCAGAGGAGGGCTGGAGCTCTCCTGCAGCTGCAGGAGATGTGCGAGGGGCACATAAAATAGCCTGGATTCGGCCCGTGGGCCTTGTGTTTGACACCTATGCTCTAGGGTAGTGGTTCTCAACCTTTGGGTCGGGACCCCCTTGGGGGTCAAATGACAATTTGCCAGGGGTCACCGAATCCTTGGCTGTTTCTGTAGCCACTTTCCCAGCCTTTTCGCAGCCGATTGAGAGAGATAAAAGGGAAAAGGGAGAACAAAGAGAGAGTGGTACATCCTAAAATGTACAATAAGCGGTTTTAATATTGTACGAGTGGAAGAGACTAAGGGAGCACTAAATGTCCGTGGGTTAGGGGTGCAAATTACTTGTCTTGCCTGACAACCCACGCTACAAAAATTTTACTGTTAGGGGTCCCCACAACATGGGAAATTTTATCAAGGGGTCACGGCACTAGGGAGGTTGAGAACCACTGCTCTAGGGTGTTAGAAAAACAATATATAATGTTCGGGGTTCTGAGTATTTTTCGAGCAACAAAAGTTAGTCTGAAAAACAGGCAAGGTTCTTAAGTGGTTAATATTTTAAATCCAGACAACCTGCAACCCCCAATCAGAATATATATATATATATATATATATATATATACATATATATATATATATATGTAAAAAAGACTACTGCACATTTATTTATTATATTTGTATTTGTTTTTGTTTTTTTCCCATGACACCTCCAAAGGGGACAACACAAGGCTTTGCTATACATACACTTTAATACATTTTTCCAACCAATTTCTATACCTAGCTTTAAAAATCATGGACAATGCCGCAACTATGATTGGTTTAACCACGTAACGACTCCGATATACGTCGGCAGAAGAGCACGGCTGGGCACAGGCACGCACCTGTAGGTTGCCTTTAAGAGCCCAGCCGTGGGGTCACGAGCGTGCTTCCGCCGGCGCGCTCGCAACCCTGTTTAAAGCTCCATGACCGCGGCCGCGGGACACGTGGACCTGATAGCCGCCGGTGTCCTGCAATCGGTCACAGAAGCTGAAGAACGGTGAGGGTTCCCCTTCCCCGTTCTTCTTTGTGGCAGTGATACTGATCGCCTGTTCCCTGTTATAGGGAACGACGATCAATGATGTTACACCTATAGCCACGCCCACCTACAGTAATAATCACTCCCTTAGGGCACACTTAACCCCTTAGCGCCCCCTAGTGGTTAACCCCTTCACTGCCATTGTCATTTTCACAGTTATCAGTGCATTTTTATAGCACTTTTCGCTGTGAAAATGACAATGGTCCCAAAAATGTGTCAAAAGTGTCCGATGTGTCTGCCATAATGTCGCAGTCACGAAAAAAATCGCTGATTGCCGCCATTACTAGTAAAATAAAAATGCCATAAAACTATCCCCAATTTTGTAAACGCTATACATTTTGCACAAACCAATCGATAAACACTTATTGCGATGTTTTTATCAGAAATATGTAGAAGAATACGTATCGGCCTAAACTGAGGGAAAAAAAATTATATCTCTTTTGGGGATATTTATTATAGCAAAAAGTAAAAAATATTGCATTTTTTTCAAAATTGTTGCTCTATTTTTGTTTATAGCGCAAAAAATAAAAACCGCAGTGGTGATCAAATACCACCAAAAGAAAGCTCTATTTGTGGGAAAAAAAGGACACCAATTTTGTTTGGGAGCCACGTCGCACGACCGCGCAAAAAGGGGCAAAGTCATTAACCTGGATAATGTTCTGGGTCTTAAGTGGTTAACCCTTTAATTCCAGACAACGTGCATCTCCCAATCAGAAAAAAAAAAACAATACTGCGCATTTATTTATTTTATTTGCATTTGCTGACTTTTTTTCCCATGAAACCTTTGTTTGGGCCTAACTTTTTTAATTTTTTTTATGAGAACTGTAAAAGACGGCCACGTTAAGCCCCTGTCATCATTCATCGCCTCCCTGCGAGGCGTATTATTGCTTCCTGGACATTAATAACTGTGCTTTTCAGGAGAGGCAGCGAAACTTGGGAGGTCATCGCCGTCATCGCCGTTTCTTCCTTGTGGCATTTTAATAGTCACTGAGCTCTTAGGAGAGTTGAAACTAACAGTAATTTGAGATTTACAGTGGTTTGCCGCTGCCCAAGGGCCAGTTTGAAGAAGGGAGCGATTCCTGTAATGGAATGTGAGCAACTGCTGAAATCAGCCTATACATCACTTCCAAAATATACACGTATCGCCCCTGCCAACTCGGTGCCACAGTGGGACATTTGGCAAAGCAATTGAAATACATATAAGTGTTATTTATCTCTAGTATCTGTGATGGAAAGGCAGCTCCGGAGATTGAATTACATCACCAGCAGCTGTTTGGGAGAATATACAGGATTTTTCTAAGCACCACCTGTTCTCTTTTATTGTTTGAGCGTTGTAGGCCGGTTGGGGCAAGCTCGTTGTAGATGAGCCACGGTGGCTCAGCCGTGTGCAGGGAAAACAGAGCTGTTGGCGCAGTTCGGAGTTCAAGAAACTTCATAAGATAGCCATGTGTATAATACAGGGAACATCTGCGGCGATGGCATTTCCAGGACCCTTCTAAATTTGTACTCTTGATTGTTAAAACTGAACTCAAAGAACGTTCTATATTCATTTATTATTTATTATTTTTTTCATTTTCAGCCCAAAGCGTGGCGCTCAAAAATTACACATAGTAAATACACAAAAAAGTGTACTAGGGTGTGTCCTGATGAGGAAGGACATTTTGTAAAAGGCTCCAAATGGTGGCAGTCAATCTAGGTATGACAGTCTCCAGATGGTGAAGGAGAGGACTTAAGGACCACTGCTGGTTGACATGTTTCGAATAGGGTGACCAAATTTCCAAACTACCATTCAGGGACTCCCCCCCCCTCCCAAAAATCAGCTTGTGCTGTAACGAATCACAGCACATTGATTGGACACAAGAGGCGGGATTTATGATTTCTCCAATCACAAATAGGGGGTGGGGATTGTGCTCCTCCAGACATTTTCGGCCAGGACAAGTACTGTCAGTGAGTAAAGCCATGATGTGGCAGCCTTTTTTGGGGCCATCAGATCGGGGGGGGGGGGGGGGTGACTATATCAGTATCATTCCGGGACACTGTATTGTCCTGGAATAAAGTTTCCCGGGACAGACCTACAAAATGCGGGCAATCCGGGACACATGGTCACCCTAGTTTTGAACGTATCCCTTCGAAACAAGTTAACCAGCAGTGGTCCTTAACCACTTGCCGACCAGCGCACGACAATATATGTAGATACAATGGCACGGGCAGGCAAATGGGCCTACCTGTATGTCCCTTTAAAGTTGCCGCCCAGCAGGCGTGCGACGCGTCCACTGCGTACCTCGTGAGTGCGCCCATGGGTCTCAGGAACTTAATGTTCCCGGGCACGATTGCGATCGGCAAAGGCAGAACAAGGAGATGACTTTGTAAACAAGGCATTCTCCTGTTCTGCCTAGTGACACGTCAGTGATCTACTGTTCCCTGTGATCAGGAACAGTGATCAATGATGTGTCACTGGTAGCTCCTCCCCATAAGGCCGCGTACACACGATCGGTTCAAACTGATGAGAATGGACTTAAGTCCAGTTTCATCGGTCCAAATCGACCGTGTGTATGGCCCATCAGTCCGTCGTCCATCTTTGCTTTAAAATCTGACCGATGGACGCCTGACCATCGGTCCAAACCGATGGTTAGTACGCAAAAACATCGGTCCAAAAACCTGCGCATGTTTAGAATCAAGTCGACGCATGCTTGGAAGCATTGAACTTTGTTTTTTCAGCACGTTGTTGTGTTCTACGTCACCGCGTTCTGACCCGATCGGATTTTGGACTGATGGTGTGTACGCACATCAGGCCACTTCAGCGGTGAACCGATGAAAACGGTCCGTCGGACCATTCTCATCGTTTTGAACCGATCGTGTGTATGCGGCCTAACAGTTAGAATCACTTCCTTGGACACATGTAACCCCTTCAGCAGCATCTAGTGGTTAACCCCCTGCTGTAATCAATCACAGCACAGTGATTGGACACAAGAGACGGGATTTATGATTTCTCCAATCACAAGCAGGGGCTAGTAACTGACCTACAGGCATTGCCAGCCAGGACAAGTACTGTAAGTCAGTAAAGCGGTGATGTGGCGGCCTTTTTTGTGGGCATTAGTTAGGTTTGGGGGGTGGCTGTGTCAGTTTCATTCCGGGACACTGTAATGTCAATCCGGGACACGTGGTCACCCTACACAGACATGCTCACCGAATCAGCTGTTGGGGAAATACATCTCCCCACACTCATAGTTTATTGGTCCAGCAATAACATCTGACTACTGGTTTGGAACCAATCCCAAGCCCATCACTAGTTCACTAGTTGCAAGCAAACGTATGGGAGTTGAGAGGTGCCCAGAGATGTCTCAGCTCTACTCTAGCCATAATGGCTGTTATTTATTATGCCCATCAATAGGAGTAGAGCTTTGTGTCGCCATGCACCGTGTTACAATATTAAAGGGGGAAAAAAAAATAGTATTTCCTTCCACAATTATGCAAAGTATAAACCAATTTGGCAGCACGTCTGTTTACAGCAATATTACATTGTTAGCAGGAAAAAAGCGTAATGGCCGCCGCGGCATTCTAGATAAGCTCTTCTTATGGAGGGACACTAACTCTTTGGCGATTATAAATAATTACTTTTGCTAAAGCAGGATGTTATCACGAAGATTGGGAATCATTTCCTCCGGAATTGGGTGTTTGCTTTCTCAGCAATGTTTTAATTGAAATTAATTTGAATGAGAAGCATCTCATTACAAACAAAGTAGATAGCACTCAACATTCATTTTGTTTTGGTATTTTATATTTATTTTTATATATATATTTTTTTTACAGAATACTTAGGTTTTATTTCTCCAATCGCTAGGAAAAAAAAAAGACATCTGTTAAGATGGTGTAACGCTTTTATTGCGCCGCGTTGTAATGTTGTGTGACTGAAAAACTCAATTGGAAGATGATTTGAATTCTGGATACATTGTTTATTCTCCTCGTAGAGGTCAGTAAAAGCTGTTTATGGAGGCTGTCTGGGCAAAATGAAAAATTTGGATTTCGGCTTGTTCAATGCCGGTCCTAAATGGGGGGGAACCACACAGACTGCAGGCATACTCCAAGCACTCGGTGACAAAGCTTTGTATCGTATTTGAAGGCTTAAAGTGGAAACTCCAGACAAATAGGCAATAAAATACATATAAGGGAGCTTTAAAAAGGACCTGTATTTCTGTCCATGCAGTTCTGAGATCTATACAGCTCTTCTGCACAGCAAAGCAAAGTGTTTTTTTTTCCCTGCTGCAGTGAAAGCCCAGATACAAGAATAATAATAAAAAAAAAAACATCCTTGCTTTGGGCCTCCCTTTACTGCAAGAGTTAAATGCTCATAACGTCTAGGGGTTAATGTGATTCTAAAGGTTTTAAGGTTTTTTACTGTCATGCACTCTATACATAAAGGTAAAAAACATCTCTGTGCAGTAGCCCACCCTAATACTTACCCGAGCCCCATCACGATCCAGTGATGTGCATGAGAGCCTTGACTCCCCAGGGACTCTCGCTCCTTATTGGCTCCCGCTGCTGTCAATCACAGCCAGTGAGCCAATGAGAAGAGAGAAAGGGCAGGGCCAAGCCATGGCTCTGTGCGTGAATGGACACGCAGAGCCGTGGATCAG
Source organism: Rana kukunoris (assembly GCA_029574335.1). Lineage (NCBI taxonomy): Eukaryota > Metazoa > Chordata > Amphibia > Anura > Ranidae > Rana > Rana kukunoris. The sequence continues at coordinate 217,086,158 of CM056054.1, read as the reverse complement.
GAGCAAGCTGCTTGCTTTGGGGGCACTCGGCTTGAGTGGGAGGACAGGAGCCCTGGCAAGGGACGCAAAAAGGGGAGAATCAGGGCTGCTCTGTGCAAAACCACTGCACAGAGCAGCTAAGTATAACATGTTTATTATTTTGTTTTAAAGAAAAAAAATTAAGGTACAGGCTATAGTACGTACCTTACACGCCTGCTCTGTAATTTTTCGCTCCTTTTAGGTAGGAGGGTGAAGTGTTGCAGCTTAGGCAGGTCTCTGGCCAATCGCAATGCTGGAGGGACCCTGCTAGAGTGAAGAATAATGTATGTACACCTTACTCATGTACCCCTAGACTGAAGGGGTACGGTGCTAGGGGGCCACACTCAGGGCCGGACTTACCATTGGGTTTGACTGGGCTCAAGCCCATGGGCCCCGGCTCAATCACTGCAACCCCCCGTCTGCAGCAATCGCGGCAACCCCCTCCCGCAATTTTGCAGCAATCGTCTCCCGCAATTTTGTGGCAATCACCTCCCGCAATTTTGCGGCAATCCCCTCCCGCAATTTTGCGGCAATCCCCTGTTTACGGCAATCCCAGTAGCCCCCGCCCCCAATTTCGCAGCAATCCCCCATTCGCGGCAATCACGGCAATTTTGGCCCCCCCCACTCAACAACTTCGGAGGATGGATGTAATCCTCGGCACCCCCCGACTCAACAACTTTGGCAGATGGATGTAATTTTCGGCATTCCCAGCCCCCCCCCCCCGGTAAGGTAAGAAGTCTATCGGCTGCCCCCCGCTTAACAACTTTGATTGGTCGGCAGATAACCCCCTCTAGCTCAACAAGTATGATCGGAGCGCGCACCCCCGCTCAACAACCTCGATAGATTGGTTGGCGGAACCAGCCCTGGTAACAACCCACCGCCCCCCGCTTCTCTGCTTCAGGGTGCCCCTTCGATTATTAAGCCTAGTGGCCCCCACCATCCTATGTCCTGCCCTGGACACACTGCAAAGGTGTTTTTTTTTTTACATTCTTTGGACTTGGGCTTTTAAGTAAGACTTACAAGTCTTTCCATGACGTCACCACCCTGCCTCCCTACCCCATCCCATCAGAGAATGCTTTGCATTCATCAAGAGAATTAAAAGAGATCTCTGAATGGTGCCCATGCCAAGTGAATGTTCACAGTCCTGCTCGGTACAGGACCCGGAAGCTAATGTGCATAGTGGTGCCTACTACAGTGATTTCCAGATTCTAGATCTAGAAGGATCCAGCTGGTTTGTTATATACATAGAAAAATATTGGGCATCTAGAAAATGTCAAGTCAGGAATGTAATTCCTTTATGAATTTTTTATTTTTAATGGCATTAGCTTGGGTTCAAGATTTGGTTTTTGACAAGCCAACTGGCTTCACAGTGGTAATATAAGTACTGGTCTTGAGGAGAGATTTTGCAATATGCTCCACCTGCTTAGTGCCTCCCACTAACATGCTTTATAACAAACTTCCTAAACAAAGGGCCAACTTACTGTCCTTCAGACTTAAGGGGGTCGGATTATAGCCATTGGCAGTTGAAAAGGTCCTGATGTCAGTGGGAATTAACAATGCCACATCTGTAGTGTTATTGGGAGTAATTTTGCCCCATATTTGGTGTCATTGGGAGTAATTTGTCCCCATCTTTGGTGTCATTGGGACTAATTTGGCACCATATTTCGTGTCATTGGGAGTAATTTGTCCCCATCTTTGGTGTCATTGAGACTAATTTGGCACCATCTTTCGTGTCATTGGGAGTAATTTGGCCCAGTCTTTGGTGTCATTAAGAGTAATGTGTCCCCATCTTTGGTGTCATTGGGAGTAATTTGGCCCAATCTTTGGTGTCATTGGGAGTAATTTGACCCCATCATTGGTGTCTTTCGGAGGAAATGCGCCCCATGTTTGGTGCCATTGGTAGGAATTCTGCCCCTTTATTGGTGTCGGGGGGAGGGGGGAATTATGTCCGATTGCTGGTATCAGTGGATGAAAATAGTGCCCCAAGTGCCAGAAAGCAAATGGCCACATCTGGCCATACAATACCTTCATAGTCTGGGGAAAGTGCGGGTGATTCCAAACTCAAAACCTTGTATTCATAGGGGAAAGGGAATAGCCGCTTCAGGTAGGAACCCAGACGAATATTCACTGTTGCAGATAACTCAGGTGCAGGCAAGCAGGAACAAAAATTGTCTCTGGACAGCCGCACTCTGAACAAATTGTAGCCTTTATTAAAAAAAGGACAGCACTACATATCACAAAAAAGTAAAACCCAACTGCTGATGCGTTTCACACTGAAACTAGTGCTTAGTCATAGCTGAGCTATAGCTATGAGCATAGCTATGACTAAGCACTAGTTTCAGTGCGAAACGCGTCAACAGTTGGCTTTTATTTTACTTTGCTGTGACTTGTAGTGCTGTCCTCCTTTTAATAAAGGCTACAATTTGTTCAGAGTGCGGCTGTCCAGAGACAATTTTTGTTCCTGCTTTACCTTGTATTCATAGGTAACAATTTCACAGCGAAATTGGACATCATAAATTTAAAAAGCTGTACCCAGTACATTATGGTAAATTCACTTTTACAGTCAAAATACTCAAAAGAAATCAATGAAATAAAGTGTGTGCAGTAAATTCAACTTATCCGTGCAGTGATGCCTTTAGTGAATTGAAAAATCAATTTTCAATCATAAATATAAAAATAAAAAAATGATAATGAATATACCATGAGTTGTCTCTGTAGACCAAGCTTGTTATGTCAATTGGGCCTTGCTATTAGAGAGTTAAACACTTTCAACACAAACAGAATACAAAAAGCATGAAGAACCTGAAATGCCAGAAATAATGTTCAATGTAATGCTGGCCATACATACAGTACAGTACACCTTGGTGACTGTTCGATACAACAGGCATTTTATGAAAGAAATGTTCAACTTAAAGAAACATTTGCTTCTGGCAACAATCAAACTATAATTCTGAACAATAATTTTTGAGCAAAATATTTTTTAACCTATAAAATATATGATGCCTGACCAACATTAGAGGTCTACAGAGGCTGTTTCATTAAAGTTACATACAGTATATAGTTACATCGTCTGGTTGAAAAGAAAAGTCAATCTATTTTAACCAATAAAAGGGAAAGAAAAAAAAAATCATACAATCCAATATACACAATCATATAGCCACAGTTGATCTAGAGCAGTGGTTCTCAACCCGGGGGTCGAATGATGATTTGCAAGGGGTCACCAAATCTTGGGCTGCCCCAGAAGAGCTGTCTCTGGAGCCTGGGGCCGCCCTGCTGGGCTGTTCCTGGAGCCCGTGGGCGCTCACTCAGCCTCTTCGCAGCAACCCATTCAGTTCACGTCATAGCTGGGAGGCAGAGACTAGAGGTCAGCTGACTGGTGAGAAATGTGAAGTGGGAGGGGCTGGAGGAGACCCTATCTCCTGATTTCGGCATAGGTGTCACTGCTATGAGTCACCACAAAAGTCGGAGACACAGTGAAGCCGGAAACACAGTGAGTAACATTACCTGTCATTATAGTTGCCATTAAAAGTCCCCTCTAGAGTTCTCAGATCAGCAGATGACCTTGATCAAGAGCACCAAAGTTGGCTGATCAGAACTCCCCCCAACAATTCTACTCATCCCAACTCCCCGCCAGCACTGCCACTCATCCCAACTCCCCGCCAGCACTGCGACTCATCCTATTCCCCCAAACAAAGAGAAAGACTGATACATCCTAAAATGTACCATACAGGGTTTTAATACTGTATGAGTGGAAGGGAGCGCTAAAAGGCCGTAGGTTAGGGGTGCAAATTACTTGTCTTTCCTTGGGAGATGACAACCCACACTATGAAAATTATTTTACTGTTAGGGGTCCCCATAACTTGGGAAATGTTATCAAGGGGTCACAGCACTAGTAAGGTTGAGAACCACTGATCTAGAGGAAGGCAAAAAAAATAAAAAATAAATCCCCCACAAATAGATCTTTCTTTTGGTGGTATTTAATCACCTTTGCAGTTTTTATTTTTGCACTCTACACCAAAAAAGAGCATCAATTTTTAAATTGTTTTTTTTTTTTTAACTTTTTGCTATAATAAATATCCTCAACAGTATATAAAATAAAACATTTTCTTCTCAGTTTAGGCCGATATTTATTCTTCTACATATTATTGGTAGAAAAAAATCGCAATAAGCGTATATTGATTGGTTTGCGCAAAAGTTATAGCGTCTGCAAATAGGAGATAGATTTATGGCCTGTTTATTATTATTATTTTCTTTTTTTTTAATTGAGTAATGGCGTTGATCTGCGACATTGCAGCGGATAGATCCAACACTTTTGACACAATTTTGGGACCATTGACACTTATACAGCGATCAGAGCTAAAAATAGCCACTGCTTACTGTATAAATGTCACTGGCAGGGAAGGGGTTAAACACTTGAGGGCAATCAAGGGGTTAAATGTGTTCCCTCAGCGTGTTCTAACTGTAAGGGGGAAGGGATACCTAGGACATGACAGAGATCACTGCTCCAGATGACATGGAGCAGTAAATCTCTGTCATGTCACTAGGCAGAACAGGGAGATGCCCTGTTTACAAAGGCATCTCCTCACGATCGCGGGCCACCGGCGGACATCAAGTTAGCGGGAACCATGTGCACGCGCGTGGCGCTAGAGACGTGCCTGCGCGCGCTAGCCCGGACTTATGAAGGGACGTACGGGTATGCCCTTTTGTGCACCTGTGCCATTCTGCCAACGTACATCAGCGTGCGGCGGTCGGGAAGCGGTTAACTTTCCATTTTGTTAATTGACAGAAATTAACTATTGACACTTCTATTTCTGAAAGCATTCCAAATTTGCAGCATTTTTTTACACCTGCCAAAAACTTTTGCACAGTACTATATATATTTACAGTAAAATTGTATATTTAATAAAAAAATGCAGTATTCACCACATATATGAAGCAGTAGGCAACATGCAACATATATTTAATTTAAACACGTACGATCTTTTTTTATTTTTCTGTTATTTCATTGATATTTTTTAAACTCTTACGCACTAATTAATAAAGTATATTGATGGAGGCCATCTGCCTGCTGGAAAGTGATGCTGGTTTCCATCACTAACACAGAAAACATGGAACATCTGCTGGCGTCTGTCCTGTAGGTTTCCTTCCGTCCTTGTGATGTCTGCTACTGTGAGGCTGCAGAGTGTAAACAAAACAGCATTATGTATGTAAGCAGTCGGGTTGAGCTTCGGGTGCAGGTTGAACGTGAGTTTCGACCCAAACCCAGCCTGTTTGTAAATTGCCAAACAAACTAACAAAACCAGGTTGATTTGTCTGCCAATGATCCCCAACTAGCTCGTTTACCAATGGCAACTCCCTGGAGATCTGTCATTTGCGTAGGGAGTAGTGGCAGGGGATGTATTTTCTATTGTATTGATCATTTTATATGCAGTGCCTGTTATAAAAGATCTCCTGAAGAAGCCACAAAAGGCGAAACATGTAGAGATAAATCAGATGTGCACTTTTGTCTGTATATTCCATTGATCCGATATATAAATGTCTTATGTATTCAATATTAAAAAAATGTAATCTTTTAAATTTCTATTTTTCTATTTTTGTCTCATTTGCGCTTTAAAAGTCTCAAAATAACCTTTCTATATTCTATGTATATACAATAAATGTGGCGCTATAATAATAAAGTTTTCAACAACAGCTTTAAAATCTTCTTTCTCCTTTGCAAGGGGGAAGGCTTAGCCCCACCTCCATTGCAGGGTACATGAGTACCCCTACTTACTCATTCCCAAAAAAAGTAAAAAGTAAATAAAGACACCCACACTGTGAAAACGTTATTTTTAAATATTGTTAAGCTAGCAGAGCCATCATTAATCATCACCTGTCAATGTCACACTGTCACCCGATGATCTTCCCGTCTGTGATCCTGGGAGATTTCATGACTATATTTGGTCAATGACATCACCGGGATTCTGTCATTTAGCAATAATCTTTTTGACATCATTTTTTTAAGGGATAAAATATACTGTACTGTGAATTAAAGTGATTGGAAATCCAGCATTTAGAGTTGTTTCAGTACCAGTGGGGAAGCCTGTTCTGGTAAAGTTGTCATAGGTGGGATAGCACCGCACTTACATAAAAAAACATAGAAGAGATGCGCCAATCTAAGTGCAGCAAGTTGATATTTATTTCACCATGAGTATAAAACATTAAAATTACTACTCACAAAACTAGATAAATGAGGAGCCTTAATAGCGCTGTTAGTCGGGAGTCATCGACGTTGTTCTCCGGTATAATCCTTCGTTCAAGGGCTGAGCGCTGCAGGTGTTATACCCGCAGCTCTCAGCCCTTGAACAAAGGATTATACCTTGCTGCACTTAGATTGGCGCATCTCTTCTATGTTTTTTTGAATCTCCTAGAGGCTTGCTTCTGCTTCAGGTGCTGCCGCTAAGTCTCCTGTTCAATTCACCATATCTCAGGACCCTCTGGATATCCTATGAACTGTTCGAACCCTATGGACCTTTAGTGACCCATAGAGACTTTACTCTATGGTGATTTTAAACTAATGATTTCAGGACATATACTTTGCATGCTTGAGTTGATTGTGTGCCATCAAACCAATTTTTTCTGCACCGAACTTACATGCACTTTAACGGCATCCCAGTCTTAGTCCATAGGGTTCAATATTGAGTTGGCCCACCCTTTGCAGCTATAACAGCTTAATCTCTTCTAGGAAGGCTGTCCACAAGGTTTAGGAGTGTGTCTATGGGAATGTTTGACCATTCTTCCAAAAGTGCATTTGTGAGGTCAGGTACTGATGTTGGACGAGAAGGCCTGGCTCACAGTCTCCACTCTAATTTATCCCAAAGGTGTTCTTTCAGGTTGAGGTCACGACTCTGTGCAGGCAAGTCAAGTTCCTCTACCCCAAACTCACTCATCCATGTCTTTATGGAACTTGCTTTGTGCTCTGGTGCGCAGTTATGTTGGAACAGGAAGGGGCCGTCCCCAAACTGTTCCCACAAAGTTGGAAGCATGAAATTGTCTAAAATGTCTTGACGCCGTAAGAGTTCCCTTCACTGCAACTAAGAGGCCAACCCCTGAATAACAACCCCACACCATAATCCTTTCTACACCAAATGATTTGGACCAGTGGAAGAATGGTCAAACAATCCCATTGACACACTCCCAAACCTTTCCAGAAGAGTTGAAGATGTTATAATTGCAAAAGGTGGGCAAAATCAATATTAAACCCTATGGATTAAGATTGGGATGCCATTAAAGTTCATGTGCGTGTAAAGGCAGGCGTCCCAATACTTTTGGTAATATAGGGTGTGTGTGCTCTATATATATATATATATATATATATATATATATATATATATATATATATATATATATATATATATATATATATATATATATATTAGGGCTGTTACTGATCAAATTTTTGTGTTCGATTAATCGTTTTTTTTTTTTTTTTTTATCAATTAATCGACTAATTTCGATTAATTATAAAGCGCATACAGATCCAACTACTTTTAGCTGATCTCCTTGCAGGCTGATTCCCAGTGCAGCTACCAACCACTGGAAAAATGGATAGCAGGATACAAAAAACACACAAAGGCAGTGCTCTATGGGAATAGCATTAAAACTTTTATAGTCTTCAAGTAGGTAACAAAATAAATATTGCACTGGAGATAAAACTGATGTAGCTACATAAACTGTAAAAATGGTGCGAGTAATACCAAACGTAGCAAAATCAGTCATACAAACATGTAGCTAAGTATGATACTGGTATAAAAATGTGTACAACGATACCACTGCTGAATCCAGAGGAGGAGGGGTTAACATCAGTCCGTCGGCATGTAGATGTCCCGTGAAGAGAACTATCACAACTCCCAGTGGATGGCTGTAGAATCCCAGGTTAATGGAGGGAAGTGATAGAGGGAAGTGTAACAGCCCTTGCATGTGGCAGATAGTAAGGTCCCTCCGGCATGCAGATATGAAGGCACAGCAAAGAAGCCCTTCAGATGGACACGGCATCTGACGTTACCGGATCTCCGACGGAACTCCCTGAAGGCCCAGAAGCCGGCGGAGAGGCGAGTACCAATCAAAAGAATTTTAATCGATCAAAAAGATTTTGATCGATCAAAAAAATGAAAGATTAATCGATCAATTAAAAGTTAATTTGCACAGCCCTTATATATATATATATATGTGTATATATGTATATATTTTATTTTTTCTTTCTCTCTCTCTCTCTCTCTCTCTCTCTCGTTTAAATTTGAATGTTTTTAAATTCAACGTCTTTTCTTTTTTTTTTTCTTTTTTTTACATTGCAATAGCTGAAATACTGTTGCCAGTAGAAAAGCTGTGGAACCGTTTTGCTTTTGCTCATCCTTAGTGGCATGTTACTGTAAAACACAAATTAGCTCTACAGAGAGTTGCCTATAATGATTCCTTATGCACTAAACAGTGATCCTCTCACCTCGCCATTGATGCAGAGGATGAAATGAGCATATAGTGTGATGCCTGCAGGTGAAGAGTCACAGCTCATGTGTAATATGTGCAGATTAGGTTCCTGATATAGTCTGCATTATCCCACTGCATGAAATAAACAACAGTTAGTATAATCAGCCAGACACCGGTAAGGCAGGAAGTCTGGCAGGAGGACCGCCATGAATCCATACTGTACCTATGTATGTACGATGTATCTTCCTGAGTGCACATATGAAATAAAGATTGCTGTTCAGTATCACTTTGGACATGTAGTAGATAACAGAGCTTGTTCTGCTTCTGTGAGCTCCAAACAACATATTAGAGATTACACACAATGCGGCTTCATACAGTAAAAGGTATCCTTCTTCCTTTCACTGCATGACGTTGCTCTAATTCTCTTGCACTCCACACTACTGCAGCTCAAAATCAGAAAATGAAAGGCACACAATATGGTTAATTTACTATGAACCAACTTCCAGGTTTTATTGTCAAAGCTTAATTGAACAAGCTGAAGTTAGAAGCTGATTGGCTACCATGCATCACTGCACCAGATTCTGTACTCTCCAGTTTTAGTAAATCAACCTCAATGTGATATACTTGGCGGTTGATTTACTAAAATCGGAGAGAGCTAAATCTGCTGCAGCTCTGCGTAGAAACCAATCAGCTTCCAGTTTTTTTTGTCAAAGCTTAACCAGCCCCTGAAGAATTTGCTCAATGACCAGGCCATTTTTTGTGATTCTGTACCGCTTCAACTCACAATTGCGCGGTCATGCGACGCTGTACTCAAACAAAATTGACGTCCTTTTTCTCCCACAAATAGAGCTTTCTTTTGGTGCAATTTTAATTTTTTTGTGCTATAAAAAAAAAAAAAGAGCGACAATTTTGAAAAAAAAAAAAACACAATATTTTGTACTTTTTGCTATAATAAATATATCCATTTTTTTTAAAAATACGATCATTTTTTTCTCAGTTTAGGCCGATATGTATTCTTCTACATATTTTTGGTAATAAAAATCGCAATAAGCGTATATATTGATTGGTTTGCACAAAATTTATAGCGTCTACAAAATAGGGGATACATTTATAGCATTTTCATTATTATTATATTTTTTTACTAGTAATGGTGGCGATCTGTGACATTATGGTGGACACATCGGACATTTTTGATACATTTTTGGGATATTGGCATTTATAAAGCGATCAGTGCTATAAAAATGCACAGATTACTGTGTAAATGTCACTGGCAGGGTAAGGGTTAACACTAGGGGGCGATCAAGGGGTTAATTGTGTTCCCTCTAACTGTAGGGGGAGGGGACTGACCTAGAGAAAATGACAGATCGTGGTTCCTAGCTATTAGGAACTCATGATCTGCCTTTCCTCTCCTCACAGAACAGGGAAGTGTGTGTTTAGACACACACGCCCCTGTTCAGCCTCTCGTGCCCACGAACGGTTGTGCTACGAGTAAGCATCACATGATGTGAAACATGTCAGCCCTTTTCTCCTTGTCCACTCACCGTTTTTGACTGCATGCATTTTGGCTGTTTTTTTTTTTTTTCTATTGAAATTTTGTTTGCTTATGCTTAAATAAAGACATTGTTTTCCGAGGAGTGCTGCGATCCAGGATTTTTTCCTTCATCCCACGAACGGTTGTGACCGGCCTGTCATGAGCATCGGCACCCCCGTGATGCAGCGCGCTCGCGCCTGCTTAAAGGGGCCGACGTACAGCTACTACAGTTCGCTGGATCGTGCCGACCTTCCGCCCTGTAACAATGATGACTACCATGCACAGCTGCACCAGATTTCGCACACTTTTTCTTTTGTATTGCTTGTTCAACATGGCTGCCATTCTAGGCACACCTATTTTTCTCTCCACCTCCTTCATTTAGGCTGAGTTCACACATATGTGAATTGGATGTGGGTTTCTCCACATCCAATTCTCATAACAGTAGAGTGTGACCGGGCCTCAATGGAACCATTTTAAACAGCTCCTGGCGGTCGCATTCCGCATTTAAGAAGGGTCCTGTGCGTCTTCTGGTCCAATTCAGACCTGATTCGCACCTGAATCAGTCAATAGGGACGCATCAGACCCCCTGCTGTGAGCTGCGGCTGTGAATGGAGCCTTATAGCACGTACACACAATCTGAATATGAAACAAAAACTGTCGGAAGAATCGTATGATTTTCGGATCGTATGATTTTCGGATCGTATGATTTTCGGATCGTATGATTTTCGGATCGTATGATTTTCGGATCGTACGAATTTCGTTTAGTCAGTATAGTTGTCGTCCGAAAATACAATACAAATATATTACAACACATGACATTACTTTCTTTTTTTTTCTGTTGTACGAGAATTATCATGACTTTAGTAACCTATTTAATTTCTACTTGCGACTATTAAGCGAAAAAAGTTGTACGATCTGTCGGACAATATTCGGATCGTGTGTACGGGCCAATTAAGTCCCGCACACACGGTTGGAATTCCTGACAGAAAATGTCTGATAGAAGCTTTTGGTCGGGAATTCCGAACGTGTGTATTCTCCATCGGACTTTTTCTGTTGGGAATTCCGACATAAATAGATTGAGAGCAGGTTCTCAATTTTCCAGTCGGAAATTTCCTGTGGATGCTTTTCCGTTGGAAATTCCGATCGTGTGTACGGGCTTTAGAGAACACCTTGTGTTCACTGGAAAAAATTACAAGGCAGTCTATAATTGGTGACAGTGCCGAGCAAGTGAACCTTTGTGATCAATGTGTAGAAGGAAGCAGCTTGTAAAGAACCTAAGCAGGACCTGGAATATCCCGGGTCTCACTCTAGTTACATACAGTAGTTACATAGTAGGTGAGGTTTAAAAAAGACACAAGTCCATCAAGTCCAACCTATGTGTGTAATTATATGTCAGTATTACATTGTATATCCCTGCATGTTGTATTCGTTCAGGTTCTTATATAATAGTTTCTTGAAACCATCAATGCTCCCTGCTGAGACCACCACCTGTGGAAAGGAATTCCACATCCCTGCCACTCTTACAGTAAAGAACCTTCTACGTAGTTTAAGGCCTCGTACACACGACCGAGGAACTTGTCAAAAAAAGACACATTTTTTTCCTTGACGAGTTCCTTGTTAGGCTTGTCGAGAAACTTGACGTACTACACATAGACGGCAGGGGAAGTTTGATTCCACTGGCACAACCCTTGGGGCTGCTTTTGCTAATCTCATGTTACTGCATGTTAGGTAAAAGTTTGGTAAGAGACGATTTGCACTTTTCAGTCTGTTACAGCGTGACGAAAGTGGTATCTCCATTACGAACGCTACTTTTACCGAAGGTGCGCTTCCGTCTCATTCTTTATTCTGAGCATGCACGGGTTTCTAAGCATACATATGTGTTTCTCGTCGAAAACCAGTCCGACGAGGAACACGACGAGGAAATTGAGACTCCTGACAAGGAAAAAGAGAACTTGTTCTCTTTTTTCCTCGTCGAGTTCCACGTCAGTTTTCTCGATCAAAAACATACATACGTTTTCCTCTGCAAAAATGCTCTGCCACCAAGTTTCTTAATGGATTCTGTTGAAGAAAATGGTTGTGTGTACGAGGCCCAAGGTTAAACCTCTTTTCTTCTAATTTTAATAAGTGGCCGTGTGTCTTAAACTCCTGTGGCGACTACTACATTGATTTTCAGGCTCCCCAGCGGCCCCTTAGTTATGAGCTATCCATACTTACATTGTGTCAAGCTTGACCAGTGTTGGTATGCAATGCTAATTTAAAGCTGAGGTCCATGAATTCAGCTCCTTTGTAAAAAAAAATAAAAAATGAAGGCACATTAAGGCCTCATGCCCATGGACGTTTTTACAGACACTTTTCTGAGCGTTTTTTGCAGCTTAAAAACGGCTCTCCATGTTAGCCTATGGCCTTGTGCCCACCATGACGTTTTTGAGCTGTAAATGGCTGAGCCGTTTTTAAGCTGCAAAAAAAAAACAGGACCAGTGCGTTCTGAAGCTCCAGTGTTAGAGCTGTAAAGACATCAGACGCCGGCAAACTTTATTTAACGAGGCTTAACGTTGTGTTAAGCCTCGTCCAGCGTTTCTTTCTCTATTCAAAATTAATGGTTCCTTATGGGAGCCCATTGATTTGAATAGAGGTCGCACCAGAAGTCGGATCCGACTTGCGGGTCGACTCGTGTGCGGAGAATCTTGAAGGAGAACCCCCGCGAAAATTAAAACATTTTTTTGCATGAGATTCCCCCCGGGGATTATACAAGGCCCTTAGGTCTGGTATGGATCTTAAGGGGAATCCCCACACCGTAAAAAAACGGCGTGGGGTTCCCCCAGGATCCATACCAGGCACTTATCCGAGCACACAGACCGGTAGGTCAGGAAGGGGGGCGAGCGAGCGCCCCCCCTCCTACACCGTACGAGGTCACATGCCCTCAACTTGCACCTTGCCCCCATGTTGATGGGGACAAGCAGGGCTGCTGTTAGAAATCACGGGGCCCTGTACAGCCTACATGGCAAGGCCCCCCCCCCAATATATATATATATAAAATCAAAAATCATTATTAGTGGACACAAACGTAACATAGAACCTGTGTGAATTAGTCCTTTTTCATTTGTTTTTTACATAAAAAAAATTATATTTACAGTGACAAGGGGGCACACGGGGGTCAGAAGCAGGCAGAACAGGGAGGGGAATTAGTGTCGGGGGAGCAATTACAGGAATGATGCCCTGTTTCAGTGTCTCTCCCTGCAGCAGCTGAAAGCTGGCAAGAGGGGGAGAAATTGGCTTGCAGCTGCTGCAGAGAGCTGCACAGGGCATCCTATTGCCCCTCCGCCAAACCACACAATTTTTTCTGCTGTTTGGGCCCCCCTGTGTGCCCGGGCCCCCTACAGGAGGACTGGTGGTCCCTCTCTATCAGCGGCCCTGGGACAAGGGCCTCTTCCCAACAACCCTGGCCGTTGGTTGTCGGGGTCTGCGGGCAGGGGGCTTATCGGAATCTGGCCAGATACATCGTACCCCTACCCATTCACCTGGTGGAAGAAAAATGACAATAAAAAAACACTAGTTTATTAGACAGCTCCGGGGTTCTTCTTAAAGTGATTGTTAACGTTTGTTTAAAAAAAAAAAAAACATGTTATACTTACCTGCTGTGTGCTTTCATCTCTGTATCACTCTGCTCTCTCCACCTAAAAGTATGTTCCTTGCTAGCATATAAGCACTGCAGCACATTTGACTTTTACTACTTTTTCCTCCACCTGCCTAAGCTCTGCTATACAGGGATAACAAATTGCATGCATTGCATTACTGTTTGCATTAAAAAACAATTATACATTTTATAATGTGTTAATGAATATAGAGCTACATTAATAATGCATTTTTATAAATCTGCCTTTAGTTCAGCTGTGAAACTTTATTTTTCAGATGTTGACATTTACGTTTACGTCCTTTCTTTTAAACACTTTGGATTTCTTAAAAGGAAGAAAGTGATCTGTTTGGAAACCGAACCCATCTAGACCGTGCCCCCATCCCTGTATTAATAGAAAACAAGAAAAATTGGACCAGTGGGACTTTAAATGGGGCATGGACGGGTTTGTAAAGTTATTGAGGATATCAACAATGAAGAATCTATCACAGTCCCATCAGGGAGATCTCTGTGGTCAAAGGAAATTGCTTGGTGATCAATCCAAAAAAGAAATTGAAGGAGTCAAATGTAAACTTGATAATGTAATTTGTATCATAATATATAATACAGAGATCATGCAATCAAAGGCATAATACATGTAATAACATTGATATAATAAATATTCAAAATCCAGGACATGACCATTAAACGCAATCACCACATATTGACATATAGATACAGTAGACATGATTATACAATAAAATTGGTCGTTGTGAACAAAATGATGAAAAAACACATATTTGGGCAAGCTTGATCTTGGCATCCCTGAGCATGGACTCGACGCACGTTTCTTGGCGTTTAAAGCCAGTCATCAGGAGTGGGGTGCATAGCAATAAGCTAGAGAGGAAGAGGGGGGAGGGATAAACACACAGGTGAATCTATGCAATCTATATGATTGGATCATAGTAGCAGCATCAGCGAGTTTGTGTTATATAGTATATTACCTTTAGGTTGGGCCAAAAGTGGAATAGCCCTTGCGTTCCAAAATATGGAGGGGGATGGTGGTCCTGGGATAAAATGTCTCCCCCGGAGTTGAAGCAGGGATAGATCCCCCTAAGTCCATGGACAGACCAATGGGTGCGGAGAGCCAAGGACAAAAGGAGACATTTTATCCCAGGACCACCATCCCCCTCCATATTTTGGAACGCAAGGGCTATTCCACTTTTGGCCCAACCTAAAGGTAATATACTATATAACACAAACTCGCTGATGCTGCTACTATGATCCAATCATATAGATTGCATAGATTCACCTGTGTGTTTATCCCTCCCCCCTCTTCCTCTCTAGCTTATTGCTATGCACCCCACTCCTGATGACTGGCTTTAAACGCCAAGAAACGTGCGTCGAGTCCATGCTCAGGGATGCCAAGATCAAGCTTGCCCAAATATGTGTTTTTTCATCATTTTGTTCACAACGACCAATTTTATTGTATAATCATGTCTACTGTATCTATATGTCAATATGTGGTGATTGCGTTTAATGGTCATGTCCTGGATTTTGAATATTTATTATATCAATGTGATTACATGTATTATGCCTTTGATTGCATGATCTCTGTATTATATATTATGATACAAATTACATTATCAAGTTTACATTTGACTCCTTCAATTTCTTTTTTGGATTGATCACCAAGCAATTTCCTTTGACCACAGAGATCTCCCTGATGGGACTGTGATAGATTCTTCATTGTTGATATCCTCAATAACTTTACAAACCCGTCCATGCCCCATTTAAAGTCCCACTGGTCCAATTTTTCTTGTTTTCTATTAATACAGGGATGGGGGCACGGTCTAGATGGGTTCGGTTTCCAAACAGATCACTTTCTTCCTTTTACAAATGTTTACCAGGGTGGAAGACACCTGTTCCCTCATTAGTGATCTGTCTGGACCCAATCTGTTTACATGATTGATCATTTTAGCCAAATGATCCCTAAGATTACATATTTATGGCATCCTTTCCCATTGTCCTATACCCCTTATTAAGTCAATTTTCCCTATATTCCTATTTCCACTTAGCAGCAGGTGAACATTGCTTTAACTATTTCCCCTTCTTTTGATTACTATCAGCTGCAATCACCTCCCTTTGTTGTTTGCCTTTCCATTCATGCTTTATATTTGCCCAACCCATGTGAACTTTAGGGCCTTTTTTTTGTCCTGGTGTCTCTGATCCCGGGGTTGCGATGCGCCCAGTTTCTCCTCCCCTGCTCATCCCTCAATTTTATTTTGTTTTTATTTATTTATTTATTTTTTGGATGGGGAGGGGCGGACTTTGGGCGCATCGGCGTCATGCCAGCATGCTGCATGTATGGCGTCCTAGGACGCAGTTGATTGCCGCTTGGCTTTTCCATCCCGCATGGCTGACTGGCCCAATGCGATGATGCATGACGTTAGTGGGGACACGCCCCCAGGAGGTGGGTATTTAGGTCGGATGGCTCTGGCAATCTCACTTCACACATCTCCATCTGATGAGAGGCTGCATGGATTCACACTAACTGGTAATTGATTTTTCCTATATAGGACCCATACCCCATGATCCCATAGTGATTGACAACCTTATTCATTCACTTTTTTTTTTCCTTTACCAGTACTCATATGTGTGCCCCTTGTGCGCCCACCTCACCCTTTGGCATTGTGTTGTGGCTGCTTTTGCCTCATCTGACTGATGTCCCATGTCTCTTTGTCCTTGGCTCTCCGCACCCATTGGTCTGTCCATGGACTTAGGGGGATCTATCCCTGCTTCAACTCCGGGGGAGACATTTTATCCCAGGACCACCATCCCCCTCCATATTTTGGAACGCAAGGGCTATTCCACTTTTGGCCCAACCTAAAGGTAATATACTATATAACACAAACTCGCTGATGCTGCTACTATGATCCAATCATATAGATTGCATAGATTCACCTGTGTGTTTATCCCTCCCCCCTCTTCCTCTCTAGCTTATTGCTATGCACCCCACTCCTGATGACTGGCTTTAAACGCCAAGAAACGTGCGTCGAGTCCATGCTCAGGGATGCCAAGATCAAGCTTGCCCAAATATGTGTTTTTTCATCATTTTGTTCACAACGACCAATTTTATTGTATAATCATGTCTACTGTATCTATATGTCAATATGTGGTGATTGCGTTTAATGGTCATGTCCTGGATTTTGAATATTTATTATATCAATGTTATTACATGTATTATGCCTTTGATTGCATGATCTCTGTATTATATATTATGATACAAATTACATTATCAAGTTTACATTTGACTCCTTCAATTTCTTTTTTGGATTGATCACCAAGCAATTTCCTTTGACCACAGAGATCTCCCTGATGGGACTGTGATAGATTCTTCATTGTTGATATCCTCAATAACTTTACAAACCCGTCCATGCCCCATTTAAAGTCCCACTGGTCCAATTTTTCTTGTTTACTTTGGATTTCTTGTTGATTTTGATGTTTGTAGTAACTGACGATTCAAATTTTCTGGTAACCCCTCTACTTCTTCCCCAACTTTTTTTAAAAGGTTTTAGCATCAATACAAAAAAAAAATATCTCCTGCAACGTATGCCCTGATTTCTGAATGTTAAACTTTTTTTTTTTTTTTTTAATAGTTTATGTTCTTGCCAATCTCAGCACAGCTCTACAAAGTAAAATATTTGGCAGCGACTTTATATTAACAGATGGAAGAAGAAATTAACACGTTTTTGCTTCGCTAATTCACAGTTCTTTTAGTACGCTAATTCTAAATCACCTGTTCTGACTTTGTCAGGCTATAGACACCTGTTTGGGGTAATATTCCGCAGCTAATTATTACATGAGAAATTTACTTTCCAGCAGAAGGTTGTGTGTGTGAAATTGTCAGAGTTAACAAATTAGTAATACCAATCTCATACAGAACGTGTTTGCAGTCGCTAGATCATTACAGCTTAACCTTTCATGACAGATTAAAGCTTATTTTTTTACTTAGTCAAACTACTTGCTTCTGTTTGTTTTTTAAACTTCTTTGTGTTTTTTATTTTTTTATTTTGTGTTTTTATACTTTATGTTGAAAATGTTTTATTTATTTTTTGATCTGAGGTTGAATATTTTACATAAAAAATACAGTGTGGATCAAATTATTATTTCAATAGATCAGGATATTTCTCACATACAACTCATTTGGGGTTTGGTGGAATCGTTCCTGGAGCCAGATGGATTAACCTGTAATTAGGTATAAAAAGCTGTCAAAGCACGTTTTGTGCTGGGTTGGTTAAGTTAATAATGGAAAGCATTATCATCTTCGTTTAAATGTTTTTTTTTTTGTTTTTTACTTATTACTTGTAGGATTTTAACTCAGGGTGATATTTTATGTTAGGCAATGTATAAAAAATAAATAAAAAAATGAAGCCAAACTAATTTGTCGGACCACCCGGTGACTTTTTCCCTGTGGCGTCAGAGGGGGGTGGGGTCACCCGCTTACGTCAACGGCTGGTCCCACCCTCAGCTATATAACAGCTGACACAGCGGGAGAAGCATCACTCGGTGACCGCCTACCATGGAGGCAGAACTGTTGCAAAAATTTATTTTTTCCGGCGGTGCAAGTTGAATGGTTATTGCTGTACTTTTTTATTTATTTTTTATTTTTTAATAAAGGACTTGTCCCGAAGTGTCTCGTGTCTTTTTTACAATTTTTGACCCTTTTTTTGGTGAAATTGTAGGGGTACCATGTACCTGTTACCATTCCACATGGGGGGCAGGATCTGGGGGGGGTCTCCTTGTTAAAGAGGGCTTCCAGATTCCAATAAGTCCCTGCCTGCAGACCCCCACAACCACTGGGCAAGGGTTGTGGGGATGAGGCCCTTGTCCCCATCAACATGGGGACAAGGTGCTTTGGAGTCAGTCAGACCCCAAACATCCTCCCCATGTTAAGGGCATGTGGGCTGGTATGATTCAGGAGGGGGGGGCGCTCTCTTGTCCTCCCCTCTTTTCCTGCAGCCTGCCAGGTTGTGTGCTCCGATAAGGGTCTGGTATGGATTTTTGGGGGACCCCTACGTCATATTTTTTTTTTAATTGTGGCACAGGGTTCCCCTTAAAAACCATACCAGACCTGAAGGGCCTGGTAATGGACTGGGGGGAAACCATGCCGTTTTTTTCAATGACTTTTATCTGTATTGCCGAGTCCCGACAATTCATTACAGCCGCAATCAATTTTAAATTCCTTTTTCTCCTTTAGAAATGTAATTTTGCTGCGGGACTGTTCTAAATACGGGAAACATTTGCCACTTTACTGGCATACTATAGACACCCTTCACTGATGAAATATAAAGGAATATTTCACTTTTATTGTTTCACTTTAACCTCCCTGGCGGTCTTCCCGTGTGTGGCACGGGGTGAGATTTTAAAGCTACGATCGGTAACCCCGTGCCACACACGCGCTTACCTCGCTGGATGCAGAAAAAAGTTTACTTACCTTTTCTCTGCGATCCAGCGATGAATCCCCGCAGTACACGGCGGGCGGATGTCCGCCTGATGCTGTGTGTTCCGCCGATTCCCTTCCCTGCGAGCGTCGCGACGTAGGGGGGGAACGGCGCCAAATTTAAAAATGTAAACAAACACTATACATACAGTACACTGTAATCTTATAGATTACAGTACTGTATGTAAAAAATACACACCCCCCATGTCCCTAGTGGTCTGCCCTGTACACTACATTTTATATAATAAAAACTGTTCTTTCTCCCTGCAAACTGTAGATTGCCCATAGCAACCAAAAGTGTCCCTTTATGGCAAAAATTGTTTTAGAGCAGCTAAAAAACAGCGATAATAAATCAGAATCACTTGCAGAATTTAGCGATAGCGATTTATGGGGAAATTCGTCATAAAAAAAAAAATAATAATGACAGCACAAATTCTGCAACTGAGCAAATTTCAGTGATTTTGATTTGATTACATTATTGAATAATTTTTACTATAATTATATTATTATTTGTTATAATTTTTTATAATTATTTATTATATTATAATTTTTAATAAGAAAAAAAAAAAATCATACCCAGGATGCCTATTAGACTCTTGTTTGGATAGATTTCAGTGAGTTATTCCTAAGAATTACAAGCCTACAGTATAAAACGCCAAATTCTCTTGCAAATAATGGTACCGCTTTTAGCACCTAAAATCTGAAAGAATCATACCGCCAGGGAGGTTAAGCATTATTAAATTCACTGCTCCCGAAAAAACTGCAATTTTTAAAACTTTTTGTTGCATTGATACATGTTCCCTGGGGCAGGACCCGGGTCCCCAAACACTTTTAATGACAATAACTTTCATATTAACAATTAAAATGAGCCATATTATACTCGCCTATTTGGCATTCCATTTCTCTAAACTCTCCTCCATTCTAGTGCCTCAACCTCCACCATTGTCTTCAGTGTCATACCAGCACATACCAGCACATTATGACATTGCCTTGCAAGGATTTTTTTTTTTTCACCAAATGCTGTTTACTAAGGCTTTAATTGAACAAGCTGAAATTAGAAGCTGATTGTCAATCAGGCACAGCTACACCAGATTTTGCACTCTCCAGTTTTAGTAAATCAACCCCATACTGTTGTTCCCTACTTTGATCCCTACATACCTACAAGACACAGTAAGTTGGAGGCAGGAGATATAGCACATGGCGGAAGACATGGCCAATTGAAACTCCTATAATATTTTAGTTTAAAAACTGGCACTCATAATAAATAAATCTAATGCACACGATCATTTTTCGGCATGAAAAAAAACAATGTTTTTCGGCATGTAAAAAAAACAAAGTTTTTCCAACTTCATCATTAAAACGACGTTGCCCCCACTCCATTGGTTTTTTAAAAATGCTCTAGCAAAGCGTGGTGACGTACAACATGTACGACGGCACTATAAAGGGGAAGTTCCATGCGGATGATGCCACCCTTGGAGCACGCTTTTCTGTCTGTTACAGTGTGATGAATGTGCTTACTCCATTATGAACAGTAGTTTTTACCAGAACAAGCGATCCCGTCTCATAACTTGCTTCTGAGCATGTGTGGGATTTTAACGTCGTTTTAGCCCATTAGCCCACACCAGTCATTTTTTACAACCCAAAAAAACACATAGTTTAAAACGTCGTTAAAAAATGCAACATGCTCAAATAAATTTTATTTTTTTATTTTTCAGAAGCCGAAAAATGATGTGAAGCCCACACACGATCATTTTAAATGACATTTTTTTTTAAAACAACGTTTTTTTCATGCCAAAAAATGATCGTGTGTACGTGGCATTAGACTACAAGAAAACCATAAAAAAATATTAATTTTTTTAAATTACACTTATGAGTAATTTTGCCTGACTGGTTGTCTGTAGGTCACATGATGTGACACCATTAGGATTATGGGTTGTTGGAAGAAAAGCCACCCTGTGCACTTTGGTTGTTTAAAAAAATTGACCATATTCTTTATTTTTGTTCTCAACCAATCTACAAATATATGTTACAATTTAATAACATTTATTACATTGTTTTTCATATTAACACTAAAAAAATATATTACTGGTTTTATGGTCACACATACATACATATCTCTTCTGTATTGTAAGAATCTTTAATGGGTCCATCTTGTGCCAATCTTTTACTAGGCACGCTCATCCTCTATTTCAAACATCTGTATAAAAAAAACAATAACAGGGAATTATCTTTGTATTTATATCTCTGGAAACAATTAGAGTATAGCAGCACTTATTGCAAATAGGAACTGTCAGATTTGGGTCTTCAAAGCCGATAAATATAGCCCATCTGACAATTTGATGAATTCTCTGCAATTTTTAGTAAGTCTAAACGCCTGTGTTACAGTTTGGAAATGGTTTTTATTCTCATTCACCATTCAAACACTTTTTGGAAAAATGAACATAGGAGAGGCTACAAATTGCAATCATTCTATACAATAAAGCTTCGGGTCAGATATGTCACCATAGAACGGAAACCTTAATAGCGCAGCTTACTATTACTTTACTTATAGTTAAATCCCCGTCTTCTTTTTCCCCTCGGAAATCTTATTCTTTTGAACAAAAAAATGTGCATATAAATTTAGGCGACGGTTATATAAATAATAAAATGCTCAGGACATTCTTATTTTCATTGTTAAGATACTTTTATTTATCTAATTTTTATAATTTTATGGGATTACAAAACCTAGAAATGTAACTATCACTGATATTTTTATGGTAATGGTAATGCTACCCATTTATAAAGATGGCCATACATGTAGCGGTTTGAGATTATTTTACATACAGTATAAGTGAAACAAGAAATTCATTCACTGCGATTTAAGTATCCAACAAATCAACACCTGGTATTGTTTAGCACTTTGCCATTGAAAAAACCTAATCAAATATACCAAGTATTGATTATGAATTAAAAATAATGACTTGAATGATCTGAATCGCTACCGGCTCTCCCAAATAGCAGATATTTGTTCGGATTGAGTGATTGATCGGTCAAATATGTAGAGATTTTTAAATATTTTATGTATGAGGCCTCGTACACACGACTGTTTCCTCTGCAAAATCCATCAAGAAAAATGCTGGCCGAACTTTTTTGCCGAGAAAACTGTCGTGTGTATGTTTTTCGTCGGGAAAACTGTCGGGATCTCGACTAGTGATGAGCGGAATACGCCATATTCGATTTTGCGATATTTCGCGAATATTTCGAAGAATATTCGCGAATATTCGTTAATATCGAATATTCGTGATATTTTATTTAAAAAAAAAAAATTGCGGAATTTTCGCCAATGCGAATTTTCGCTAATGCGAAATTTCGCGATTTTTTTTATTTTTTTTTATAAAATATCACGAATATTCGATATTTACGAATATTCGGTATATTTTATATAAAAAAAAAAAAAAGCGAAATTTCGCATATGTGACCGCGAATATTCGTTAATATCGAATATTCGTGATATTTAAAAAAAAAAAAATTGCGAATTTTCGCCAATGCGAAAATTCGCTAATGCGAAATTTCGCGTTTTTTTTTTTATAAAATATCACGAATATTCGATATTTACGAATATTCGCTATATTTTATAAAAAAAATAAATTGCGAAATTTCGCGAAATTTAAAAAATACGAATATTCGAAATCGCGAATATTCGCCGCGATATTCGAGTTATTCGCAAATACTCGAATATGCAATATTCGTAGCGAATATTCGCAATGCGAATATTCGTGAACAACACTAATCTCGACGAGAAAAAAAAGAACATGCTCTCTTTTTTTCTCGTCGGGAGTCTCAATTTCCTCGTCGTGTTCCTCATCGCGTGTGTATGCTTAGAAACCCGCGCATGCTCAGAATAAAGTATGAGACGGGAGCGCACCTTCAGTAAAAGTAGCGTTTGTAATGGAGAGAGCACATTCGTCGCGCTGTAACAGACCGAAAAATGCAAATCGTCCCTCACCAAACTTTTAGTAACACGCAGTAACATGAGATTAGCAAAAGCAACCCCAAGGGTGTTGCCAGTGGAATCAAACTTCCCCTTTATAGTGCCGTTGTACATGTTGTACATCACCGCGTTTGAGAACAATGAGATTTTGTCTTGACAGTGTGTGTGCAAGGAAAGCAAGATTGACAAGATTCTTGACAAGCCTGACAAGAAACTCGTCGAGGAAAACAATGTTTTATTTACGACGAGATTCTCGATCATGTGTACGAGGCCTGAGACATCGGAAAAAAGCAGCTCATCATTGATTTAAAGCTGTTGTATAACCCTTTTATCACATTTTTACTTACCTGTATGGTTTAGGAGATATTTACCTTGCATGAAGCCACTTTTGTCAGCGGCGTATGCGCTCTGAAGATCTGGCGGAAGCTGCCGGAAAATCAGAGCTCTTGCCGGAAATAAGACTCCCATGTGCATGCACGGGAGTGACATCATTGCGGATCCGGCCACTCACATCGCCAGAGCCGCGAACCTGGAAGAAACGCAGAGGGGAAAATGTCAGCTCTTTCAGCGGTGACCAGGATGCAATGCTAACGCATCATTCTAAGGTAAGTATTTCATAATGAGCTAGTATGCAGTGGTTACTAGCACAGTATGCCTTGACTTACAGTTTTTTTTACGCAGGTATACAACTGCTTTAAATATCAAACAATACAACAAATGCTCTTTGCCATTGACTAAAAATTCCAATTGAAAATATAGAATAGAAAATATAGTTTAGTAAATATAATATATGAGTATAAATGTATACAATCTATAAAAATTGATGACTTGATCGATCTGATTTAAGATCGGTTCACCCAGCACACAGATATTTGTTGGATTAATCAGAAGGGGAATCATTGGTTTTAGACAGATTAAATGATTGTATTGTATGTATGTACAATCATATTGATGTATGTGTGACCACAATGTGCTATGTCTCTGTTAATTTTCTTTACTGCATTTGAAAACAATCTAACAAAATCTATTTTGTAGTTAAAGTGATTGTAAAGGCAGAATGTTTATTTAATTTTATTGCATTCTATGCATTAAGTTTATAAACCTTCAGTGTGCAGCAGGCCCCCTCAGCCCCCCTAATACTTACCTGAGCCCCTATCCTGATCCAGCGATGTTGCACAAGAGACTCTGCAGTCCGGGACTCTCCCTTCTCATTGGCAGAGACAGCAGCAAAGCGCCGTTCGCTGCCGCTGCTGTCAACAAAAGTCAGTGAGACAATGAGGAGAGAGAGGGGGCAGTTTCAGGCCATGGCTCTGTGTCTGAATGGACACAGGGAGCTGTAACTCTGCTCGGGTGCCCCAATAGCAAGCTGCTTGCTGTTGGGACACTCAACAGGAGGGAGGAGCCAGGAGCGCCGAAGAGGGATCCGAGAAGAGGAGGATCTGGGCAGCTCTATGCAAAACCACTGCAACAGAGGAGGTATGTATAACATGTTTGTTATTTTTAACAAAAAATAAATAAAAACAAGAATTTAGGATCACTTTAACCACTTCCCTACGGCCGTACGACTATATACGGCCGCAGGGTGGTTCTAAATCTTCCTCGTTCCCAGCGCGCGCTCCAGAGCGCGCAGCGGGGAACTTGTGTACTGGCCGTGTCCCTTGGACACAGCCAATCACAGATCGCCGCGAACGGCCAATCAGAGTGGCCGTTTGCGATGCGATCTGATGGGCCAATGAGAGATGATCTCATATGTAAACATATGAGATCATTTCTCATTGCCGGCTCTCACAATGACAGCGTCATGTCACTGGAGAGAGCAGACCGATCTGTGTTCCTTATACATAGGGACACAGATTGGTCACCCCCCCAGTCACCCCCCCTCCCCCCACAGTTAGAACACAATGCAGGATACACATTAACCCCTTACTCACCCCCTAGTGTTAACCCCTTCCCTGCCAGTCACATTTATACAGTAATTAGTGCATATTTATAGCACTGATTGCAGTATAAATGTGAATGGTGCCAAAAATTTGTCAAAAGTGTCCGATGTGTCCGCCATGATGTCGCAGTCGCAATAAAAATCGCAGATCGCCGCCATTACTAGTAAAAAAATAAATAATAAAAAATAATAATTCTGTCCCTTATTTTGTAGGCGCTATAACTTTTGCGCAAACCAGTCGCTTACTGCGATTTTTTTTATTTTTTACCAAAAATATGTAGAAGAATACGTATCGCCCTAAACTGAATATTTCTTTTTAAATTGGGCTATTTTTTTATAGCAACAAGTAAAAAATATTGTATTTTTTTTCAAAATTGTCGTCGTTTTTTGTTTATAGCGCAAAAAATAAAAACCGCAGAGGTGACCAAATACCACCAAAAGAAAGCTCTATTTGTGGGGAAAAAAGGACGCCAATTTTGTTTGGGAGCCATATCGCACGACTGCGCAATTGTCAGTTAAAGCGACGCAGTGCCGCAAGCTGAAATTTCACCTGGTCAGGAAGGGGGTTTAGATGCCCAGTATGGAAGTGGTTAAAGCCCCTTTCACAGGGACGGACCGTTCAGATCCACCTGTCAGTTTTTTGGTGGACCTGAAGGGACGCTCCATACAACTCAGTGAAGAGACGGATGTCAGCGGTGACATGTCCGCTGACATCCGATCCGCCCCGATCCGACCCGCTCCGCTAAATCCAGATGGATGAAAACCCTATTTTCCATCCGTCTGGTAGATCGGATTTTCATCCAATTCATCCATAGAGAAAAGTGGAGATCTGACCAGTCTGTTTCTGCACAGTGTGCAGAGACGGACTTGTCACCCGCAGGCTCAGCGGGGATCAACAAAGCGATCCCCGCTGAGCAAGCGGATGTCTAAAAACGGATCTGCCCTTGTAAAAAAGGGTCCTTAATCTTACTTAATAATTACTTTTTTTTTTGCAATCTTTTTGGCTGAGATTTTTTTTTTGTCACCCCCAAACCTGCTCTAATCTGGTGAAGAGATGTTGAGGTGCTGAATTGAAAAAAAAATTGTTTTCAAACCTTTTTATAGTTTATTTTAACATTGCGGTTTGCTAGTCATGCTATTATAAACAGAGGCGGCTTTTTAATTAGGCAAATTGGGCAGTCGCCTAAGGCCTCGTACACACGATCAAATCTGTCCGCTGGAAACGGTCCGCTGGACCGTTTCAGCAGACAGATTCGATCGTGTGTACGGCCGAGCCGACGGATTTGGCCACCCGACAGATTTCAAAGCATGCTTTGAAATCTATCGGGTGGGAATCCGTCCGCCAGACATGTCTGCTGGTTAGTACACTTACCAGCAGACATGTCGTCCCGCACCGCCGCCGCACCGCCGCCGAATGGATTCGGCGCATGCGCAGAAGTGTTTTACTTCCTGGTGCGGTGACGTGGCGGCGTCAACGTCACCGCCACGTCACCGACACGTCAGCGCGCTCTCTGCTGGCGGGGATTTGGTTTGCTCGTGTGTACGTTAGACATATCTGCCCGCACATGCGTCGAATGGATTTGACGCATGCGTGGAAGTGTTTTACTTCCTGGTGCGGTGACGTGGCGGCGTCAACGTCACCGCGCTGTCTGCCGGCGGGGATTTTGGTTTGATCGTGTGTACAGCAATCAAACCAAAACAGCCAGCAGACAAATCTGATCAAATCGGTCTGTCCGACCGATTTGAGCAGATTTATTTGGTCATGTGTATGCGGCCTAAGGCATCACACTCACAAGGGCCTCGTGGCCGCCTAACTTACCCAGTGCATTACCCCAGTTTTGAGGGACAGGAACCTTAACGCTGCTGTGCTCAGTTAGTTATTAAAGAGCAGGATCTGGGAGCCTCCTTGTTGAAGGGGGCTTCCAGATTCCGATAAGCCCCCTGCCCGCAAACTCCCAAAACCACCGGCCAGGGTTGTGGGGAAGAGGCTCTTGTCCTTGAATTATTTTTCCCATCATGGGTGTGAGTGGAGCTCCATGTCAAGTTTTGCCTAAGGCCTCACAAAGCCTAGAGCCGCCTCTGATTATAAACCAGAGAAAGAAGACAAGATTACAATCTAGGCTCAGTAGTATTCATATTTAAATCTAGGTTGATGGCAACATCCCCATAATTTTCTCCTACTTGTGTATCTGGGGAAGTGAGAATGCTAATATTTAAAGATAATGATAAGATAGGAATAGCATCATGCCTCCTGTTCACGCTATGGAAAATGGTTTATTCTGCACCGTGCCTCAGGCCATCATGTGACCACAAATAACACAGTGGGGATTATTTACTAAAACCGGAGAGTGCAAAATCTGGTTCAGATGTGCATGGTAGCCAATCTGATTCTAACTTCAGTTTTTTCAGTTAAACTTTAACAAAAAAAACTGGAAGCTGATTGGTTTCTATGCAGAGGTGCACCAGATTTTTCACTCACCAGTTTTATCAAATTAGCCCATATGTATAGCATAGGGGAAGCCAATAACAGTAGACCTTGGTGGGTCTCAATAGGTCTTGGCCTTCTGATTTGACTTCTAGGCCATCTGTCATCTGATCTGACTTCTTGGCCATCAAGATTATCGATGTGCTGATAGATCGCTGCATGGCCATGGACAGCCCAACTCGTGTAGTGACCATGCACAGTGGTAATCTTCAAACCCCCAATGGGCATTTAGATGGCACTTGGAGGCCTCACAGACCCAGTGGAGCAAGGGCCCTTTTTATAGTGGCCAAGGTTTCTAAGCCACCGACTAGGCTCTTGTATGCATTTTTCAGTCATATGTGTGAAAATTACATTTGATGCCATTTTCTGAGCAATTTAGTGACTTATATTAGATGAAAACCATTTACTGTTCTTTTTCCAGGGGCGAAACAAAATGAGTTTTAGGGACTTCTGTCTATCTCATCTATTTCTGCTTAACACCATTATGAGCTTGGACTTCGCTCAGTACACATCCTTTAGACAAGTATGATGGCTGTTACCTTCCCTATAGTTTTATGATCATCAAATGGTCCAGAATTTTTTATATTTTTTAACCTGCGTCTAATAAATATATTAAAAAGTACTCACACTTTTTTTGTATATATATTCTTTAATTTCAGTTCATGCTTGCCTTTTGTATTTTAACCACTTCAACCCTGGACCATTTTGCCAAATGACCGAACACTTTTTGTCATTCGGGACTGCATCGCTTTAACTGACAATTGCGCAATCATGCGACATGGCTCCCAAACAAAATTTACGTCCTTTTTTTTCCACAAATTGAGCTTTCTTTTGGTGGTATTTGATGACCTCTGTGGTTTTTATTTTTTGCGCTATAAACAAAAATATAGCGACAATGTTGAAAAAAAGCAATATTTTTAAATTTTTGCGATAATAAATTTCCCCCAAAAATATATAAAAAAGCATATTTTTTTCCCTCAGTTTAGGCTGATACGTATTCTAGTACATATTGATTGGTTTGCGCAAAAGTTATAGCGTCTACAAAATAAGGGGATAGTTTTATAGCATTTTTATTAATCATTTTTTTTTTACTAGTAATGGCGGCGATCAGCGATTTTTATCATGGCTGTGACATTATGGCGAACATATCGGACACTTTTGATGCTATTTTGGGACCATTCACATTTATACAGCGATCAGTGCTATAAAACTGCACTGATTACTGTATAAATGTGACGGGAAAGGGGTTAACCACTAGGGGGCTAGGAAGGGGGTTAAGTGTGTCCTAGGGAGTGATTATAACTGTTAGGGGGCGTAGCTACGAGTGACACATCACTGATCACTATTCCCGATGAGAGGGAGCATACGATCAGTGACAGTGTCACCGGGCAGAACGGGGAGATGCTTGTTTACACTGGCCTCTCCCCGTTCTGCAGCTCTTTGACACAATCACGGGACACCGGCGGACATTGAGTCCACGGGTCCCACGGGCACGGTCACGAAGCTCATGGCAGGGCTGCACGCCTGCACGGCGGGAAATATATATATACAGTATGTCACTTTGCCCAGCCGTTCCATTCTTTCGACGTATATGTGCATGAGCTGGTCTTTAATAGTGTTGAGCGGAATACGCCATATTCGATTTTGCGATATTGTGCGAATATATAGAAGAATATTTGTGATATTTTATCCAAAAAAAATTTTGCAAAATTTCGCTAATGCGAAATTTCGCTAATGCGAAAATGATTGCGAAATTCTCATAAACGGAGATCATTTCCTGTATTACTAAACTAATATGCACTAAACACTAACTCTACACTAACTCTACTTAAAAGAAAGGAGAATAAGGGGGCAAAAGAAGGGAGGAGAAGATAATCGCGCAATATTCCTATTGCGCGATTTTCTTCTCCGCCCTTCTTTTGCATCAGAGCCAATCAGAATAACTCGAATATTCGGCAAAAGGAATATTGCGCGATATTCCTTTTGCCGAATATTCAAGTTATTCTGATTGGCTCTGATGCAAAAGAAGGGCGGAGAAGAAAATCGCGCAATATTCCTTTTGCCGAATATTCGAGTTATTCTGATTGGCTCTGATGCTGCCAATTGGCTCTGATGCAAAAGAAGGGCTATTCGAGTTATTCTGATTGGCTCTGATGCTGCCAATTGGCTCTGATACAAAAGAAGGGCCGAGTAGCTGATGCGATTCTTTTATGTTGCCGACAATTCGCAATGCGAATTTTCGGCAACATAAAAGAGTTGCATCAGCTGCTCGGCCCAGGGTCTCTATCTAATCATACCAGCAATGCTTTTAGACGTCGATGGAGATCACTAGGATGTGATCTGTTTTAAAAATAAATTAGAAAAAATACGAATATTCGCCATAGCGAATATTCGCCGCAATATTCGAGTTATTCGCGAATACTCGAATATGCAATATTCGTAGCGAATATTCGCAATGCGAATATTCGTGAGCAACACTAGTCTTTAAATGGGTTAAAGGGAATCTATATTGCCTTTTTAGTATGTACACATAGGGGGTTATTTACTAGAACTGCAGCTTGGAAAATCTGATGCATCTCTGCATAGAAGCCAATCAGCTTCCAGGTTATGCGGTCAAAACTTAATTGAACAAGCTGAAGTTAGAATGCCTCACAAGGTGGTATATAACTCCAGGTAAAACAAGTAAATATCAAGTAGAGAAATCACCACACTGTTGGAGGGGATGTAAAGTATTGGGAACAATGGCTCACATGTGGTGGGACTGTCCAAAATGGTAGGGTTGTAAAATATACACATCAAATATAAGCATGTCGGTATTTTATGGAAATTGATCCCGATTCTCTCATGGGAGAGGAGACTGATTGTGTGTTCATACAATGTATGAACACTGATCTCTCTCTTCCCCTAGTCACTCCAATCCTCCCTACAGTTAGAACACACACTAGGGAACACAGTTAACCCCTTGATTGCCCCTAGTGTTAACCCCTTCCCTGCCAGTGACATTTATACAGAAAATGCCAATGGTCCATCGCATATCGCAGTCCTGACAAAAATTGCAGATCACCGCCATTACTAATAAAAAAAATAATAATATTAAAAATGCCATAAATCTATCCCTTCTTTTGTAGATGCTATAACGTTTGCACAAACCAATCAATATACTGTACACGTATTGCGATTTTTTATTTTTTTTTACCAAAAATATGTAAAATAATACACTGAGGAAAAAATTTTTTTTTTTTTTAAAAATGGGATATTTATTATACCAAAAAGTAAAAGATATTGTGTTTTTTCTAAATTGTCGTTCTTCTTTTGTTTATAGCGCAAAAAAAAATAAAAAATGCAGAGGTGATCAAATACCACCAAAAGAAAGCTCTATTTGTGAGAAAAAAAGGACGTAAATTTTGTTTGGGTACAGCGTCTCACATCCACGCAATTGTCAGTTAAAGCAACACAGTGCCGAATCGCAAAAAAATGGCATGGTCAATCGAGCAGCCAAATCTTCCGGGGCTGAAGTGGCTAATCTGTGCCAAGATCATCCATAGAAACCAGTTAACCTTTTTTTTTTTCTTTTTTTTTTTAAGTGGGCTCAAAAGAACAGCAGAACGTAGATTTAAAGAAAAAAGAAAAACATTTGTAATACATTTTTAATGAGAAAATGGGATAAGCACTGGAAATACATTGCAAGGAAAAATAAAGGCAAACATTGCTGTTCTCTTTGTGCAATCGAGAATACTTAGTATTTTAGGATTTCGGGAGGGACACATTTAAATGTCAAAGCCTTGGTATGTAAAATGCCGGCGGTAGCTTATTTTCTACCACCCCCCGCTATATGCTTGTCACTGCCTCTCACCTGGCCCTTTTTTTAATGTATGTCATAATAGAGACACAAAAAAAGATAGTTGATCTGCAAGACTTATACGCCGTATACGCTACAATAAAATGTCAAACATCATTAGTCCAGAGATGTAACCACTAATTTCGCGTTCAAGTGCGCAGTGTGGCTGGTAGGAGCTGGATACCTTCCAAGCAGCCTCACTATTATTTAGTTCTTAAAACCCAGGGTACATATTTAAGCCCCCAACCCCTATATCTTCTCTGCAGGTGCATACGAAGATGAACACTTTGATTCTATTCTGGCAACTTCATCAGATGTGCTCTATATAATTAAATAAGAAAGCATTTTTTTTTCCCCCTCCTAAATTACAACATCTTTTGCATTCTTTGCAAATAACTATTCAAGACCAAAAGAGGGGAAATAAGTTCAAGTGTGATAAGCATTTTTTTTTTCCTTTTTATTATTAGAAATCTGTCTTTTTTTTGTTTTTTCTTTAATTAATGCGGTTTTCCTTCATGTTATTAAATAGCACAAAAAGTCTCTGTTTTCGTATCATTACCTTATTTGTATGTTCTACAGCTCGACGGTAATAGAAATTATGCCACTAATTCCTAGCTGTTCAGCAATTCCGACTGGGACTTTTGTTTTAATCAGTGTTATTGTAAGTGTTATTGTAAGTAACATTAGCATGATGTCTTTACAGCTGCGTCGAAAAAATTGGTATCGGAGAGTAGGATTGCGGTATTTGGGGGAACAGACGTGGCTATCCAGCTATCCAGCAGGACAGCTGCTACGGTAGCTTTTGGTTTTGTTTAGGACTGCTTAATATCAAATATGATTTGGTTTATGGTGTTTTAATAATCTTTGTGGATGAACAGGCAAGTTGCAGGTGAGATTCCAAAATGGAAGACATAGCATCATCCCTTTCTGTATTATTGGGCAGCATTTTCTTGGGCATGTATAGTTCAGCATTGCCATGACAGAATCAGGAACTTGGCTAGGGCCAACATAATTAGACAACATTTTCCCTCATGGTTTGTATCGGGGCAGAAATCCCTGTGATCATAGCGAGAACATTTAAAATCCATGCAGAATTTGTCCCAAGTGGGAATCACACATAGAAACATAGAAGAGTGATGGCAGGGAAAAAAACACCAAGTGGTCCATTAAATCTGTCCCATTTTTATTATTATTATTATAATTTTTTTATCTTTTCTTTTCGTTTTTATCTTTTATTTTGTATTTTTTTTTATTTTTTATTATTATTTTTAAATATTTTTTTTTTACTTTTTTTTTCTGTGATCTATATTTGTCCCAGAGAGGGGACATTGTCGCTTTTTTCTCATGCTCGCTGAGTGCGAGATGTACAGTACCCTGTCGCCGAGAACCAGAGCGATGGGATCGTGCTGGAAACACATTCTCACGAGCAGGTACTGTATGTTTGAATCCACTTACTGTTGACTAACGCACTACCTTTTCTGGAAGTCTATTTACAGAACACCCTCCCCTTTAGAAAAATAATACTTTCCAACTTTAGTTTTTTTTTTTTCAATGCTTTTTATTGGAATTTATACATACATGCAAAGAAATGGTACACAGTTTAGTACAGTGTTTCTCAACCATTTTTCAGTCAAGGCACCCTTTAAAATTATGCACAATCTCGAAGCACCCCATTCTAAAATGTGAAAGAAACAAAGAGTTTTACATAATACAGTGGCATCGACACATGTACAGTAGGACACCCAACATTAGAGATGATTTATTTTATATACCTTCACACACTAGTACTGACTAGTATTCCAGTGTTTCTCTTCTCTCTCAGTTTTTTTTCCCCCTCATTAAGCTAATGTGACCCCAGTGCAGATAGAGAAGGGCAAACAAGGACATCCTCAAGTGCTCAATGTGTTCCTTATTGATTTATAACATTATCATTTATTAAAATCCCAACAGCTGGCTCACATATGCCGAGGTTGTAATGCTGCACAATTTAAAACCTGTAGCTTTGTGTAACAAAAAAAGGCAGGCGAGATCCACCTACCAGCATGCTGACAATTTTGGGCAATTTGAGGCAATTTTTGCATTTTGCCAAGTCACCCCTGAGTAGCCCAGAAGGCGGCCCAGTGTGCCATGATGTATATAAATGTCCTTTGAATCGGTAAAAGAGCTATTAGACCACAGTTATAATGTAAGGAGCTTATTTGGAAAAGGGTTCATAATAAACAGCTATTAGGTCTTGACTCAAGGTTGCCATGCTTTTTTTAATTTGTCTAGCCTATCAGAGCGTATGGCTAGTGATTTTTCATATATATAAGTGAGATTGACAAATACAATCACTTCAGACAAGTTGGGAGTCTTATCCAATTTCTGGTATCTAGTGATAACAATTCCAGGAGCCAGTAATATATGTACAACTACTAAACAAAGCGAGGATGGGAAGTCCCCAAACTCTAGGTTAAGTAGGGCCAGTGCTAAGGTCAGTGGGGTTAAGATGCCTGCGACAGAAGAAATTAAACTACCGTAAATATTTGGTTCCAAAAACTGGTTAGGCTCTTGCAGGCCCATAATGTATGGTATAGCCAAGGATAATTTTGAACGTTCCTCCTGCTAGTTTGAGATCATGCCCCATGTTCTTGATCTTGTCTTCATACTGAAAACACTACCCTCCTAAATCTGAAGCTACGCGATGGATTCACATATTTTGGCGCTGTTAATCCCTTTGCGCCGACCATACACAAATTTGCGTTAATGGCTTAACCACTTGTCATCTGCCCGCCGTCAATTGACGGCGGGCAGACGACTCCATTGTTCTGACATCACGTCATATGACGTGATGTCCCTTTAAAGCCGCGCGCGGGCGCGCGCGCGCGTCGCCGGCGGCGCGCGCGCGCACCCGCCGCTCCGCGGGGATCCCGTGCGAGTGCCCGGCGGCAACGATCGCCGCCGGGCACACGCGATTGCTCTGTAAGTGAGCTGGGACGTGCAGCTCTGTATGTAAACACAGAGCTGCACGTCCCTGTCAGGGAGAGAGGTGACAGATTGTGTTCCTTGTACATAGGGACACAATCGGTCACCTCCCCCAGTCACCCCCCACCTCCCCCTACAGTTAGAACACTCATAGGACACACATTTAACCCCTTCCCCGCCCCCTAGTGGTTAACCCCTTCACTGCCAGTCACATTTATACAGTAATCAATGCATATTTATAGCATTTTTCACTGTATAAATGTAAATGGTCCCAAAAATGTCAGAAAAGTGTCCGAAATGTCCGCCATAACGTCGCAGTCCCAATAAAAAAATCGCAGATCGCCGCCATTAATAGTAGAAAAAAAAAAAAAAAAAAAATGCCATAAACTATCCCCTATTTTGTAAACGCTATACATTTTGCGCAAACCAACCGATAAACGCTTATTGCATTTTTTTTTACCAAAAATATGTAGAAGAATACGTATCGGCCTAAACTGAGGGAAAAAATATTTTTTTTATATATTTTTTGGGGTTATTTATTATAGCAAAAAGGAAAAAATATTGCATTTTTTTAAAAATTGACGCTCTATTTTTGTTTATAGCGCAAAAAATAAAAACCGCAGAGGTGATCAAATACCACCAAAAGAAAGCTCTATTTGTGGGAAAAAAAGGACGCCAATTTTGTTTGGGAGCCACGTCGCACGACCGCGCAATTGTCAGTTAAAGCGACGCAGTGCGGGAAGCTTATATTTTGTCTGGGCAGGAAGGGGGTGTAGGTGCACAGTAGGTAAGTGGTTAAAGGGGTTAAATTGGGGGTGATGCCTGCAGGTTGGCTTTTTAGTGGTAACAACTGATGGGGCTAAACGCAGCCACATTCCGCCACTCTTCCCAGGCCTCCTGTCCCACCAGGAGACCGAAGCCACCAACCAGCACATCCGCCACCTAGGCTGAAGCCCAAACAAAGCCAGATTTGGCTTTGATCGGGTCTCCGATGTAAAATCCTGGAAGCAACGTCACAACGTCACTTCTGGTTTACTCAGCTGCCAATGGCGCAGATTTAAAAAAATTACAGTATTCAGAATCACCGATTTTGGTGATCTGAATACTTTTAAGTGCAAAGTCTTTTGGAGCCCCGATCCCTCCATAAAGAGTACTGGTCACCATCTGTAAGGCTCCATGTACATGGGACATTTTTACAACTGCATCTGAAACGTGGAAATCTTCTGCGTCTGAACCCATTTTTTTGCTTTCAAAGAAATGCTGTTAAACGCAACTGCCTATGGTACCTCTAAAGTCTGTTGTTATTGATAAATAATAAAATATTTTACAGAAAACTGTTTTCTCTTATCGTACCTCTAAAGTCCATATTTTTTTTTTCTGTTCTGGTTAGGTTTACTCTATAGATGTGATACCAGGTTAGCATTTATTTAATTAACCGCTTGCCGACCACCACACGCAGATGTATGTCGACAGGATGGCACTGGCAAGCAGATTGGCGTACAGGTATTTCTCTTTAAATGCTGCCCAGCAAACGCGGGAGCGTGTGCGCCCA
Organism: Rana kukunoris; assembly: GCA_029574335.1. Lineage (NCBI taxonomy): Eukaryota > Metazoa > Chordata > Amphibia > Anura > Ranidae > Rana > Rana kukunoris. The sequence continues at coordinate 217,050,285 of CM056054.1, read as the reverse complement.
CCGTGTGCCTCGTGAGTGTGTTCGCAGGTCCCGGGAACTCGATGTTCCCGGGCGACCCGCGATTGCGGTCGGCAAAGGCAGAACAGGGGGATGCCTTTGTAAACAAGGCATTCCCCTATTATGCCTAGTGACACTGTCACTGATGGCTGTTCCTCGTGATTGGGAACGGTCATCAGTGACGTGTCACGTGTAGCCATGCCCCCTAACAGTAAGAAGGAGAAGAACCCAGTATTTATAGAATAAATTACTGTTGGTAGTCACCACATCCCTATATGGAATATAGGGAACACTTAACCGCTACAGTGCCACCTAGTGGTTAGCCCCTTCACTGCCAGTGTAATTTTCACAGTAATCGGTGCATTTTTATAGCACCGATCGCTGTAAAAATTACAATGGTCCCAAAAATGTGTCAAAAGTGTCCGATGTGTCCGCCATAATGTCGCAGTCACAATAAAAATCGATGATCGCCACCATTATTAGTAAAAAAAATGAAATATTAATAAAAATGCCATAAAACTATCCCCTATTTTGTAGACACTATAACTATTGCGCAAACCGATCAATAAATGCTTATTGCGTTTTTTTTTTTTTTTTTACCAAAAATATGTAGACAAATACGTATCAGCATAAACTGAGGAAATATATATATATATATATATATATATATATATATATATATATATATATATATTTTTTTTTTTTTTTGGGGGAAATTTATTATAGCAAAAAGTAAAAAAAATGCATTTTATTTCAAAATTGACGCTCTATATTTTTTTATAGCGCAAAAAATTAAAATGGAAGAGGTGATCAAATACCACCAAAAGAAAACTCTATTTGTGGGGAAAAAAAGGACTTAAATTTTGTTTGGGATCCATGTCGCACGACCGCGCAATTGTCAGTTAAAGTAACGCAGTGCCGAATCACAAAAAGTGGCTTAGTCTTTGACCAGCGTATTGGTCCGGGGCTTAAGTGGTTAATGTGTTTTCAAACAATTGGTTAATTGAAGTGATATTCACTCAATTTAAGTGAAGATTCTTTTGTAAATCAGCCTTTTTTTTTTAGCTTACTACAACACGTGTAAAACATGCAGGATCATGTCTTGTGAATCATTAAAATAATGAAGTATTTTATTCAAGTGACTACTACATTTTACTAGGGCTGTGCAAATTAACTTTTAATTAATCGATTAATTTAAAATGTTTTTGATCAATCAAAATCTTTTTGATCAATTAAAATTCTTTTGATTGGTACTCACCTCTCCGCCTGGCTTCTGGGCCTTCAGGGAGTTCCGTTGGAGATCCGGTAACGTCACGGACACCGGCAGGGCTTGCCGTGTCCATCTGAAGGGCTCCTTAGCTGTGCCTTCATATCTGCATGCCGGCGGGACCTTACTATCTGCCACATGCCAGGTCTGTTACACTTCCCTCTATCAATCTGGGATTCTACAGCCATCCACTGGGAGTTGTAATCGTTCCCTTCATGGGACATCTACATGCTGACGGACTGATGTTAACCTTTCCTCATCTGGATTCAGCAGTGGTATCGTTATACACATTTTTATACCAGTATCATACTTAGCTACATGTTTTCATGACTACTTTTAGTACCGTTTGCTATTACTCATACCATTTTTACAGTTTATGTAGCTACATCGATTTTATCTCCAGTGCAATATTTATTTGGTTAGCTATTTGAAGACTATAAAAGTTTTAATGCTATTCCCATCGAGCGCTGCCTTTGAGGACTTTCAAAAACAAGCACACACGATAGTGGAAAGATTCAAAGAAAAGGGATACCCACAAGGTAACCTTGAGAAATTGAGAGCAGAGGCGGAGCATAGAGATCGTAATGAATTGCTAACACAGAATTCCGAGCGCACCACAAACCAACGGAATCTGTCTTTCATCACAGGATTCAATACCCAGTACAAGGAATTTGAAACTATACTAAAGAGATACTGGCCCATCTTAAAAGAAGATCCTATACTCTCGAAGGCCCTCCCAAAGAAACCCTCCTTCATATACCGTAGAGCACCCTCTCTGAGACACCATCTGGTACATAACATCATAAACCCACCTAAGAAAATAGAGTTTTGCCCAGAACTTAAAGGGTTTTACAAATGCCAAAGATGCCTAGCCTGCAGGGTGAGCAAGAAACAGCCACGCAGGAAGACTGAGTTTAAATCCAGAACAGATCAGAAAGTGTACAAAATCAGAGACCTCATCACCTGTAATACCACCCATGTCACATATATTATTGAGTGCCCCTGTCATCTCCAGTATGTGGGCAGAACAACCAGATCACTGCGTATACGGATACGTGAACATATCAAGAACATCCGCAAAGCATTCCCTAAACATAACCTATCCCGCCACTTCGAAGAGTTCCACCAGAAGGACCCGTCTGGCCTTATTTTTTATGGAATAGATATGGTCAAGGATAACTGGAGGGGGGGTAATAAAACCACGGCCATATCCCAAAATGAGACCAGTTGGATATACCGACTAGGTACCTTGGTACCACATGGCTTGAATGTGGATATTGACCTCAACTGTTTCCTTTTCAACCCTTAAAACTAGGGAGGACCTAGAGCCCACCCCTATCCACTGCCTATCCACATGTTTATATATAGTTCTGGTACCACTGGGACCTACTGATTCACCTTAGGTGTTATATTAATTTAATTAATTTATTCACTTCACTTGGACCCTCACCCTTATAGCTCTTCTATCCCACATACATTTAGAGATCACGATGTTTATGTATATATATATATATATACATATCTTCTACTATTTGTCTTTATATCACACTTAGGACCTGAGACACATCTCACATTCTGTTGGTATCAAATACCTATCTTAGCACCATCACGTGTCCCACTAGTGGCCATAAGTGGGACCACTATTTCACACATTATCTATATTGTTTAGCATAGAACTTGCTCCATCCGGTCACTACTATATGAGTAGTTGCCCACATATAGGGTACATGTCTTTTTATTCTGAGGTTCTTGTTTGGAATTTTTTAATTTCTGACTTCTTCAATTTCTGAGATATTTAGTCACGTTGGGTCACCTGACTCTCAGAATAATGGGTCTAGGATACTGTATACTTCTATGTCCCATACTACATTTACGGGCAGCATATCCTTAATATGGTGGATATGTGTGCCCTGCTGCAGATGTCATTTGTAATAGCTCTGCTGTAAGCATCCTAGCCGGGCGTTGTATCTCGGCTAAGGATGCAATATACTTGCCAACCAGTAGGGTGAGTCACGCCGTGCTGTGGTAGTAATTATTCCAAGGGCGCCCCTGCCAAACCCCCTCTCGTTGATGCATATGGGATATCTGCATCATGATTGGTTGCTTCCCCCGGGGGAGGATGCGTGACGTAGCACGGCGAGACCCACTTATACTTGCACTGGACGGATGCGCAGTTATGCCTCAGAAGACGAATCCACTCGAAACGTACGTCAGGCATAGACGCACATACGTCACTTCCGGGTTAGCGTCTGGTGGAGCGCAGCTGAAACGCACGCCGAACACCATCCTATACACGCGCATACCCGTAGAGCCCATAGAGTGTGTTACTCAAACTGGGCTGTCAGATTATTTGACTGTGCTTTTTACTTTGCTTTGTTTTTAACTTTTACTTTTTGGCCATTTTTTCTGCTAATGTTTAATTGGAGAGCTTTGTAGCTCCTGTTTATCTTGGCCTGCAGTTGCCCCATGTCAGTGTGTGGCATTGTGGCACACAGGTCTTAATAAATTAAGTGTTTTTACTCAAAACCTACTGCACCATCGGAGCCTTTGTTATCTTTCCCTCTGAGGAACGGAGGAACCCCCCATATCCACACACAAGGAGTAAACCGGTCGGACCAATATTGGAGGATTATAGCCTTGGGAGGAGTGAACATCAGCTGTGATCGGAGGATTCTGTGATCTATGCCTGTGACCCCTGGTGGGGTTGGCCATCTGGTGAGTGGGGAACCCTGAGGGGAGCACCGGGACCACACCGTTGGATGTCTGGCACCTAGAAGCACCCCCTTCACAGCAAGACCTATATACTCCCCCTTTATTTAGATCACCATTGCATAGGACTTATATATGAGAGACTCTATATTTTTTTAGCCCTCTGGTTTATTTGCTTTATGTATCACAGCAACCTTATCGGACTAGTACCACCACCACTAATATTGGGTTGAGTTGTGATATTGAATTCATGCATATCCAGTGTGGTACTAATGTATGGTGATCGTTATATAATATTGGGCTCTGACATTTATTTATTTATTTATTTTTGGTTGTATCTCTACACCCCACATACCTACTGTGCATATCTAGTGGGCTAACAGGTGATAGAGGCTAGATTTCCAGTATCTTGCCTGTTCCATCATCAGCCTCACTGTCCCCCCTCATTGTGCATATTACACCACGTTATACTGTTACATAGCCTATTTGAGGCATATCCAGTTATAAACTTCACTTACGCCCCATACTGTACTCGACATACACTTCTTCACTGTTCTACTGTTTGAGCACATATGGTTCCATAAGCGTTTTTAGGTAGCGCCACCACCCCATTTCTTACACTATTTGTGTGTTTTTTGTATCCTGCTATCCATTTTTTCCAGTGGTTGGTAGCTGCACTGGGAATCAGCCTGCAAGGAGATCAGCTAAAAGTAGTTGGATCTGTATGTGTGTTATAATTAATCGAAATTAGTCGATTAATCGATTAAAAAAAAAACGATTAATCGAACACAAAAATTTTGATCAGTAACAGCCCTACATTTTACCTTTAGCTTGAAATGTTAGATAAGAAAAACAAATAATACATTACAATAAAAAGTTATGAAATAAAATAAAAATATGCAACAAAGTGCACTTTGTTGCATATTTTTATTTTATTTCATAACTTTTTATTTTATTTTATTTTTTTAAGAAGAATTTATTAAGGTAAATTGCAGTACAAGAAAAAACAGAAGAAAAAATGTAATAATAAAAATGACAATAGAACTGAGTAAACAAAGGTTACTAATCACATTTTGTCATATAAAAAGCAGAAACTCGATGGATCATATGAAAGCTAGACCCTGAAAAATATAAGGGTAGGTAACAAACCAAAAAAGAAAACCAAAAGGAGGAGGAAGGGGGGGGGGGTCACCACTAGAATGAGGGAATAAGTTAAAAAAACATATACAAAAGGGTATGTGAGAAGCAAGAGCTATGCCTGTTCAGTGGGCTGCCGATATGCTAGCGCTGCAGAGTTAAGAAGAGAATCAACACGTTGTTTAAACGAAAAGGGAATTCCGGGATCTTGGATAAAGATTAGTTGTAGGGAGAGGCTTCTTGACTCATAGATGATGAAAGGTCCCCATAGTACGAGAAGGAGAACACAAAATTGTTGAGTTCCTCTGGGGGTAAGGTTGCCTCCATAAAAGTCTCCCATCTGGAGTAGAAACGTTTTGCAGAGCCTTCACATTTGAAGTCGGTATTGAGCTTGTCTTTAATTAATAGGAGAAGGAGCTCCCCTTTAACCTGTGAGACTCTAGGTGGGCAGGAGGATGTCCAATTTTTTAGAATAGATCTTCGAGCTATGAGTAGACCTACCAGGATCCAGTTCGAGTGTAGCGTACGGGAGCTGGCAGACCATGTGAGGAGGTGCTTGTCCCAATGACCAAAAATAATGAGTAGAGGGTATAACTTTTTATTTTAATGTATTATTTGTTTTTCTTTGTTGCACTTTGTTGCATATTTTTTATTTTATTTCATAACTTTTTATTTTAATGTATTATTTGTTTTTCTTATCTAACATTTCAAGCTAAAGGTAAAATGTAGTAGTCACTTGAATAAAATACTTTATTGCTAGAGTAGGGGAGAAAAGAAAGAAAATACAATTTTGTTCTAGGTAATTGCCCAGTATTTCTATGAATTCTCCTGCAAGCCAAAAGAACAAATGAAATAAAATGTAGAAAATTGTTTAACTGTTATAACTTCAGCTTCGAAAAATATAATCACATAAATACTGATATACTGTATAAAGAGCAAAGGAAGGATGAGGGGGGTGGGTTACTGATAAGATGTAGTGGTAAATAATGCCTTGGGCTAGGAAGTAATGAGACTGTTTTCCATGGAGAGTTTGGTCTCCTCTTCAAAATTCGTCTCTTGTCTTGATAAATCCTAAAAAGTGTAATTTACTTGTGAAAGTAGAGGAACAAAGGCAACAACAGTCTCATGATATGAGTACTTGTTAAGGTTGATAAGTTGGGTTACAAATGTGTGAGGAAGAAAAATGTGTCACAGTTTGTTTTAAGGTGACAACGCTAAGCGCTCGTCAAGTCGAAATTTCCCCTTAAAAAAAAAGTAGCACAGTGGCTCTCAGAGGCTTCCGTTTAAGAAGAAAACTGTAAAACAAAGGCTTTGATTTTTTTGATTTATTCATTTTTTTAAATTGATTCTTTTCTGGAAATTCAAAATTAATTTCCTATTTTACCCTTAATCAAGTTTCTTATTTGGTCTTTGATCTGTGAACTGAAGAAACAATTTCTCCCTAACCTTTTTTTTTCCTAGTTACTATTGTTGAATTACCTGTAAATAAATGCATTTTCATTAAGGCTCAATTGAAGAAGTGAGAAATCATTAAAACAAGGGCGCAGTGAAAAACAATGAATATTCTGATTATTACCGAAGTAGCATTGTGACTAATTTTATTCTTAGATGGCAGTGGAGAGGTTTATTCTCTTTAACTCCTTCAGTGCTACAGAGTTTCACACTATTTCTTTTTATATATATCAGGAAAACTCTGTTATGTTGAAAACTGCAGCTGCCTCTAATGTACTGATAAAAGAACCTATTCACTGTAATTGTTTTCACCATCAATAACACTTTACATTGAAATTGTAAGGACTAAGATAATTCCATTTTCTTTTTTATTTCGTCCTTTAATTTTATTTATAGACATGTAGCCTGATGAGCTATAGAATTGTTTTTTTTTTTGCAGCAGAATTTATCATTGCCACAAAAAAAATCATTTATCAAGCAAACACAGCCCTATAGTTTGTTATTCATTTTAAGCGAAGACATAAACTATATTCTCAAAAGTGGCATCTAACACTAATGGCATCCCAATCTTATGCCACGTACACACGATCGGAATTTCCGATGAAAACAGTCAGATGGACTTTTTTCATTGAAAATTCCGATTGTGTGTGCGTGGGCACTATCAGACTTTTTTTCCCCCGATGCTTATAAATAGAACATGTTTTATTTTTTTCCAATGGAAAAAAAAAACGATAGGAAATTCCTATCGTCTGTGTGCAACTCCGACTGAGAAAAACCCCACGCATTCTCAGAATCAAGTCGATGCAAGCTCGGAAGCATCAAACTTTATTTTTCTCGGCTCGTCGTAGTGTTTTACGTCACCGTGTTTTAGACAGTGGGAATTTGGTCTGACAGTGTGTATGCAAGACAGCTTGAACGGAATTCTGACAAAAAATTCCATCAGATTTTAGGCCATCGGAAATTCCGATCATGTGTACGGGGCATAAGGCTGGGTTCACACCTTTGCAGTTTTAGTGCTTTTTGAATTTTGCAGATTTGCACAACAGCCCATTTAACATGGTTTCCTATGGAACACGTTTTGTAGTGCAAATCTGCAAAATGCACAAAGAATGCATAGGTGTAAATCCAGTCTTAGTCTTTAGGGTTCAATATTGAGTTGGCCCACACTTTGCAGCTATAAGTGCTTCAACTCGTCTGGAAGAATGGTCAAACATTCCCATAGACACACTCCTAAACCTTGCGGACAGCCTTTTCAGAAGAGGTGAAACTGTTTTAGCCAACTCAATATTGAACCCTACAGGCTAAGACTGGGATGCCATTAAAGTTCATGTGCGTTTAAAGATAGGCATCCCAATACTTTTGACAATAAAGTGTACAATGTTATGAGCTGTCCAAAATGCTGATCCTGCTTGGATACGCTGCATTATAAGTTGCACAGTTTAACTTCAGCATCACCTACTGGTAAGACTGGGAATTGTCCTGTGACCCTAAAATTCTCCTTCTGCACTAAAGCACTACAGAAGGTTCACTAAGCTTAGTGAATGTGGTTAGGTTGTGTTCATGTTGGATATGCAATCATGGTGATAATTGGACGGCTTTTTTTCCTTGTGCAGTTGGGTTTCTGAGATTAGTTCCCACAGTGACAAACTGGAATAGAGTTCTTAGGTTTCTTCCTGTTTTTTTGCAGCTTCCGTAGGTTTTCTGCCTGCATGGTCCAAAAACATACTGGTAGGACACAGGTCCAGTTAACCTTTTTTAGTAATGACAAATTGGTTTACCTCTCAAAATATACCCAATTAACAATTTTGTCTGATTTTTGAAGCTGCAATAGCTGCTAATATGTCAATATGGTGAACTATACTAGGCTTCAGCATAACTTGTCTATAAAGACCTTTCTTTAGAATTGCTGGGAGTCAGTGGGAGCCACAAACTGACAGCGATCTCACCCAACAATGTGTCATCGTGACTGACATATGAAGTACAAGCAAGGCTGTTTTTAGACATTATACTGCCGAATGAACACCCAAATAATGACACTACAAGGTCTTCCCTTGTCTTGTGAATATTTTAATAATTGGCTAACGCCATGTGGGGCCACCTCAACGTGCACACGTGCAGGGATACCTCTTTTCTCCTCTCATGTATGCGCTCATCAATGTCCTGGACCAGGTGGGACCACATTCATGTGAAAGTCAACGTTATGGCGCAACCCCAGCATAGATATAAGCCATATACCGTGGGCAGTACATACAGAGTTTCCATGTCAAGTGTCTTTTCTCATGTCACTACATGCTTTGCTTAATAAATGTTGCATTTAGAAGGGACACCGCTGAGCCCATGCCCTCTCTACCAGAGACATAATGGGATCCTGCCGTGTACCTAGCGTGGACCTCGTGCATGCACTTGCATAATTTACTTAGCCATGCAGCTAGGTATATGGAGTCTCCGTACCGTGGGTTTAGTCCAAGTTACTGTTTGGGGGAACCAACTGCTAGGGAGGGAAGAAGAAAACCAACCCCCTCGCTACCAGGGAACCTGTCACCTATGCCAGGTACTATGCTTTATGACTGGTTGCTATACATTCCCACCAGTTTTTGGTTACCCGTGGCAACTATTTTCCTGCTCTGACTCTCGTGCCAAGTTAGCCTTTTGTAGTGGCCTTGCTATCATTCCCCATGTGTCATCCTATACAGGCCCTGGTCCTTCTATACATCATTTGCACCCCTTGAATAACTTCAGACCAGGCTTTTCTGTGGCTGCCCAGGCATACCTGTAAAGGTATGAGTCCATAATAGGTAATGTCCTTGGCTGGTGACCTCCCCTAGGGTGGCAGACGACTACATCCTTCACAGTGACATGAACACTTCTGTTCCCATGTGTCTCGCCCAGAAGCTCCCCATGACCCCAGTCTTGCTCATTCATGTATGGACTAAGAAGGAAGGCAGGATCCAAAAAGCCCGGGGCAATCAGCAACCCCAAGCTTAACCCTTCCCTAATCTGAGCAGTCTGTCTACCTGCTAGTACAAAACATTCTCCCTTCTAGACACCTGCCTATAACCAGAAAAACCTGATTCTTCTCAACACCCTCTGCCCTCCATCCCTCTGCAGAGTGGACATTAGGTACAATGTCCAAGGAGGACAAAAAAGAGGAAAAAATTAGGGAAAACATTGTTAAATGTACTTTCCAAGGCATGGTGCTACCCCCTCTATCCATGTCACTCTGGGGACCGGACCGCATGTAATTAATGATGATTATCGCCTCCCTGATTTCAGAAAGGAAAGTAATTGGTTCACGGTTGAGTAAGAGAAGTGGCAACACGCAGCTGCTAACCTTTTTAATTGTTAAAAATATGTGTGGCTGGTGGAAGCATAGGGTTACCATAGACATTGTTTTTTGGACAAAGGCTATTGTAGCATTGTGGCCATGGGTCATGCAGTGGCAACTTTTAATTCAAACAATGCTTAGCATGGCTATTGATCAGAGAGTGTATCTGTGTACCAGTAGTAGGGACAATAGAGTGCAGGCTTCTATAGGAACTCTTTCGACTACGTATGCTTTGGCCCTGATTCATCAAAGTCCAAAGGTTTGCATATGTTTGAAAACATGTCTTGACTTTGCACATGCACTTGATGTAAGAAAGCTGTATAGTAGCCCAATATGATGTGAAGCAATGAGCATTGCCTGATGAAAATAAGTTAGAGAAAGAGCATTTACATATGAAAACTGGGCTGTGTGTACAGAACACCCTACTACATGCTAAATGTCAGAAAAAAGGGAACAAAATTAGGTGATACCAAGAGGGGCGTGTTCCTGGAGGGTGATTCATGACCTCCCATGCAGCTGGACAGGGAAGTTCCCAGGTGGTGTGTTGTATGTGTTGTATAAAATTCAGAACATCGATGACTGGAAATGTTTTGGAAACATTAAAGTGATATTAACCTCCCTGGCGGTATGATTATTTCAGATTTTTATTGCAGCTTACCAAATCTTAGATGTGATAGCTGCATTTGTTTTCTTTATTTTGTCTTTCTTTCTTCTATTTTCACCAGGGGTCAAGTCCTGGGGAAAAAAGTGTGGGAACACCCACCCAAAATTCACTTCCCCACCAAAAAAAAAAGATACGCTCATATGCATAATTACTAAACCGCATGTTTTTTTTCTAAATCCCGCCATAACCCATGGCAGACCTCCGCCATGTCTCCTGGGAACAATGACAAAAGCTCCCAGGAGACATTGCAGCATCGAGGAAGTGAAGGAATATCCACACACTACCCGATGAATCCATATACAGGAAGCGGCCAGTAACATAAAGTATTACTAAGGTTCGCCTGCCCCTGACAGTCACTCGAGCTGGGCATCGCCGCTTAGTGAAGGATTTGCTCGGGCGGCTCGGCTGCTCTCGGCTGCTCTAGTCCTGCAAAGGGAACTGAGTTCCTGCTGTGAAAAAAGTGCAGGAACTCCGTTCCCACGTGTTCCCGCAGGACTTGAACCCTGATTTTCACCTTGTAATCTAACCAGTAAAGTCTGTTGTTCTCCAAATACAAGCTGTTCTGCAGTATTATCACTGATCCCTGTATTAGTGTCACTAGCAATGCAAGAAAGGGGTTGATTTACTAAAGGCAAATAGACTGTACACTTTGCAAAGTACAATTGCTTCAGTACTTAGTAAATGTGGTAAAGCTTCACTTTGCAAACAATACCGATCATGTGCAAGGAAAATAAAAAAAAAATGCATTTTTGCTTGCACATGATTGGATGATGGAAGTCAGCAGAGTTTGTGCTCATTTACTAAGCACTGGAGCAACTGCTCTTGCAAAGCACACATTTGCCTTTAGTAAATCAACCCCATAGTGTCAAAGTCCCTCCCAGCAGGTGTCAGCGCCAGTTCCTGATTGCCCGCCACACTATAATAGTCACACTATAAGTTGGTGATTATTAGTGTTGCTCACGAATATTCGTATTGCGAATATTCGGCTCGAATATGGCATATTCGAGTATTCGCGATATATTCCGAATTTCGCGGTGAATATTCGCTATTTCGAATATTCGTATTTTTTCAATTTTTTTTTAGAACAGATCACATCCTAGAGATCCCCATCGACGTCTAAAAGCATTGCTGGTATGATTAGAGACCTTGGGCCGAGTAGCTGCAGCGATCATTTTATATTGCCGAAAAATCGCAATGCGATTATTCGGCAATAGCGATATCGCGTGATTATTTTCGAGAAATTCGCAATATTGTTTTTAGCTAAAATAACACATATATATTCGATTTCAGAGTGTTACTGTCGAAATTCCGCAATCAATTTCTCATTCGCATTTTTGCGAAATTACGATAAAATATCAAGAATATTCTGAGCCAATCAGAGTGCTCCTTCCGCATTTGCCGAATATTCGCAATTATTTTGTATTGTAATATATCACGAATATTCTGAGACAATCAGAGTGCTCCATTCCGCATTTCTCGAATATTCGCAATTATTTTGTATTGTAATATATCACGAATATTCTGAGCCAATCAGAGTGCTCCATTCCGCATTTCTCGAAATTTTGCAATTATTTTGTATTATAAAATATCACGAATATTCTGAGCCAATCAGAGTGCTCCATTCCGCATTTCTCGAAATTTCGCAATTATTTTGTATTATAAAATATCACGAATATTCTGAGCCAATTAGAGTGCTCCTTCCGCATTTCTCGAAATTTCATTCGCATTCGCAATTCGCATTCGCATTCGCAATAGCGAAATTTCGCAATCATTTCATTTACAAAAAATATCGCGAATATTCGCATTTAACGAATATATCTCGAATATTCGACTATATATTCGAGATATATCGCGAAATCGAATATGGCATATTCTGCTTAACACTAGTGATTATTGCCATAACTAGTATAGTTTCTGTCCCGGTCTGTATCCAGGTCATGGTCAGAACTATACTAGAGTCCCCAATAGCATTGTGTCCCAAAAAATGCAATGTTACCAGGATCACCCCCGATTGCTGCCACCTCATTTTGGCCTAAATTTATAAAGAATATGTTTTGAAACAGAAATTAGAACACAATGTTTTGGGGGATTTTTTCAAGATTTTTTGTCTTTTTTTTTGTTTATATAATAAAAAAATAAAAAAAAACACAGAGGTGATCAAATACCACCCAAAAAAAAAAATATATATCAATTATAGGTGGGTTCAGCAAGCCGATGTGCGTGGCTGTGACCTGCGGTTGCTGTTCAAAGAGCCAGAACGGCTGTAAACAGATCTGTAAACAGACAGATCCTCATTCTGTCAAGGTAGTAGAGGGAGATCGTCCGTCTGTTCAGAGTGATCAGGAACAGCGATCTCTCTCTGCTCCCAGTTTGTCCCATCCCCCCACAGTTAGAAACACCTCCCTAGGGAACACTTAACGCCTTGATCATCCCTAGTGTTAACCCCTTCCCTGCCCGTGACATTTATAGAGTAATCAGTGGCCATTGGTCCCAAAAGTGTCTAATCTGTCCACTGCAATCACGTAGTCCCACAAAAAATTGCTGGTCTACACCATTACTAGTAAAACAAATAATTAATAATAAAAATGCCATAAATCTATCTCATATTTTGTAGACTCTATAACTGTTGCGCAAACCAATCAATATACACTTATTGGGATTTTTTTTACCAAAAATATTTTGAAGAATACTGTACATATCGGCCTAAACTGAGAAAGAAATTCATGTTTTACAATTTTTTGGGGGGGATATTTATTATAGCAAAAAGTAAAAAAAATAAAGTTTTTCAAAATTGTCACTCTTTTTTTATAGCGCAAAAAATAAAAAACGCAGAGGTGATCAAATACTACCAAAAGAAATCTCTATTTGTGGGGAAAAAAAGGACATAAACTTTGTTTAGGTATAGCGTTGCATGACCGTGCAATTGTCAGTTAAAGCGACGCAGTGCTGTATCCTAAAAAATGGCCTGGTCAGGAAGTGTGTAAATCCTTCTGGGGCTGAAGTGGTTAAAGTAGCATAGTGCTGAATAGCAAAAAATGGCCTGGTCATGAAGGGGGTAAAACCTTCCGGAGGTCAAGTGGTTAAAGAAGAGTTTAGAATACCTCCCAACTTTTTAAGATGGTAACGAGGGACACCTATCAGCTAAAAGTATGCAGGCACAGGGGACACACCCTTGCCACGCCCCCTTAAAGGAAAATTGTACAAAAAACAAGATTGGTAAAACCCACAAGTGCTTTTTTTTTACCACTACTAGTCCTTTATATTGGCGTTTGGAATTTACAAATGCAGCAGTTTAGAAATCAGAAGGTTTAGCACTGGGAAACACTTTTTATTAGATAAAAAGTGCATTTTATATACAACTATATAGATCAGAAATGAGGGACAAATGAGGAGGAAAGAGGGACTTTGCTCCAAATTGGGGACAGTCCCTCGAAAATCAGGGACAATTGGGAGTTATGGTTTAGTATCACTTTGAACAATGATTGATAATTTAACTGCAAATTTGCATTTTGCGTTTAGCATGCCAATGACATCATCAGGGTGCTAAAATGTCAATGATAATACATAATAAAATATTAATAATAATAATATTAATAATCAATAAAAAAAAATTATAATAAGTCAGATTCATAATAATAAAAAAAAGCTAGTTTGCAAAAACAGGAACAAATGACAGCCGCTCTTCTACAATTCCAGGCCGGTGTTGGTGTTATAATACCGTGTTGTCACTCATATAGTACAATATAAGAGCAATGACACTCCAAATGAGTCTGCATGGCAATGAGTACCAAATAATAGAATGATGTACTCGCTGTAGGATAATACGGAGTTGCCATAGTATCGAGACACCGAGGGTGAGTGTCTGTTGTCAATACACAGCGTATCAAATGTAAACATGGATTAGTAAACCTGACAAAATACATCGGCCACCCCCGCACCAACCCTCACTCTGCGCACACTATAAACACGTAATAACAAACGCTGTGTTTTTTTTTTTTTAAGTTGAATTGAGTATTTATGACATTTTCTATGTATAGCATGTCTTCCATAGATGGCCATTTTCGTGGCTATTCTCAATGATCACTTTTTCTCCTTTTTCTTCAATTTTTCAATTTGCCTTAAAGGAGTTGTAAAGGAAAACATTTTTTTGACCTAAAATTAATGTCTGCAAGGTAGACAGACAGAATAGTGTAATGATTCTGTTAACAAACGAGTAAATACCTATTAAATTCCTTCATCTATATCACCTCCGGCGTTCTAGTTTCTGTTCTCTCATTCACTTACTGGTTTGCGGCGTTCATTCATGTAAGAACTACATTTCCCAGTATGCATTGCGGCACGCCCAGTAATTCACACCTCCTTGAAGTCTCTAACACGTAGAGAGCGTCCTGCCACACAGATGTAGTTCCTAGGAGGGGGCGAGCAGGTCACTGACCACCGCAGTAAAGCCTCCCTTCATGGTGGTCAGTAAAATCAGACAAGCAGGAAGTGAACAGAACAGAGAAGAAATAGAGCAACTTCTAAACAAAAACGAACAACGAGGAAGTGAAAAGAGGAATGTCTGCAGCTAATGGATGCTTATTATGAATAAGAAAATTTCCTTTACAACCCCTGCCTCAGGCCTCGTACACACGACCGAGAATCTCGTCGTAAATGAAACATCGTTTTCATCTACGAGTTTCTTGTCAGGCTTGTCGAGAATCTTGTCAAGCTTTCTTTGCGTACACACTGTCAAGTCAAAATCTCGTTGTTCTCAAACACGGTGACGTACAACACGTACGACGGCACTATAAAGGGGAAGTTCGATTCCACTGGCACAACCCTTGGGGCTGCTTTTGCTAATCTCATGTTACTGTGTGTCAAGTAAAAGTTTGGTGAGAGACGATTCGCGCTTTTCAGTCTGTTACAGCGTGACAAATGTGGTATCTCCATTACGAACGCTACTTTTACCGAAGGTGCGCTCCCGTCTCATACTTTATTCTGAGCATGCGCAGGTTTCTAAGCATACACACGAACGTGTTTCTCGTTGTAAACCAGAAATTGAGACTCCCGACGAGAAAAAAAGAGAACTTGTTCTCTTTTTTTCTCGTCGAGATCCACAACAGTTTTCTCAACTTTCCACAGCCCCCTGAGTATAACACGCAGGCACAGTTTGACCTCTATTTTCAGGGTAAAAAAGTGAGTGTTATACACCAATAAATACAGTAATTGTAGAGAATGATCTGATGGAGAAAATAAAAGTACAGTTTTTATTAGACATGTGCACACTGAAATATTTTGTTTCAGAATTTCGTTTTCGTCCGAAAAATTAATTTATTTAGTTCCTCCCAAAATACTTATTTATTTATTTTGTTTCCTTAAAAAATGCATTAGTCCGAAAATCCAAATTAATTTAGGTCGAATCTGTCATTGAAGGCTTATGGTGTCTATCGAATGTTTTAAGAAGATTCGACGGAGCAGCTAAACTGTACGACGCCGCAATCGTACATTTCCGGACGAATGTTCCGCCTACAAACTATAGAAGAATTCTAATGTTGTATGACTTGTGATAATTATATTTATAAATTATTATTACCTGTCAAACAACATTAGAATTCTTATATAACCTATGGGCCGAGTATTTTCCATCAATGTATAAAATGCGCAAAGCGATTTGTTTTTGAGTGAGATACACGTGTTTTAGTTTGAAATACCGTGTTCTGTGGTGTTCAGAGAAGTGCTGGGCATGACAAGTTTAGTTTTAGCGCTAGCAAGTCCCTGGGAATTAATTTAAAATGTTGGCTTCGGCGACCATCCGCTGTGCTGTAGGGAGAGGGGAACAGGCTGTTACAGCGGTGCCATTTCTGGTAAAGACTCTATAGAGAGACCAGCGACTGCTTTTGTTGGCTGTCACTCGGACAATATGGATAAGTGTTAGCTTCTGATGCAGAAATATTAATAATGTGCAACTATAGTGTAGAGAGAGAAAAATAACTAAGATCCCTTCCACACAAAGATGTGTGGAAGGGATCTCAGCGGTCCGCCAGCTCAGCGGGAGAGCTCTCCGTTGATCTCCGCTGAGTCGGCGGATGACAGGTCCCTCTCTGCTCACTGAGTGGGGAGGGGCTTGTCGAGCGCTGCTTGTCTATGGAGAGATCAGACGAAAACAGACAGCATGTCCGTTTTCATTAGATCTCACATGATCCAATCCGCCAGGACAGATGGTGACGTATCGCCATACGCCTGATTTTAGCAGATCAAATGTCAGCGGACGTGGTCACCGCTGGCATCTGAAGCTCCATAGACAAGCATGGAGCGCCCGTTCAGGTCCACCGAAAAAACTGACGTGTGAAAGGGGCTGAAGGCTCTGTTCACAGCTTCCACATCGTGGGTGGAGTTGCC
Source organism: Rana kukunoris (assembly GCA_029574335.1). Lineage (NCBI taxonomy): Eukaryota > Metazoa > Chordata > Amphibia > Anura > Ranidae > Rana > Rana kukunoris. The sequence goes on along the minus strand of CM056054.1, from coordinate 217,033,353 downwards.
GCGATTCTGCCTGCGTCCGCGAATCACGAAAAATAGCGGGACACCTGTGCCATCCCCGTCATTTCCAATGGCACCCCAATCACGGCACAATTTTGGCCCAATTGTTGCCTGACAAATCGCAGTAAAATCCTGCCACGATCGCAGTATCATTAGAAGTAATGGCGATTTGTAATGATTCGGGAACGTGGGCAGAATCTTAGCGATTCCGCCCTCTGATCCGGAACGCCAGGATGTGAATGGAGCCTGAAAGGCTGAAAGACGAAGCAGCACCGTTCCTGAACACTGGCTGGATTTAAATAGTCTGATTGACATCAGAATCTGTCACAGGTGCACGCCGGCTCGCACAAAGGCATCAAATTGCCTGTCCTTTCAGACAATCGGGTGATGGGTCTCAAGATCTGCTTCCTGATTGGCCGGGAGGAGGATCAGTGTTACAATAGCGAATATTCATTCACTATTGTAACACACCTGGGTGGGCTCAGTTAGTATTCTCTGTGCCCCGAGTCCACCCTGTTTTGAATCCAATTTTTGCTTCAAAAAACACCCTCCCCATTGGAATCCATGATTCCGGCATCCTGCAAGGGGCCAGACACATGGGTGTGAGGGGGGGGGGGGTTGCCGCCCCTGGATCTAACCCAATCTCACAAAAGCTTAAACATGTTTAATTTATAACCAATAATTATAAAATCTCTGACTTTCATTACCATAATACCGGTTGACCATGCTATGAAAGTCTTTGTGCAGACACTTCCTGTTATAGAACGATAAAAGTTCTGCCCTGTCTCCCAATAGCTCTTCTCTGTTGTCAAAATGTCACTTGGGTTTGTAGTGGAGACTATAATACCGTGAGAAATGCCATGCCGCCATTGTTGAAGTGTATGCATACAGGCAGAAAGTGGTTGTAAAGAGGCTACAGGAGATCAACAACACTCAGATGTAGCAAAAAAAAGTTAAAAAAACAAGTATTTTCTAAAAGAGAATAAAATGCCAATTACTTATGATAAGCAGTACTTTAGCACACTCAATGTCATCCAGTCAGGGCTTAGATCTACTTTTAAAGAAAACAGGAAATAGGTCTTGGAGTCCATTTTTTTCATATACACTCAACACAATGGACCATTTATAGGTAGAAGGCAGGTTGAGTGACAATGACGCTTTTAGTCCTTTTATACAAAGTTTCTAGCCCAAGCAAGGTCAGCGCTGACATTCCCATATAATCACCAGGCAAGCTGTCATTTTGGAGTCTATAGAAGAAGTGGGCGGAGATATGCAAATCATACTCTTTAAGATGTTCGGTTAAAGCGCCGTGTACAACAGAGAACCCTGTTGAGTGGATAGAAACAAAGAGTGCAATACAGCTAAGGTGCTGATCTGCATATCTCAGGATAATCACTGTTTTCACTCTAAGACCGTGGGAACTGAACTCCGGAGTTTGTTTGAGATATGCTAATTCCTCCAGTATGAGGGTCACCTTTCTGATCAACATACAAATTACCTATTATTCTAGTCCCTTGCATATGCTGTAAAGGCAGAAAAAAAAAAATCTTAAAGCTGCAGGTAATGTCATATATATATATATATATATATATATGTGTGTGTGTGTGCATGTGTATATATATATATATATATATATATATATATATATGTGTATGTACATGGATTTTTTTTATAAAAAATTTAAATAGTAAATATAATTTATTTTTATTTATATATATATATATATATATATATATATATATATATTACGTTTTAAATAATTTTATTTTAAAAAGATTACAATACTAAAAAATGAAAAGAGAAAAAGGAAACAAGGCATACCTTGTCAATTGTACGATGAATATAAGTGGGCCCAAAAACAAAGACGCAAAACAAATAGAACATCAATTTTTTGAATATATATTTCTATTTTTATAAATGATCATCATCCATTTTTTACTATTATTAGTATATAGGTAATTTTTGTACTAACATTGATTTTTTATACAAATTTAAAATATTAAATGTTCTTAATTTTATATATATATATATATATATATATATATATATATATATATATATATATATATATATATATTATAATTAAGAACATTTAGGGCTAGATTCAGGAAAGAGATAAGACGGTTTATCTCCAGATAAGCCGTCTTATCTCCTGGTCTGAGCCCTCCTATCTATGCGACTGATTCATAGAATCAGTTACGCATAGATTTCCATTAGATCCGACTTGCGTAAGTCTCTTACGCTGTCGTATCTTATTTTCATATTTAGACAAGACGCTAGGCGGCGTTCCCCGTCTAAAATATGCAAATGAGCCTATATGCCGATTCCCCAACGTACACCCGGCCGGCGCTATTTTTTTACGTCGTTTGCGTTAGCGTAGGTCCGTCGTAATGTTAACCCTGCTGTATGAGGCGCAGGCAATGTTAAGTATGGACGGCGTGCCTGCGTTTTTTTTCACGTCGTTTACGTCATTTATGTAAAATGTTTGCGAATAGGGCTTTGCGTAAGTGTCATTCACATCGTTTACATTGCATAATGACGTTGAGATTTGGAGCAATTCACGGCTGGCGCATGCGCAGTATGTTCGGCGCGAGATCTCACTTTATTTAAATAATACACTCCCCCTACCCACCCAATTTGACTTAAGACGGGCCATTTACGCTACGCCGCCTCAACTTTACAGGCAAGTGCTTTGAGAATAAAGCACTTGCCTGAAAAAGTTGCGGCGGCGGCGTAGTGTAAATACCATACGCTAGGCAGGTTTAGAATTACGCCGCTCCTACCTGAATCTAGCCCTTAATATTTTAGTATAAAAAAAATCAATGTTACAATAATTGTACAAAAATTACCTACCGTATATACTACTAATAATAAAAAATGTATGATGATCATTTATAAAAATAGAAATATATATTTAAAAACTATTTGTTTTGCATCTTTGTAGTCCACTTTGGGCCCAAGACATCTCAGCCCACTTATATTCATTGTACAATTGACTTGGCATGCCTTGTTTCCTTTTTCATCTTTTATTATTGTAATCTTTTTAAAATAAAAATATTGAAACATAAAAAAAAACATAAAAAAAATGGGGCAGATACAATGGACTACTTAGTCTTTTTTTCTCCTGTCACTCTTCTATGTTTCTGTAATCAACTAATCAGCGTATTGAATGCTTATGTTATTTAAAGTGATAAGTTGTAATTTAGCTTTTGTCTCTGGTGACCTTTCCTGTCTGTAGAGTATAATGCATATCAAGCTACAGGTTAAAGTGGAATTCCAAGATAAACCTTACTAGCCTTTAAAATCCTCCTTACCCCATTCCTTACACCCATGCTGATAAACCTGTATAAGGAAGAATCATATACAGTATCTCACAAAAGTGATTACACCCCTAACATTTTTGTAAATATTTTATTATATATTTTATTCTATCTTTTCATGTGACAACACTGAAGAAATTACACTTTGCTACAATGTAAAGTAGTGAGTGTACAGCTTGTATAACAGTGTAAATGTAATGTCCCCTCAAAGTAGCTCAACACGCAGCCATGATTGTCTAAACCGCTAGCAAGAAAAAGTGAGTACACCCCTAAGTGAAAATTTCCAAATTGGGCCCAAAGTGTCAATATTTTGTGTGGCCACCATTATTTTCCATCACTGCCTTAACCCTCTTGGGCATGGAGTTCACCAGAGCTTCACAGGTTGCTACTGGAGTCCTCTTCTATTCCTCCATGACAATATCACGGACCTGGTGGATGTTAGAGAACTTGTACTCCTCCACGTTACGTTTGAGGGGTGAACTCATTTTTGTGAGATACTGTACTTACCAATTTTTAGTTTACTCCGGTCTGGTCATGTTATCCGGCTCCCCTGTCTCAGGCAGTGGCGGCTGCAGGGAAGAGAAGAGAGCGCTGACAACAGATGAGCTAAAGGAGCCTATGGGCGACACCACCGCTGCCAAGAATTCCAACCATTGTTGGAGGTCCTTCCTCTCCCCTGCAACTGCCACTGACTAACACTGGGGAGCCTGATCATGTGACTGAAGAGGACTAAAAATAGGTAAGGATATTCATATTTCTGACACAGGTTAGTCAGTATAAGTACTGTAAAAGAACGAAAAGAGGGTGCACCAACCTTGTGCTTTAACCAAGTGGTATCTATTGAAATCAAAAAGAAGGAAACATACTCACAAACAAGTGAATAATAAAAGCATATCAATGTCCACAATGGACAACGAGCAATCAGGTCAGCAGGACCGTGTCCAGCATGCCAGATAACCTTCCAGATGACTGACACGTTTCTTCCTTAGAGCCCCGGGGGGGATGTCCCCTCAAAATGTGTCAGCCATCTAGAAGGTTCTCCCACGTGCTGAGCACGATCTTGGTGACCTGGTTGCTCTGTGTCCATTGTGGACTTTAAGTATGTTTCCTTCTTTTTGATTTCAAAATGCACAAAGTTGGTGCGCCTTCTTTTCTTTCTTTTACAGTGTTTCCATTGGGTGTCCCCTGACCCTTGGAGGACAGTAAGACCTGTGCATCTACCGGGAGCCATAGAAATTATAGGCTGTTTCCATTGCCGTTGCACCACTTTTTAGTGCAAGAGATTTTGGTCATCTGTAGTCAGTATAAGTGTAAGTAGGGGAGCATTTTTAGTCTTGTTAGGTTTAATCCAAACATAAATTAATTACAAGAGCTGATTAGGGGTCAAACATCATCCCTTCATCAGGACTCTTAGCAATATAGATACATAACATGGGTTTTTGAAAATGGTGTAATGACACAGAAACTGAGCACTGTTCAGCAGATGGTTTGAACAGACATGGCTGTGTCATTACATCATTCCCTCATACTCTGTATCTATATTCACATAAGCTCTGATAAAGGGGGAGGTTTGCCCCAGAAACATGCTTATACTCAATGTATGTTTGAAAAAAAAATAAAGCAAGATAAAAAAAACTAAATAAGAAACATGTCATATTTACCTGCTCTGTGCAGTGTATTTTGCACAGAACAGCCCTGATCCTACTCTTTTTTAGGTCCATCTCCTCTTCATTCAGTGCCCCCAATAGCAAGCCACTCTGGGGGCACTAGTGCGTGCTCGCTCCTAAACCCCTCTCTATGCATCCATAAGGTATACAGAGCCGTGGTTCAAACATGTCCCCCACCCTCTCCTCTTTGGCTCACTGCCTGTGATTGTAGCAGAAGCTAATGGCTCCCACTGCTGTCTCAGCCAATGAGGAATTAGAGAGCCAGGAGAAGCTCAGCTCTTGTGCACAATCCTGGATCGAAAGCGAGCTTAGAATGAGTATAAGGGGGGCTGGGAAGGCCACTGGACACAGGAGTTTTTTTTACCTTCATGCATACAATGGACTTGAATATTTTGGTGTGGAGCTTCAGTTCTAGATCCAAAGATTTTTTCACAATCCAAGGCAACTGGTAACTCTTTGGTGTGCAGACGCTGCCTTCCCAATATTTTGATGTTCCACAGTGATTTCATCAGTACACTATTGTCGATCAATATAAACACAAAATCATCAGCCAACTTTTTTTGTAAGGTTCCAGCACCATCAATTCTCCCTCTTAGGTAATTTCTGTAGACAGTAGCCACAGCCACAGAGTAGAAAAGTCTGTCTGATGCCAGCATGTTGCAGAGAAAGACCCTTGCTCTCTGTATGGATGCAATGGTCTCTCTGAGTAGTTGAGTCTTACCACTAACGCTGCAACAACTAAAGCTCATGTTTTCTGTTGATTAGCGAGATCTAGCTCTGACAGTTTTATGTATAGCGAAATGCAGGCAGATTTCAGAGATATCCTCACATGTGGGTGGGTGTTTCTGTTTCCGAACGTTCTCTGGAAAAAAGCAGCAATTATTCCTTAATTAAAAAACTGAAAACCCTGAGCAAGTAGGCAATTCTTAGGCGGCGTACAGACGATCGGACATATCCGATGAAAACGGTCCGCGGACCATTTCCATCGGATATGTCCGATCGGGAGTTTGATCCGATGGCGTGTACACACCATCGGATCAAATTCCCCGCCGCCGGACGGCGCGGTGACGTAGTGGTGACGCGGCGGTGACGTTGACGCCGCCGCGTCACCGCCACGTCACCGCACCAGGAAGTAAAACACTTCCGCGCATGCGCCGAATCCATTCGGCAGCGGCGCGGCGGCGGTGGGGGCCGACATGTCTGCTGGTAAGTGTACTAACCAGCAGACATGTCGGGCGGACAGATTCCCACCGGATAGATTTCAAAGCATGCTTTGAAATCTGTCGGGTGGAGAAATCTGTCCGCTAGCCCATACACACGAGCGGAGATGTCTGCTGAAACGGTCCATCGGACCGTTTTCAGCGGACATATCCCCTCGTGTGTACGCGGCCTTAGTTTTGATCAACATGTCTTTTTCACCGTTAGCATCTTCCAAAAGAATGTTTTTCTATTAACCGTTTGCCGACCGTCTCCTGCACATATTCGTCGGCAGTATGGCACGACTGCGCAAAGTAACGTATATATACGTTACTTTGAATTTCGCGCCGTGCAGGTGTGCATCTGACACAAGCTCCGTGACCATGCCCGGGGGAACCGTGGACTCAAAGTGCGCCGGTGTCCTGCAATTGGGTTACAGAGCTGCAGAACAAGAAGAGGCCAGTGTAAACAAGGCATCTACCCGTTCTGCCTAGTGACAGGACACTGATCGTCTGCTCCCTCTCATCGGGAGCAGCGGTCAGTGTCGTGTCACAGTAAGCCCCCTCATAGTTAGATTAATTTCCTAGGAGAAACTTAACCCCTTCCTAGCCCTCTAGTGGTTAACTCTTTCCCTGCCAGTCACATTTATACAGTAATCAGTGTATTTGTATAGCACTGACGCTGTATAAATGTGAATGGTCCCAAAATAGCATCAAAAGTGTCCGATGTGTCCGCCATAATGTCTCAGTCACGATAAAAATCGCTGATCGCCGCCATTACTAGGAAAAATAAAATATTAATAAAAATGCCATAAATCTATCCCCTATTTTCTAGACGCTATAACTTTTGCGCAAACCAATGAATAAACGCTTATTGCAATTTTTTTTACCAAAACAATTAGAAGAATACGTATTGGCCTAAACTGAGGAAAATTTTTTTTTTATATATATTTTTTTGGGGATATTTATTATAACAAAAAGTAAAAAATATTGCTTTTTTTTCAAAATTGTCGCTCTTTTTTGTTTATAGCGCAAAAAATAAAAATCGCAGAGGTGATAAAATGCCACCAAAAGAAGGTTATATTTGTGGGGAAAAAAGAACAGAAATGTTGTTTGGTAGCCGCGTTGCACGACCGTGCAATTTACAGTTAAAGCGACGCAGTGACAAATCGCAAAAAGTGTCCTGGTCATTTGGCAGCCAAATGCTCCGGGGCTGAAGTGGTTAATAATAAAGTCAGGCAAGCATACTTTACTACTATATATATACAGGCATCTTAATAACCAGAGCCAGATACACCATGGATAACATAAGCAATTTAAATTCTAATCAGGGTAAGAAAAGCGAAGAGCGACACTATAAAATGTTAACAAAAATGTTCCGCCTAATCTCTGTAATGCAAAAGGATTTCTTTCTTTAATTTTGACTTTCAATTTAAAAAAAAAAAAAAAATATATATATATATATATAATGATAAATAAGGTAGTTAGAGATTAAAAAAAAAAAAAAAAAACTTTGAACTCTGCAACACTGACTGTTAAAAAAAAAAAAAAATCATGTATCTTTCTGCGTCGTCCATAAAGGAAAATTCCGCTGGGTCGGCTCTGTGATCTTTTGTAGTTTGCCAGAGGGCAAACAAAGTCAGACACTGAATTGCTTTTTATTTTTTCGTGGCCTGTATATGACGGGATGTGATGTACAAATTGGGAATTTTTGCAAAAAAAATACTTATGTCACGATATCACCTCCAATGAAAAGATTGAAAAGGATTAATTGACTGCTGATCGATGGTGATTGAGAACCAGTCAATGACTAATGTCCTTAATTGTGCCCAACCACACACAAGCGCGCAGGCGAAATCAGACAAAGACGCTCTCTCTCTCTCTCCCTCTCTCTCCCTCTCTCTCTCTCTCTCTCTCTCTCTCTCACTATCAGCTCTGCCTTGTTAGCAGTAATTTGTTAACATGAAGCTCTAAAAAAAGCCTCCGCAGCTGGTGGGACAAATGTGTTGCTCGGCATTCAGGCCATCACCGCGATTCGGCGACAAATGTATAGAATCAGATTCTTGCTAAAAACTACAATTACAGGTGATATACAGATTGAAATCACAGGGCTGAATTGTCGAAGAAAATTGTCCTAATGATGGGTTTTCGGCTAGGCGATGCAGCTCTTTTCATTCTCCGTGACGGGTTCTGAACGCAGCTGCACCTGCCGTGTGCTGCGTTCTGCCGCATTTAATGATGTCGGATGATATTATTAGGCAAAGTGTTCATAAACAGATGTTGAGCCTGTGCCTAAATGCTGTCAGATGAGCCTTTCCTTGGCCTAGAACAGTATTATTTATATAGAAGGTTTACGTTTGTTATGTTAATAACCCCACTATTAGCTTTCCCGATGTTACGATAGGAATGAAAATGCAGTTAATATGAATAACAGCCTCTGGTACTCTTTGTACACTAGTGGAGGGTAACTTTTTTTTGCAGAAATAAACATAGACCCCCCCCCACCCTCCCCCCTTTATCTCTACCCCACCCCTTGCATACATTGCTTTCGCCTCTTTTGTGCTTCTTGGCATGCTTGGGATTTTTGCACTGTAACCAACTTTTGCCTGTTGATTATGATGTCAGAAAATTTAATTTCCCATAATTTAGCATTTGTCTCTGCTGATTTTGCTATTCAAAGAAAAACTGAAGTATATTAGTGAGCACATATTTGGTGCTATTATTGTAATTTACACTTTACAATTCATCTGTAATAAAAAAAATAAAAAATAATAATAATAATGTAAGTAATTGAGCACAGAAATAAAATGCAATGTAGGCACCCTGAATTTTGCACATACCTTCAGTTATCTTAGGATTGACCATCCTATGCCACATCTAAACACTGCACCATCCTATGCCACATCTAACTTCTTCCATGCTGTTTCCTGATGGGAGTAATGCCATGTACACACGACCGTTTTTCGGGTTCTAAAAAATTGAGTCTTTAAGGGTCTAGAACAGTGGTCTCCAAACTGCGGCCCGGGGGCCATGTGTGGCCCTTTGCTTGATTTTATTCGGCCCTTGGGGTGCTTTTTTATTTATTGGCACCAATGAAGGAAAGAATTACTCCCAATGTCACCAATGATGGGGCACAAGTCCTCCCAATTATGGGGCACAAGTTCTCCCAATGATGGGGCACAAGTCCTCCCAATGATGGGGCACAAGTCCTCCCAATGATGGGGCACAAGTCCTCTCAATAATGGCGCAGAGGTCCTCCCAATGATGGGGCACAAGTCCTCCCAATGATGGGGCACAAGTCCTCTCAATGATGGGGCAGAGGTCCTCCCAATGATGGGGCAGAAGTCCACTCAATGATGGGGCACAAGTCCACCCAATGATGGGGCACAAGTCCACCCAATGACACCAATGATAGGATCCAATAACTCCAATGATGGGGGATTTTGTACTCCTGATGGCCACAGTCCAGCCCCCTTAAAGTCTGGAGGACAGTAATCTGGCCCTTTGTTTAGAAAGTTTCAAGACCCCTAGTCTAGAAAAAACTATTTTTTTTTAAACCCGATCATTAAAACGGCCTTGCCTACACACGATCACGAAAAAAAAAAATGCTCTAGCAAAGCGCGGTGACGTACAACACGTACGACGGCACTATAAAGGGGAAGTTCCATTTGGATGGCGCCACCCTTTGGGCTGCTTTAGCAGATTTTTTGTTAGTAAAAGACGATTCACGTGTTTCTGTCTGTTACAGCATGATGAATGTGCTTACTCCATTACGAACGATAGTTTTACCAGAACCAGCGCTCCCGCCTCATAACTTGCTTCTGAGCATGCACGTTTTTTTAACGTCGTTAAAGCCCACACACGACCCTTTTTTTACAACCTTAAAAACATTGTGAGAAAACATGTTCTAAAAAAAAATTGCCCATTTTTTAGATCGTGAAAAAATGCTCTGAAGCCCACACACGGTCGTTTTTAATGACATAAAAAAAAAAAGTAATTTTTCAGAACTTTTTCCATGTGTACACGGCATAATAGTTTCATAGTAGGTTAGATTGAATAAAGACAATAGTCCGTCCAGTTCTACCTGTGTAGGTGTATGTGTGTCAGTGTCTATAAGTATTTCCCATATCCCTGTATGTTTTGTTCTTTAACTACTTGCCGGCCGGCTAACGCCGATATACGTCAGCAGAATGGCACAGCTGCACAAAGCAACGTACAGGTAGGTTGCTTTGAATTTGCCACCATGCAGGCAGACGTGCACGCGCCACATGCCCTGTGACTGTGCCCATGGGACCCGCAGACTTGATGTCCGCTGGTGTCCCGAGATCATGTCAGGTATGTGCAGAACAGGGAGATGCGTATGTAAACAAGGCATTTCCGTGTTCTGCCTAGTAACAGGACAGTGATCAACTGCTCCCTAATTCCTACAAAGGAGTCGCTATGACAAGGGCTAGAACTAAAGTCTATCAGATGAGGAAACAATGAGGCTATGCATTACTGGTCATGGGAGCGTTCCAGGAATATTTGGGTATAAATAGCACAGTCCACAAGTATGTATGAATTACAAGGCAGGTATGTTAGTCTCAGACTACTTGCGGCTGCGTTGTGGAAGCTGTTGTGTGTAGAGGTTCCTGTTAGTCCAGTTCCTGAGTTGGCTTGGTGGAGGGTGTAGCTGATGCAATGGTTCAGGGTCCCCAGGTGACAGCAGGCGTCCTGGCAGAATAGTGGAACGCCATGCTGTCTGTCCAGGGCGTTTAAATAGGCCGCGGGGATGAGGAGAAGGAGCCGCGGCTGGCTAGGGCGCACTTCCGCGTTCCAAGGTGGAACGCACTGGCCACGCACCGGAAGTGACACGTGCGCTGTGCAGAATGGAGCGCAGCTGTCAGGAATAGATGCAGCTGCGCCGGTTCTATGTGAAGGTAACGGCGGTGGCGTTTCATAGCCCCCTACTCAAGGGAGCAGCCCCGGGGCTCCCACTAGGAGATGGACGATTAGGGTACCTGCGATGGAACACCCTGACCAATCTCTCCCTATCATGGGACTTATATTTCACATTGGTATGGTATATTATATCTACCAAACATTTATCACGGGCACTATTGATGGCCCCTGATGGGATCACCATCTCACACATATGTATATATTGATTAGCCTGGAATATATTCCATTTGGCTACACATCACACATACAGTTTCACATACGTTATGTACTCATACTTATACCCACATTGTCACATTTGTGCACCTGATCCCCCAAGGGCAGGGTCTATAATATGTTTAGGACAATATATGTCTTTCATTATGCATGTGGGCAGCATATCCTTAGTTTAGTGGATATGCGTGCCTTGCTGTATTTGCCATTGCAAATAGTCTTGTTGTAACAGCCACCTCGGTTGTCTAACCTCGGCTACTAATGTAATATACTTTCTAACCAGCAGGGTGAGTCACACCGTGCTGTGGTAGCATTAACTCTAAGGGCGCTCCTGCCAAACTTCCCCTCGCTGATGCCTATGGGATGACTGCATCAGGATTGGCTGATTCCCCCGGGGGAGGGCTTTTGACGTAGCACGGCGATACCCACTTATACTTGCTAGGGACGGATGCGCAGTTATGCCTCAGAAGATGAATCTATTCGAAACGTACGTCAGGCATAGACGCACATACGTCACTTCCAGGGTCAGCGTCAGGTGGAGCGCACGCTGAATATCACCTAGTACACGCTCACACCCGTAGAGCCTATAGAGTGTCATACTCTGGCTGGACTTTTTCTGATTTGATTTTATTTCATTTTACTATTTTTCGTTTTTATTGGATTTTCTGTAGTTCTTGTTTTATCTTGACCTGTAGCCGCCTCTTAATGTTAAGTGGCATTTGGTATACAGGCTTAATAAATAGTGACTTATTTTTAACATATTACACTATCGGAGCCTTCATTTTTCCCTCTGAGGCACGGAGGAACTCTCATCACCTATTCACAAGGAGAATACCGACCGGATTAACCATTGGAGAGCCGCAGCTCTGGGGAGGAGTGAACACCAGCTGTGACCTGAGGAGTCTGTGATACATGCCTGCTACCCCTGGTGGGGTTGGCCGTCTGGTGAGTGGGGAACCCTGAGGGGAGCACCGGGACCACCTCGTCGTTTTTTTTGTACACAGAAGCACTCCCTTCACAGCAAGACACCTCCCCCATTTCTGTTCTAGCCGGACCTTACTATATGATGACCTGTTATTGAGAGACTTATGTGCAGTTTTCTGCTAGCTATTCATTTCATAACATAGGACTTATGTGCAGTTTTTTGCTAGCTATTTACTTCATAGCATTTATATTGGTGTGGCACACCACCACCGGACTCTCACTAGCACTTACTAGTTGGTACATGTTGAGATATTGCATTTTATGCTGACATACTGTGTAACTGTATTGGTATCATTTAGTAGATGGTGATTATCACACATCCATTTGTGGCCTGATACTCCACTCTGGGTGCATCTCAGAGCCCCACACATCTACTATTACACACATGTATGCACCTAGACAATACCTATTGTGAGTTTACGGGTCGGTAGAGGGCTTGCACTGAGCCTCTCTCTTGTGGTACTATTGGTTTCACTGTGCATATTACACACTGGCACACTGACACTCACTCTGTCTTGGGCACACACCCGGTATTAGCCATTCTATTGGGTACACGCCCCATATTGTTCTTGACCTACACTCATAGATCAGTATCACTGCTTGAGTACATATGGGCTTTTAATGCATCTCTAGGTAGCGCCACTACCCCCATTTTTTCCATTATTTATTTCCACCTACCTCCTCTTCGAGGGGCTAGGTTTAGGGGGGCAGCAGCCTAGACTTGTAGTCCCAGCGCAGGTTCATATCACACATCCAGCTCTACACACAACAGCTTCCACAACGCAACTGCAAGTAGTCTGAGCCTAACACACCTGCCTTGTACCTCATATATGTTTGTGGACTCTGCTATCAAGTAGTCTGAGCCTAACATACCTGCCTTGTACCTCGTACATGTTTGTGGACTGTGTTATAAAGTAGTCTGAGCCTAACATACCTGCCTTGTAATTCATACATGTTTGTGGACTGTGCTATTGATACCCAAATATTCCTGGAATGCTCCCATGACCAGTAATGCATAGCCTCATCATTTCCCCATCTGATAGACTTTAGTTCTAGCCCTTGTCATAGCGACTCCTTTGTAGGAATTAGCTCCTCCTAAAAAAACTTTAATTTGTTACTCTGAGGTTGTGATGACTGTAACTCTAACTCTCTATGCAGATTGAGAGTAAAACCTGGGTTTACACCTGAGAAGCCTCTGCAGTTGCGATCCACGTTCTCTAACCTTTGACAGCTGTCCCATAACAGATGTATACAACCTACTGCAGCAAAACTGACATTTACAGATGTAGCACCCTCCTAGTATACAATAGGCTGCAAGGGTAATTTAGTTTAGCCCCTCTGTAATCAGTGGAGCAGAGGTTGATTGTTTAGGCCTGCTCAGTGTTTAGCAGGTTGCTGTTCTGCTACTTCACTCTGTCTTCTAAAGGCTTTCCAAAACTATAGTGGAAGGGAGTGCAGAACAGGCAGCCTGAATATTTATGGAACTCCAGGCAATCCCTGGGCAAGTGTGCCCAGAAGGTGGAGTGAGACCCCGATAAATAGTCTGATTCCTACACAGCATGGTGCTGTGTTCCTGTGTCCAATCCTGGGGCAGGGGTGCTAGATGCCCCTATGAAGACACCAAGGTCTCAGCTAGGCTGAGCTGGGGGGACTATTCACAGATTCATTGTTCAAGGATCAAGCTGGATCAAGAGGAGGCTCACTGGAGAGAGCCAGGAGGAAGTTGGTGGGAAGTCCAACTGTCCTGAGGTGATGAGTCTACACCTCCCTCACTAGGAAGAGCCTGGTGGATATCTGCAGGAGGCAACCAATAATCCTGTAGATAAGTGAATAAATGACCCCTGAAGCATGAGGAAAAGTGGCAGTGTGTAGCGTTTAACCTCCTGAGGGAGTATATTACAAATTCTGTGGGACATTCAGTGGATGCAGTGCAGCCATCAGCTTTTTACAGCATTGCAGCCAGAAGTGCAGCCAGCAGTGTGTGGAGGGCAGACAGAATTTGAGGAGTTCTTAGTGGCAGTTCATCAGCGTATCTCATGCTCCTTACCTCTATTCAAGTTTATGTTCCAATAACACCCTAAAAAGAACCCTTATGCCCCATACACACAACCAGTTTTCACGTCGGGAAAACTGCCATGACAGCTTTTGGCCAGGAAAACTAGCTGTGTGCAGCAGTGGACAGATAACTCATGGGGCCCCCGGGCAATAGAAGATTATGGGGGCCCCCGGGCCTACAGATGGCCAGGAGGCAGTGCAGAGGCGGGCAGCTAAAATCTCAGGATTTTCACATCAAAAGCATGTTGGTATCGGACATATCAGGGACAGATGAAAAAAAAACATAGATTTTTACAAACTGTCCCTGGTTTTACAGAGCCTGGCAACACTGATGGGGCCTCCTAGTGGCATGGGGCGCTCGGGCAGTGCCCGAAAGCCCCAATGGTCAGTCATCCCCTGGCTGTGTGTATGCTCCATGGCGGTTTTCCCAACAGGAAAACTGCCGGGAATCCCAGCAGGAAAAATGAGAACATGTTCTCTTTTTTCCTGCCGCGATTTCTGGTCGTCTTTTTTCCTGGCAGTTTTCCTATGGGAAATACTGCGGTGGAGCATACACATGGCCGGGTTTCCCGGCCAAAGCTCCCATGGCAGTTTTCCTGCCAGGAAAACCGGCCATGTGTAGGGGGAAAAAGCTGCTGAGCCGGTTCTCGGCTTTCCCCTCGGGTTTACCAGCGGTAAAAAGTCCTCCAGGAATCCCGTACAAGTGTACGGGGCATCAGACTGTTTTCTAAACCAGTGGAAGAAGGAAGAAAATGGTGTGTGCCTGGCTGTGTTTGTTCTAAAGGGGGAAATAGGACCAAATTTACCAGCGGCTCTTCAGGGATGCACTACACAAAGAAAATTAAATGTTGTTTAAATTGCCAGTAATGGGTTCCCTAAAAACACATATCAGACTTCTATTTTTTATGAGGGTCAGAATCCCCCAAGAGTTCCCCACCTAAACCATACTAGGCTACATGCCCTCAAGGTGGAGGGGGTACCCAGGGGGATACCTCCTGGCAAAACACCTTGTCCCTATATCATTGAGGACAAGGGTCTTTTCCCCAAAAGTTTGTCCCAGTGGTTGTGTGTGAGGGAGGCTTATCTCACACCCCAAAATACCATCCAATCCTCACATGAAGGATTAAGGGGCACATAGTACTCCCTACTCATTCACATAAAATATGAAAACTGAAAATAATAAAACCATGCTTTTTGACAAAGCTCTGACTTGATCTGCTCCTGTTGTGCACTCACAACAAATGACATCTCCTGGGCCTCGTAGATAAATGTAAACTAAGGAGCAGGGTGCTCTCAAGGTGATCTCATTGACCAAATATGAACATATTTTGTCAAAGCTGTAATGGAGCGTACACACGATCAGTTTGTCTGATGAAAACGGTCTGATGGACCGATCGTGTGTGGGCAGGGGAGGACTGGCAGCCTTAGGCCTGGGGGGCAAGTCCAGTCAAGTGGCCCACTAAACCACAAATCAGCTCTCCATCCATGTCCACGTGGTTTTATAACGGATGATTGATGTTATGAAGCAAGACAAATATGATACAATGTAGTAATTAAAAAAGTGCAGATCGTGCCTGTTAATGCATCTTGATCAGTGCCCATCAGTGCAGCCTGATCATTGTCCATTAATGCAGTGCAAACACCTTCACCTTCTTCTTTATCACTGCCCCCTCAGTTGTTGTTCCCCTGTATCACCTTCAAATTTCTCACTTGTCAGCTTCATGTATTACTGTCCCCCCGACCCCACTTGTTGGCTTTGTGTATTACTGTGACAGTAATAAATAAGGCTGACAAGTGGGGGACAGCAGTGGCGGCTGGTGCTCAAAATTGCCACCACTGTGCCATCAAACGCAGCCACTGTACCCATCAATTGCTGACACTGTGCCCATCAATTGCTGCCAGTGTGCCCCATCAAATGCTGCCAGTGGTCCCTTTAATTTTCGCTACTGTGCCCCATCAGATGCTGCCAGTGTGACAATCAATTGTCGCTACTGTGCCCCATCAGATGCTGCCAGTGTGCCCATCAATTCCCGCTACTGTGCCAAATGCTGCCAGTGTTCCAATCAATTACCACTACTGTGCCCCATCAGATGCTGCCAATGTGCCTATCAATTGCCGCTACTGTGCCACATCAGATGCTGCCAGTGTGACGATCAATTGTCGCTACTGTGCCCCATCAGATACTGCCACTGTGCCATCAACGCAGCCACTGTACCCATCAATTGCTGACACTGTGCCCATTAATTGCCACCAGTGTGCCCCATCAAATGCTGCAAGTGGTCCAGTCAATTGCTGCTACTGTGCCCCATCAGATACTGCCACTGTGCCACATCAGATGCTGCCAGTGTGCCCATCAATTGTCGCTACTGTGCCCCATCAGATGCTGCTACTGTGCCATCAAACGCAGCCACTGTACCCATCAATTGCTGACACTGTGCCCATCAATTGCTGCCGCTGTGCCCCATCAGAATGCCAATGTGCCAATCAATTGCCGCTACTGTACCCATGATCAAATGCTGTCAGTGTGAGTGTACCCATCAATTGCCGCTACTGTGCCCCATCAGAGTGCCAGTGTGCCAATCAATTGGCACTACTGTGCCCCATGATCAAATGCTGCCAGTGCCAGTGTGAGTGTGCCCATCAATTGCTGCGACTGACACTGTGCCCCATCAGAAGCTGCTATTTGTCACCTGATCATCACCAGTTCCATTTGCTTTGCTAACCTTTTAATCTGGACTGTCACTCTGGTCTGATGAGGCAGACTTCAACCAGTGCCGGTCTTCTGCTCTTCTTGGTTCCCTCCCTAATCCGGGCACAGGCAGGCAGTCGGGCTGCTCGGGCGGGAGGAGGAGCCTGGAGGTCGGATGTCGTGCATACCCGGGCTGCAGCCTGAAGCGCACTGTGGCCTGTGGGCGGGAGGTCGGGATGGACCGGGAACATCTGAGCCGAGCCGGTGGATCTTAGGGGCCACATGACCTTCCTACAGGGCCGGCCTTAGGTGTTCAATCCTGTGGCGCCCCCCCAGACCGCTACACACTAAACTACCCACAGACCACTACACAATACACACTGACCGCTACACAATACACTACCCACAGACCACTACACAATACACACTGACCGCTACACAATACACTACCTACAGACCGCTACACAAACTGCCCACAGACCGCTACACAATAAACTACCCACTGACCGCTACACAAAACACTACCCACAGACCGCTACACAATACACTACCCACAGACCGCTACACAATACACTATCCACAGACCGCTACACAATACACTACCCACAGACCGCTACACAATACACTATCCACAGACTGCTACACAATACACTACCCACAGACCGCTACACAATACACTATCCACAGACTGCTACACAATACACTATCCACAGACTGCTACACAATACACTACCCACAGACCGCTACACAATACACTACCCACAGACTGCTACACAATACACTACCCACAGACCGCTACACAATACACTACCCACAGACCGCTACACAATACACTACCCACAGACCGCTACACAATACACTACCCACAGACCGCTACACAATACACACTGACCGCTACACAAACTACCCACAGACCGCTACACAATACACTACCCACAGACTGCTACACAATACACTACCCACAGACCGCTACACAATACACTACACACTGACCGCTACACAATACACACTGACCGCTACACAAACTACCCACAGACCGCTACACAAACTACCCACAGATCGCTACACAATAAACTACCCACAGATCGCTACACAATAAACTACCCACAGACCGCTACACAATAAACTACCCACAGACCGCTACACAATAAACACTGACCGCTACACAATACACTACCCACAGACCACTACACAATACACTACCCACAGACCGCTACACAATACACTACCCACAGACCGCTACACAATACACTACCCACAGACCGCTACACAATACACTACACACTGACCGCTACACAATACACTACACACTGACCACTACACAATACACACTGACCGCTACACAATACACACTGACCGCTACACAATACACACTGACCGCTACACAATACACACTGACCGCTACACAAACTACCCACAGATCGCTACACAATAAACTACCCACAGACCGCTACACAATAAACTACCCACAGACCACTACACAATAAACACTGACCGCTACACAATACACTACCCACAGACCACTAAACAATACACTACCCACTGACTGCTACACAATACACACTGACCACTACACAATACACTACCCACAGACCACTACACAATACACTACCCACAGACCACTACACAATACACACTGACCGCTACACAAACTACCCACAGATCGCTACACAATAAACTACCCACAGACCGCTACACAATAAACTACCCACAGACCACTACACAATAAACACTGACCGCTACACAATACACTACCCACAGACCACTAAACAATACACTACCCACTGACTGCTACACAATACACACTGACCACTACACAATACACTACCCACAGACCACTACACAATACACTACCCACAGACCGCTACAAAATGCACACTGACCACTACACAATACACACTGACCACTACACAATACACTACCCACAGACCACTACACAATAAACTACCCACAGACCGCTACACAATACACACTGACCGCTACACAATACACACTGACCGCTACACAAACTACCCACAGACCGCTTCACAATAAACTACCCACTGACCGCTACACAATACACACTGACACTACAGCATTGGTGCCTTTTACTATAGAGGCATTGGTGGACTACAAGGCCCAGCATTTTACTATAGGGGGCTCTGGTGGACTACAAGGCCCAGCATTGTACTATAGGGGCTCTGATGGACTACAAGGCCCAGCATTTTACTATAGGGGGCTCTGGTGGACTACAAGGCCCAGCATTGTACTATAGGGGGCATTGGTGGACTACAACGACCAGCATTTTAGTCCCACCAGAGCCCCCTATAGTAAAATGCTGAGCCTTGTAGTCCACCAGAGCCCCCTATAGTAAAATGCTGAGCCTTGTAGTCCACCAGAGCCCCCTATAGTAAAATGCTGGGCCTTGTAGTCCACCAGAGCCCCCCATAGTAAAATTCTGGGCCTTGTAGTCCACCAATGCCTCCTATAGTAAAAGGCTCAGCATTTTACTATGGAGGCATCACACGTTACACACTGACTTTCTGGTGACACAGAGGATGGGGGGTAAGCTGACCTGACAGATGAGCCCTCAGCAGACACACATCGGGAGGCAGGACTCCAGGAGCAAGCAGGCACGATCAACAAATCCATAGTGCAGCCCCGCCTCCACACATGACCAACACCAGCTCAGCATGGCCATTCACAGACCCCCATGCCTGCTTCCCGGAATGCCCCACCCCGCACATCGCACATGGCCCGATCGGCCAATCACAGAGCACCCCTAAGGCCGGCCCTGCTTTCCTACAACTTCCACAATGCAGCGTGGCAGCAGCCAGCCAATCGGCGGCCGTTGCTGCCGAGTTTTAGCAAAAAAAATAGCGCTGCGGACCGCGGCCGTTTTAAAGATAATGTGAGCGGCCCGGGGGGCAATTTCCACTTTTCCACCTGGCCCAGTCCGCCAATGTGTGTGGGCCCCATTGTTTTTTTATCCATCAGTTAAAAAACTAGGAACTTGTTTTAAAATTATCTGAAGGTTAAAAAAAACGATAGAAAAAAACAATCGTCTGTGGGAACGTCCATCGGTTAAAAATCCACGCATGCTCAGAATCAAGTCGACACATGCTCGGAAGCATTGAACTTCATTTTTCTTAGCACGTCGTTGTGTTTTACGTCACCACGTTCTGACACGATCGTTTTTAACTGATAGTGTGTAAGCACGACTGATGAAAGTCAGCTTCATCGGATATCTGATAAAAAAATACATCAGTCCGTTTTCATCGGATGAACCGATCGTGTGTACAGGGCATAAGCGCTATCCCAAGCAGGGATTCACAGCCAGTAAATTAATGAGATCAGGTGACTTCACAAGTTGCTAAGCATCCTTTTCAAATATTGACAGGAAGGAAGCTGTCATCTATAGTGGTGGTAGAGATGTTACAACTATACTACACTATTGCCACTTAATAAAAAAAACATTTGCCCAGTCAATGTTCGGTCCAAACCTGTGTTCAGACTAAGGCCCCATACACACGAGCAGACAGATTTGTTCAAATCTGTCCGTCCGACAGATTTGAACAAATCTGTCTGCTGGGATTTTGGTTTGCTCGCGTGTACACACGAGCAAACCAAAATCCCCGCCAGCAGAGAGCGCGCTGACGTGTCGGTGACGTGGCGGTGACGTTGACGCCGCCACGTCACCGCACCAGGAAGTAAAACACTTCCGCGCATGCGCCGAATCCATTCGGCGGCGGTGCGGCGGCGGTGCGGGACGACATGTCTGCTGGTAAGTGTACTAACCAGCAGACATGTCGGGCGGACGGATTCCCACCCGATAGATTTCAAAGCATGCTTTGAAATCTGTCGGGTGGCCAAATCCGTCGGCTCGGCCGTACACACGATCGAATCTGTCTGCTGAAACGGTCCGGCAGGCCGTTTCCAGCGGACAGATTTGATCGTGTGTACGAGGCCTTAATCTTGAGCTCATCCCTTGTTTTATTTAGTAACAGCAAATGATACTGTACATAAAAATCCAACACATTTTGGGGCTCATTGGTCTTGCTTCGTCACAGCTTATAATAATGTCAGAGCTAGACCAAAACAGGCATTCTTTTGAAGAATCATTAATGAGCCTCTAAAATAAGTTGGCTTATTAAGTAATATTTTATGCACCCAATAAAGACGTACTGAGACGTAGTGAGTAACTTGTTTAGCGCTAACATCCATTGTCGTACTGATCCTTCAGAAGCGGTGGGTCTTTAGTTTTTTCCTAAAAGCCCGATGGTTTTCTTCCACGCGAACGGTCGTGGGTAGAGCATTCCAAAGCCGAGATCCTTGGACTGCAAATCTATGTTCTCCCTTAGATTTGTAGCAGAATTTGGGGATTTGGAGAAGGTTTTGGTTAGTTGACCGAAGCACGCGATTGGTGACGTAGGGTTTAATTTTCTCGCTTATGTATTGAGGAGCGTTTCTTTGTGTGCATTTGTGGGTGAGGCAGAGTGTCTTGAGTGTGATCCAATCCTTTATGGCTAGCCAGTGGAGGGACCTTTAAGAACGGGGTGATAGTTTCACAATTTTTTTTACCTGTTACCAGTCTGGCTGCCGTGTTCTGGACGACTTGTAGATGCGAAATCTGGAATTTTGGTAGTCCTAAGTAGAGGGAGTTTGCGTAGTCGAGTCGGGAATTGATGATTGTACTGACTTACTTTGCGGTGATCAAGTACCTACTGCCGGCATTCCAAGGAAATCTTTCTGGTCCATCAATATCTAGGGGGGCTGCCTTAATTTAAATAACACTATAGAAACAACATATACAATTGATCAAAGTGATAAAGTTTAGTGCTGCCCCCTCCTGCCCCACTGTCCCAGTCAGTGGACTACAAGTGCTTTTTACATACAGCCTTGTGTACAAGCAACTAAATGTTCTATGTCAATGTTTCTCAACTCCAGACCTTAAGTACTTGCCAACAGGTCATGTTTTCAGGATTTCCCTCAGATGAAACGGCTGTGATAATTACTAAGACAGCGAATCTAATCAAATTACCTGTTCAAAATGATGGAAAGCCTGAAAAAATGACCTGTTGAGGGTACTTAAAGGGGTGGTAAAGGTAATTTTTTTTTCCCTAAATAGCTTCCTTTACCTTGGTGCAGTCCTCCCCCACTTACCTCATCCTTCCATTTTGCTTTGAATGTCCTTATTTCTTCTGAGAAATCCTCACTTCCAGTTCATCTGTCTGTTACTCAACTCTGTAATGCAAGGCTTTCTTCCTGGTGTGGAGAAAGCCTCTTGAGGGGGGAGAGGGCGAGCAGGAGTGTCAGGACGCCCACTAACACACAGCTTCTTTCTGTATCTGCAAAGTAGAGAGTGTCCTGACTTGCCTGCTTGCCCCCTCCCCCCTCAAGAGGCTTTCTCCACACCAGGAAAAAAGCCTTGCATTACGATGTTGAGTTGCAGACAGAGGAACAGGAAGTGAGCATTTCTCCGAAGAAATAAGGACATTCAAAACCAAATTTGAAGGATGAAGTAAGTGAAGGAGGATTGCACTAATGTAAACAAAGCTATTTAGGGGGGGGGGATCCATTACAACCCCTTTAAGGACTGAAGTTGAGAAACATTGTTCTACACCACTCCAGAGGTGGCTTGCTATGGCTGAACTGTCTACAGATACATTTTTTGAGCATAAAAAATAAATAAAGGAACTCAAATCTTTTTATGATTAATTTCTCTTTTAATGACATGCTTTGCTTGCCCTGTGACAAGATGTGTTTTAGATCTACAACTTTTAATAGATGACAAAGGAGCTCCCAGCTTCGGTATCGGTACTGTTCAATGTTTTGCTTGTGGTTTCTTTGAAAAAAAAAATGGTGCTGAATAATGCATGGACCATATTACTGTGCCTATCCAGGCTGTGCCAATCACACAGCACCTGCTCGCAAATGTCTGCATATGATATGTTACAGAGAAGAGATCACCAAGCGAGATGTCAGAGGGATGACACTGCAGTATGTGTTTTACTGATGCTGTTTAAAGTCGGAGAGAGAGCTGAAATGCTCAATTATTGTTCTGAAATCTTTTGAGGCTTTGTTTTCCATGATCTTTGTTGTCCAAAATGGTAATGCATTGGTCTGTGGGGCACTGACCCTTATGTGCTCAGAGCTATTATTCTACTATAGGGCATGCTTTTGCTCTGGGTCATGAAGAGTCAAGATGTAAAATAGGCATTTTCCCACTTGAAGTTTGGTAGCATGGTGCCATGACACAGCCGATGCTCAAGATCTTATTTTTCTTTTTTAATGAATAAATAATAAAGTCAAAGCAGTGTAATGTATTAGCCTTGTTCATGAATGTTCCTATTCATTGTGAAGCCCAAGGTTCCCCCCCAAAATTAAACTTCTGCTTTTCGGAAACCTACCCCCCTCCGGCTCCTTTCAGGGGGGGTGGGAGAGCATATACCTGTATAATACAGGTATTTGCTCCCACTTCCGGGCATAGATATCCAAGCTACCTGCCACTATCTACGCCACATACGGCGCCTCCCCGCACTGTCTTCTGGGAGACATACAGGTTCCAAAAGACAGCAGGGACCAGTGGGATCGCACAGCGCGATTACCGAATATGGCAGCGGCAGCACCCAAGAGCCGAGGGACAGATGGAACCCCACTTTAAAGTAGAAATAGGACCAAAGCTCTTTTGGCCCTGCTTCTCCTGTGGGTCACAGGAGTGCACTTAGGTCTGCCCTCCTCTGAACCGATTCAGCCAACAGAGGGCTAAAGTCTGCTGTCAATTACATCACTCAGCCAGTCCAGGCTCTGAAGAGATCCACCCCTATGCATGATCGACAGCTGACTCAGCCTCCTTCTCCCTCCACATTCTGGAGGTCCAGTGAGCACTGGAGGGGTAGAGCAAAGAAGTTACTGGTCTCTGCCCACTGAGGACTGAGAACTGAGCGATCAGTGGTCTTTGATCGCCTGGTTCTCGGTGTAGAGGCGACTAGAGACAGATTCAGTATTGGATTGAAGCTGTATCCACCTACAGTAGGCGAGTTTGTATGTTTGTTTTGTTTAAGTCCCACTGGCTGTCTTAACTAAGCCCAGACCCTCTCTGTCTGGAATATTTGTGTAGTGTAAGTGCTCCAAACTGTGACCAGGAGCAGTTCACTTGCAATCCTTTATGGTTCGCTTTGGTTTGAGTGCAAACAGTGCCTGAGTTCAGACCTCTCCATTGATGACTGAGCTCATAAGTAGGGATCACTGTGGTTTGGTTGGCAGTGTGACGATGTAAGTGTGCATGGGAACATCTTCTTAAAACCCAGTGTTAGAGCAGAGCAGTGGTGAGGGGGAACAATTAAACTCAGGTATGGTTCAGTTCAAATGTGCCCAGTGTGAGTACACCCTTTGTCTCACCCACCTAAAATAAGTCCATTATCAAGGGAACTCTACATCAACTGTCACCAGATCCCCCGGTGATGTCCAGACCACATTGAGCAATCTTTGAATGAAATGCTTACCACTCCTGTCATAACTGAGGCTATATACTGGATATAAAGCCTCATCATGTGTGACACCTTAATGTACTTATATCTGTATCTTTGTTTTGTACCAAGATAAATTCAAGATAAGATCAAGATAAGTTTCCTTATACGTTCTTTTATACTTGGATTATGTAAAGCTTTTTAATAAAAATGTATTGAAATAGAAATTAGACGAACCTTTGATAACCCATGGCTGTCTGGGTCATCGACGGTCCTTTCACATTAAAGTGAACTTGCATTGGCCTAAAGAGAACTTTAGGTAACAACAATGTTTAAAGCTGATAAAAAGACACACACATTATTAGGTCGCGTACACACGATCGGATATGTCTGCTGAAACTGGTCCGCCGACCAGTTTCAGCGGACATATCCGATCGTGTGTACGACCTAGCGGACAGGTTTTTCCAGCGGACAAATTTCAAAGCATGCTTTGAAATTTGTCCGCTGGAAACCTGTCCGTTGGACATGTCCGCTGGTTAGTACGCCTAACCAGCGGACATAAATCTCCCGCATGCGTCGAATGGATTCGACACATGCGTGGAGGTATTTTACTTCCTGGAGTGGTGACGTGGCGGCGTCAACGTCACCGCCACGTCACCGCATCCTCAGTCCAAGGGGATTTTGGTCCGATGGTGTGTACACACCATCGGACCAAAATCCGAGGAGACATGTCCGCTGGAAACGGTCCGTCGGACATGTTTGAGCGTACATGTCTCCTCGTCTGTACGCGGCCTAACAGTTCTGTATGAGTGAATACCTGTAAATCATTAAAAGAGAAGTGTGGGAAATAAAAAAAAAAAACAAGACCTGTGCTAACCTACAGTATATGGCTGTACAAATAGTCCGATGCAACTGTCCCCTGTTGACTCTAAGATCGAGAACTGAGTAATCACATGGCTGCTGATCGCTCAGTACTTAGTCCAATCTGAGCAGAGAATGGTGACAAAGTTTTGACGTTGTTGTAAATAATCTGGTTCCTGGGAAGTGGCTTCTACACCCCAGAGTATCTCTACGGTCTCCTCTGCTTGTAGCATAGGGTAACAAAAATGGAAAATGAAGCTCCACACCACTGCAGATACAACTTTATCCCAATAAAAGTCAAGGGGGCTCCTAAGAATATCCAATGCATTTCGGTGGTCCAAAAATGCCTCCTTCATCAGGGCTAGAAAAAACAAAAGGACATCCCCATATGAATACAATATCAACACAACATCCCCTCCTCAGGGTCATAATTAGTCCAGATATTTGGACCCCTGAAACACGTTGCCTACTCTTTGGATTGTGTCTCTGACTTTTATTATATGTCCCACTATGTGCAGGCTACCGGATTCTGTAGAAATCTTCACTGAATGCCTGCCTTGTCCTCTTCCTGCTGCTGTTGGGGTTAACAGCTTATTTTAACTAAACTTCAGCTTAAAGAAAGTGTAATTCAGATACAAAGGTACAACTGTATTTTTTCCTAGACAAGAAAAGAAAACATTTACACCAGTTGGTAATGTAAGAACGCGATTGGAGAGACCGATTTAATGAGATCCATTTTCAAAGCAAATTGAAGCATGAAGCATCTTTTTTTTCGCCGCAAAGCTTATTTGATACCAAAATATTAAATGATAAACACAGATTGCTTTAAATCAGACAGGCCATATTAAAGAAAAGCATTTTAGCTCATCTTGATATGTAGCACCTTATTTAAATTAGGAGGTGTTAATTTGTGGCTTGAATAATATATTAATATAATATGTAAAGTGAATGGGATTGTTAATCACAGTCGCGCCTGAAACGACTTTGCTTCTGTGCACGGAATGTTAATTTTGCAAAACATTAATTTCAAAGATTTTGCAGCAGTGCTTTTGTAATTAAATATTAATGTCACATGTTATTGCAGTAGCATGTTTATAAAAGCCGGCAACACTTCAAGTTAACTCATTTGTTTTATATTTATTTCTCTTGCTTCTACTGGTGCTCTGTTTTTTTTCTGTTTATTTTTTTACGAAAAACCTCAATGTGTAGGCCATCTTGGAAAAGTCTAATTTATCACTGTAAGCATTTTTTTTGCATAAACCAAGGTAAATACTTAATGAGGTGTGCTTAGCTGATGTAATTTATCAGGTAATTAGATTTGTACATTGCCTTCCCACTGCACTGCAGGAAGAGGCAGTGGCCATTTTGAGGGCCGTACCAGTTTTCGGTGGATGTTAAATACATCAATTTAGTGGAAACGGATGCTTTTGTGAAGTCACTGGGGCTTGACACGCACCATATAAATCAGCACTAAGGATGAGCCGAACACCCCCTGATTGCCTATTGTCTATAGGACACGAACACAAAAAAACAAAAGTGCTCATTTTAAAGGCTTATATGCATGATATTGTCATAAAAAGTGTTTTGGGACCCAGGTCCTGCTCCAGGGGACATGTATCAATGCAAAAAAAATATGTTTTTTTCGGGAGCAGTGATTTTAATAATGCTTAAAGTGAAACAATAAAAATGAAATACAGGCATACCCCACTTTTAAGTATGCAATGGGGTTTATTTACTAAAGCTAGAAAGCGCAAAATCAGGCTCACTTCTGCATAGAAACCAATGAGCTTCTAACCCCAGCATGTTCAATTAAGCTTTGGCAATAAAACCTGGAAGCTCATTGGTTTTTATGCAGAAGTGAGCCTGATTTTGCATTTTTCAGCTTTAGTAAATAAACCCCATTGCGTACTTAAAAGTGGGGTATGCCTGTATTCCTTTAAATTTCGTGCCTGGGGGTTGTCTATTGTATGCCTGTAAAGTGGCAAATTTTTCCCATGTTTAGAACAGCCCCGCAGCAAAATTACATTTCTAAGGCCTCTTACACACAGATCAGTTTTTCTTCAGGTTTTTCTTTTCAGTTTACCAAATCCATCTAATATTAGGTCAAACCTCAAGAGTCTCAATTTGTATGCAATCAGGCAGGCCCTTGTACTACATAGTTTTGGTAAACTGAAAAGAAAAACCTGAAGAAAAACTGATCTGTGTGTAAGAGGCCTAAAGGAAAAAAATTAATTTAAAACTGATTCTGGCTGTAATAAATTGTTGGGTCTCAGCAATACAGATAAAACTCATTGAAAAAAAATGTATGGTTCCCCCCCAGTCTATTACCAGGCCTTTTTAAGAATAAAAATAAAAAAAAGCGTGGGGGTCCCCCTGGAAATCCATACCAGGCCCTTCAGGTCTGGTATGGATATTAAGGGGAACCCTGAGACAATTATTTTTTTTAAATGGCGTGGAGTTCCCCCCAAAATCCATACCAGACCCTTATCCAAGCGTGCAACCTGGCAGGCCGCAGGAGAAGATGGGGGACAAGAGAGCGCCCCCTCCTGAACCATACCAGGCCACATGCCCTCAACATGGGGGGGTGGGTGCTTTGTGGCAGGGGGGGCTCTGCACCTCATCCCCAAGGCCTCATCCCCACAACCCTTGCCCGGTGGTCGTGGGGGTCTGCGGGTGGGGGGCTTATCGGAATATGGAAGCCCCCTTTAACAAGGGGACCCCTAGATCCTGCCCCCCCCCATGTGAATTGGTAATGGGTACTTTGTACCCTTACCATTTCACCAAAAAAAATAGAGTGTGCAAGTGCAAGTGCTCCGGAACGTATGCCGCTTACACACGATCATTTTTCGGCATGAAAAAAAAAACATTGTTTTTAAAAAACGTAATTTTTCAGGTTCTGAACCTGAAAACCAAAAAAAAATTCAAACATACTGCATTTTTTAACGCCGCTTTAAACAATGTAGTTTTTCCGGGTTGTAAAATAGTGTGGGCTAAAACGACGTAAAAAACCCACACATGCTCAGAAGCAAGTTATGAGACGGGAGCGCTCGTTCTGGTAAAACTACCGTTCTTAATGGAGTAAGCACATTCATCACACTGTGACAGACAAAAAAGCGCAAATCGTCTTTTACTAACACGGAATCAGCTAAAGCAGCCCAAAGTCGAATAGAACTTCCCCTTTATAGTGCTGTCGTACGTGTTGTACGTCACCGCGCTTTGCTAGATCATTTTTTTTAAACGATGGTGTGTGGGCAACGTCGTTTTATTGAAGAAGTTGGGAAAACGTTGTTTTTTCGACATGCTGAAAAACAACGTTTTTTTTCATGCTGAAAAAATGATCGTGTGTATGCGGCATTAGTAAGCTTCTTTCTGCAAAGAATACCCAATCACATGCAAGGAAAATGAAAAAAAAAATGCATTTTTGCTTGCACATGATTGGATGATGGAGAGCTTCCCTCCATTGGGAAAAGTGTGCAATGTATTTTACTTTAGTAAATCAACCCCCATGGCTGTAGTATATCCAATAAATAAATACATTGAATAACTAGTAGCCACAGTTAAACAACTAAACATATTTTTAGAGACTCTTTACCACTACTGCATTTAGCATTCTAGTTGGTAATACAACCATCAAAGCTTGTTTTTGACTTCATTAATATCATCACCTTCTGTTAACAGCTAATATTTTTCCACCGTAAAAAATAATAATATAGGAAATGAGGATGTAGGTGGACAAGAGACACATTTCCTAGCCATGACGGGTCTCCAACAATGCCATTTAAATATTATTTGTCACTGTTTAAAGTGAACCTTTCCCCTTTAAGCTCTTCCATTACACTCATTTGATCTGTCATTGTTGACAAGCTCTATGACTCAAGGCAGGAAAAATGGTCATTAGGTACATCATCTTCATCTTATTTAAAAAGGAAAGCATTCTGGTGCTGCTAAAAGCCTGTAATTATTTTTATCTGAAGAGATAGTGTTGCTTAGAAGGTAATTTAATAACCTTTTGCCTGTACCTGGGGAATGCTCCTCTGGGGACCCAAGGTACTGACATGCCTTTCAACCGTCAAAACATGACCTTTTTAGTAGTTGCTTCGGAGGAAAGTTTGCGTGAATTCTAGAAAGCGCTGTTCAGCTAATTCCCCTTCCTAATATATGCAAAATGTAGATTTCCCAGCCACGAGCATTGTGGGAAATGTCTGGGGACACCAATGGAATGGTTAAAGAGGAACTCTTATCTAATTAACTGGACATTATCTGAAAAACGAGGAGCCACTGGTACATGTGTTGAAACACAATCAACTGAATATTTATAGTAAGGTCTATTGCACATCATCATTTATACATATACATTTACTGATGTTTATATGCAGGATCTTGCTTGCAGAGAAATCCAGAAGAAAGTAAGATAAAGTGGGTACCATATTTGCCGGCGTATAAGACGGCAGGGCATATAAGACGACCCCCTAATATTGAGTTTAAAACGGTGGTTTTGTGCTCTACTCACCATATAAGGCGACCCCCCCCCCTGTGCGGTAATACCATTGTTCAGAAAACGAAAAGGCTGCAGCCCGCTGGGTGCTCTGTAAAGCTATATGTATTCAGTATATGCGCTCTGTTGATGACTAAAGAGCCTGCTAAGCCTACTCGGATTGGAGTAACAACCTCTGCCCAGGTCAAGTCCTGGGGAAAAAAGTGTGGGAACTCCCACCCAAGATCCACTCCCCCACCAAAAAAAAAAATGATACGTTCATATGCATAATTACTAAACCGCATGTTTGTTTGTTTTTTTTTCGATCCACTGTACCTTAGTAATCCTTTATGTTACTGGCCGCTTCCTGTATATGGATTCATCGTGTAGTGTGCGGGTATTTCATCACTTCCTCGATGCCTCAATGTCTCCTGGGAGCTTTTGTCATTATTCCCAGGAGACATTGCGGAGGTCTGCCGCGAGTTATTGCAGGATTTAGAAAGAACTTTAAGCGAGTTCTTTCTAAATCCCGTGATAACTCGCGGCAGACCTCCGCAATGTCTCCTGGGAATAATGACAAAAGCTCCCAGGAGACATTGCGGCATTGAGGAAGTGATGGAATACCCTCACACGACCCGATGAATCCATATACAGGAAGCGGCCAGTAACATAAAGGGTTACAATGGTTCGTCTACCCCTGACAGTGACTCGAGCTGGGCATCGCCGCTTAGTGAAGGATTGGCTCGGGCGGCTCGGCTGCTCTCGACTGCTCTAGTCCTGCAAAGGGAACTGCATTCCTGCTGTGAAAAAAGTGCAGGGACTCCGTTCCCAAGGGTTCCCGCAGGACTTGAGCCCTGCCTCTGCCAATCCGAGCAGGCTACATAATGTAGTCTGCTCAGATTGTCAGAGGTTGTTACTCCAATCCGAGCAGGCTTAGCAGGCTCTGTAGTCATCAACAGAGTGCATCGTCCACCAGCATTGGCTGAGCGGCGCATACTGTTTGTACACAGTATTATCGAACACCCAGCGGGCTGACATCAACCTTGCGGCCTCTTCACCAGGCGTATAAGACGACCCCTGGTTTTTGCCTGTGTAATTCCGGTGTAAAAGGTTGTCTTATACGCCGGAAAATACGGTATGTGTGCGTAAATGAAATTCTTCTTCATCGACTTCCAGTGGCCAGTATTGCAATTTATGCATATATACTCCTATATACTTGTGTATGCACGTAAAATTGCTGCATTCAAATGGAATTTTTTTTTTTTCTTTTTTTTTTTTAAATACGGCTCTGAACACAATTCTACATTACGAATCTTTAGGGTGAATTTACAATGTATGCAGTGACAGACGTTTTATCGCATGATAAAACATTTGTCACCGCTGGAACACACGGGAAACAGTTGTTTCTTATGTGTCATATTCACACTGCAAAACAGCCTAATTTTACATGCTACTGATAAAATGCAGAGAGGCTGCATTTTATTGCAGTGCACTGTGCCAAATTGCATGGCAATGTACAGCAATGCAGCAATGCAGTGCATTGCCATGAATGAAGTATACGCTTGGAACACTATAAATAACGTTTGTAGAAAAAAAAAGGGGAGCCATGTGATGTGTTGAATTGCGCACACCACACTGCCCCCTACTTTGATGAATGGTATCAGAAAACAAACAAAACAGAAGATACAAACAATTTGCTTTTATTGGCCTTCAAAATAATCAGCATCCTTCACAACACACTTTTGGTAATGTTCATAAAGCTTCTACAAATTGTCAGCAAAGGCCTATTTAGGAATCGATCACACATTCTTGGATTTCAGCCACGTCCACAAAATGTGCACTTTTCATGATGCTCTTCAGTCTTGACCTTGGACTTTTGCAGGCGACTCTTTTTGGGTCACAGGAAAGACGTGAACGCCATTCCATCAATTGCCATTTGGATTCCGGACCAAACTGGTAGAATCAGGTCTCATCCTCTGTGACAATGGTTTGCAGAAAGGATGGATCCTGGTCATACATGGTAATGAAATCTCTGGAGATTTCCATCTGTTTTGCTTTCTGTTCGCCTGTCAGCTTGTGCGGCACAAATCAGGAGGAGATTTTCTGCATACCCAAATCTTTGCGGGCGATGGTGCCCACAGAGTCCTTGTTAATGCCCAATTTCTCCACCAACAATTGTAGAGTCAGTTGCCGATCTTGTGTCAGCATTTGTCATACTCGCTCGATTATGTCTGGGGTTCTGCTTGTCGACGGTCGACATCCTTAGTAATTTCCCTTTTTGAACTAGTTGTGAACACATTTTCTGCTCACGGCTTCCATCTCGTTCACTTTTACCAACTTTTCATGCATCTCCGTTGCCATTTTCCCCAATTTGTAGCAGAACTTGATGTTTACTCGTTGCTCCATTGCACAGTGACCCTACCTCTCATGCTGACTACGTTTGACTGCCCGCAATGGGTTTACTCTGAAGGTCATGTGTACTCCACGCTAGGTGGTGCTTCTTGATTTGTCTCTGGATAACCATGTGCACCTGGCCCATGTTGCCGCTGAGATATCGGACCATTCACCAAACTTTCTAGACACACCTCATATATTATATTAATGATATGCAATGGTTGTTAAATAAAGGGCTGCTGTGGACAATTTGAAATTCATGTCAAGCAGTCTAAAGGTCGATACACACGATCAGACTTTTTGACAACAACGGTCCGACGGAAGTGTTTTATCGGACAATCCGACCGTCTGTACGATCCATCGGACAATTGTTTTCGTTTTTTCAAAAGACAAATGTTCGCTGTGATTGCTCTCAAACTTTCCGACAACAAATGTCCAAACAGAAGATCATCTGATCTTGTGTACACAAGTCCATCGGACTAAAATCCAAAGTACAAACACGCATGCTCAGAGCTAATGCTAAATATCAGACTACAATAGCAGATATTGCCCAAAGAGTGGCGGTAAAAAGCTGAAAAACCAAGTGGTTTCTTGAATGTTAGCTTAAAAAGTTCTGCCATGTGTATGCATACCAAGTTCACGGCCAACGCCCCTTGAGTCAAAAATCCACGGAAAAGTTTGATGGTAGTCCGATCGTGTGTATGAGGCTTTAGTCAATTTATGGTTGAACTAAATGGACTTGTGTCTTTTTTAAACCTGATTAACTAACTAACTAAGTTATGATTTTGCAAGAAAAATTATAGCAGTGTATTGACGAACACATCAGCCATGTATGCTGGACTGCTGCCCCTGCTGTGCACCCGTGACAACATGGAATTTTATCCAGCAGCCCCTTCCAGCCTTCCCTTTGCTTTATCAGATGCCTTCAGCTGTATGGAAGTATTGTATAATTATCAATGCAGGTGCACCGTTGAATACAAGAAACAGTAAGGGTACATAGGCAGTGTGTATGTTTACTGGTGATGTTTATGCTGACAGGAGTTCTCCTTTAACAAAGCGAAATCTGTCTCTAAAAATAGTTCTGTGTATGTAACATTCTGTATCTGATCATTACAGCCTCATTCTCTAGGCAGCTCCCAGCTGGGTGAAGTTACAATGTCTATATTATGCTCTTGGCATGTGAAGACTAAGCCCTTATCAGTTTTGGGTGATGAGGATTAATCGTGCCATTGAATCTTGTGCCTTTACTGTCATGAATAGGTCATTGTGCCATCAGTTTGTAGTGACACACATCTGCAGGCTCTGCTGACACGGTACATGAAGCCAAATAATCGGCGGACAACATTGAGATGGTCCAAGGAATGTCTTTTTGGTTGGGTGGGTGCAGTCCTAATGCAAAGCAACCACATTTTTTTTTTTCCTGTGATTTATTTTTTTATAATTGGAAGATTTTTCAAAATAGTACCTGGATTATAGAATCTAAACAAATGAGTACAAAGGTACATGAATAGAACCTGAAAATATTCAACCAATAGAGATTGTAAAAAATTTTTTTTTGAAATAAAGAGAGATTATGAGACTTTCAATTATACATACCATAGTTTCTCTGATACTTATAATCCATTCGCATCATCTGATTACAGTCATGAGTGTCATAGGATCAGAGGTAACTATCAATTCAGCAATAGCCAATGGAGGATAACCAAACGGCACCATAAGATCACCGGATTTCCAGAAATATGAAATAAAAATAAATAAATAAATAAGTAGAACTACTGAACTAATGTGTAAAAAGTAAAAATAGGGTAGAGTACAGTACACACCAGATAAAAACTTTAAGTTCCTCCACAGTGACACTAGCATTAAAGTGGAACTAGACCCTTGGATCATTTTCTGCCATCTTGGCCTCTGTTTAATCTTTAACTGCCATGGTGCTACACGTGTGATCAGTTATGACACCAGCCATTGGATGGTTTGACAGCTTGGATGCCTTTAAAGTCCCCCATAGTCAGACTTTAAAGACTTTAAAACAGTTGTGTTAACTGTGTTAACACAAATTGGAAATCTTTATTAGTAGACAACAATACAATCAGTATAAAATCCAATTTGGGCTGTTTTACTTTGTAAATACGTATGCAAGATGATGTTACAGCATGGATACACAATGCCCTTAGTCATTACAAATAGTCCTTTGTCTTGGGACATTGTTAAGGCTGAGTCACAAAAACACGCTTCAGAAAAAAAAATCCTCTTCAGGGGTTTTCAGTCTTCTGAGGGAGGACATCCGGATTTCTATACTATTTTCCATCCTGATATGTGATACAGAGACGGACT
The DNA here is from genome assembly GCA_029574335.1 of Rana kukunoris. Classification (NCBI taxonomy): domain Eukaryota; kingdom Metazoa; phylum Chordata; class Amphibia; order Anura; family Ranidae; genus Rana; species Rana kukunoris. Next base: position 216,998,783 of record CM056054.1, on the reverse strand, counting down.
GATTAAACCCATTTAGGTGGCCTTAGGTCGGAGCCTAGGATATGATTTCATGCTGGTTGAGTTGGTGACAGCAAGTCTTTCTTGATTTTAAAGTGACTGCTGTGTAATCTGTTTCTGCAATATCTGCCACATATACCCTCTATATTGTATACCCCTGAAGAAGGAAATGTTTTTTTCTGAAATGGGTGAAATGGGTGACTTAAGCATTAACAATGTCCCAAGACAAAGGACTATTTGTGCTTACTAAAGCCATTGGGTATTCATGTGGTATTATGCTGTAGCAACATCTTGCATGTATACAAAGTAAAACAGACATTATTGGGTTACATACTGATTTTTTTGTTGTCTACTAATAAAAAAATCAACATTTGTTATCTTTAACAGAGTTGTATTATATTACCCTTAACCACCTGCTTACTGGGCACATATACCCCCTTCCTGCCCAGGCGAAATTTCAGCTTTCAGCACTGCGTCGCTTTAAATTAAAATTGCGCGGTCGTGCGACGTGGCTCCCAAACAAAATTGGCGTCCTTTTTTTCCCAGAAATAGATATTTCTTTTGGTGGTATTTGATCATCTCTGCGGTTTTTATTTTTTGCGCTATAAACAAAAAAGTGCGAAAATTTTGAAAAAAAAACACAATAATTTTTACTTTTTGCTATAATAAATATCAATTTTTTGGGAAAAAATATATTTTTTTTCCTCAATTTAGGCCGATATGTATTCTACATATTTTTGGTAAAAAAAAAAAAAATTGCAATAAGCGTAAAGTAATTGGTTTGCGCAAAGTTTATAGTGGCTACAAAATAGGGGATAGAATTCTGACAATTTTTTTTTTTTTTTTTTTTACTAGTAATACGTCAATTTGCAAATTTTGGCAGGACTGCGATATTGCGATGGACACATCGGACACTTTTGACACATTTTTGGGACCATTCACATTAATACAGCGATCAGTGCTATAAAAACGCACTAATTACTGTATAAATGTGACTGGCAGTGAAGGGGTTAACACTAGGGGGTGAGGAAGGGGTTAAATGTGAGTCCTGGGTGTGTTCTAACTGTGTGGGGGGAGGGGGGTGACTGGGGGAGGTGACCGATGCTGTCTCCCTATGTACAAGGGACACAGCATCTGTCACCTCTCCCTGACAGGACGTGGAGTTTACACACAGAGCTCCACGTCCCTGCTCTAAAACTGCCGATCGGCGGGTACCTGGCGGACATCGCGACCGCCAGGCACGCACATCGGCATCTCGGGGGCGCGCCGCGTGCGCGCGCGCCGCCATTGGCGCGCACGCGCCCCCCAGTGGCCGGAGAACACGATGCCGTCAATTGACGGCGGCTTGGATATTCAGATTCACCTTGCCGCCGTCATTTGACGATAGGCAGGGAACCAAGTGGTTAAAGTCCCACTATAGGGTATTTGAATATTGGTGTTGATTAAAGGGATGTTGGCAATTTCAGAGCATACCATAGCATTTTTGATAGAAAGAAAGAAAGAAAGAAAGAAAGAAAGAAAGAAAGAAAGAAATCTTACATATGGGGACGCTAGTTCTGGAGACCCTGCTGTACACCAGGGATATCTTTTCACTTCCTGTTTTGGCTATGAGACAGGAAGTGAAGGGTAAACTCCCAAATTGGACACAGATGGCAAACATTTTTTAAGAAGCATGATGACCCTCCCGTATTCAAAATGAAAAAAGTTTAGCCATCAGTTCTACTTTAACATAAAATATATATTTGATGCTAGGTCCACTTTAGTACCAGACTTTTTTTCTCTCTTTCTATAGAAATTCAAAAACATCTAAAAGCAGGTCAACTGCAGCTAGGTCATTTGCACCTGGCAATGAGTTCTGGATGATCTCAGGAGCATCTCAAACTCATCTCAAAATGTTCAGTCTGATGGTGGACCTCTGACAGGCACTCATCAAGAGTGCCAACTGTCCCAACCCTTTTGCCACCACCCAACGAAAGAAGAAGCTGTACTATAGCTTCCATCACTAAAAAGCATTTATTCATTTGCCCATGTATTCATAAATCATGTTTTATTCATATAAACTATAGTACAGCTTCTATGAATGGAGGAGGGAGACAGAAAGGGAGGGGCATTAATAAGTGCCCATCCCAGGTCCAGTGCTGGTATTAAGTCCTGCAGCACTGAAAGATTACTGCTGTGGGTTATAGAATGAGAGCAGAGGACTGAAGATTCCAGCTATGGCAGCCAGCACCAGCACAAGGGACACTTTGCATCAAATGTAAGTAATATCCCTTGTGCAGATTAAAAAATAAATAAAAAATAGGCTTTAAGTTTTGAAATGTAGAAATTATATACAGTATGCTAAATCAAATGTTTTTTTACCTGTATAAGGATGTGTATTGATTATGTACATTCATGGTGTCATTTGTTGCCCTGTATACTCAACCTATAGTGAAGAAAATCTTCACATTCCAGTGATGTCAGTTTATATTTTTGTTCAAACTGGAGGCATGCCACATAACACTGCATAGATTAATGAATAATATCTGTGTGTAGTCAGAGAACTGACACTTCCTGTGAAGAAATCACATATCCCACAATCCCTGGGTCTCTCAGTCTAGTATCCTGCAGGTGAAAGTTACGTATAAATTAGATCTGACATAGACCTAAACAGGCAGAGCAATTAGCAGAGAAATCATATGTTGTCTTTCATAATGTAGCCACCTTGTTTTAAACAGTGGCTACTACCCAAATGGAGTTTTTGGCTGGGTGGTAGTCTGCCCAGACTGATTGTAGAGTTCTTCACTTGATCTTTCTTTACGCTTAGTAGGGTTTTTTCTCACTGCTGCCAGTAGGTGTCACTGGTACCAATGGTAATAGTATGAGAATTCATAATGTGTGAGTGAGTGAATAATTTGTATAGTGCTACAAATGCAAACTGAATCGCCTCAAGGCGCTCGGTATCCATTTTCTTCCTTAGCCTTCAGAAGAGGTGGGTCTAGAGTTTTTTTCTGAAGGCCTGATGACTTTTTTTATTTCGGATGTTGGTAACGCGTTCCCCAGTCGAGGTCTGGACTGTGAATTTTCGTTCTCCTTTAGACTTGTAGTGGTTTTGGTTGGTTAATTGAAGAACGCGATTGGGGGATTGGGGCTGTGGTATTTTGTTTTCTCACATAAATATTGGGGGGCGATTCCTTGTACACATTTGTGAGTGAGGCAGAGGGCCTTGAATGTGACCCGGTCCTTTACGGCCAGCCAATGAAGGGTCCTCAGGGACAGAGTGATTAATTAGACTGATTAGAGCTATGAATATTTATATTTCCTTGAACCAACTCAGTAGGAGGTTCAGACCACTGGGTCATGCTGGGGGAAGAATATAAATATTTAGGGCAGGCCTTGTCATCACTCTCTTCCCCCAGGCTGAGGCCTGGGGAGGTGCTGCTGGATTGACCTATGCTATTAGGCCATGTGCTGAATGGAGATGTCGGCGTGTAGTGGTCCTGGAATTGTCCTGTCTGTCGAATAAGGATGCCAAGATTGAGTCCCAGGAGGAGGACCTTGCAGGAGGAAGCCAGGGTAAAGGCTGGTTTTACTGAAGGGCCTGGAAAAATATACCAAAAATAGGTAGAAGAATACGAATCGGCCTAAACTGAGGGAAAAAAAATTGTCGCTCTATTTTTGTTTATAGCGCAAAAAATAAAAACCGCAGAGGTGATCAGATACCACCAAAAGAAATCTCTATTTGTGGGAAAAAGAGGAAGCCAATTTTTGTTTGGGAGCCACGTCGCACGACCGCGCAATTGTCTGTTAAATCGCCGCAGTGCCGAATCGCAAAACCTGGCCGGGTCCTTTAGCTCAGTGTTTTTCAACTCCAGTCCTCAAGGCACACCAACAGGTCAAGTTTTCAGGATTTGCCTCATATGAAATGGCTGTGGTAATTACTAAGGCAGTAAAACTGATCAAATTACCTGAAAACATGACCTGTTGGTGTGCCTTGAGGACTGGAGTTGAAAAACACTGCTTTAGCTTACTAAAGGTCCTGGTCTTAAGTGGTTAAGGGAAAAAAAGTATTTATAATGTTTTTTATATCTAAATACAAATGTTTTGCCTTTCATTTATTTTTTAAACAGAATGGATTGTTTTACAAGCTGAGGGTTTCCATAAACTTGAACAAAAGTAGAATTCCCCTTTAACTGCTTGCCGACCTGCCGCCGTCATTTTACAGCGGCAGGTCGGCACGCCTGGGCGAGAGCCTGTAGCTCTACGTCGTCACTTTAAAGGCCACTAGGGGGCGCGCGCTTCCGGTGGCCCACGCGCCTCGCCCCCGAGTGCCACGCGCGTGCCCGGCGGGCGCGCACAATCGCTCGGTACAGAGCGAGGAACGGGAGCTATGTGTGTAAACACAAAGCTCCCGGTCCTGTCAGCGGGGAAACGCTGATTTTCTGTTCATACAATGTATGAACAGAAGATCAGTGATTTCCCCTAGTGAGTCCACCCCCCATACAGTTAGAACACACCCAGGAACACACTTAACCCCTTCCCTGCCCCCTAGTGTTAACCCCTTCACTGCCAATGGCATTTTTATAGTAATCCAATGCATTTTTATAGCACTGATCGCTATAAAAATGCCAATGGTCCCAAAAATGTGTCAAAAGTGTCCGAAGTGTCCGCCATAATATTGCAGTGCCAAAAAAAAATGCTGATTGCCGCCATTACTAGTAAAAAAAAAATATTAATAAAAATGCCATAAAACTACCCCCTATATTGTAAACACTATGGCCCAGATTCACAGAGCAATTACGCCTGTCTAACTGGTGTTAGACAGGAGTAATTTCAAATTTTGCGCGCCGTATCACTAGTTTGAATCCTCAAACCATGATACGGCGGCTTCGGGCTTCGATCCGAGAGGCTTACGTCTTCGTAAGCCTTCGGATCTACGCTGCGATATTTTTGCGGCCGCTGGGAGGAGTTTGCGTCGTTTTGATCCGTCGGGATATGCAAATGTGTTTTTACTGCGATCCACGAAGATACGAGCGGTCTTCGCAATCGCGTAATTTGCATAACTCGTTCGGGAATAGAAATGTCCGTAAACGACGCTACTCAAACAACGAATGACGTAACAATGTGATTTCGCGCAATGCACGGCGGGAAATTTGCGAACGGAGCATGCGCAGTTCGATCGCCGCGGGAACGCGCCTATTTTAAATCCTTCACGCCCCCTACTCGTGTAGATGGATTGCGACGGGAGAAATACACTACGCCGCCGTCGTTTACTGGACAAAATCTACCTGGATTCCACGTAGAGCCAGGTAAAAAACGGCAGCGTAGTGTATTTCTGATACGCTACGAGAATCCAATCCTCTCTGAATCTGGGCCTATAACTTTTGCGCAAACTAATCAATAAACGCTAATTGCGATTTTTTTTTAACGAAAAATAGGTAGAAGAATACGTATCGGCCTATGTTTTTTTTATATATTTTTGGGGGATATTTATTATAGCAAAATGTAAAAAATATTGCATTTTTTTCAAAATTGTCGCTCTATTTTTGTTTATAGCGCAAAAAATAAAAACCGCAGAGATGATCAAATACCACCAAAAGAAAGCTCTATTTGTGGGAAAAAAAGGACGCCAATTTTGTTTGGGAGCCACGTCGCACGACCACGCAATTGTCAGTTAAAGCAACGCAGTGCCGAATCACAAACACTGCTCTGGTCATTGGGCAGCAATATGGTCCGGGGGTTAAGTATTTATTTGTACAACAGGTTCACTCTAATCATCTTAGCCAATAAGAAAGTACAACTTTTTCTCTAATCTACTAATGTCCTAAATGTAAAATCTCCCTTTGGAAAGCATGGGAATATGGAGGAGTCTTGCCGTAAATCTTCATTTAAAAAAAAAAAAAAGAAGCTCACTTTACTTGCCTTGTTGCCCAATCCATCCATAGAAAACAAATGCAAAGATCTGAAAGTGCAGAGCTGACATGTGCCATTTATCAGTGTATTAGCAGTGGGCCTGCTCCAGTGATGCACAGCCCGGGCCCCGTCCCTTTTACTGCTCTTGTCTTGTTATAAAACGTCTTTAATCCTCACTTCACCTCTCCCGAGCAGTCAGCATTAAAGATTTATGGCGAGCTTTTCTGCGCCACACCTGAATATAGATTTCTTAAATGGCCTGTAAATAATTCATTTCTGGGAATACATCTCCATTACTGACTGATAATGTAACTTAATATACTGTTATATTCTGTAATAAAAGACTACAGATTGTTGACTCTTTACACAATCATCTTTTTGGATAGACAACGGATTAAAATAAAAGAAGTCTAGACATGAAAAGCCTGTGCAGAGCTTCAGTCGCCGTGACTTTAATAGCAGCGTAGCGGCGAATATGCCTGCTCATTGCCTGGCTCCATAGATAATAACATAGATGGAATCAGAATGTGGATGGAGAGATCACTAAATTGTTTGGCAGCTGACCGGAGATTTGTTGAACCTTTTTTAAAATTGTCTATTTGAAGTGTATAACAATATACACAGACCAATTTGAATATTTAGCAAGGAAAAAGCGATACTAAAAAGTGGGTAAGGTGCTGCACACCCCAAACTGTTGTAGAAGGAAAAAAGGAAAAGTTACCCCGGGGGGCTTTTTATTGCAGCAAAAAAAAAAAACATAAATAATATTTAGTTAATACAAAAGTTTTAATGTAGTTTTATATGTCTCACAAGGAAACTTATCTAATATATTTGAACAAAAACACAGTCAAGTAATGGCAATAAAAACATGTACATAAGAAATTAACAGCATGATGATTGGGCCGTAAGCGCAAACCTGCAAAAGCATGGCATAATGTTATAACAATGGTACACATGATGAACATGATGAATATGATAAAATAAAACCTCGACGCATTTCGACCTTGTAGAGGGTGGTCATCTTCAGGGGGTAAGAAGGAGATGCTCTAGAATGAAATGCATCGTATAGGTGAGATTGTTAAAAAAATATAAAAAAACACTCTCAACAAAGAAACATCTACGATATTGACAATATTGTGGATGATGAATATATTTACTCTTTAACGGCTAAGGGAAAGGACAAGAGCACTTTCCCATGTGCTGCAACTGTGGACTGACTAGGAACCATATAACTGCCACCAGTACACCACACGACCCCCGTGGAGGCGGGGGAGCTAGGATGGAAAAGGCTCAACTAAGTGGGCAGACCAAAAGAGGCGCCGAGCCTGCGAGGGGCCACATTGATATCCCACGCTTGGGGGGGCGAGGGGGGGATCTGGTGGGAGAGACCCAAAGGACCAAAATGGTGGCCATCAAAGACTGGAACTGCCATAGCAAACAGAAAAAATGGAATTTGCAATGGAAAATATAATTGATGAAGAGACCCAGTCATTTGAATATTTAACCATTTATAAGAAGTAAAAGAGATTACTAGTTGATTGGAGCAAAGTTTTTTTGTTCCTGATTCAGACCATCCCGATATGATATGTTAAAGAGGAAGTAAACCTTCAGGGACAATTTACACCTTGCCTAGATAAAGGCTTACCTGTAGGTGATTGCAATATCTCTGAGACCTACATGGTGTCAGAAATATTTTCAATTCCCCCGAGCGACGACTTAAACCGCACATGCGCCATCTTAAAAGGGCACGCTGTGCCCTTTCAAGCTGGGGAAATGCTGTGAAAGGCGGCTCCTGCGTGCATGCGCAGGAGTGACGTCGCGCAACTCCAGTCAGTCAGAGAGCCGGAGTTTGCGGCCCCCGAAGAAGAGGGGTGAAGAATGGATGCTCGCTGCCAGCGTGGAAGATGGTGAAATTGCGGGCTTCTACTGCAGGTAAGGGTCACATAATGGGCTACTATGCAATGCGTTACCTTTGCGGGGAAGGATAGAGGAAGTAAAACCCATCAGGGTTTACTTCCTCCTTAAGGTGTGGTAGTAAATAGGTCTTAAAGCTGAAGTGTAATCTGGTTATATTTTGCCTTCCTTAGTTCCCCCCCCCCCCAATCAACATACTTATGAGCAACAATAACCAAGTGGTCACCATTGTAAATGCCAACATCCCTAAATCTTTAAATTGACCTCACTATATTTAGAAGGGATTATTCTGGCATTCTGCTCATACACACATAAATGTATGTAGCGCGACTGATTAGATTTTCCTGCTCATCTGCACCACCATGACCATGTGAACATTTCAACCCACCTGACACTCTGGGTTCAGACATCTTGGCTCCACCTTAAACTAATAAGTCAAACACTCAATGAGTTTATATTCTATTAACGTTTACTGGATAACTCAAAGAAGAGTACCACTTGAACATGACCTAAAAGGATAAGCAAAGCATTAATCCTGGCAAAACTTCAAAAGAGGAAACCCAAGTCGGCCTGTTTAACTTTTAATTCTAATGAGAGATTAAACAAAGAAGAATGGTATGAGGTCCCTTTAAGTAGCAATGACAGCAATGTCCCAGTTGCAGGCCTGATCGTCTTCGCCGGCAGTCGGAGCTCATTAACTATATCCAATAAGGTACCGTAACAAGGCAATATGTTTTCTTGGAATGGTTGATACGACAGGTGTATATGTACAGTTCTCAAATAGAAGTGCAGCAAAGTGTTTCCCCAGGGTAAAGCTGTCTGTACACAGTGTCCCAGTGAAACCACAAAGAAAGGTTTGGAAAGTGGGCAATTGCCTTCTCACCAATGACCAGACTGATTCAATGCCTTCTAAACAGTGGCTCCCAGAGAGGCGTCCTTGCAGTGGATCCGCTCGCGATGATCATCTGATGTGAACTGTGAAGCACAAAGCACAGGTTGTCAGACTATCAGGGTGGTGCTGGATGGATGTCCGATGAACAGCAAGCATTGTTAGGCCCTTCTCGGCCATGTTGGAATGTCATACACCGCGTGGTAGGCCATGACCGCACCCTCCCTGCACAGAGATGTCCATCACACACAAGGCCCAGAAAGGAGAGAGTGTGGGCAGGACTCTGGCTTCTTTTATAGCTCTCCCCAGCATTCACTCTGATGGTAGCAAAGATCCCTGGGATATGTAGTCTGGGTGTATAGTCATGCGGAAAAATTGCTATTATTAGGAACTACTAATTCCACTGTTTGGATCACAGATATGATGTTAATTAGTGATTATGGGCACTAGAGGGACAATACAGTACATAGAAATGGCGGGGAATCAATATGCCTTGCAACTGTAGTCCACAGTGCTACATGTATAAATTTATTAGAAACATGTTAAAATAACATTGATGAAAATAAAAAGAATATATCAGACCATGATAATAGAGCATGATGGGTACAATTATCTCAGTGTTTTGAATTGAATATATTGCTTCCTCAGTGAAACTAAAATCCAAGCAATCGTATTAGACATATGGTCCACATAATTGCAGGGTTGAAAAGCCACCTAGCCAACCCTCCAAAGAGACTCCACCAGCAGGATCCAAGGAACCACATATGAATGAATGAATGAATGAATGAATGAATGAATGAATGAATGAATGAAAAACTTATATAGCGCAGCACATGCGAAGTAAATCGCCTCTGGGCGCTTGTTGTTCCTGTCTCCTTTGAGATCAAAAGAGATGAGTCTTAATCTTTCTCCTGAAGACCAAGTAGTTCTCCTCCAGCCGAATGCTGGCTGGTAAGGCGTTCCATAGTCTGGGACCTTGGACAGCGAATCTCCTGTCTCCTTTGGACTTGTATCTGGCTTTCGGTATCTATAGCCAATTTTGATTGGTGGATCGTAGAATACGATTGGGATTGTGAAGTTTTAATTTTTCGCATAGATAATGGGGAGCATTCCCATGGATACATCTATGCGTTAGACAGAGATCTTTAAAGGTGATTCTGTCTTTAACTGGTAGCCAGTGAAGGGATCTCAGTGAAGGTGAGATTGATTCCCAGGGTTTTTTCCCAGTCACAAGTCTGGCGGCCGTATTTTGAACGACTTGAAGACGAGCGATTTGGTACTTGGGGAGTCCGAGGTAAAGGGCATTTGCATAGTCCAGTCTGGAGTTTACAATCGCTCCCACCACAACCGCTATGTCTTTCTTGGGAATAAAAGGCGTGAGTCTGCGTAGTAGGCGCAGCAGATGTGAGATCCGATGACTACTGACCCTATTTGTGCGTTCATTGTCATGTCGGTGTCAAAGATGACCCCAAGACTTTTGACTTTGGCGCTAGGGGTGATGATTTTGCCCAGAATGGGCGGGGGGATCCAGGTTGTTGCCGATTGATTCCTACGATTGGCGTGAAACAGAAGAAGCTCTGTTTTCGCTCCGTTGAGTTTGAGATAACTCTTTGTCATCCAGTCCTCAATCAAAGAGAGACAAGTCTCTAGATTGAGGTGGTGATCCTTTTTATTGCAAATGCGGAAGTACAGTTGCGTGTCGTCTGCATATAAATGATAAAGCAGTTTTTGGCTGCTGATGATTTCGAAAAGAGGACGCACATAGATGTTGAATAACATTGGCAATAGGGGAGATCCTTGAGGGACCCCGCACGATAATGTGCGTTGTTCAGAAGTGAAGGGTCCTAGCTTCACTATTTGCGATCGGTTTTCCAAAAAAGAGGAGAACCAAGATAGATCGCTTTCTGCGACTTTGGCTATTTTGGCCAGTCGAGTCAATAACAGCTTGTGATCTACTGTATCAAAGGCTGCGCTTAGGGTGATGACATATGGGTGATGCTTGGGATAAGACAAGATTTCCTTCAAGACCATGTAGACATCACAACACCCTTCCTCATTGTTATTTCCAAGAGCTCTCAGCCCTGATGCAAGTCGTGGCCTGGCTATTTGGAGGAGTTATGCAAACATCAAAACATATAATTTGGTAGATGTCAGTCTGGAAGAATGGGAATTCCTAGGCAGGCAAAATTTGCATAAATACCATCCTGTGTGATGCTGAGCCTCCATTAGACATGTGCAATTCGTTTAGTTACGAATATTTTTTTTAAGGAATTTTGACAAATTCGGTAATTCCAAAAATTTTAAATTCCGAATTTTCTAATTTTCTAATTCTGAATTTTTGCATTTTCAAATTTCGGAAATTTCTGAATTCTCGAATTTTCAAATTTTTGAAATTTCGAATTTCTGAATTCCCGAATTCCAAATTTTCGAATTTCCTAATTTCCAAATTACTAATTTTCTAGTTTTCAGAATTTCCGAAAAAAAAATCTAAAAACGAATGAAACTAAAACGAAAATGAACAAATTATTTGGCAGTGCACATGTCTAGCCTCCATAATGGAAAGAACTGAATTCCAATGAATAAAATAGTGGGACAAGAGACTGTCAGACTGGAATGAAAGAGGTGGATGATGTTGGATGTCCTTCAGCCAAGAAATCAGAAGGGCTCTGTCTGACTCTTTTCACACCGTGATACTTTTGAAGTGTGTAGGGAAATCAGTAGGTGATTTCAGTATAGAAGAGCCAGTACAACTGTGAAAAACTGCAGGTAAGACTAAAATTCAGATATAGGTATAGGTATACTGTTGGGCAAAGCATTAATTAAAATATCACAACCAGGAGTACACAATTCTTGTTTGCAGGTGCTAGTATAGAGGAGGGATTCTTCTAATCCTTTTGTGATAACATTCCTCCAGCTAACAGTCTCTTTCCTTGTATTGTTCCTGCACCAAGCTGAGCTTACTCACTATCTTGCTTGCTCTTTCCCGCTGCTTCTCCTGGCATGAATCAGTTCAGTTGTACCCTATGGTGGGATCCTTCCAGGCCAGCTTTCCTAAACCCCAGCCAGTCTAGGGGGTTTGCCTCTCCTCAGCAATTCATCTCCAACTCCCCTGCTGGCATGGCCCATATTTATTTATGGGATTTTCTCAGTCCCCTTCCAGCCTCTGATCATGTGATCACTGTGACAGCTATTCACAGCGGTCACATGATTAGGCAGTCTCTCCAGTACCCCGGGGCTAAGACCAAGTTAAAGGGACAACAGGGCTGACAGGGAAGGGGCACCACATATGTAAAGATGGCCTAATATTACAAAAATATTATTATTTATTGATTGGTAAATTTGGGAAAGTTCGCCTTTATTGCCCTGTACACACGATTGGTCTGTCTGATGAAAACGGACCGATGGACCGTTTTCATCGGACGAACCGATCGTGTGTGGGCCCCATCAGTTTTTTTCCTATCTGTGAAAAAAATAGAACCTGTTTTAGAAAACCGATAGAAAAAAATGATCGTCTGTGGGGAAATCCACGCATGCTCAGAATCAAGTCGACGCATGTTCGGAAGCATTGAATTTAATTTTTCTCTGCACGTCGTTGTTTTTTACGTCACCGCGTTGAACATGATCGGATTTTTAACCGATGGTGTGTAGGCAAGACTGATGAAAGTCAGCTTCATCGGATATCTGATGAAAAAAATACATCGGTTTGTTTTCATCAGACAAACCGATCATGTGTACAGGGCATTAAGCCCCGTACACACGATCCGAAAATCGTATGGAAAATGCCGCTTTCCAAAACGATCGTACAATAATCGGATCATTAGTACAGCGCTTCCGAGAGCCAATCAGGACAGTTCATCCGATTTTATTTTATCGGACATGCACGGAAATTTTTTTCGTACGATGCCAGATCGTACGATTTTTGTTTAATCAGTACAGCTGTCGTTCGAAAATGCAATACAAATGCATTACAACACATGACATCACTTCCGATTTTTTTTTCTGCCGTACGAGAATTTTCGTGACTTTAGTAAACTCATCAGATTCGACGTGAGATTAGCATACAAAAAAAAACAAAAACGGACGATCATTCGTCCGATAATCGGATCGTGTTTACCGGGCATAAGTGTTATGTTATAAATCATGATAATGGTACTCCTGACGTTTGACAAAATATCCAGATAATTGCATTGTTGGAAAGAGCCTACTTTAGGGAAACATTAAAGCGTAAGCAATCACAATTTCATGACATTCTACAGAGGACGATCTTCACAAACAAATAAACAAAAAAAAAAGTTACCTTTTAAAAGTGAATTCTAAAGTGAACAGTCAAAAAGAAAAAGAAAAAAAAAATGAATGTTTCTATGAATCTTAATATGCCACACAAAATTAATTATAAATTAGTGCAATTGCATTTATGAAGTCACATGAGATAATGATTTAAAAAGGAATAATTTAAAAGATGAATAATAAAAAAAAAAATTTGAATCAGAAAAGAAGTCCAATATAAACTTGGGAAAAAAACATGCTGAGAAGAAAGTATGTTAGATCTTGAAATAGGAGCCCTACTAAATAATGCATAGTTTTATTTTTTTAAATATTTTTATTGCAAATGATTTGCATAAACCTTAAGAGAGTATTTATTTATGTAAACTTAACTTGATGTACGGAGGAATTAGAATGGAGAGAAATGGCATTCATTTTTGTTTTCATTTTGGTATTTAGGAAAAATATTCAGTTACATATGGACTACTTAGACCTAATCATCTGATTCAATATGATGGGCTACTGAAGCCAGGTTGGAATGGGCTGAATTGAACACGCTGCCCGGGTCTTGCTGCAGGCTACACAGGTTGGCCCGACCACTGTTGAGGAGCAGATGGTAAGCCAATGCTCCTGGTCACACTTACCTTCCTTGCTAAATCCATAATCCCTCGCTGGACAGGCAGCCAAGGCAGGCTTGGAGGCAAAAAGGAGGTTACAATCTGTACTCGTGTATTGACTGCCAGGACTCAGGCAACGGCACTGAAATTTCAAATGCCTAACAAGTTAGACGTCTTGTTCTGAAGCCAGTGCAGCATTTTTTTAAAGTAATTAAGACATGATTGAAATCGTCCAAGCCATTCGTTAAAAAAAAAAAAGTCTTCTGGAAAAAAAAAATAGCAAACTAATGAATGCAAGCAAAAAATGAGACTGTGATAACCCAAAATGAAATAAACTGCAAATTTAGGATCTAGCACAAAACAAACAGCTCTTTAATGTGATTGCAAAAATGCGTATGAATCTTCTTGTTTGCCATGTAGATGATCTGGGCTGTAGTCAGCAATCATAGTAGAGTTACTAAAAATATAATTGGTGTTATCAAGTGGGAGAAGCAAAGGTTTGTAGAATGGTTTGCTTTATTGTAAATTGTTTAATGAAAAATTGTGAAGAATAAACATACTTAACATAAGTGGCTTTAAAGGCAGAAGGTTTTTTTAACCTTTAATGCATTATATGCATTAACCACTTAGATTTCCCCCTTAAAGTGATTGTAAAACCTTTACAACCACTTTAACCTAAAGGTAAGCCTAGATTAAGGCTTACCTGTAGGTGCTTTAAATATCTCCTAAACCTCCACAGTTTAGGAGATATTTACTATAATTCTGGGTGACGATGTCTACGGCGCATGCACTCTGTAGTGTGCCATTCCTCATTGAGGCCATGCTTTCACTGCCGGCTCCTGCGCGCATGCACGGGAGTGACTTCATTGCGGCTCCGGCCAATCAGAGCGCCGGAGCCACGATACGCGGAAGTAACCCCTGAACAAGATGTCGGCTTCCCGGGAGTTGGAAGAGGACGGCTGCCGCGGCTTCGATCGAAGGTGAGTATTACATAATGAGCTAGTATACCATGCATAATAGCTCATTATGCCTTTGTCTTGCAGATGGTGGGCCAGATTCAGAGAGCCGTAACTCCTGTCTAACTGGTGTTAGACTGGAGTCATTTCAAATTACGCGCGTTTTTTAGCTAGTCGGAAAGCTCAAACCATGAATAGACGGCTGCGGGCTTCAATTCGACTGGATTACGTGTTCGTACGTCTTCGGATCTACGCTGCAATAAAATTGCGGCCACTGGGTGGACTTCCCGTCGTTTTCCGCGTCGGGGTATGCTAATGAGCTTTTGCCAGCGATCCCAGAAATTACGATCTTCATTCGCAATCTCTTACGGCACCTTTAGTCATCTTTTTTTTGCGTAACACTATACCAGCTTTTTGCTGCTCTAATATTAGACAGCCCATGTTAAGTATGGTCGTCGTTCCCGCGTCGAATTTCTATGTTTTCTGACGTCTTTTATTTTTTTGGACGTAAAACGTCTGGGAATAGGAATGTTCGTAAACGACGCTACTCAAACAACGAATGACGTAACGACGTGATTTCGTGCAATGCACGGCGGGAAATTTCTGAACGGAGCATGCGCAGTTCGATCGCCTCGGGGACGCGCCTAATTTAAATGCTTCACGCCCCCTAAACGCGTAATTCGATTACGCGGCCAGAAATAGACTACGCCGCCGTAGCGTACGGGCAAAAAACTACCAGAATTCCATTTAGAGCCTGGTAAAATACAGCAGCGTAGAGTATTTCGATTACGCAGCGCAAAATTAAGTGTATCTGAATCTGGCCCGTGTTTTTTTGTAGGGTTTACTTCCTTTTTAGGGTTTACTTCCTCTTTAATGACCAGGCCATTATTTGTGACATGGCACTGCGTGACAATCGTGCGATGATGTACCCAAAATTTGGAAAAAAAAAACAATATTTTTCACTTTTTCCAATAATAAATATGCAATGAATAAATGAGGAAAATACATTTCTTCGTCAGTTTAGGCCAATATGTATTCTTCTACATATTTTCGGTAAAAAAATAAAAAAAATAAGCGTATATTGATTGGTTTGCACAAAAGTTATAGAGTCTACAAAATAGGGGATAGATTTGTGGCATTTCATTTTTTTAATATTTTACTAGTAATGGCGGCGATCTATGATTTTTAGCTAAACAATGCATTGATTACTGTGTAAATGTCACTGGCAGGGAAGGGGTTAACACTAGGGGGGCAATCAAGGAGTTAAATGTGTTCCCTAGGAAGCAGACAGCAAGGCTCCAGAGCAAGCTGGCACAAATGCCCCCATAACAAGTGGTATTCTATGGGGGCACTAGGCAGGGGGGGAAGGAGTGCCAATGGGGGATCCAAAATTTACCAAAGACAAGGAGCACAGGCTGGGATCTTACTATAGGCATTCAAATACTGCAGAGAGTACAAAAGTATAAAATTGTCTGGCAGCAGGACAGTTTTAATCAGGGATAAAGGCCTAACTAAAGTAAGTCTAAGACCGCGTACACACATACGAGAACCTCGTCGGGCTAAACCCATCGTTCCGCCCGACGAGGTTCTTGGCCTGCCGTCGAGTTCGTCAACCAGGCTATCGAAAAAGGCGTCGAGCCATTAGTCCCGATGGCCCATCGAGGAAATAGAGAACCTGCTCTCTATTTTGGCTCGACGCCTCGCTCGTCAGTTTGCTCGGCGAAAACGTACACACGATCGAGCTTCTCGGCAGAATATGGATCCCAGCGAGCTTCCCGCTGGATTCTGCCGAGAAGCTCGGTCGTGTGCCTCACTTTTATTTGGAATATGGGGATAGGGGATGCATTGAATGTGAGTGTTATCAATTGAGGTGGTTTAGGTGCACGTTGTTCTTGTTTTCTTTCAAACAATGCAAAGGTGTAACAAGTAAATACTGAACTTTGAGCACCCCAAACGTAAAAAGTCCTCTCAAGAAACCCCTAAAAATAGGTGATATTTTTAACTTTTTGCTATAATAAATATCCCCCAAAAATATATAAAACACAAATGTTTTCCTCATTTTAGGTCAATATGTATTGTTCTACATATTTTTGGGAAAAAATCGCAATTAGCGTATATTGAATGGTTTGCGCAAAAGTTATAGGCCCAGATTCACAGTGCGATTACGCCTGCGCAACAGGAGATGCGCGTGCGTAAGTCTAAATGTGCGCGTGCGTTTCGTTGCGCGGCATCCCCAGAACGAGATACGCAAAAAATCTTCTTTTTTTTGTCCCGCGTAATTTCGTTAGACTGGCGCATCCGTCCGCGCAAAAGTGCGATAGACACACCATTGATTTGCTAGTCAAATATGCTAATGAGGGACTTACGGGGATCCACAAAACAACGTTGGGGCAGCGCAGGCGACGCAGTGTGCGCAACAGCAAAATGTCCTGTCTAAAATTAGAGCTGATAAAAGCTGGTCTAAAAAAAGAAAAAAAGTCTACTTGTCAGATAAAGCAACACTGTTAGTGAGGAGTTCAGCAGTCACACGTGTTGCTCAACAATCTGTATGCCAACATGCCAGGGGCATCGTCGCACATAGCTATACTACTGACTTTAGATGAACAAAGAAGGAGGAGGGCACGGAGGATGGCACTAAGAGATGTTTTTTTTTTTTTTTTAATTTGCTTATATAAAATTTACTATTTAATCTAATCTAATACAATATTCTTATCTGATACAAGCCCCTCACTCTTCACTTGATATATCACACACGCATAGACATCTTTGGCATGAGTGATTCTGAGGTGTCTCGCATCTTCAGATTCACCCCTCATGCCATCCTGGAATTACCACAACCTTGCAGGAGGACATCAGCAGCCCAACACATGGCACCACCCATGACACCCATGACAGCTACATATACAATCAGAGCCCCATCCCCACAGATTTCGAACAGAACATGTATGGGGACAGCTGGCTGGTTGGTGAGTGACATGGGTGGCAGGCATGACTATCCCCTCCCGTGATGCACACCTCACAAGTGGCACATGCATGACTAACATCCTCCTGTCTTTTCCCTTCAAGGTGACTCTGCATATGCACTGGTACCCCATCTCATGACCCCATCTCATGCCAGCTCACATTATGCATCTTTGCACGTTAAACACACACATTAATCATGGCACAATGAGAATGCATGCATGCACACCACTGTGGTCCCTAGCACACACACACCACATCGTCATCACATTGGATTGGCACCAGTCCACCATGCAGGACTTGTGAGCTGCAACGCCACGCCATGGCTCCAATTATGTCACTGTACATTCATACACCATTCACACAGACCTGGGGATCACTTCTCCACCACAAATGAGGGTGACACCCCTTTTCCCGCAGGAATATCACCCCCACATTCCAAAATCATACACAAACAGAACCAAAAAACTTAAATAAATGACGAGCAAAAAAAAAAAATGCCGAGCAAAAATATAATTTAAACAAAATAACAACAAAGAAAACACATAAAAGACAAAAATCACTCTGCAAAACAGTCCCCAAATATCTCAAAGACACGTCACAAACAAACAAAAGAACCTTGCTGTAGAGGGAGGGACACAAAGGGATGTACTTTTGCAATGGAAGTGCATTTGTGTCTGTCTATTTATGCTGTCTGCGTAGTTCACAAAGTTGCCCTAGTCCATTTCCAATTTCACTGATTGCGCCGCTCCCGAGTTGTGAGCATGCGCACAGCGGAGCTGACCATGGTCTCCTTCAAGCGCGCATGCGCGAGCCGGCCGGCCCTTCATTTGCATGGGGTCACGGCTCATTTCAATGTAACACGCCCACGTCCTTCCCAATTTGTATTACTCCTCCTTACGCCTCTGGAAAAACGTTACGTATGCGCAATTTCCTGCGCAAAAGCTACGAGAATAGGGTGATTACGCGGCAAAATTGCGCAAGTCAAAAGTAAAGGCGGTGCGCTATGCCGGTCCAATAATGCGCAGATGTACGTGAATCTGGGCCATAGTGTCTACAAAATAGGGGATAGAATTATGGCATTTTTAGTAATGGTGGCGATCTACGATTTTTAGATCACTGTCCTGTCAAAGGCAGAACAGGGAAATGCCTTGTTTAAATAGGGATCTACCCATTTTGCAACTCCATGACACGATCACTGGACACCGGCGGACCAGGGCACGTGGGCATGGTCACTGAGCTTGTGGCAGGGGCGCACACGTACAGGTAGGTCCCTTTGCGCAGCCGTGCCATTCTGCAGAAATCTACAGGCGGCGGTCAGCAAGTGGTTAAAATAAACAGGCATAAAAATGAAACATACTTAGCAAATCTACATGTTTTTTGATTCATGTGTGGAGTCCAGTTCACTTCAGATTAGGCCCATTCTAGAAGAGTCACTGGCTTGCTCAATTTTCTGCCCCTTCCCGGATAGGGAAAAAATGCCAGACTGTTATGCTAGAATATATGTTATGCCTTAAATTGGTCAGGTGCATAAGGTCTTAAACTATTCATAGACTGTTTTAGAAACGACTGCTGTAACTCAGAAAACATCCCAGACAATGCCACAACATGTGTCAGTGTCCCCGTAGGGCTTGCTTAATGTTGACTTCATATGCCTCTGTCTGGTTACCTGCAGCTTGCAGCTAATGCCTCGTACACACAATCGCAATTTCCAACAAGAATTGCAATTGCGTCGTAATTACATATAGACGATCGCGATTCCCAATAGAAAATTTTCCTGTCATGAAAATTGAGATCCTGCTCTCACTCTTTTCTCAGCCGGAATTCTCACAGAAAAAGTCACATCACACTTTTCTCTTTGGGAATCGCGATTGTGTGTATGAGGCATTAGGGTTTTCACTTTGGTTGCTAGGGGTTTCCACTTATCCCCTCTTACTCCCACTTGTTCGTTACTCAATAACCATTCCAGGGTATTTGAGTTTTTTAGAACTTGGATGGGAGAAGGGATTATTGGGATACCCCAATCGACCCCCCTAACACTTACCTGAGCCCCATCTTTACAGCAATGTCCATGAGTGTCTTGGCCTTCCAGGACTCCCCTACTGATTGGCTGAGACACAACAGTGGGAGCCAATGTCGCACCTACTGTGTCTTAGCCAATCCTGATTGGCCGAGACACTGGTGGACATTGCTGGACAGTAGGGCTGAGCTTCATGTTCGAGTAGAACGTATGTTCGACTCAAACATCGTATGTTCGATCGTTCGTCGAAATACGAACAAAACGGGTAGTTTTTTTCATTTTTTTTTTATTTAAGCATCATAATGCTTAAATAAAATTAAAAAAAAAAAAAGAAAAATTCCTTTAAATTTTGTACCTGCTGGGTGTCTATATTTTGCCTGTGAAAACGTCTTTGAGAACCCGGGTCTTGCCCCAGGGAATATGTATCAATGGAATTTTTTTTTTTTTTTAATGGTCGTTTTTTCTGGAGCAGTGACTTTAATGATGCTGCATCATTAAAATCACTGCTCCAGAAAAAACAATCGTTTTTAAAACTTTTTTCCATTGATACATGTTCCCTGGGGCAAGACCTGGTTTCTCAAAAACGTTTTCCGACAATGACTTATTAGGCTTCAAAGTGAGCACTTTTGAAATCGAACGTTCGAGTCCCATTGACGTCAATGGGGTTCTAAATGTTCGCACAAACGTTCGGTCCGTTCGAAGGTTCTGGTGCGAACCGAACGCGGGGGTGTTTGGCTCATCCCTACTGGACAGCGATCAATAAATCAAAATCAGTTAGCCAGTTAGGAAAGATAGGGGGCAGGGCTGAACCGCAGCTTCTTGTCTAAATGGACACAGGGAGCTACAGCTCGCCTCAGGGGCTCCCATAGCAAGCAGCTTGCTGTGGGGACACTTAACAGGAGGGAGGGGCCAGGAGCAACGAAGAGGCACCCAAAAAGAGGAGGAGGATATGGGCTTCTTTGTGCAAATCCACTATGTTTGTTATTGTAATATAAAAAAACAAGACTTTACAATGACTTTAACACAATCAGCGAATGACTTCATAGAAACAAATTACTTTAATTAGTAGTCAGTTACTTCTCATTAAAGCTCTATTGATCGGTAATAGCTTTATAGCTTTATTATAAAAGAAAGTATCTTTAGGCTGCCACATGAAGTTTTCTTGTTCCCAAAATTGGACATAAGTATTAAAAAAAAAAAACAGCACATCCCTATGCAGCTCCCACATTAATAATGGCATCTACAGCAATTAAACCCAAACGTGGTCTGTGTATTGTGATAGCCTAGACAATCCTTGGGGTGTAATATCTCCATCACTTGCTCGCTGCGCAATGTCTGCTGTTTATTCTATACAATTACTTCTCCAGAAGGAAATCAGGTTGCTTTTAGCATCGTCTCCCTTAAGACAGGCTGTCACCTAAAGAAACAAAAATGATCTTTTAATTTGTGCAAATTTGTGTTTTTTCTCCAGTTTGGAATTACAAAACTATAACATAATATATTCATATTCACATTATCTACTTTCGAAAGTTCTAGATAAATTTATGTTAAAAAGATTTGGTACGGGCTCATTGTATTTGTCTGGGTTTCTGTCTACGGTCCAAACACATACTGGTAGGTTAATTGGCTTATCACTACGCCGGCCCTAGAGTATGTATGTATGTCTTCTAGAAAAATGAGTCTGTGTGATCCACTGGGGCAGGGACTGATATACGTGCAAAAATACATTAATTTGTACAGCCTTTCAGGAATATAACGGTTTTATACCTTGTCCATCATAATTCATCAATTTTATAAATGCTGTCATCTAAATTTTGAAATGACTTTCAGAAGATTAAAGTGGTAATAAACCTAAAAGTACACATTTTACAGGTGAAACTCGAAAAATTTGAATATCGTTCAAAAGTTCATTTATTTCACTAGTGCAACTTAAAAGGTGAAACTAATATATGAGAGACTCATTACATGCAAAGCAAGATAGTTCAAGCCGTGATTTGTCATAATTGTAATGATTATGGCTTACAGCTCATGAAAACCCCAAATCCATAATCTCAGAAAATTAGAACATTACATGCAATCAATAAAACAAGGATTGTGCATAGAACAATATCGGACCTCAAATGTATAAGCATGCATATGTACTCAGTACTTGGTTTGGGCCCCTCAGTGTGGCGTGGCATGGAAGCAATCAGCCTGTGGCACTGCTGAGGTGTTATGGAAGACCAGGATGCTTCAATAGCGGCCTTCAGCTCTTCTGCATTGTTGGGTCTCATGTCTCTCATCTTTCTCTAGACAATGCCTCATAGATTGGGCTGATTGGTAGTGTGGGCAGGTGTCAAGTCCTGCTGGAAAATGAAGTCAGCATCTCTATAGAGCTTGTCTGTGGAAAGAAGCATGAAGTGCTCCAAAATCTCCTGGTAGACGGCTGCGGTGAGCCCGGACTTAATGAAGCACAGTGGACCAACACCAGCAGATGACATGGCTCCCCTAATTAACACAGACTGTGGAAACTTCACACTGGACTTTAAGCATCTTGCAGTGTGTGCCTCTCCATTCTTCCTCCATACTCTGGGTCCTTGGTTTCCAAATGAGATGCACAATTTGCTCTCATCAGAAAAGAGGACTTTGGATCACTGAGCAACAGACCAGGCGTGTTTTTCTTTAGCCCAGGTAAGACATTGTTTGTTGTTCAGGAGTGACTTGATAAGAGGAATATGACATGTCCAGGATCCATCTGTGTGTGGTGGCTCTTGATGCACTGACTCCAGCCTCAGTCCACTCAGGGAGGGGACTGACCTAGAGGAAATTATAGATCGTGGTGATCGCCAGTCATGAGCACCGGCACTCCCGCGAAGCAGCGTGTGCGCGCCTGCTAACACTGCTTAACCACTTAACCTCCCTGGCGGTATGATTATTTCAGATTTTAGGTGCTGAAAGCAGTACCATTATTTTGCAAGGAAATTTGGCGTTTTACATTGTAGGCCTGTAATTCTTAGGAATAACTCACTTAAATCTGTCCGAACAAGAGTCTAGTAGACATCTCAGGTATGAAAAAGTTTGAAAAACAAAATCATAAATTATAATATAATAAATGATAATAAATAATTATAACAAATAATAATATAATTATAATAAAAATTATTCAATAATGTTATCAACTCAAAGTCACTGAAATTTTCTCAGTTGTAGAATTGTCGTTGTCATTACGTACTTTTTTTGTATGACGAATTTCCCCACAAATCGCTATCGCTCAATTCTGAAAGTGATTATAATTTATTATTTCTGTTTTCTAGCTGCTCTAAAACCACGTTTGACATAAAGGGACACTTTTTGGTTGCTATGGACAATCTACAGTTTGCAGGCAGAAACAACAGTTTTTATTATATTGTATTATATAAAAGAACATGTAGGACACTGAGCAGACCAGTAGAGACAAAGGGGGTGTGTATTTTTTACATACTGTATGTAATGTGTTTGTTTACTTTTTTCAATTTGGCACCAATCTCCGCCCTCGTGCGTTGTAACGTCGCAAGGAAAGGAGATTGGCGGCACACGGGACACTGTGAATCGAGTGAGGAGGACACCGCTCGCCCACACAGCGCGGCGGCATTGCAGGATCCAGGGACAAGGTAAGTAACTTTTCCTGTGGATGCTGTGAGGCAAGCCCGAGTCTGGCTCTGGGTTACTGATCGCAGCACAAAAATGTAACCCCCGAGCCAGATTCAGGAATACCGCCAGACAGGTTAAGGACCACCTAACGCTGATATACGTCAGCAGAATGGCATGGCTGGGCACAGGCATACACAGGTACATCGCTTTTAAGAGCCCAGCCGTGGGTCGCCACCATTAGTAGTAAAAAAAAAATATATTAATTAAAATGCCATAAAATTATCCCCTATTTTGTACGCTTATTGCATTTTTTTTTACCAAAAATAGGTAGAAGAATACGTATCGGCCTAAACGGGGAAAAATAATGTTTTTTATATCTTGTTTGGGGATATTTATTATAACAAAACATATTGAATTTTTTTCTAAATTGTCGCTCTATTTTTGTGTATAGCGCAAAAAAATAAAAAACACAGAGGTGATCAAATGCCACCGAAAGAAATCTCTATCTGTGGGAAAAAAGGACGCCAATTTTGTTTGGGAGCCACGTCGCATGACCACGCAATTGTCAGTTAAAGCGACGCAGTGCCTAATCGCAAAAACTAGCCAGGTCCTTTACCTGCATAATGGTCCGGGTCTTAAGTGGTTAAAGCAACCGACGTACAGCTACAACAGTTTGCCCAGCGGAGCCAACCTGCTGCAGCAACTGTAGCGGCTGGTCCGCAAGCGTTTAGCATCAACGACATGAGAACTGAACTGTTGGCTTCTCCTACGATCCCTTATTCCAAAACTACAATAGTACCACTGAGTTCCAAATGTACCACTTTGTAAAAATTTGAAACCTAATTTTTTAACTTAGCCTCGTGAAATATATGTTTTGCTAATCACCACATTTGAAGAAAACATGCATTAAATATTGAAAGCAGCTGAAATTAGGCTTTTCCTTAGAGAGTTTGATATAGACATTATAATTTGTCTAATTCTATGCCAGTCTATTTTGTTTTATACCCTTGATAGCATAATTCAATCTTTAGACTCCTTTAAATGCTTGCAGTTGCCTGCTTCAGCATAAAAAAATAATAATTATTTATTTAATACATATAAAATTGGATTGTCATTGGTCACGACAGGAGCCCCAAACGACTCGAGTTTACCATAGAAGTTCACGCTCTAAAGTCTCCCAAAAAAAGATATTAACATTTAGAGCTAAGTTTTGTACTTTAAAAACTTTTTTTTTTTTTTTTTTTACCATAAGAATTCCTTTGAAACTAAACTTGAAGAAAAAAAACAAAAATAATCTAGAATTATTTTAGCAAAACATTACTTTTCTGAACAGTTATTTTCTGAAAAGGAATAGCAAATTTACATCCATATTTATTGCATTTTCAAAATACAGTAATTATTTATCGAAGCATAAAATCTAGCGCATTAGTCAAAATTTTAAAAACGATGTGCTGGGAACATTTCTGTAGAACACAGGGCACCATTCTCCATGAAGGTGCCTTAACATAAGTTGCGTTATCTTTTGATTATGCAGTGTTTATAAGGCAATATGGCAAGAGGTTTATATCAATAAAGTACTTGGAATAATTAACATATTTGGCAAATATATAATGATCTGGTTATTGAAATGCAACCCAACCTAATGCAAAATGCAAGCTGTCAGAGATCAGAGATTTGTTAAAAATAATTGCAATAAAGTTTATATTTTGCCTTATATTCTCCCAGTTTCTGTTCCATATGCAGTTCTTCCATTAAAAAATCAAGAAGAAAGATTTAGTCATCTATAACAGCCAATCAGAATTAATTTACTAAAACTAGACAAGCATGAGATGAGTTCTAATTGGGGACTACTGTATGAGTACTTTGTGGTAGGGTTAGTATCATATGCATGGTTAGTGTTAGAAATGGGGTTGGGGTTTAGTCGTAGGGTTAGTATCATATGCATGGTTAGGGTTAAAAATGGGGTTGGGGTTTAGTAGTGTATTTAGGTTTTGTGCTGCCCTAGGCCTGACTAAACCTGTACACCCCCTAATTTAAATATGACACACCCCTTCCTGTCAAGACCACACCCGTGTTGTTCAAGACTCGCCCTGAAATTTTCGAATGGGGACATTCGTTCTGAGGGCCTGGTGGGAGGTCAATGGGTTCCCTTAATTTGCACAGATTTCCGCTCACTTCCTGTTTGGCTGTGGGGCAGAAAGTGAAGGGAAATCTCTGCAATGGGACAGGGATGGTAAAAAATTAATTGACAGGGGCAATAACCTTCCCTTACGCTATCCAAAATGTAAAAAAAAAAGTGCCTATAATTCTACTTTAAGTAGATGGTGCAGCAGAAAACATATAGCACAGTGAGGAAGGTTTGTGGTTCAGGATGATAGGGCAGTCAAAATTAGAAACTCCCCCACACAGTTGTGAAATGCCGGCTGCCCGCATACCGGAAGCAGTAAGTGTCTAACAGTGTAGCGCAAGCCGGCGGGGACCCTTTTCGTGCTGCCCCCCTGCAAAGTGCTGCCCTAGGCCTGGGCCTTGTTGGCCTAGGCCAGGATACAGTGTCAGGGGTTAGTGTGGTGAGGGTTAAAGTGTTACTAAACGCACAACAGTAAAAAAATCAGTCTGTATATGCATGCTTTTTATATTCGCCTTGGAACCTAAGGGGTTAATCCTCTGCATTGTGTACAAAGGCTCTTTGATGCTGTACAGTATGCACAGATCCTTCCCTCCTGCATTATCTATCTGGGGAAGGCCAGCTAACACACAGGCAGGGTAGCCAACCTGCACATGCTTAGCTGTGTCTTTTATGCTGGAGAGAACATTTCCTTGTTCTCAGAGATAGCCAGATCACATGTTGTCAGAAATTCCAACAGCAAATGTCCGATGAAGCATACACATAGTCGGAATATCGGACCAAAAGCTCACATCGAACATTTGTTGACAGAAATTCCGATTGTGTGTACGCAGCATTAAGGATACAATAATAATTCACACAACTGTCAATGCTCTTTAAGAAAATCAGTAATGGTTTTGGATTTTTTTTATGTTTTCAAATCGTATTTTTATCTTTTTTATACTATTTATGTTTAGCTTTACTATTTAGTTTTGCAAATAAATATTTAGCACAGAGTGTCCATATGGCACAAATTGTTCACTTTTCTGCCTCTAACTGATTGAATTTCTGAAGGCTGGTCTGAACAGTGTAGGCAGGAAATAAAGGACTCTGACTCTTACGTTATCCTCACGTTATCCTTTACCGTCTTGCATACTATTCTCTATAACCTCTCCTCTGTGACAATTTTTTTTAAACCCTATGCCAGTCACTGACTACACTGTATTGTCAAAAGTATTGGGACATCTGCCTTTACACGCACATGAACTTTAATGACATCCCAGTCTTATGACCTGTACACAAGATCGGATCTTTGTCTGACCAAATTCACATTCAGAATTCCATCAGAGTAAAATAGAGCATGTTCTCTATGTAAACTACTCTGATGGGGCATACACACGGTCAGAATTTCCGATGGAAAAAGTCTGTCGGAAATTCCAATTATGTGTATGGGGCTTTAGTCCTTAGGACAGTGGTTCTCAACCTTCTAGTGCCATGACCCCTTGATAAAATTTCCCAAGTTGTGGGGGCCCCTAACAGTAAAATTATTTTTGTAGCATGGGTTGTCAGCACCGAAAACATGACAAGTAATTTGCGCCTAAACCACAGACATTTAGCGCTCCTTGAGTCCTTTCAATGGCAACTATAATCACACTCACTGTGTCTCCGGCTTCACTGTGTCTCTGACTTTGTGGCGTCTCGCAGCAGTGACACCTATGCCGAAATCAGGAGATGGGGTCTCCTCTAGCCCATCCCACTTCACATTCCTCACCAGTCAGCTGACCTCAAGTCTCTGCCCCCAGCCATGCTGTGAACTGAATGGGCACCTGCCAAGAGGCTAAGTGGGCGACCGTGGGCTCCAGGAAGGACAGCCGTGCTGGGTGGCTGCAAAAAGGCTGGGAGAGTGATGCAGGCTTCAGGAGTAGCCCAGGATTCGGTGACCCCTGGTAAATAATAATTAGACCCCAGAGGGGGTCCCGACCCCCAGGTTGAGAACCTCTGCCTTAGGGTTTAATATTGAGTTGGCCCACCTTTTTCAGCTAAACCTCACAAATGCGCTTCTGAAAGAATCATCAAACATTCCCATAGACACACTCCTAAGCCTTGTGGACAGCCTTCCCAGAAGATTTGAAGCCGTTATAGCTGCAAAGGGTGGGGCCAACATAATATTGAACCCTACAGACCAAGACTGGGATGCCAATAAAGTGCATGTGCGGTGTCCCAATACTTTTGACAATATAGTGTATGTATAGGGTGGTTCTGACCTCAACCTCATCCTCGCAATCTCCTACTCTTTTATCGACCACTTGTTACGTGTTTTTCTAAATGCAATTGCCTATAAAACAAGGGGACAAAACACACCGAGAGGGGCCACATTGTTCTGTGCAGTGATATGATCTACCAATTGCAAAAACAAGCCTAATACCATATTTAGGTGTGGAACGTCTATGACCTCTAAGCTGTTCAGCCAGCAGACACCAAGAAAAGAGGCTGTAGAGAATTCCCAGGTCATGCTGCTATCTGCACCTAAGTTGGGGAACCAATTGAGAAAACCAATATACAAAGCTTTTTACAGTAAGTATGCGCGCAAGCTATATTTTCAATTTTCAATTTCAGAGCTTTTGTATTGAGAAAAAACAAAAACAAAAAAACGTTAGTTCTGCTTTTAACTGGATAAGGATAGTATGTAAAGCAGTGTAGAGCGCCACCTGATGGATGAACCTAAAAAAAGACATAATATTTATCAGTAATATGTTATTTTTACCTGTTTAAAAAGACACAATGGGCCAAATTCACATAGATTGGCCGATGGCGTAGCGTAAGCCATTTACACTACGCCGCCGCAACTTAACAGAGCAAGTGCCGTATTCCCAAACCACTTGCTCCGTAAGTTACGGCTGCATAGTGTAAATGGCCCGGCGTAAGGCCACATAATTCAAAGGGGGCGGCTTGTATTTAACCACTTAAGGATTTTAGTACCCAGCCGTGGGTCGCGGGCGCGCGCCCACGGGCGCGCGCCCGCGACCTGGTCCGTAGCTCCAGGACCGGGACCGCGGGATTCGCGGACCCGATCGCCGCTGGAGTGCGGCGATCCGTCCCTGGAGCGGAAGAACGGGGAGAGCCGTGTGTACACACGGCTTCCCCGTGCTTCTCTGTGGCCGCAGCATCGATCGCGTCATCCCTGTAATAGGGGGACGCGATCGATGACGTCACACCTACAGCCACACCCCCCTACAGTTGTAAACACACAAATTAGGTCACACATCCCCTACAGCGCCACCTGTGGTTAACTCCCAAACTGCAACTGTCATTTCCACAGTAAACAATGCAATTTAAATGCATTTTTTGCTGTGAAAATGACAATTGTCCCAAAAATGTGTCAAAATTGTCCGAAGTGTCCGCCATATTGTCGCAGTCACGAAAAAAATCGCTGATCGCCGCTATTAGTAGTAAAAAAATAATAATTAATAAAAATGCAATAAAACTATCCCTTATTTTGTAAACGCTATAAATTTTGCGAAAACCAACCGATAAACCAAAAATACGTAGAAGAATACGTATCGGCCTAAACTGAGGAAAAAAAATGTTTTTTTATATATTTTTGGGGGATATTTATTATAGCAAAAAGTAAAAAATATTGCATTTTTTTTTTAAATTGTCGCTCTATTTTTGTTAATAGCGCAAAAAATAAAAACCGCAGAGGTGATCAAATACCACCAAAAGAAAGCTCTATTTGTGGGGAAAAAAGGACGCCAATTTTGTTTGGGAGCCACGTCGCACGACCGCGCAATTGTCAGTTAAAACGAAGCAGTGCCGAATCGCAAAAAGGGGCAAGGTCCTTTACCTGCATTTTGTTCCGCGCCCCCGCGTCCATCGAACTGCGCATGCGCCAGCCGCAAAAATAGCCCAGTGCGCATGCTCCAGCTCACGTCGGAAAACGTGAATGAAACCGACGTGAGCTTCGTTTACGTAAATCCCTATTCGCGAACGACTAAAACGACGGAAAAAGACGACGCTGTCCCGACGCCATACTTAACATGGCATACGACTGAACTTCGTATGGTTACCCCTCATATAGCAGGGGTAACCTTACGCTTACGGAAACGATGTAAACGACGACGGGCGACGTAAAAACAATCGGGAATCGGCGTATTAGGCTCATTTGCATAGGCAAATGAGAAATCAACGTAAAGGCCACCTAGCGGCCAGCGAAGTCATTACATCTAAGATCCAACGGTGTAAGTGTCTTACACCTGTCGGATCTTCAATGTATTTATGCGTAAATGATTCTATGAATCAGACGCATAGATACCCAGTAAAAAAAAAAAACAGAGATACGACGGTGTTTCCTGCGATACACCGTCGTATCTCTTTTGAGAATCTGGCCCAATATGTATTAAAATAATATTTTAGCCCTCACCATCATTCCATTTAAAGACTGAATGTTGATTAGTAACTTCACCTTTCTTTCAGATCACCCCAAACCCAGGACTCTCTATTATGCAAAATTCTGTTTTTACTTATAATAAAAACACTTCCCTTAATTTGCAGTATTTTCTCACTTCCTGTTTGGCTATGGGACAGGAAGTGAAGGGAAATCTTCCCAATTGGGACACGAATAGCCACCGGTGTCCCGAGATCAGAAAAAGACAAAAGGGGGCAGCCCTGGGACTTTGATTGAGGTGAGAGAGGTTTAGCCAATGTTCACAACCAACAATGAGACTAAATCAATTTATTATCTTCAAAGTGTTATGTAACGAAGTGGCAACAACAATGATTTTGAGTTGCTTGGCATAATAGCCAACGTACACAGCACAAGTGAAAGTAAATATATAAAGATTTATTACAATTGTTGAACATCAATGAGCAACAGTAAAACTTGAAAGTTGCAGGGCCAGTGGATGCACATATACAATAAACAAATAAAATGTACATACATATAAACAGGAGTATGTAGACATAATACAGACATAAATAATATCCAGCATGTGCAGGCATAAAACAAGCTTCGATAAAGCCCTACTAGTTTTGCGAGACCCTGCTCGCTTCTTCAGGGGCGGATGCATGAATGTTGTATGTGCAATGTAAGTGATAGAATCAATAGATGTATGTTGTTAAATAGGGGGCAGGCGGAATGATTGGCAATAGAGGTCTGAAGAGGGACCTCATACTTACCCATGGGCTGAAATGAATTGCCAAACGCTGGATATCAGGATAGCGGCCATGTAGTGCATCCAGCTCGGGAGCTGAGGAGACAAAGCAAACAAAAGCCACAACAGGGGAACATCCGGAAGATCAGCATGGTCTGGATGGAGGTATTTCTGACTGCAGTCTCCACTAAGCCTCTTGTGATCATGTCTAGAGAGTATATGCAAGGATGCACATGTATGTTTGGGAGCCACGTGACACGACCGCACAATTGTCAGTTAAAGCGACGTAGTGCCGAATCGCAAAAAGGGGCAAGGTCCTTAACCTGCATAATGGTCCAGGTCTTAAGTGGTTAAGGATTGGCTAGGGCCGCGTACACAGTCCAAACTGCTGAAAACGGACTGAAGTCCAGTTTCATCGGTCCAAGCCGACCGTGTGTATGGCCCATCGGTCTGTTGTCCTTCAGTCCAAAGTTTTAAAACTTGCTTTAAAATCTGACTAATGGATGCCTGACCATCGGTCAAAACCGATGGTTAGTTCGCAAAAGCATCGGTTCAAAGACCCGCGCATGCTCAGAATCAAGTTGACGCATGCTTGGAAGCATTGAATTTCATTTTTTTCAGCACGTCGTTGTGTTTTACGTCACGCGTTCTAACACGATTGGTTTTTGAACTGATGGTGTGTACGCACATCAGACCATCAGTTTGTGAACCGATGAAAATGAACTTCAGTCCATTTTCATCAGTTTGGACTAATCGTGTGTACAGGGCCTAAGAGGGAATATATCTTTTTTTTTTTTTTTCGGTTTAATTCCTCTTAAATGTTACACTGACTATAAGTAACATAAGCGTGCACACAGGGTGTGCCAGGTGTGCCTGGGCACACCCTAATAACCCAATGTGCCATACATTCCCCCTACTTTCAAAAATTGAAAAAAAAAAATGAAACAATTAAAATTGTAAAAAAGTATATAAAATAAAATAAAAATAAAACTGCTGACACCATCCACTACCCTACTGACACCAATTTCTACCCTACTGACACAGTCCACTGCTCTAATGACACCATCAATATATATATATATATATATATATATATATATATATATATACACATACACACGAACATGTACAGGCATACCCCACTTTTAAGTACACAATGGGCCTAGAGCATGTATGTAAAACGAAAATGTACTTAAAGTGAAACAATACCTTTTTTCTCTTCTAGGGTGTAGTGGGGGGTCAGGAGCTGTAGTTGATGTCTCAGGGGCTGTAGTGGGGGTGTCGGGGGTACACCGGAACAGGGCAGGCTATGCTCTCGGGGCTTCAGCTCCTTCTACTGCACCTGCAAAATGTCTGTACAGTACTTGTAAGGCACTTTACATACACTCGCATGTATGTCTATACTCGCGAGTGTATGTAAAGTGAGGGTACTTAAAGCGGGGTATGCCTGTATTTGGGGTTCACACCTATGATAGGTAATCTACTTCCAGGTTGGAACTACAAAAAACAGTACAGTCTTTATGCATCTTTGCATCATTTGAAGTGCGATCATTGGAATCAGAGCATTTCCACTATTCCCAGGTTGTAAAGAATGAAAAGCACGCGAGACTCTATTGTAGACCGTCAAGCTTATTTTATTAAAATTAATGAACATCTTCATCAAAAATCATTTTCTTCATTTCTCTCACTGAGACAGATTTGTCCTGCCACAAACATTCCATGGCTGGTTGCAGCTTCAGATTAATGCCAGGGCCCCCCCGACTATTCCTCCCAGACTTTGTTTTATGAAATAATACCTGTCATCTGCTGCCTGATCCCAGAAAAGGGGGCAGGTTTTCCAGGTCACCCTACCATCTGTCAGCCGAGGATCATCTGTCCTGATACATCAGCACCTGATCAGTGCTAACAGGGAGTCCTATGAGGCCCAGCATCACTGGCCCAGCGGGAAACAAAGAGAGCGACTGTGCAGGGACATCACCTGCGATTCCGAGATGTAATTATCACTCGAGCGATGAAGATGTGCGCACATGCTGAAACGTCTCCCGAGCCACTCACTCTCTTTCTTTCTCCAAGACATATGTTGGTTGTGCAGCTTGCTTAGAACATCTACAGGTTTGACAATCCGCAAGCTTTAAAGAGAGTAAGAATCATATATATATATATATATATATATATATATATATATATATATATATATATAAAAAAAAATATATATATATATATATATATATATATATATATATATATATATATTTATTTTATATTTATATATTTATTTATTTTTTCAGGTGAGTGTTAGGATTAAATGTCAAGTAAATGTTACTAGCAGAATATAATGCCGCGTACACATGATCATTTTTCAGCATGAAAAAAAACGTAGTTTTTCAGCAGTCCAAAAAACGAAATTTTTCCAACTTCATTATTAAAAATTACATTGCCCACACACCATAGTTTAAAAATAATTATGAACAATTCGCGGCGACGTACAACACGTACGACGGCACTCTAAAGGGGAAGTTTAACGGATTCCGTGTTAGTAAAAGACGATTTGTGCTTTTCTGTCTGTTCATAGGTGTGCGCAGCCTATTGCATTAGGGTGTGCACCCCAAAGCTCAAACACACACTACCGATCACTCAGGATAAAAGGGAAGGGGCTGGTAAGTTACATATTTACTGGCCCCTTCCCCCACTCATCCTAAAACATCCCTGCAGCAACAGTCAGAGGGAGAGGAGAGTAGGGAAGCCGGAAGCGCTGCAGAGGGGGAACTAAGGCAGTAGGGGGAATCTGTGCTGCACAGGGTGATTAGGGTGCGCCTGGGCACACCTGGCACACCCTATGTGTCTGTTACAGCGTGATGAATGTGCTTACTCCATTATGAACGGTAGTTTTACCAGAACAAGCGTTCCCGTCTCATAACTTGCTTCTGAGCATGCGCGAGTTTAAAACATCATTTTTTACTTCTTCAGCTTTTTTGGGTCGTTTTTGTAATATTACATCAGACTACTGAAAAAGTCTGATAAAAGGGTGTTTTTTACTGTTCAGCGTTTTTTGTGATCAGAAAAACTGCACTGGAACTTAAAGCGGAGGTCCGGTAAAAAAAATAAAAAAATAATTAAATGTCAGCAGCTAGTAACACTGTAGCTGCTGACTTTTAACCTCCCTGGCAGTATGATTATTTCAGATTTTAGGTGCTGAAAGCGGTACCATTATTTGCAAGGAAATTTGGCGTTTTATACTGTAGGCTTGTAATTCTTAGGAATAACTCACTTAAATCTGTCCAAACCAGAGTCTAGTAGGCATCCCGG
Organism: Rana kukunoris; assembly: GCA_029574335.1. Lineage (NCBI taxonomy): Eukaryota > Metazoa > Chordata > Amphibia > Anura > Ranidae > Rana > Rana kukunoris. The sequence continues at coordinate 216,965,105 of CM056054.1, read as the reverse complement.
GTATGACATTTTTTTAAAAACAAAATTATAAATGATAAAATAATAAATAATTATAAATAATTATAACAAAAAATAATATAATTATAATAAAAATTATTCAATAATCAACTTAAAATCACAGAAATTTGCTCAGTTGCACAATTGTCGCTCTCAATACTTTTATTTTTTTATGACGAATTTCCCCACAAATCGCTATCGCTCAATTCTGCAAGTGATTATAATTTACTTTTGACATAAAGGGACACTTTTGGTTGCTATGCACAATCTACAGTTTGCAGGCTGAAAGAACAGTTTTTATTATTCAAAAGTACATGCAGGACAGACCACTAGGGACAAGGGGGGTGTGTATTTTTTACATACAGTACTGTAATCTGTAATATTACAGTATACTGTATGTAATGTGTTTGTTTACCTTTTTGAATATGGCGCCGTTCTCCACCCCCGTGCGTCATAACATCGCAGGGAACGGTGATCGGCGGCACACAGAGGCACTGTGTGAATCGAGCGAGCACCAGCTCGCTCACACAGCGTGGTGGCATCGCTGGATCCAGGGACAAGGTAAGTAAACCATGCCTGTGGATTCTGCGAGGCGAGCCCGAGTCTGACTCGTGGTTACCGATCGCAGCACAAAAATGTAACCCCGAGTCAGACTCGAGAATACCGCCAGGGGGGTTAATTAATACCTGTCCTAGTCACCAGCGATGTCAGCCCCGCCTAGGCCGATCCCTCGATCCTGACAACTCCAGGCGCCGCCATCCACAGTATGGGAAACAGGCAGTGAAGCCGTGTGGCTTCACTGCGCGTTTCCTACTGCGTATGCGCAAGCAGCACGGCGCTTTGTGAATGGGCCGGCTGCTCTCTGGGATACACACAGTTCCCAGAAGGCAGCACGCCCCATTCACAAGAAGAAACCGAGTGTAGGACGAGGAAGAAGATCCACCGCGGAGGATGAAGAGGCAGATTAAGGACTTCCGCATAGCAACCGCTATTTCGGATAAGTCATTTTTTTTTCATTCATTTTTTTTTTTTTTTTTTTTTGGTGTAAAAAAAAAATTCAGGGTGGAAATCCACTTTAATTTTAGGGCGTTCAGACAACAGCCCATAAACTCTAGACTAGATGTACTGTACACATTTTTTTGTTCCAAATTATTTTTTTAACAAAATTCGACAAATTTATTAATTTGGATATTTCCAAATTAACAAATTTTGTTGAAATTCATTAAAAATCACATTTCTAAATTCTAATATTCGAAAATTCATAAATTTTAATGTTCGAAAAATCATTAATTAGTAAAATTCAGAAAATCAGAAATTAAAAAATCCAGAAATTCTGAAATTCTAAATTTGAAATAATAACTTATTAATATTTAATTTAATATTACTAACTATTAAATTATAGGTATTGGAATTTCCTTTCAAATTTGGGTGTTAGTGAACGTAACAAATACGAATCTATCCCAAGTTACGAATTACCTGAAATAACGTATGCCATATCTAAACGAGTGGAACGTAACAAATTAATAATAATAAATAACTATAAATAATAATAATAAAAATGTTTTATTTAATGAAACGAAAACGAATATTTTTTTTGGCAGTACACATGTTTAATAAACTCCTCTGCTGATAAACTTAAAAAAAATTTCATGTGTTCATGGACACTCAGAATAGCATAGAGTGGAGTGTAAGGGCTGTTAAAAAAAAAAACAAAAAAAACCTTAAACTCAGCTATCAGCTGAGGCCTAAAAGGCATATTTTTTCCCCTGAACATTATTCCAATTTTCCAAATGCATGCAAACACGGGAAAGCAATGACACCCAACATGGGCCTTAAGGAAACTACAGGTATACTGTGTATTTTTCAATTTTAAGACAGTATAGGAAAGTTTGCCTGAGTGATTCTACTTTGTAGAAACACACGATCTGTCTTCTCTCCTCTGACAGCCCAGGGAGCTGTGTGTTTACTTACACAAATCTCCGAGCTGACGCTAGGGTGCCCACGTGTCCCGGATTGCCCGAGACTTTCCCACAATTGACATGTCTTTCCTGGGTCCCGGGCACCTTCATTCTGGGACAATATAAAGCCCCTGAATGAAATAGAGGACACAACCACCCCTTACTAACTAATAACTAAATTTCCGGAAACTGGTTACTAGGGCCAACGCTGCCTGGCGTCTTGCAACTGGTGAAAATTTACTCTCAGACAGTGAGACCGGGAGCGAGGCCTGCGCCTACTGCAGCACTGCTCTCCCCACCCACCTCGGCACCTCCTCCTTCTCCAGCAAGCAGCAGAGACTTTACTCTCCAGATAGTGATGCCACTCCTTTCCTTCTACGCACATGGCTCATGCAGAGGAAGTGACAGCAGCACTGCATCTGGTGGCAGGCAATGGGTGGCAAGCGGCACTGCATCTGGTGGCAACTGGCACATTTACCTGACAAATAACCCACCGCCAAATTCCCTATCAACCCCCGAGACTACATTTCCCCCTGCCTCCCCTCATATTTTTTGGGGGGAAGGTAAGAGAGGGAGTGTGTCCCTGAATGGCAGTTTGGAAATGTGGTCATCCTAGGCCTGGCGCTCGTGCACACGATTTGGCTTGGCCGGCGGCGATCGCGCTCTGATGGTGCTCACGTGCCCTCAGGTGGCTCCCGTATATGTATGGGATTTTCACCCAGGAGAGCCATTCTGCCACAGTATATCTGCGTGAGCCGGTCGGGAACCGGTTAATGAGTTATTATGACTTTGAACTGACTTATTCCAGGTTGTGCTGATAGATAATGCAAGGAGTGAAGTTAATGTGAGAATGTATCTAAATATACTTTCAAACTGTAGGGTTTATCTCTTTTAATACTTTTAATTATTATAATTTATTTTTTTCTATTTAGTCTGTAAATTAGCTTGATCCCTCCTGTCTATGTCTGCCAGGAAACCTGTCTCGTTGGCAAAGCAGAGCTCTCTGATTCCTAGCAGCAGCACGTTCAGTCAAGGTCCCTAGCAAAGTAACCACTTCAATAGGTCTCTTTTTTTTTTTCTGTGATTCTGTCTTTTTACATCAGAGCGTTAACACTCGGCTGGTGGCGGCAGCAGAGTACCGTTACCTGGGGCCTCACGCAAAGGCCGGTATCAGCGTGAGAGATGTACAGTACAGAAATGAAAGGTAAAGCAGTACACGGGAATTCACTGGACATCTGTGCCAGTGCAGCTTGCTTATTCTCTGTACAGCCGCGGTAATGTGCTGCAAAGTTAATACAGGTCTAGGCCTTTCTACTTCAAAGCTGCTTAGGCCGTATGTGGCATTAATTCCCTCTAGTACAAAAATGTAGTTGATAATCGCCAAGCTGAGGGAAGGATTTGAGACCAGAGCAGCAGATTTCCTCACAGATTACAGACTAAAGCTGAGTTTCTTGGGATAAAACAGGATAATTAACTCCCGTGAAATATGTTAGCTTTGTGTTGCTGGATTCCAGTCTTTTAGCAGATAATATTTGTAAATATAAAGCTTTCCGGTACATGGAACATGTGCGGACATTTTATGAGCCGCAGGTGAGTCGGGCTAAGTGTTTTCATACACAAATTAAATTCCGGCTATAAAAGCATTCATTTAAATATCCTCCTCAATAGCCACAAAGGGTATCAATCCACTTTGTGTGCACCAAATGCCTTTACAAACTCTATGACATCATAGTCTGTGCAGAGAGCAGAGTTGTGGGAGGGGCCCAGCTGGTCCCACCCACTACAGACTGCCTGTAGAAAACAACAGAAGGGGCGGAGATGAGACCAGTCACCCTGCACAAGGGGAGAGCAGCAGTGACCCTTCTTTATTACAAGAAGTTCCTGAGGGGTCGATTTTCTAAAGGCAAATAGAATGTGCAAGAGCAGTTGCTCTAGAGCAGGGGCGTACAAACTTTTTTCAAAGAGGGCCAGATTTGATGGAGTGAACATGCGTGAGGGCCGACCATTTTGCCTGACATTCTTTGAACCATTAAAATTGAACCATTAAAATATATATATTCTCTTTTGTGGCCCCAATGAATCCCTGAGCACCACTCAGGACTAAGGATGAGCTTGGGAGTGTTATTTGGATATGCCGTATTTATCGGCATATAACATGCACCTTCACTTTAAGAGGGAAGTTTCAGGATTTTTTTTTTAAATAAAGAGCTATGAAGCAAAATAAGGGTCAGTGCCCATCTATGCAACCTAATCAGTGCCTATCTGCAGCCTCACCATTGCCATAAATGCAGCCTAATCAGTTGCTATCGGCAGCCTCCCCATTTCCATGAATGCAGCCTCCCCATTGCCATGTGCAGCCTCGGAAGGGGCAGGATGAGTAGCAACAGATTACATACAGGAGAATCTCCTGTTTACTCGGCGACTTCTTTAATACAAAGTCCTGTCCTCCTATGAGAGACAGAACAGTCTCTCAATAGCAGCCAAGGATACAGGACTTCCTAGTACAGATCCTGCTGAGTAAACAGGAGATTCTCCTGTATGCAATCTGATGGGGCCCCCTCCCTGTCCCCTGAGGTGGCGCCAAAAAATACAGTATATATCTTTAGTGGCCGGGGGGGCCGCAATAGATAGATATATATCTATATATCTATCCAAATTACCAGGGGGGCCACATTAAACGGGAACAAGGGCCGCAAACGGCCCCTGGGACGGACTTCGGACATGCCTGCTCTAGAGCTTAGTAAATGAGGTAAAGCTTCACTTTGCAAAGAATATCCAATCACGTGCAAGGAGAATAAAAAAAGAACAGCATTTTTGCTTGCGCATGATTGGATAATGGAAGTCAGCAGAGCTTCTGCTCATTTACTAAACTTTGGAGCAACTGCACGTTTTTTTGACTTTAATAAATCAACCCCAAAGTTTCACAATGGAGTACTGTACAGATCTGTAAGAAATAGACATTTTTTTTCACGATCGTGTGTATGCAAGGCAGGCTTGACAAGAATCACGTAGAGAAAAACATTGGTCGTGTGTACGCGGGCGGCATCAGCCTATTTCTGACATTTGGTGTTTACAAGTTAAAATCCATATTTTTTGCTAGATCGGGGTCTCCCAGTGGGACGGGAGGCCCGGTCAGAGCGGCGGGAGGCGACGGGAGGGGGGATGTCCCTTCCCGCTCGTCCGGCATAACAAATGAGCGGCTTTTAGCCGCATCGGTTGTTATGCCTGGATAGCCAATCGCTGGCTCTAAACAACGGTACCAGGATGATGCCTGCAGCTGTGGGCATCATCCCGGTAAAACCCCCGAAAGCGCTTGATGGGAAAGGGTTAAAAGGAAACAAAATCTTAAGGCACTGCAGTCTAAAATGTAAGGTTCCCCCATCACAATTGAGGTTGCCCTATCACATCAGAGCCCCCTGTAATACACAGTCACCCATCACAGAGCCGACCCAATCACACAGTCACCCCATCACAAAGCCCCCCAATCACACAGTCACACCATCACAGAGCCCCCAATCATACAGTCACCCCATCACACAGCCCCCCAATTACACAGTCTCCCCATCACAGAGCCGATCCATTACACAGTTACCCCATCACAGAGCCCCAATCACACAGTCACCCATCACAGAGCCGACCCAATCACACAGTCACCCCATCACAGAGCCCCCCAATCACGCAGTCACACCATCACAGAGCCCCCAATCACACAGTCACCCCATCACCCAGCCCCCCAATTACACAGTCTCCCCATCACAGAGCCGACCCATCACACAGTTATACCATCACAGAGCCCCAATCACACAGTCACCCCATCACAGAAGCCCAATCACACAGTCACCCAATCACAGAGCCCCCCAATTACACAGTCACCCCATCACAGAGCCCCAATCACACAGTCACCCCATCACAGAGCCCCCCAATCACAGTCACTCCATCACAGAGCCCCCAATTATAGTCATCCCATCATAAAAAAAACAATCACACAGTCACCCCCATCACAGAGCCGACACAATCACACAGTCACCCCATCACAGAGCCCCCCAATCACAGTCACCCCATCACAGAGCCCCCCAATCACACAGTCACCCCATCACAGAGCCCCAATCACACAGCCCCCCAATCACAGAGCTCTATTTACATCTTCGTGTTACTTGCAGCGTTGCAATGTTGATCATTTTGAATGGAATCTTAATACAATAAGGCATCACACCCAGCTGTGCATTGCAGTCAGGGCTGTCTTAATGAGAGTGCACAGCCAGCTGCATGGAGGGACCCTGCCCTTTCCCCAAAGCAGCTGGTCCTTGGGCCGGGCTGCCCATCTACATCCCATAAATTCCCCCCAGCACTCTGACCCCTCTACACTCTAGATATCCCCTACCTCCTACCTACTTGATTTCTGTTTACCCGCACTGTCTCCATTGTAGGGGCCCCAGAGCATTACATTGCCCAGGGGCCCATGATGCTATTAAGACGGCCCTGATTGCAGGCCCAAAAAAAAAGGTTACGCACATTTTTCATTACTTCAGGTATCATCGGCAGCCCATTCATTGCAGTTGGCAGCCATAACACAATGCAAATTGTGTAACATAACACGCATTAACGCACTGCAAACATTTTAATGTATTTTTATTAACTTGAAAATATCAAATTAAAAAATATAAAACACTATACATTCCCACTGAGGGACAGATTTGTGCCTTTATAACATGGTCCAGTACGAATCGGCATTAAAAGGGGACATTTATTTCTGCAGACATGCAATATTTGCATTGGCCTGCGTCTAAATTGACGCAAATTGCAGTATCTGTGGGATGCTAAAGATACCAACTCCATATATTAATATTGCTAATAATTTTTCTGTACTAATTTCTAATTAACCACTTCAATACCTAGGCCGTCAATTGACGTCCTGGCTTTCAGTGGGGATATCTGAATGATGCCTGCAGCCACAGGCATCATTCAGATATCCATCTGTTCAGGCGGCGAATCTGCGCACCATAAGAACGATCATAGCGGCGGTTCCGCCGCTTGATCGTTCTTCTAGGCGGCGGGAGGGGACGCCCCCCCCCTCCCGCCGCCATCCGGTGCTTCTCCGGGCTCTCCTTTGCCATCGGAGACCCGGAGAAACGATCCGCCGCCGTCCGTCGAAAACCATAGAGTAGACTGGTGACCAGATGGTCACCAGTCATCTCTATGATCGTTGGAGGCCCGGGTCACGCCCGGGTCCTGGAATGTAAACACAGCCGCAACAGCGGCTGAATGCATTAGATCTGTGAAATTTTTTTCACGATCTAATGCTTTCCAGCCTGGAGGAGAGATGTTGGGTCTTATTGACCCTGCATCTCTCCATAAAGAGTACCTGTCACACACATTCCTATTACAAGGGATGTTTACATTCCTTGTAAGAGGAATAAAAGTGATCAAAAAAAAAAAAAAATTTCAAAAAAAGTTTAAAAATAAAAGAAATTGTGTAAAATAAAAAAAAAAAAAAAATTTTTTTTTTTTTAAACGCCCCTATCCCCGGTAGCTCGCGCTCAGAAGCGAACGCACGCGTAAGTCCCGCCCACATATGTAAACGCCGTTCAAATCACACATGTGAGGTATCGCCGCGTGCGTTAGAGCGCCAGCAACAATTCTAGCACTAGACCTCCTCTGGAACTCTAAATTTGTAACTTGTAAAAAAAAAATAAGCGTCGCGTATGGAGATTTTTAAGTACCGACGTTTGGCGCCATTCCATGAGTGTGCGCAGTTTTAAAGCGTGACATGTTTGGTATCTATTTACTCGGCGTAACTTCATCTTTCACATTATACCAAAAAATTGGGCTAACTTTACTGTTTTGTTATTTTTTAATTCACAAAACCATTTTTTTCCCCAAAAAAAGGCGTTTGAAAAATGATTGCGCAAATAATGTGCGAGATAAAAAGTTGCAATGGCCGGCATTTTATTCCCTAGGGTGTCTGCTAAAAAAACATATATATAGTGTTTGGGGGTTCTGAGTAATTTTCTAACAAAAAAATTATGATTTATGCATGTACGAGAAGTGCCAAAATAGCCCCGGTATTGAAGCGGTTAAAAAGCCTAGCCAACCTTGGAGGTGAGCGAGTTTTATGGAACAGAAACCTCTATGTGTCAGATTTTTTTTTTCTCTCCGAGACTCCTACAGAAACAACAGATTAATTGGAGGCTGATTCACTCTTGAGCAGGCGTTAAAGACAGAAGGACCTTCTCACATTTTGTTCTGTCAGCCGCGCTCGTCGCAGCCCAGGTTGGCAACTAGAGCTCAGATGGAACATTTGAAAAACGAGCTGATAACATAACAGGTGCAATAGACGAGCACCAGCTCTCCAAAATTAATTATGTTATTTCTATCTGAATTGATGCCTACCTTTTTACGACTGCGAGAGTCTGGATAGATAACCAGCACATAAACACCATCGTGTTCCATCTCGTTTCTTTGCTGTAATTTAAATTACATAAAAATGGACCGCCGGTTAAAGTTCATTTGTCACTTTCGAAATGTCTTATCCTTCCATCGGCTTGATCCAAGTTATGACATTTGCTAATATACTTTGTTTGCCAGAGCTTTATGGGTAGTTGGCAAGACTTGCAGCTGAGTGTCTGAACTATGGGGTTACTCTAGAGTACCCCTGTTTGGTGGTATTGCTCTCCACATCAGCCAATGCAGTGATTGACTTAACCACTTAAGATAAGGTGACCAGATTTTTAAAATTAAATCTGGGGACATATTTTTTCTTTACTAGTAATGGCGGCAATCAGCGACTCTCTGCCGCCCGCCTTACAGCCTCTCAGTCTTAGTCTTCGTGCCCCCGGCTACTACTGGATGGGGAGCGGAGGAAGATCACTCTGCCAGGGAAGGTAAGGGATAGGCAGGTGGCTGGCCAGGATTTGAGCCAAAGCAGAAGAACATGCGAGTGAAGCTGAATGGGCATGCACCCGAAACTGAAGAAATATTCCCTCCGCTCCGACCAGCACATGATCATCAGAAAGGGGCACAGATAATGGGAAAAAATATAACCCCTCTCTGCTAGTAGGCACAGCGGAGCGGGGGTGTGTAATTCAAATTTTTGTATTTTAATTCTGCACTGATTGTCTTTGAAATTGCCCCTGCCCCCTATTAAATCCAATCTGGGGACAAAACCAGGGACAGACTTGGTCCGGGGACAGTGTCCTCAATCAGGGGACTATCCCCTGAAACTGGGGATGTCTGGTCACCCTAACTTAAGACCCGGACACATACGCTGCTAAATGACCCAAGGTGTTTTTACAATTCGGTGCTGCGTCGCTTTAACAGACAATTGCGCGGTCGTGTGACGTGGCTCCCAAAAAAAATTTGCGTCCTTTTCTTCCTACAAATAGAGCTTTCTTTCGGTGGTATTTGATCGCCTCTGCGATTTTTATTTTTTGCGCTATAAACTAAAATAGAGCGACAATTTTGAAAAAAATCACTATTTTTTTACTTTTTGTTATAAAAAAAATCAAATAAACTAAATTTTAGTAAAACATTTAGGCCAAAATTAATTCAGCCACATGTCTTTAGTAAAAAAAAAAAATCGCAATAAAAAAATAGCTACCTAGCGGGAACAGCGACACTAATACAGCGATCAGAAAAATTATCGCTTAGTGATGCTGGCAATAGGGAGTGAAAGGGTTAACTAGGGCAGTGATCAGGGGGTTAAAACTTTATTAGTCGGGGGTGGGGGGGCTATCCTGGACCTAACACTAACTGATTTTACACTGCCTGTCACACTGACACTAAATGCAGTGATTAGTTCACTGCATTCAGTGACACTGTGACAGGGGGGTGGGGGGGGGGCGATCACAAGGGGTTAATGTGCCTATGTGAGTGTGTGTCAGTGTTGTGTTGGTGCACACTTACTGTGGATGTCTTCTCTCATCAGCAGCGGTGGGAAACACCGCTGCGATGAGAGGTGACATCATTTCCTCCTTCCTGTGTAAACACAGGAGGAGGAACTGAAACGAAGGGGGAGCGCTCCCATTGGCTGGGATCGATCGCGGGGGGGGGCGGAAAACACGGACATCCGCCCGCTCATCGGCGATCGCTCCCAGAGCCAGGGGGACCCCCGCACGCCGCGGAGGAGGTCCCGATGGGACCCCCGTACCGCACGAAGGCGGGGACGTAAATTTACGCCCTTGTGCCTGTACGAGCCATGTTGTGGCCGTAAATGTGCGTGCGGGGGTCCTTAAGTGGTTAAAATAGGCCTCCAATATATTTTTTAGTTTGTAAATGCCTCGTCTTGGGAAAAAAATATCTATTGGTAATCTCAGCTTACCCTTTCCACACTTCAGTGATGTCCTAAACTTCCTCGTAGGTCTAATGCCAATGGTTTACTTTGGGAAGAATGAGACTTGCAGCATTCTACCCATTTCCCATGAGCCAAGTCTGTCATTTACATTCCCCTCTCAACCTTGTACAATGTTCACATGTCATTTTATTAGTGCCACCCAGCCCCGGAATTATACTTCCAGGGCTGAAAAAAACATTGAAAAATTATTTACAAATTAAATCCATTTTATTTTATTTTAACCACTTAAGCCCCGGGCCATTTTGAAACTAAATGACCAGGCAACTTTTTGCGATTCGGCACTGCGTCGCTTTAACTGACAATATTGTGGTCGTGCGACGTGGCTCCCAAACAAAATTGATGTGCATTTTTTTCCACAAATAGAGCTTTCTTTATGTGGTATTTGATCACCTCTGGGGTTTTTTACTTTTTGCTATAATAAATATCCCCAAAAAATATATTTTTTTTTTCCCTCAGTTTAGGCCGATACGTATTCTTCTACATATTTTTGGTAAAAAAATAGCGTTTACAAAATAGGGGATAGTTTTATGGCATTTTTATTATTATTTTTTTTTACTAGTAATGGCGGTGATCAGTGTTTTTTTTTTTTGTAACTGCAACATTATGGCGGACACATCGGACACATTTTGGGACCATTGTCATTTTCACAGCGAACAGTGCTATAAAAATGCACTGTTTACTGTGAAAATTAAACTGGCAGTGAAGGGGTTAACCACTTGGTGGCGCTGTAGGGGTTAAGTGTTCCCTGCATAGTGCTTCTTACTGTAGGGGGGATGGGCTCTGTGTCACATGACACTGATCTCCGCTCTGAGTACACGGAAGGGGTTAACCACTTGGTGGCGCTGTAGGGGTTAAGTGTTCCCTGCATAGTGCTTCTTACTGTAGGGGGGATGGGCTCTGTGTCACATGACACTGATCTCTGCTCTGAGTACACGGAGCCGAGATCAGTGTCATTGTCACTAGTCAGAGTGGGGAGATGCTTGTTTACACTAGCATCTCCACGCTCTATACCTCCGTGAGATGATCGCGATGATCCCCGTGGCGATCAAATCCACGGAACCCGCGGTCCAACTCATGGGGACAGGTATTTAAAGGGGACGTACAGGTGTGTTGATTTGCCTGTCCGTTCCATTTTGCCGACGTATATGTGCAGGAGACGGTCCTTAAGAGGTTAAATTTTGTGCTCTTTTAAATGTGTAACGTGTAAATATATGTTAAAGGTATAAAAATATTACTGAACAAACCAAACAAAAAAGTTTTACTTATTATTCATTTATAAAATAGAAGTGAACATACACACAAAAAAATATTCAACAGGAAATAAATATTTTAATGGAGAATCAGAATATAGAATTAATTAGGGCTGGTTAGAGTAAATTACGGGTTAATAAAGGGTTAAACAAAGTAAAAATGTATATACATTTTTTTTTTTTTTTTACTTAACAGGTTGCTTTAAACTAACTTCATCTGCAGATCCCAGTTCTGTAAATGAATATAACGAAAGATACAAAAAGAAACAATATTTATTTTTATCTTTTTGTTGAAGCAGGTGAGTAATGTTGTTGATAAGAACTTGGCCGGCTACTTTAAAGAGTAGGGTTTGTGAGTCCAATCTCACCATTGAAAGCAAAGATCTAGGTAAGTACACATTATTCTCTTCCGATCTGTTTGTCCTTTTGACTCCTCCCTGCAATAGCTAACCCCCTCTGGGCAGCTCTCTCGAGGGGGTTAGCTTTTGGGCACACTCTTGTGTCATACACTCGGCGTCCATAGCCACCGAGTTTATGACTTGGCCCAGCCCCCAGCTGCCACATCATTGGATTTGACTGACAGCAGCGGGAGCCAATGGCTGCGCTGTTATCAGTTTATCCAATCAACACCGAGACTCCATGGAGAAGAGGACGCCGGGGACGTGCAGAGCAGGTGAACTGGCTCAGGTAATTAAACGGGGGGGCTGCGGGTCCGTAAATGCCAGGTGTTAAGGATTAAGGTGTAAAAACACAAACTTTTACAACCCCTTTAAGCCTGTGCAGTGTGTGCCATTTCAATGGTATTTTTTCTCGTGCCAAGAGTTCAACCTTAACCAAATTTAACCACCTATATACTGCGGCAGGGCAGCTTTATTGCATGAAATGACATACCTGTATGTCATTTTGTGCAATAGATACAGGGGGGCACTCAAACCAATTGGACACAGAGTGAGCCAATTAGTGGGTCCAACGGACCCGATGTCCTCTGGCCTCCCGCAATCTCTCCCCAGAGAGGCAGATTGCCATTCTGACAGGAATAAAAATAGAGATGTTGTGTTCCTGCTAGGCAGATTAACTGGCTTTTGTTAAAGGGATATCTACTGTACACTGATAATCAGATCACTGAATTTTAGTTTTCCGATTATCAGTGCAGTCCCAACTGTGCCCACACAGTGCTGCCTATCAGTGCAAACCAGTGCTGCCAATCAGTGTCCATCAGTGCCTCCTCAGCAGTATCACCTATCAGTTCTGCCTATCAGTGACTATCAGCGCTGCCTACCAATGCCCATCAGTATCCATCTTAAATGGGATAAGATTTTAGTAATCAGGTTTCAGTATACTTTGAATATGTATTTTAAAAATTCTACCCAGATTAATTTTCTTTCCTACTCAGCTAATGGGCATATCTACAGCCTCTTGTCATTTGAGTTTGTGTTGGGCATAACCCTATTCAGGGCCGACTCTACCATAGGGCAAACAGGGGCAGCTGCCCAGGGCCCTGTCACTGTTGGGGGCCCAAAGCAACCCACTTTTTTAAATAAAAAAATATATTTATTTGATATATTTTTATTTTATTTTTTAGGGGGTCCCCAGGGACCCGGAGGCCCCCAGGGCCCCAGATGACAACCCCCTTTTTTTATTTATTTTTAAATAAAAATATATATTTTATTTTTTATTAAAGGGCCAATTTTTTTTTAGAGGTCTGGAGGTCCCCAGGGGCCCGTAGTTCCCCAGGGCCCCGGATGACAACCCCCCTTTTTTATAAAAAAAAAAATTGTTTTATAAAAAAAAAACCTTTTTTATATATTTATTTTAATATATATATATATATATATATATATATATATATATATATACATATTATATAATATAAATGTTATTATTATTAAAGGACCCAGAGGTCCCCAGGGCCCTGGATGGCAACCCCCCTTTTTTTAAGCCCCTGTGCTGCCCACAAATCAGGCTGAAAATCATCAGCGGCACGCAGCCAGGTGACAGTACTGCTTCCCTTCCCAGTGTTTTCAAATGTACAGCACCCCTGGCTTCCCTTTAGACGTGCACTTCTCCATTCCTGCCACTGGGTGCTGCTTGTATATAAAAGTGAATTAGAATGTGATTTTATAACATCCCCAGTTTGCTCTTCCCGAGGCTGACTTCTTCATGTCCTGCTCCTCAATGTATGTCACTGTTTGCTATATTGTAAATAGAAGTTTTCTGTAGGGTGTGCCCAAAGTCTTTATAATATTTGATGATTCACTGCAGGTCTGGTCAGTGTTTTAAAAAGTTCCTGTATTTTACACATGGCATGGCATGGGGTCACAGCACCGTCTGTCCATTCTGCTTTAGCACCATGGGATCCCAGGCCATGCCATGTGTAAAATAGAGGAACTCTTTAAGTCACAGACCAGACCTGCAGTGCAGGCTGAGTAAGGCCTCAGAGCACATGGCATTACTGTCTGTATTTAACTGCTTGATGGGCTTATTTTGGGCCTGACTGGTTCACATGTATGTGTTTTGGCGGCCCACATTTGTGCAGGCACAGCAGCCCATTCATTTGATGCCTCATGTAATAGGCTGAGCACACGGCACACCTATGCCCATCAAGCAATGAAATACAGCACTGTCTGTCCATTCTGCTGTCTGCTGTGACTTATCTGCAGTTCCCGCACTGTCAAACTTGCTGCATTTTTAGACGTTTAGGTCACGCTTTTAAAAACACAGTGCGTTTGTGTGTGCAAGAACTGCAGGTAAGTAGCATGCTGCAAAAGCAGAATGGATTTCAAGGCAACTGATTTTTAAAATTCTGAATGCACCTTTTTTCTGCAGGAAACAAAGGCATGGCAGCCCATTCAAATCAATGGGCTGCTGTGCCTGCACAAATGAGGGCCGCCAAAACACATACATGTGAACCAGCCAGGCCCAAAATAAGCTGAAGGGGGGCCCAAAAAAAATGTTTGCCCAGGGCCCAAACCATATTAAAGACGGCCCTGACCCTATTGAGCTCTAATGTGTGTTGAAGGCTGCAGTGGTACTGGAACCATTAATCATACATGGCTATAACATATGGCAGCACAGTGGCTTAATGGTTAGTATTCTAGCATTGCGGTGCTGGGGTTCTTGGTTTGAATCCTGGCCTGGACACATGCAGCATAGAATTTGTATATCCCCCCTGTGCTGGCATTGCTTTTCTAACAAACACTAGACATGCTATCTGCCCCATCCTGTCCTGCATCCCATGACAAAGTATCAAACACCAAAACCATAGAAACTAAATTAAGGACTTTAATGGTACCACATTGAGTATTATAAAAGTATATTTGTACAAAGATTGAAAAACATATTAGTAATAAAGGAACACCCATATACCAATACAAAAATTATACACATGTACATAAAATACAGTCTTATGTGCAGGTGTATAATTTGTGTCACCATATAGTAGTTTCCTCATCATCTCTGCCAAAGATGGGTTGCTTTCTGTGACTTTGGTGCATTTCAGGGGTCACTGCCCGCTTCATCATGAAGATAACTACGGCCAAGCGCTATAATAATGAAAAATATATGTTTGTCAAATTCATAAAAGACTATTATATAGACCATTATATAGAATATGCTCTGCATACCTGTTAAATATATACAATAGGGCATACAAAAACAAGCAAAACAATACAACTGATTTTGCAAGCTTTTGGAGCTGCTAGGTCGGTTCATCTGGTATTTGTCCTATATGTCACAATTGGCCAAGGTTCTAGCCTCAACATCAGGCTTTCTAATGCCGCGTACACGCGATCGGAAATTCCGACAAGAAAAGTCAGATGTGAGCTTTTGGTCGGAAATTCTGACCGTGTGTATGCTCCATCAGACTTTTGCTGTCAGAATTTCCGCCAACCAAAGATTGAAAGCGGGTTCATACATTTTCAGACGGAAAAAAATCCATTAATTTCTTGTCGGATTTTCTGATCGTTTGTATGCGGCATAAGGTATGAACATCTAGGGAATACTAAGGTTGAAAACAGAGAAAAGGACATAGTGGTAATATTGGTGTGTACTAGGGATGAGCTCCGCGTTAAATTCGAACGTATGTTCGACTCGAACATCGTCTGTTCGACCTTTCGTCAAAATTCAAACGTTATGGGCTGTTCGTGCCAAATTCGAGTGGCGCGTCATGGCCCATAATTCACTATGGCATTGCGCTCTGACGATTGGCCAAGCATGCGCTATGACCCCACAGCGCGCAAAAAAACGGGGTGGCTTTGGCCAATTATGGCTCAGGGTTTAGTACACGCCCCACACTATAAAAGGCTGCCTGCAGGGCGGCATTGTGTAGTGTGTTGCGGCAGTTAACAGAGAACAGAGAGTGACAGAGAGAGTGTAATTTTTTGCAGGTAGATAGAGCAGGCAGGCTAGTCAGTTAATGTTACAGTGTGTAGAGGATATATATATACATCCCAGGTGTTGTACATATATTTATACACTGTATAGCTTAGCTAGATCAGTTCTTCCTAATTTACTGGCAGGCAGGTGATTGTGCTATTTAAAGATGTTATCACAGCCATAGACACCCAACAGGTACAATATTTAAAGGATTTTTTTTTTTTTTTTTATTTAAGCATCATTAAAATCACTGCTCCTGATGCAGGAGCAGTGATTTTAATAATACTTAAATTTAAAAAAATGAAAAATTCCTTTAAATATTGTACCTGCTGGGTGTCTATAGTTTAAAAACGTCTTTGAGAACCCGGGTCTTGCCCGTGGGAACGTGTATCAATGGAAAAAAAGTCCTACTCCTGAAAAAACAACCGTTTTTTTAACGTTTTACCATTGATACATGTTCCCTGGGGCAAGGCCCGGGTTCTCAAAGACGTTTTACGACAATAACTTGCATACAGGCATACCTCACTTTTAAGTACACAATGGGGTTTATTTACTAAAGCTGGAAAGCGCAAAATCAGGCTCACTTCTGCATAGAAACCAAAGAGCTTCCAGGTTTTATTACCAAAGCTTAATTGAACAAGCTGGGGTTAGAAGCTCATTGGTTTATATACAGAAGTGAGCCTTGATTTTGCACTTTCCAGCTTTAGTAAATAAACCCCATTGTGTACTTAAAAGAGGGGTATGCCTGTATTAGGCTTTAAAATGAACACTTTTGAATGGGGTTCTAAATGATCGCGCGAACGTTCGGTCCGTTCGAAGGTTCTGGTGTGAACCGAATGGGGGGGGGGGGGTGTTTGGCTCATCGCTAGTGTGTACGAATGTTAAAATGGTTGTACCCAAAATATGGAATTATTAAGAAAAAGGGGTTGTAAGTCCACAGAGTTTTAAGAGGGCCCATATATTCCCAACTGCGCAGGCAATGGATCAAAGTAATATTGATTTGATCTTGAAAGAAAACTACAATGAAGCTTTCTAACGAAAGATAGAAAAAGTGAATCAACTCAAAAAAACTGTACAAACTTTTAAGACTCTATAGAGAAAGCGCTGTATTAATGTAAAGTACCCAATAACAACTTAAAGTATATAAACCATAGACATCAGGTTCACATTACAGTTTGTGTCTTAAAAGCTCATCTTCTTTCAGCTGCCAGTTTGTAAAAAATGTTGGTGCAACCTACTTACAGTACATGTAATGTACATTAGTGACGGTCATCTCCATTTAGCGCCAGACCTGCACACTACTTAGTTTAGCGTTGTCCCACAAGAGCGTGTGCACAAGAAATCTGCAGAAACCTTAGAGGTCAGAATTGGTCTAGTCTGTCGGTATATCCATAAGAATGCCATCAGATATGTGCTAGAGGCCTCACAGGACACAGGCCACCAACAAGAGTGCCAAGGACCCCAGCGGTTGGTACAGTGGCGGAGTTTCTGTTTAAGGTCATTCCCTCAAGAGTGCCTTTTTGACCCACGTGCTATACCGCTACGTGTGTCCACTGAATCTGGTAAGCGTGAATACTTCACCATTTTGACTGTATCTTCAAGACTCATCCTGGATTATCTAAGAAAGACTTTTTCACTTTTGTTTGATCTTCAATGGACTTTTTATAAATGTTTTCCATCTCACTTTGTTCATATTTATTTATCACTTAACCTTTTTACATTCATGTCACTCACTTGTTCACTTAGTGCCACACTTTTGTTTTTATTTCGATTTGCACTGTATGTCTAGTGACGTGTTGGCTGCTTACTTGGTTCTCTATGCATAATTTTTTTCTATTTTTCCTTTGTTAGATCAGTAGACATGTGCATTCGTTTTCGTTTTCGGGTATTTTCGTTATCGTTTTAACAAATGAAAATGAAAGCGCAAGAAACGAAAACCAAAAGATCCGACATAAAAAATCCTTTATTTTCGTTTTCGTTCAGATCCGACGATTTTCGATGCTTTGTCGAATTTTCGTCGTTCTATTTGACAAAGCATTGAAAATCTTTGTTCTGAATACAGTGAATAGGTAGAAATTAAACGACGAAAATTCGACGATTTTCGATGCTTTGTCGAATTTTCGTCGTTCAATTCCTACCTATTCACTGTATTCAGTGAATACAGTGAATATAGGTAGGAATTGAATGACGAGAATTCGACAAAGCATCGAAAATCTTCGAATTTTCGTCATTCAATTGCTACCTATTCACTGTATATCGAATGACGATTTTCGATGCTTTGTCGAATTGAACAACGAAAATTCGACAAAGCATCGAAAATAGTCGTTTTCGGACGAAAAATTTCCCGACGAAAACGACATAAATCAGAACGATTTTCGGGAGTAACTAAATAAATGTATTTTCCAAACGAAAAAGAAAAAACGAAACAAAATATTCCAGTCTGCACATGTCTATAGATCAGTTACCTTTTTTTCAGTAAAGGTGACCTAATCCTTTAATTATATCCTGTCTAAACTGGCCTTAGTGTGTATGCATGTGAGATAGGGACCTTGAAATGCAAGCTCCTTGAGGGCATGGACTGTGAATCTGCAGTGTAGATTTTTGGTGCTACAGAATTGCCTGTAATAAATGTTCCAACTCAATGCAGTTATAAAGATACTATTACTTTATGGATTTAGCAAACGTTATATGCGCTAAATTTTCAGCTAGCTGATGTTTGGTTGGAGTGTCCCTTTAACCACTAGCCGACCACCGCCTGTACATATACGTCGGCAGAATGGCACGGCTGCGCAAAGTAATGTATATATATATATGTCACTTTGAATTTCACGCCCCTGCTGTAAGCACCTCGTGTCACGGAGCTGCAGAACGGGAGGATGCCTGTGTAAACAAGGCATCTCCCTGTTCTGCCTAGTTGAGGACCAACTAGATAGAGACAGCAAAGCTGCTTGACACTAAACTGGTCTATACTATATCGATCGGTATGGGTTTGGTTGGGATTTTCAAGGTACTTATAGAGAAACGTATATCATATAAAAATAGGTTTATTACAAAAAGAACAATACATCAATAATAAAAAGATGGGACAGGCCCCACAGTTCGGACACAGTAAGGTGTTTGTTAAGATAACACAAAACAAAGCAAAACCGTATTGGTCAGATGCGTGGAGCCAATCTGCGACCTCGACCGGTTGACAGGCTCTCCCTGGGGATACATACCGGCCATCACAACAAGTTATTTGCTTACCAGCGCTTTTGGCTCTCCTCATACCTCATAGGCTGCTACCTGCGCCTATTAGTTTGCGATGCTGCCTTTCTTCCCCAGTATTTTGTAATTAACATTTAAACCTTTTTCGGAGCTTTTGTCAGCTTCCCCGGCGCGAGCCATTTGTATTCTTTGTTTTTTGGGGGGGCGCGATTGTTGTCTGCACATTCCGGGCCACCTGCCATCCCATATCCTCCTGAAGAAGCGGTATCAACCGCGAAACCGGTCGAGGTCGCAGATTGGCTCCACGCATCTGACCAATACGGTTTTGCTTTGTTTTGTGTTATCTTAACAAACACCTTACTGTGTCCGAACTGTGGGGCCTGTCCCATCTTTTTATTATTGATGTATTGTTCTTTTTGTAATAAACCTATTTTTATATGATATACGTTTCTCTATAAGTACCTTGAAAATCCCAACCAAACCCATACCGATCGATATAGTATAGACCAGTTTAGTGTCAAGCAGCTTTGCTGTCTCTATCTAGTTGGTCCTCCCCCCCTGTTTTCAAACATTCCGGGATGCTGGTACATTTTAAATTTATTGTTCTAAATTGAATAACTGAGACTATACTCTCCCCTTTTCACTGTTCTGCCTAGTGACAGACAGGACACTGATTGTCTGCTCCCTGTCTTTGGGAGCAGCGATAAGTGTCATGTCACAGTAAGTTCAGCCCCCACACAGTTAGAATTACTTCCTAGGACACACTTAACCCCTTCCTTGCCCTTACTGGTTAATCCCTTCACTGCCAGTGTCATTTACACAGTACAGGTATACCCCACTATTAAGTACACAATGGGGTTTATTTACTAAAGCTGGAAAGCGCAAAATCAGGCTCACTTCTGCACAGAAACCAATGAGCTTTCATGTTTTTTTTACCAGGCTTAATTGAACAAGCTGGGATTAGAAACTCATTGGTTTGTGTGCAGAAGTGAGCCTGATTTTGCACTTTCCAACTTTAGTAAATAAAGCTCATTGTGTACTTTAAAGTGGGGTATGCCTGTAATCAGTGCATTTTATAGCACTGATCGCTGTATAAATGACAATGGTCCCAAAATAGTGTCAAAAGTGTCTGATATGACCGCCATAATGTCGCAATCATGATAAAAGTTGCTGATATCCGCCATTACTAGTAAAAACTATATATTATTAAAAATGCCATAAAACTATCCTCTATTTTGTAGACGCTATGGGCCAGATTCAGGTACATCTGCGCATTATTGGACCGGCGTAGAGCACCGCCTTTACGTTAGACTTGCGCAATGTAGCCGCGCAATTACCCTATTCTCGTCGCTTTTACGCAAAAAAATGCGCATGTGTAACGTTATTTCAGAGGCGTAAGGCGGAGTAATACAAATTGGGAAGGACGTGGGCGTGTTACATTGAAATGAGCCGTGACCCCATGCAAATGAAGGGCCGGCCGGCTCGCGCATGCGCGTTTGAAGCAGACCATGGTCAGCACCTCTGTGCGCATGCTCACAACTCGGGAACGGCACAATCAGTGAGATTGGAAGTGGACTAGGGCAACTTAGTGAACTACGCAGACAGCATAAATAGACAGACACAAACGCACTTTCTTTGCAAAAGTACATCCCTTTGTATCCCTCCCTATACAGCAAGTTGCTTTTGTTCTGTTGTTTATTAGCGTTTGTTTGTTTGTTTGTGACGTGTCTTTGAGATATTTGGGGACTGTTTTGCAGAGTGATTTTTGTCTTTTATGTGTTTTTTTTGTTGTTATTTTGTTTAAATTATATTTTTGCTGGGCATTTTTTATTTTTGCTCGTCATTTTTTATTTATTTTTTGGTTCTGTTTGTGTATGATTTTGGAATGTGGGGGTGACATTCCTGTGGGAAAAGGGGTGTCAACCTCATTTGTGGTGGAAAAGTGAAACCCAGGTCTGTGTGAATGGTGTATGAATGTACAGTGATATAATTGGAGCCGTGGCGTTGCTGCTCACAAGTCCTGCATGGTGGGCTTATGCCAATCCAATGGGATGAGGATGTGATGAGGATGTGATGTGTCTGTGCTAGGGACCACAGTGGTGTGCATGCATGCATTCTCATTGTGCCATGATTAATGTGTGTGTTTAACGTGCAAAGATGCCTAATGTGAGCTGGCATGAGATGGGGTCATGAGATGGGGTCCCAGTGCATATGCAGAGTCACCTTGAAGGGAAAAGACAGGAGGATGTTAGTAGTGCATGTGCCCCTTGTGATGTGTGCATCATGGGGGGGACAGTCATGCCTGCCACCCATGTCACTCACCAACCAGCCAGCTGTCCCCATACATGTTCTGTTCGCAATCTGTGGGGATGGGGCTCTGATTGTATATGTAGCTGTCATGGGTGTCATGGGTAGTGTCATGTGTTGGGCTGGTGATGTCCTCCTGCAGGGTTGTGGTTAATTCCATGATGGCATGAGGGGTGAATCTGAAGATGCGAGACACCTCAGAATCACTCATGCCATAGATGTCTATGCATGTGTGATATATCAAGTGAAGAGTGAGGGGCTTGTATCAGATAAGAATATTGTATTAGATTAGATTAAATGGTAAAGTTTATATAAGCAAAAAAAAGTTAAAAAAAAAAAAAAATCCCGTGCCCTCCTCAGTGCCCTCCTCAGTGCCCTCCTCCTTCTTTGCTCATCTAAAGTCAGTAGTATAGCTATGAGCATGGATGCCACTGGCATGTTGGCATACAGATTGTTGTGCAACACGTGTGACTGCTCAGCTCCTCACTAACAGTGTTGCTTTATCTGACATGTAGACGATTTTTCTTTTTTTAGACCAGCTTTTATATGGTCTAATTTTAGACAGGACATTTTGCTGTTGCGCACACTGCGTAGCCTGCGCTGCCCCAACGTTCTTTTGTGGATCCCCGTAAGTCCCTCATTAGCATATTTGACTAGCAAATCAATGGTTTGTCTAGCGCAGTTTTGCGCGGACAGATGCGCCTGTCTAACGAAATTACGCTGGACAAAAAAAATTTGATTTCTTGCGTATCTCGTTTTGGGGATGCCGTGCATCGAAACGCACGCGCACAATTAGACTTACGCCGCGCATCTCCTGTTACGTCGGCGTAATCGCTCTGTGAATCTGGCCCTATAAGTTTTGCACAAACCAATCAATAAATGCTTATTGCGATTTTTATTTTTTTTTACCAAAAATATGTAGAACAATACGTATCGGCCTAAACTGAGGAAAAAAAAATGTTTTTTATATATTTTTTGGGGGATATTTATTAAAGCAAAAAGTTAAAAATATATATTTTTGTTTCAAAATTGTTGCTCTATCTTTGTTTATAGCGCAAAAAATAAATGCCACAGAGATGATCAAATACCATCAAAAGAAAGCTCTATTTGTGGGGAAAAAAAGGGTGTCAATTTTGTTTGTGAGCCACGTCGCACGACCGCACAATTGCCAGTTAATACGATGCAGTGACGAATTGCAAATCCTCCGGGGCTGAAGTGGTTAAATTAAACAAAGCAGCCATTACAAGAGAAGCAAATATTTAATGACTATATAGTTCTTTTACCTATATGTTGCATCATGGGATTCCTCCAGCAGTGTAATAATCATATACGATAAAAAAGTAAACTTTCTCAAAGAAGAAAAAAAAATTGTTTTGCAGATCAACCGATCATTAAATGTGAAACATTTAACATTTGTGTCTTTTGAGTAATTGGCTTTTTTTAAATAATAAGGTGCTTTGAACACTTGTTCTGTGGCTAGGTCTGATGTTGCATTCCAGGAATCCATATGCCATACAGACAGTACAGAAGAGAGACATTCACAGGCATGTCACAGATTGGACTAATTCAAGCCAAAAAAACCAAAGTGCCATGGCACTAACAATAGCACCATATTTCCTGTCACGCCTGCAATCTGTGCTGTATCTCAGACAGAAGGGGAACTTTTGGTAGGTAACACCTCAGAGTTTTTTAAATCTTTTTGGCAACTTTTCATTAATCATTATTTTCCATCCCTGACTGTCATTTTTTTTATTTTTTTTGTCGCGAAAAAAGGAGCACGCTAGTAACGACAGATAGACCTTTATTTAACAAGAAAATAAAACTGCAGAGCGAACATTGTGCAGAATTAAGCTGACTCTCTTAATTAAGAAAATGTTATTAGGAAAATAACTACACTACTGCAAGACTATTAAAATAACAATAAAATTAATGTATTGGATTTTTTATTGTTCTAAAACTTTGTAAAATATAAAAAGGAAACGAGAGTAGCCAATCAGATTATCTAAAATAGAACGTTAATGCTAGCCTTACTCGGCTTGATTTTTGCGGGTTATTGGAAGCCACAGCACCAATACCTGCTTGAATACCTGAACATCGGTTGCATTTGATAGGATGCAAGAAAAACATTCCCCCAAGGAAGGCACTCCAGACTAAATATTGAAATATTCCAATTAAAAAATATATACAGGCATACCCCGCATTTAAGTACACAATGGGGTTTATTTACTTAAGCTGGAAAGTGCAAAATCAGGCTCACTTCTGCATAGAAACCAATGAGCTTCCAGGTTTTATTACCAGGCTTAACTAAACGAGCTGGGGTTAGAAGCTCATTCGTTTCTATGCAGAAGTGAACCTAATTTTGCGTTTTCCAGCTTTAGTAAATAAATCCCATTGTGTACTTAAAAGTGGGGTATGCCTGTATATACCATATTTATCAGTATAAAAAATAAATGAAAATAAGAAAGGTCAGAGCTTTTTTTCTCAGAAAATAGGTGCAGGAACTCAACCACGACCCGTTCAGATTTCACAAACAGTTGAAGGGTCTTAAAGGGGCATTAAATACCAGAATTGCATTACATACAGTGTGCAGAGTTCAGGGGGTTACAAAGCAGTCACTTGTAAACACAGAAACCAGACTTCTGTGTTCACAAGTGATTGTGGTGAGCGGGCACCAAAGGGTCTGAGCCAAAGGTGGTGGAACTGAGTTCCCCCAAGTTCCCCCAGAAAAAAAGCCCTGAGAAAGGTAGAGGAAGCTCCTCCTACCCAACTCTAAGGATTTTATTGTGAGATATCAATCGTAATAATAAGGTAAACACACCAAACACATAGGTTATATATCAAAAATAGAAAATGTAATTTACATAAAATTATTATACATATGAAACAAATCAATTGAAAGACGACCACAGTATTTACAGAATAGCAAAGACGGGGTTTGGTGCGCTAATTGCCAACTAGTTTCGCATTTATATGCTTCTTCAGGGCTGTTTAGCACCTCGGTCTCTTCTGAGAACTAGTCGTCTGTGTGTAATAATAAATGCCATTAGTATAGAACAGCAAATATATAATATATTTTTTACAAAATTATCAATATTTAATCTAAAAAAAGTACAAAATATGAAAAAAATTATGAAAGTGTGCTTACCAATCCTGTTAAAAAGTTGAGTGACTAGACATAAAGTCAGAATGCATCTATTATCCCGACAGCATAGGACAAGACCAGGAGTGGGAAAACCAGAGGAGGCCAGATCCACCTGGTTGTCAAGTGTGGATGATAGGGTGTTGAGGTTTTATTACCATATAGTAGAATAGAGTTCTGAAAATTATTAGAATGGATATATAAACAATTTTATTCTAAATTTATAAGCATATATCTAGAGTCTATGGTTTAATAGACAACTGTAAAAGTACATGTCATATTTTGTTTTATTCCATGGTATTTAATTATATTTATATTTAATTTTCGCTTTTATAGCAAAGCTGAAAATATCCAGATTTGCTAAAAAATGAAAACAGTGTTTTTAGGAACATTTGTATAGTGGCCATACTATACTATGATATAGATACCTAGAATTACCATTGAGCAACCATATCCTAGTTTACCACCGGGGGTGCTTGGACCTATATATTAACATTCCCTGATTCAATTTTATTTTAGACTCCCTATTAATACCTACTTATCAAGAGAGAAAAAGAAAGATAGGGTGTCCACTACTGATAATATAAACAAAGAGTGATAATGATAACAACATCTTAATCTGGGTGCAAATAATAGGGGCAAGCTTTGCATTAGTATTAGCTAGCAGATGATAAAATATCACCATAGGTACACATAGTATGGAAATAAGGTATATTACACACTATATAGTTGTGTGCATAAACAAAGATTTTTACCTTGCTTTAGAAGATGGAGATACTACAGGACATGGGGTCTAGGATCCTTCCAGTTTTAATGTGCCACAACTTCTGTTGATAATGGTAAGCCTCATGCATCCAGAGCGGCGTCTGACATGGATAGTGTCAGCGCCGCTTATGAATGCTCACCCTCACCGGAAGTGAAAGGTCCTGAGTGACCTCTGACATCACTTCCGGTCCGTGCGTCCCAGCGAATGCGCACGCATACCCGGAACTAGGCATCGCCATATAGGCGTGAGACTCAAAAAGAAGCGCAGCGCGCCGTCATGGATAGCCACCATTGATTGGCAAACAGCCAACCATTACCGAGTAGGCGGCGCATTCCCTCCGTCAAGGATGACGGAGGGAAGGGGGGCATTCCCTGAATATCAGGTTAGCCTTACCCTGGGACACACAATCATCCACACAGAAACGCCTCCCACTCCAAAGGCAGCCCAGACCATCGGGAAACAGCGAGATGCTTGTCACAAAAGTCAAAACAGGATTTGGACATGATATTTACATTTCTTTACATATTGATACATTGTAATAATAGAACATTACCATGATATGGAACAAATATTTAATGCAGTATTTTTGAACAAACAACTCAATCTATGGTTGGTAGAACCTTCAGATTCAGTATATTGACAGAATAGACATAGAATTATTAACGGGTAGGGGAACACAAATGCACATACATATAGTAAAAAATAATAATAAATCAACGAAACATTCAGATTAATAAAGATGAAAAATAAATGGACACTGAGTAACTGTAACTAGAAAATAGAAAGTTCCAAATTACAGATAACCAATTTCTATTGGACAGAGATGTATCAGCATTTAATGTATGATATAAACTATCCATATATTCTACAGTCCCAGTATCTAAAATGTTTTTACAGGAACGGCCGATATGATAGTGAGGTGTTCAAACCTGGAGGGTAGGTTGCTCTCTGGTTGTATATGCAGCGTGCTTCGCGTTGTAAGATCTTTTTATCGAAGTCACCACCTCTCTCTGGAATGGGAATTACCTCTAACGCAAAAAATGATATGTAAGAGGGGTCATAACTGTGGTGTAAGCCTACATGCTTACAAATTGGAGTGTATAATAGACCAGCATCCAAATAATACAGGTGGTCCTGGATTCTCTTGGCAAAGGGGCGTTTAGTCTTACCGATGTAAAATGCACCACATCGGCACCTAGCTAAATACACAATGCCGATAGTGGTGCAGTCCGCAAAGGTCTTGGATTTAAAGAATCCTCCTCTTGGCAATGGACAACCATCGCCCTCTTGGATCCACGGACACTGTTTACAGTTCCCACATTTATAGGTTCCGTAACCTCCAGATGCTTCTACACCTACTGCATCAGGGGTAAGATGACTATGTATTAAACTGTCTTTGATTGATCTAGATTTCCTATAGACAATTTGCGGTTTCTCAGTAACATATTTAGAAAGTATCGGATCCTCTGACGAAAAATTTCCTGATGGGTGCTAAATGTTGTAATTAATTTAGTGGTGTGGTTAGATTCCTTTTTCCTACTCTTGAAAAGTAATGTCTCTTGTGTATTCAGTTTTGTTTTTGCATAAGCCTTTTTCAAAACTTTTTTGCTATAGCCTCTTTTTAGAAGGCGGCCATAGAGGGCACGTGCTTCTTGCTCAAAGTCCTCTTCTCTCATACAGTTGCGGCGTAGCCTAAGATACTGACTGTAGGGGATACTTTGTATCAGAGGACGTGGATGAGAGCTTGAATAGTGTAAAATTGTATTTCCAGCTGTCTCCTTCCTGTATAAATTGCTGTAGACTGTACCATCCTCATTCAGAAACAGTCTCAAATCCAGAAACGGAATGCTTTTAGTATCCGACTGGATAGTAAATTTAAGGTTAAATTCATTTGTGGATAAATAACACATAAACTGAGACAACAAATCTGCCGAACCCGTTCAGATGACTAACACATCATCGATATACCTCTGCGACAGTAGAATATGGCGGAGGTATATCATGGCGGCGTCATCTGAAAAGATGGCCCTTTCCCACCCCCCCAGGTACAGGTTGGCATACGATGGGGCACACAAAGTCCCCATCGCAACCCCCTGTACCTGGAGGTAGGTGGCGCCATTAAATAGAAACATGTTGTTCTTCAGAACATGTTCCAACAATGTGGTAACAAATCGGCAAAGTTTCCATTTGTTGTGATCTTGCTCCCGTAAGAAGCGAGAGATTACTTCTACTCCTTTTGTATGGGGAATACTGGAGTAGAGTGCCTCTATGTCTATTGCCGCCAAGATTGCACCCGGCGGCACAACCATACCCTCAATGACCTTGAGTAACTCAAGAGTGTCCTTGAGGTAGGAGGGTAGGCCCATTACATGGGGTCTCAGTTGGGTGTCAACATATTTGCTTGCCGTTTCGGTATGGCTTCCTATGCCCGATATTATTGGATGGCCTGGAGGGTCCTCAATATTTTTGTGCACTTTTGGTAATGCATAGAACAGATATTATTCTATACCAATCTTCATTGTTTAGTAATCTGTCACACATTTTAACATATTGCGCTCTGTTCATAACCACAACATTCCCCCCCTTATCGGAGGGTTTTATGATTAGGTCGCTGTTGGCCATCAGGAGGGTTAGTGCCTGTTGCTGGCCCCAAGATTGATTTTTCTCCATTTTTGGTGGAAGAACAAGGTTCTCAATTTGTTTTTTTGTGTGTTTCAGGAAGGCCCAAACCGCAGGTGATGTTTGAAGGTTTGGGAATTTCTGAGATTTAGGTTTAAATTTACATGGTTCTGGAGCTTCCTCACTTTCTGATTCTACATCCTCATCTAAAGGGTCAGTCTGTTCTCCTGATCCCTCATTCTTGTCCAGTAATTGGATAAGATTTTTTAGTGCGGTATCAAAGATGTATTTATATGTCAAATTTCTCGCAAAG
The DNA here is from genome assembly GCA_029574335.1 of Rana kukunoris. NCBI lineage: Eukaryota > Metazoa > Chordata > Amphibia > Anura > Ranidae > Rana > Rana kukunoris. The sequence goes on along the minus strand of CM056054.1, from coordinate 216,936,825 downwards.
AGATGTATGTCCTTTGTAAGCGTAAATTTGTCCATTTTTTGAGATGGACAAAAACTAAGTCCTAGTTTTAAGACCTCAGTTTCATCAGGAGATATGGTATAGGAGGATATATTGACTATATCTAGTCCTGGCTCAGTTGTAGTTGTTTCACCACAAAGGGATCCATTTTCCCCATCTTCATTTGAGGGATGGGGGTTGAGGGTATTAAGCATGGTCCTAAAGGGGTGGGACCAGGGTGAGCAGATATGTTCCTAATTTTTGGGGTTGCACCTAGTTCTTTCTGATTAGTATGTTCCTTATCGTTCGTAAACATTGCGAGAGGTGTGCTACCCACCACCGGGTCACCAAGTGCAACTAGAGCCTGTTCCTGACTGATGTTAGACTGATTCCTTTGTAACTGGGGTGAGGTAATACGTTTCTTGGTTATCCCCCCATGTGTGCTCTGCCCACCACCATTACCACGTTTCAGTGGACGTCCTTTACCCGGTGGTCCTCGTGGTGTCTTAGTTGCAGTTCTCTGGGAAGAGATAGAGGATGAAGAGATAGAGGCATCAGAGTCAGATTTATATGTTGTATTATCTTGATAGTTATTGCGTCTAGATGTTTTATTTCCTTTATTATATGAGTTTCTTGACCATTTATATGTGTACCCTCCTAAGAAGGCTAACTGATCTTTGTAAAATTTTTGGTCTTTTCTCATAATCACCGTTTTATTGTATTTTTCTAGATATTGTACCAATTCCAACTCTTTCTTTTTTAAGTCAGCACTCGATGAGAGATGGTTGCCTGAGGTACGCAGTTCCTCAATTTCTTTGTCCAATGCTGCCAAGTCCACAAGATGTTTGTCCCGTAGGATCACCATCATGCTGGCCGAGCATTGGTTCAAATAAACCATATTTATCAGCATATAACACGCACAGGCATATAACACGCACCTTAATTTTAGGAGGGAAGTTTCAGGATTTTTTTTTTTTAAATAAAGAACTTTGAAGCAAAATAAGGGTCAGTGCCCATCAATGCAGCCTTATCAATGCCCACCTGCAGCCTCAAAATTGCCCATCAGCTTGATCAATGCCCTTCTGCAGATTCACAATTGCCCATCAATGCAGCTTGATCAATGCCCACCCGTAGCCTCAAAATTGCCCATCAATGCAGCTTGATCAATGCCGATCCGTAGCCTCAAAATTGCCCATCAATGCAGCTTGATCAATGCCCATTCATAGCCTCACAATTGCCCATCAATGCAGCTTGATCAATGCCCATCCATAGCCTCACAATTGCCCATCAATGCAGTTTGATCAATGCCCATCTGCAGCCTCAAAACTGCCCATCAATGCAGCTTAATCAATGCCCTTCTGCAGCTTCACATTTGCCCATCAATGCAGCTAGATCGATGCCCTTCTGCAGCTTCACAATTGCCCATCAATGCAGCTTGATCAATGCCCATCCGTAGCCTCAAAATTGCCCATCAATGCAGCTTGATCAATGCCCATTCGTAGCCTCACAATTGCCCATCAATGCAGCTTGATCAATGCCCATCCATAGCCTCACAATTGCCCATCAATGCAGTTTGATCAATGCCCATCTGCAGCCTCAAAACTGCCCATCAATGCAGCTTGATCAATGCCCATCCGTAGCCTCACAATTGCCCATCAATGCAGCTTGATCAATGCCCATCTTCTGCCTCCCCATTGCCATGAATGCAGCCTGATCAATTACTATCTCAGGGAAGGGGGAGGATGAGCGCTGTCAGATTACATATGGCGAGAATCTCCTGTTTACTCTGCGGCCTCTTTAATACAAAGTCCCACCTCCTGGACCGGCTTCTATGATAGACAGAACACCGGTCCAATGCCAGCCCGGGATACAGGACTTCCTGTTACAGAGGCTTCTGAGTAAATAGGAGCTTCTCGCTATATGTAATCTGACGCAGCTCATCCCGCCCCCCTCTAGTTCTCTCCAAGGCAGCCCAAATTGCAGTATCAATGTATAAGACGCACAGACTATTTGGAATCGATTTGCAGAGTGAAAAAGTTAGTGTTATACGCCAATAAATACAGTATTCAGGGAGCTCAGTGGCTCAGGTTAGGCTGCTTACAACAGACATGGCTGCCCTCCAGTGGGTACCCAGCAGGTTATCAGAAAAACTACATGCACCAATGGAAGGAAAGCCAGACCAAGTGATAAAAAAATCCCAAATTTTTATTGGCTTACACAAAATAATAACCAACGCTTTTGGGTGCCAGAAAACACACCCTCTTCATTAGAGCTACAGCTAAAATAAGAAGTCTGACTGTACTCAAATAGGGCTTTCTTATGGAATTGCTGGACTTGGAGAGTTACTGGTCATTGCCCTTTATCTTAAAGTTAATGCAAAACCCACCAACCACCCTTCCTATCCTCCTACCCTAATGTCACTAAGACATCCCCACCCAGTTTTTTAGTTACCCCTTCCTGACAGTGGCAGATTCCTCCAATTTCCCATCCTCTAATCCAAAATCTTCTCCGATGCTGGCCACGCCAATGCAGCGAGCCTCTATTGAGTAAATTGGGGTTGATCTCCTTGCATCCACTGTCGGGCAGACATAGGTTTGCCTGGGTGGAGATCTCTGGAGTCTTGGCTGTTGTAACTTGAAATGTATTATGTTTTGAGTATAGTTTATAATATTCAATAGTAAACTATGTATCACCTTCATGGTCAGATGTGTAATATAAATATATAATATATAAAATATATAAATGGATGGAATGTACCTTCTGCAGCCAACAGATGAAGCTCTGGAATGTGTTATCAACAACTTCTTTACATCAGCTGTCAGAAGTACAAAAAGAAAGGAAAATAGCAGTAAAAAAGATAGCAGTACAAAACAGACAGAGACTATAATAATTTGACTCCAGAAAACTGTACCGCTACTGTAGTGAAATTGCAAATTGCGTTCAACATGTTTCATAGATAAAGCTACTTCATAAGGTCTGGCACTAACCACTTCCCGACCGGCTCCTTTAAGAGCCATAGCAGGAGCAGGGGGCCCACTGCATGGGTGGCCCACTGTAGGTGTTTGCAATATCTCCTAAACCTACACTGTTTAGAAGATATTTGCCGCAAATAATGCATTGTTGTCTACAGGCGCACTGAGAATGCTGGTTTTATCAATGGATAATGCCGGCTTTGTCATCGGCACATGCGCACTTGGGCAAACTGAAGCAATGACACTCATGTGCCATCATGGGTGTCCGCAGGTAGGGGCAAGGGGGGTCAAGTCCCCCCCCCCCCGGCAGTGCTGGTGCTACTTATAGGCAAGTGTGCATAGCAGTTGGGGGCGTCATACTGCATGTCCCAGGGCCGGGAGTCAATGATTTATCTCCTCTCCTCCTCCCTTCGGACTGCCAGCTTTGTGTGCTCTGCCTAGACATGTGTGAGAGGCCCAGTGCTCCCTTCTAGATAGGGGCCCCAAGAACACCCACCCCAGCCTCATCTGAGCTGCTTGGCATGTGCAGCAAGTGTTGGAGCCTTCCATCTGCCTTTTCTGGGGTTAGCAATCTATTTCATTCTCTCTAATGTCATCTGAAGCTTGCAATATAGAAATTGATTGGAGGGGAGTTCACCATACTAACGATTGTGTGTGTATGGGGGTGTAATGTATCTGGGTGTAATATGTGTGTATGTAATGTATCTGGGTGTATGGGGGTGTAATGTATATATACTTTGTCCACAGTCTCTGACCATCTCCTGTATTAAGTCTGCAGTCTCTGACCATGATGACATTGTCAAAAAGGGGCGGAACATGGATGGCCTTAAAATTATGCCCCCCTGAAAAACATTCTGCGTACGCCTATGTGTGTCGTTGCTTCAATCAGTGCAGTGCGTTAACGTCATCGCAGCTCCGGCCAATCACAGCACCGGAGCCGCGATACCCGGAAGTAACCCCCGGGAGAGATGTCGATGGCTGGAGGGGGAGATGTGAACCGCTGTGGGGGCTTCGATCTGAGGTAAGTAATACATAATGAGCTAGTATGCTATGCAGGGTCTTTCAGGTTTTATTTATTTATTTATTTATTTTAATTTTTTTTTATTTGGGTTTTACAACCACTCTAAGAACCTCAGCATCCTGTGTGGCAGACACACCCTATCTATCACTGACAGGGGCTGTCTGTAACAAAAGTCATGTTTTCATTTATTCAGGACATGGTAAGACAAAAATAATCTAGTTACTTCCAACAAGGCTTGTATTGTAATGCTGTAGAGGTGTTGCCAGTCATCCAAGGACTTCATCTGGAGCAGAGGTTACTACTGTGGGCAAGCAACTCTAACTTTACAATATAAGTCTATGTAAATATGACTAATGCTGCGTACACAGCAATAATTTTTCGGCATGAAATTTTTTTTTTGAAAAACGTCATTTAAAATGATCGTGTGTGGGCGACACATCATTTTTCAGGTTCTGAAAAACGACAAAAAAAAAATTCGAACATGCTGCATTTTTTAACGTCGTTTTAAACAATGTCGTTTTTTGGGTTGTAAAAAAATTGTGTGTGGGCTAAAATGACGTTTTAAACCTGCGCATGCTCAGAAGCAAGTTATGAGACGAGAGCGCTCGTTCTGGTAAAACTACCGTGCATAATGGAGTAAGCACATTAATCACGCTGTCAGGCTGCGTACACACGACTGGTTTCCTCGGCAGAATCCATTGAGAAACTTGGTGGGAGAGCTTTTTTGCAGAGGAAACCGGTCGTGTGTATGCTTTTCATCGAGGAAACTGTCGAGGAACTCGACGAGCAAGAAAGAGAGCAAGTTCCTTTTTTCTCGACGGGAGTCCAAATTAGCTTGTTGTCTTCCTCGTCGGGCTGCTTTTCGACAAGAAGCGTCGACTCAAGAGTGTGTATGCTAAGAAACCCGCGCACCTCTGTAAAAGTAGCGTTTGTAATGGAAATAGCACATTTGTCATGCTGTAACAGACTGAAAAGTGAAAATGTCTCTTACCAAACTTTTCTGTAACATGAGATTAGCAAAAGCAGCCCCAAGGGTTGTGCCAATGGAATCGACCTTCCCCTGTTGTTGTATGTGTTGAAGTCACCGTGTTTGAGAATGAGTAGATTTGGTCTTTAACGTGTGTACGCAAAGAAAGCCTGTCGAGTTCCTTCGACAAGCCTAACAAGGAACTCGATGAGGAAAACAATGTATTTCGCCCGACGAGTTCCTCAGTCGTGTGTACGAGGCCTAAGGGTCCTTTCACACGTGCAGACCGCAATGCTTTCCTATGGGTCCTTTCACACGCATCCGCTAACGTCTGTCTCCATTAAGCTCCGTTTTTTTGAACGGAAGAAAACACTATTTTTCTTCCGTCAAAAAAACGGAACGGACGAAAAACGGATGTTAGCGGACGATCCGTTTAATATCCGTTCTGCTAACATCTGTTTTTCATCAAAATATGTAATAATAAAAAAGTTCTAACAAAAAAAAAAACGGATGAAAAACGGATGAAAAAACGGATGAAAAACGGATGTGAACGGACGAAAAACTGATGAAAAACGGATGACAACTGATGAAAAACGGACGAAAAACTGATAAAAAACGGACGAAAAAACGGATCAACTGATGAAAAAAAACGGTCCAAAAAAACGGTCCGCACGTGTGTACGCAAAGAAAGCCTGTCGAGTTCCTTCGACAAGCCTAACAAGGAACTCGACGAGGAAAACAATGTATTTCGCCTGACGAGTTCCTCAGTCGTGTGTACGAGGCCTAAGGGTCCTTTCACACGTGCAGACCGCAATGCTTTCCTATGGGTCCTTTCACACGCATCCGCTAACGTCCGTCTCCATTAAGCTCCGTTTTTTTGAACGGAAGAAAACACTATTTTTCTTCCGTCAAAAAAACGGAACGGACGAAAAACGGATGTTAGCGGACGATCCGTTTAATATCCGTTCTGCTAACATCTGTTTTTCATCAAAATATGTAATAATAAAAAAGTTCTCACAAAAAAAAAACAGATGAAAAACGGATGAAAAAACGGATGAAAAACGGATGAAAAACGGATGACAACTGATGAAAAACGGACGAAAAACTGATAAAAAACAGACGAAAAAACGGATCAACTGATGAAAAAAAACAGTCCAAAAAATCGGTCCGCACGTGTGAAAGGACCCTAACAGACAGAAAAGCGCAAATCGTCTTTTACTAACAAGGAATCAGCTAAAGCATCCCAAAGGCGAATAGAACTTCCCCTTTAGAGTGCCGTCGTACGTGTTGTACGTCACCGTGCTTTGTTCAACATGGTGTGTGGGACAAATCGTTTTTAATGATGAAGTTGGAAAAACAACGTTTTTTAGACATGCTGAAAGACGGTTTTTTTTTTCATGCTGAAAAATGATCGTGTGTACGTGGCATAAGGGTCAAGGTCATTGGCCTTCAATGGGCAAATGCAGTCTACATTTCACACCCGTTTGAGATGCTACTGAGATCAATCAGAATTCACCTTTGACCTGCAGTTTACCTCCGTTTGACCTGCCTCCAGCTTCTATTACATTCATATTCACTAGTATAAGGAGAATAGTCGTTCTGAAGTGAACAAAAGCTCATCAACATATTTCCCTAACTACTCCTAGCCCTTCTCAGGTCTGTATTTGTTTGCACATTGTATTTCCCATTTTTTGATTTGGGGATGTTGGAATATGTAAGTGTTATGAATTAAGATTCCTGCAGCTAAGTGCAAGCTTCTAATCAGGGGAAGAGGATGTTTGGGAGGGGCCACCATTGGATAGAACTTCACTGCCAACAGAAGTGTTACCATGCAAGGGATGGGTTCATGTGATTGCACACCATCAAAATCCCTTGATATATAATTAGAATTCAAAATAAACATATAGTGACAAGACCCCCACTGAGTGTACGTGGAGAGACCCTGTGGCATGGATATGCTTTGACTCTGCCAGGGCCATAACCAATTCAAACATTAGGGTAAGCTTGTATGACGATTTAAAATTCAGCATCATTTTCTTTAAACATCTACATACAATGATATTTTTTTTTCCTCACTACAATTATTTTAATTTGAAACATGAACACATTCAGCCTTTTCGTTTTGTTTGGCAAAATAAAAAGCAAAAATGATTGCCATTATACTTTTGTACTTCAACTCCGCTGCCTTTTTTTTTTTTGCCATCGTTTAACCTATTTTGAATGAATTTGATATTAAAAGGAAAATATGTTTCTTTTGGAAACCAAACAAAGACGCTTGTTTCTTGTTTGACATCTCGGGTAATTTGTACAAAGTGTTGTGTTTAGTCAGAAGTAATGGTTTGACAAGGGCGCTCAACAAGCTTGGAATGAGTATAGAAGATATAGACGATCGGCAACAGAAGCCTTGGAGCCACATTATTATATAGTAATGAGCACTTACTGTGAAACTTTAAAGTCTGTTTCTACAGGAACAAATCAGTTCATGTGTAAAAAGAAAAAAACTGCTAAGAAAAAAACTGCTAAATCGCTAATTATATTGATAAATGTTCACATTTCTTAAACATTTAAAATGGGAATTCTAAAGGAAGCAAAAATGTTGAAGAAATATTACCTTAGCCAAGTTCTCTTATGTATACCCAGTACTTTAAAGGGTTTGTAAAGGTAAAAAAAAATCCTAAATAGCTTTCTTTACCTTAGTGCAGTCCTCCTTTACTTACCTCATCCTTCCATTTTGCTTTTATATGTGCTTATTTCTTCTGAGAAATCCTCACTTCCTGTTCTTCTGCCTGTAACTCCACACAGTAATGTGAGGCTTTCTCCATGGTGTGGAGTGTTGTGCTCCCCCCCTCCCTTGAGGGGGGAGGGGGCAAGCGGAAGAGTCAGGTCCAGGGCTGGCCTTAGGTGTTCAGGCGCCCTGTGCAAGCTAATCCTGTGGCGCCCCCCCCCCCCAGACCGCTACACACTGATCGCTACACAATACACACTGACCGCTACACAATTAACTACCAATGCCTCCACCAATGCATCTATAGTAAAATGCACCAAAGCTGTAGTGTTCTGTGAGTATTGTGTAGTGGTCTGTGTGTGGTGGCCAGTGTGTATTGTGTAGTGGTTGGTGGGTAGTGTATTGTGTAGCAGTCAGTGTGGACACCTGATGTAAGGGGGCACTTTTGATGGGAACCTCTGATATAAGGGGGCACTATGTATTGTGTAGCGGTCAGTGTGTGTATTGTGTAGTGGTCTGTGGGTAGGGCGCGGGATTGGGCCCCCCCAAATGTTGCACCTTGGGCCTAGGCCCCCCTCGCACCCTCCACGCTATGCCACTGCAACTCACATTCTGTGAGCTGTGATGGCCACACGGCACCCCTGTTGCCCATGGCGCCCTGTGCGGCCTCACAGCTCGCACACCCCAAAGGCCGGCCCTGGTCAGGACACCCACTAACACACAGCTCCTTTCTCTATCTGCAATGTAGAGAGCATCCTGACTCTCCTGTAGTCCAAGGGGAGAGATCGAGCACGACACTCCACACCAGGGAGAAAGCCTTGCATTACTGTGTGGAGTTACAGACAGAAGAACAAGAAGTGAGGATTTCTCAGAAGAAATAAGAGCAAGCAAAATGGAAGGATGAGGTTAGTGAAGGAGGACTGCACTAAGGTAAAGGAAGCTATTTAGATTTTTTTTTTACCTTTACAACCTATTTAAGGTAGACTTTTTCTGACTTTTAACCACTTAAGACCCGGACCATTATGCAGGTAAAGGACCTGCCCAGTTTTTGCGATTCGGCACTGCTTCGCTTTAACTGACAATTGCACGGTCGTGCGACGTAAGTCCCAAACAAAATTGGCGTCCTTTTTTTCCTACAAATAGAGCTTTCTTTTGGTTGTATTTGATCACCTCTGCGGTTTTTATTTTTTGCGTTATAAACAAAAATAAAGCGACAATTTTGAAAATTTGTATTTACTTTTTGATATAATAAATATCCTCAAAAAATATATAAAAAAAACATTATTTTTTTCTCAGTTTAGGCCGAGACATATTCTTCTACCTATTTTTGGTTAAAAAAAAATCGCAATAAGTGTTTATCGATTGGTTTGCACAAAAATTATAGCGTTTACAAAATAGGGGATAGTTTTATGGCATTTTTATTCATCATTTTTTGTTTACTACTAATGGTGGCGATCAGCATTTTTTTTCATGACTGCGGCATTATGGTGGACACATTGGACAATTTTTACACATTTTTGGGACCAGTAATTTTCACAGTGAAAAGTGCTATAAAAATGCACTGATTACTGTGAAAATGACAATTGCAGTTTAGGAGTTAACCACTAGGGGGCGCTCTAGTGGTTAAGTGTGACCTCAAGTGTGTTTCTAACTGTAGGGGGGCGGGACGTGTAATGTCAGTGATCGTCGTTCCCTATATTATGTGTTTTTCCAACGGAATTATGGCTCAAACTTGCGTTGCATACACACGGTCACACAAAATTCTCTCCGTAAAGAACGCAGTGATGTACAACACTATGATGAGAGCTTTTGGCCCGGGAATCCCGGCCGTGTGTATGATCCTTGCAGTTTTTCTGACTGGAAAACAGCTTAAAAAACGTCGGACAAAAAAAAATAGAGTATAAAACAAGTGATATTGTTTGCGCTGTAGTAGCGATGCCTAAAAGGTGATGGGGGATGGGTGAAGGGGGGGTGAAGCGATGCACTAAGTGGATGCAATGAGTGACAAAAATAAGGATATACACATATATAAATATATAAAACACAATGTGAACAAAGTGACAGTTAATAACAGTGACCGCGTCATAAATGGTGATGTATGGTGGACATAAAGAAACACATAATCAAACTCAGTCCTACGGACAAAACCAAATATGAGATATATAAGAGAAAGTCCAACTTAAACATGCAACTGAGTGCAGCAAGTGAGATCTGGTGTGAGGTCAAAAGGAGATGTTCCAGCAGCCAAATGGGTGAAGATGCAATGGAGGATTCCAAATCATGCAGCCCACACCTCTAGTGATCCTATCAGCTTACCTCAAGGCTATTTGATATAGCCAGACAGGACATCAAACTCTTGGTAGATGGAAGCCTCAAAGCCGATGGTACATAGAAGGGGAGAGTACAAAAAGAAAAGACACATAGAGTAGTCCTATCACCACTGGGGGGGGGGGGGTTTCTGCTTGAAATCAAAAATGTGCACTTACACAGAGTGGTGAAAGGGGGTGCCTATCTCCACGAGCAGCGAGCTCGTCAGGTGCCGCTTTGCTGCCACTGCTTATCTAGATGCTGCTCCACCAATGCTCAGACGATGGTGTTGGAAAGAAAAAATAGGAGGGCACATCGCATAATACCGCAACAAGAAGGTTTATTGAACAAAGCAAAAATGAAAACTCACATAAGGCAAACTGAGGCGGTCATACATCCACGAGCAGCAAGCTCGTCTACCGTCCGTCAGGTGTTATGCAGAGGGTCCAGTGCTCCAATCCCGACGCGTATTCGTCACACCACGTGACTTCATCAGGGGAAAAAAAATAGAGAACCAACTCTCTTTTTTCCCGCCGGGAAAGCCAGCGGACTTTTGCCCGGCATTTTTTGTCAGTTTTCCTATAGGAAAAACTGCGATGGGACATACACACGGGCAGAATTCCTGACAAAGTTCCATCACAGTTTTCCTGTTGGGAAAACCTCTTGGCCCGGATTCACGAAAGAGAGTACAAATATGCGCCGTCCTATTGTTACGATGATTCGCGAAGCTAGATACATCGTAAAACAAAGCTTCAGCCACCCGACGTAACTTGCCTACGTTGGCATATCGTGGGCGCATAGTTATGCTGGATGCATTCGGCGTACCCATGTTAAATATGCAAATTAGTAAGATACGCCGATTCACAAATGTTCTTAATATACGCGGTTTACATAAGTCGTACGTCCGGTGTAAACTTACCCAACATAAAGCAGGGGTAAGTCATGCAAAGGTATGGACGAGGGAACAGCCGTCGTATTGTACGTCGTTTACGTAGTACTACGTGAATAGGGCTGTGCATAGGTTACGTTCAGTGATTCGACGTATCTTATGTGTTTGTCCCGGCGTGATTCTGCGCATGCGTACTGGGAAGCGTCCACGGGACGGCGCATGCGCTGTTTGTTCGGCCCTTCATTTACATGAGGTCGCGCTTCATTATAATAAATCACGCCCACTTACACCTAATTTGACTTACGTCGGCTTATGCCAACAACTATACGCTACCCCGCCGCAACGTTGCGCATATTTTCTTTGTGAATACCAGGCTTGCCTCTCAATGTTGCGGCGGTGTAGCGTAAACAAGATACGCTACGCCAGAGTAAAGATGCGCCCAGGTACGTGAATCCGGGCCCTTGTGTGTAGGGGGAAAGACTGAACGAGCAAGTTCTTGGCTTTCCCCTCTGGATTACCAACGGGAACTTTTCACATTGGAAATCCCTCATGTGTGTACGGGGCAAGAGAGGTTCGGCTTGGCCCAGCTGAACACCAATTTAGTTTGGCTGTTGCCTGAACTCCAAACATCTACAATTCATATTTCATACCGAGCATGGGTTTGGTCTGAACCCAAAGCTCACCCCTAATGTTCAGTATTTGCAATCCCCATGTCCCCTGTATGAATTTCAAGGTATGCCATTTCTGCCAGTCTTCCATGTGCACCTTTGACTGCTCATTCTCCAAATTTCTGAATCTACTGTTTTACTGTCAGCATCTCTACGTATGAAAGGAAAAAAATATTTTCTTTTTTTTTTGTCTCATCTGATGTAAATATATTCTTGTGAGAGCCAAAAAATAAGCCTTTCCAATTTTTTCCCTGTTGTTAAAAAGCAAGCAGGTTTTGCTTAGTGTTTTGTTCTATACCACATACTGTTATGTTTGAATATATACAGTCATCTCTTGTCTTGAATGTATGATATTGTGCTGTAATTTGTAATATAAATAGATTGCAAATGTAGTGTTTATTTTTAGTGAGAAGACTAAAGAAAAAATGCTAATAGGAGGTTTCACATATTTTAATGCATTCATTAGCCGATCCAATTTTTAGCAATGGTACGCCATATGTAATGTTCTTTTTATATTTTATAGATAGACAAAAGTGATATAGAATTTAAAGCGGAGGTGCACCCACAATCTTAAGTTTATCTTAATAAGATCTGCAGCCTTAATACATTTAAAATCCACAGGGTTTTTTTCCGTCGTTATCTCATTACCTTAATTCAGAGGGATTACATTGTGCTTCCGGGTACTGTTTCCCGCGGGAATGGGCCTATCTATCCCTTTCCCCAACTCCCCAGAGTGTGCTGGGAGCTGTGCGCAATGTCTCCTGGGAGTTCTTTGTCATGATTCCCAGGAGACGATCTGTACCTGAAGTAATTCTTGCGTTATGTCCCTCGTCACATGACTCGACAAGCGGGTCATGTGACTTGACATCAAAGTCTTTGCTTGTGGGCTTCAGAATGCCCACAAGCAAAGATGGAAAACGCCTGCCTGATTTTTTATAAGTTGTTCTTTCACACGGAAACCGATGGGATCATTTAACAAGCGGCTAACAAGTGAGGCTGTAAGGCCGCGTACACACGAGGGGATATGTCCGCTGAAAACGGTCCGATGGACCGTTTCAGCAGACATCTCCGCTCGTGTGTATGGGCTAGCGGACAGATTTGTCCACCCGACAGATTTCAAAGCAAGCTTTGAAATCTATCCGGTGGGAATCTGTCCGCCCGACATGTCTGCTGGTTAGTACACTTACCAGCAGACATGTCGGCTCCCACCGCCGCCGCGCCGCTGCCGAATGGATTCGGCGCATGCGCGGAAGTGTTTTACTTCCTGGTGCGGTGACGTAGCGGTGACGCGGCGGCGTCAACGTCACCGCCGCGTCATCGCCACGTCACCGCGCCGTCCGGCGGCGGGGAATTTGATCCGATGGTGTGTACACGCCATCGGATCAAACTCCCGATCGGACATATCCGATGGAAATGGTCCGCGGACCGTTTTCATCGGATATATCCGATCGTGTGTATGGGGCCTAACACTAGTTATTGAACCTAAATAGAAAAACGTGAGAAACCACGGAACCTCCGCTTTAAAGCATTATATTTTTCAGTATATTTGTAATACCTAATAATATCAATAATCTATCTATCTATCTATCTATCTATCTATCTATCTATCTATCTATCTATCTATCTATCTATCTATCTGTCTGTCTGTCTGTCTGTCTGTCTGTCTGTCTGTCTGTCTGTCTATCTGTCTATCTGTCTATCTGTCTGTCTGTCTGTCTGTCTGTCTGTCTGTCTGTCTGTCTATCTATCTATCTACTGTATCTATCTATCTATTATATATATATAGTGCCTTGAAAAAGTATTTATGCCCCTTTAAATTTTCCATGTTTTCTCGTGGAACAACCAAAAGTGTGCAATATTATTTTATAACCCTGCTTTAAAATTCTCCACAACTCTATCCCTGACCTGTCTGGTGTGTTCCTTGGTCTTCATGGTGCTGTTTGGTCACTAAGGTTCTCTAACAAACCTCTGGGGGCTTCCCAGAACAGCAATGTTTATGCTGAAATTAAATTACACACAGGTGGACTGTATTTACTAATTAGGGGACTTCTGAAGGCAATTGTCTCTGCTTTTAGTTAGGGGTATCAGAGTAAAGGGGGCTGAATACAAATGCATGCCACACTTTTCACATAATTATTTGTAAAACATTTTGAAAGCCATTTATCATTTCCCTTCCACTTCACAATTGTGTGCCAATTTGTGTTGGTCTATTACATAAAATCCCAATAAAATACATGGACATTTTTGGCTGTAACATAACAAAATGTAGAAAAATTCAAGCGGTATGAATACATTTTCAAGGCACTTTATATACTATATTGTTAAAAGTATTAAGACGCCTGCATTTACATGCACATGAACTTTAATGACATCTCAGTCTTAGTCCGTAGGGTTTAATATTGAGTTGGCCCACCCTTTGCAGCTCTAACAGCTTCAACTCTTCTGGGAAGGATGTCCACAAGGTTTAGGAGAGTGTCTATGGGAATGTTTGACCATTCTTCCAGAAGCGCATTTGTGAAGTAAGGCAATGATGTGGAGGAGAAGGCCTGGCTTGCAGTCTCCACTCTAATTCATCCCAAAGGTGATCAGGACTCTGTGCAGGCCAGTCAAGTTCCCCCACCCCAAACTCGCTCACCCATGTCTTTATAGACCTTGCTTTTTGTACTTTGCACAGTCATGTTGGAACAAGAAAGGAGCCATCCCCAAACTGTTCCCACAACAGAGCATGAAATTGTCCAAAATGTATTGGTATGCTGATGCCCTAAGACAGGGGTCTCCAAACTTTTTAAATAAAGGGCCAGTTTATTGTCTTTCAGACTTAAGGAGGGCCAGATTGTGGCCAGCAAGGGCAATAGATGTCATGGGCCCAGCATCAGTAAAATTATAAATATGGCCCTAGGGTTGTAGGAGGAGGAGTAGTATCCCATCATTGGTAACAGTGGTAGATATAATGCCCTATTGTTGGTGTCAGTGGGAGGAATATTACCTCATATAAGTAGGAGGAATAGTGCCTCAAGGGCCTTATAATGGCTAGAAAAAGGCCACATCTGGCCCTCGGGACACAGTTTGGAGACCCCTGCCCTAAGGCCGCGTACACACGATCGGACCAACCCACTGAAGTGGCCTGATGGTCTGATGTGCGAACACACCATCAGTCCAAAATCCGATAAGGGCAGAACGTGGTGACGTAGAACACAACGACGTGCTGAAAAAACGAAGTTCAATGCTTCCAACCATGCGTCGACTTGATTCTGAGCATGCGCGGGTTTTAAAACTTTGGTCCGATGGACAACGGTCCGATGGGCCGTACACATGATCGGCTGGGTCCGATGAAACTGGCCTTAAGGCCAGTTTCATCGGACAAACCCGATCGTGTGTACGCGGCCTAAGAGATTCATTCACTGGACCATAAAGACATGGTTGAGTGAGTTTGGGGTGAAGGAACTTGACTGGCCTGATCCGAGTTCTGACCTTAACCTGATAAAACATGTTTAGGATGAATTACAGCTGAGACTGCGAGCCAGGCCTCCTCATCCACATCAGTGCCTGACCTCACAAATGCGCATCTAGAAGAATGGCCAAAGATTCCCATAGACACACTCCTAGACCTTGTGGACAGCCTTCCCAAAAGAATTGAAGCTGTTATAGCTGTAAAGGGTGGGTCAACTCAATATTGAACCCTACGAACTAAGACTGGGATGTCATTAAAGTTCATGTGCGTGTAAAGGCAGGTGGCCGATGGCAGATGTTGTCAGAAATTCCAAGCATGCGTCAAATTGGTTCCGAGCATGCGTAGGATTTTTGTGCGTCGGAATTGGCTACAGACAATCTGAATTTCCGGCAAGAACTTTTGTTGTCGGAAATATTGAGAACCAGCTCTTAAACATTTGTTGTCGGAAAATGTCCAATGGAGCATACACACGGTTGTATTTTCCAACAACAAGCTCACATCGAACATTTGTTGTCGGAAATTCCGACCGTGTGTATGCGGCATTAGAGTTTCACTGTAAAACTATATCTTTGGGTAGGTTTGAGATCATGAGGCAGAAAGAAACTGACCTCTGCAATGTGAATGGACACTATGAAGCCAACTGTACAAAAAATGCCTCCACTTCATGTTGGAATATACGGCGTCCCATCCATGACAAATATTACGCTATGGCTCTGGGATGAAGGGTTTCCTTCTTTCACAGAAACAGCAGAAATTTAAGACGCTGATTTACTTTTAACTCCAATTCCCTATAAATTCCTGTCTATCAAAAGATGACAAATGACATTTGGAAACCTGGATTCCATGCAAATCCGCTCTCGCTGATGGAAAACCTAGCAGGTGTTCTCATTAGTGGGCAAGACGAGAAAGCCATTTATGAATGCATTTTTAATGCTCGTAATTGGGGAGAAAATATCGACTGTTGCACAAAGATTTTTTTTTCTTTTTTGTTTTCCAGGTGGCACCAGTTAAAGATTTATTAATACAAAATGTATATGAATATTAGCAATCTGTACTGAAACCTGCTTTGGCAAATGATTGACTGTAATGAGGGCTGCATGCTAATAATAATCCAGTGAGGCCATTCATTGTTACGCTCCAGTCTCGCGCAGTTGCTTCAAACGGGAAGTATGCTGAGCCGTGGTTTGTGTGTCAGTTGTGGGAACAGGATCACAGATTGATGGTTAATAAGACTAAAATGAAACACAAAGGCGAGGAACAATTAATAACAGTTTATCCACTTATTTTAAAATGTGCCGTATGATCTATTCATATCAGAATGGAACTGATAGATGGGAATTGTATGCTGATTTGCAAAGGCTGATTGAACATCAATGCATGCAATGAGTGCAGGTAGAGAGTGAGAGATAGACACGTGGGTGTAGAAGATAAACTTTTTTTTTAGCTTCGGATAGAATAGGGAATTGGTTAAGACTAGAAATAAGCAGGTTTGGTTCGTGGGGGGTTTGGTAAACCTAGCAGGCAGTCCATGAACCCTAAACTTAGTGTCGCACCCCATTAAAGTATATAGGAGTCAAATCATGTTTTTTTTTCAGCCCAATTTCAAAGTTAATAGTATGTTGAGGTTACACTAATTTATCCAAATTTTAGGTTCACTGATACTTTTGGATTTCTCCAGTTCATATCTCCTTGTGGGATTTGTGCGATGGCTGCTCAAGGAGAAACAATTAGAGAAGAGTTTGCCTGCAATAGATTCCCAAGCTTCTCCTGTTTTTAAGAGATTTTAGGATTTAAAAACTTTGGATAGATTCTCCGCAGCACTGTTATGCTGCGTACAGACGATCAGATGCTTCTGTCTCATACTTGATTCAGAGCATGCGTGGAATTTTGTGCGTCAGAATTGTCCACACATGATTGGAATTTACTAGAACGGATTTTGTTGTTGGAAAATTTTAGAACCAGCTCTCACATTTTTGATGTCGGAAATTCCGACAACAAATGTCCGATGGGGCCTACACATGGTCAGAATTTCTGACCAAAAGCTCCCATCAAACATTTGTTGTTGGAAATTTCGAGTGTGTGTGTGTGGCATTACAATTGCTGGCGTACTACTCCCCCATGCTTATGATGTATAGGGATAGCATTGACACATGACTATCATGGATAGGATCTTTACTGTGATTGAAAGCTTGGCTTAACTATTTGTGGTGCAAAAGTAGCATGTTTACAGTCTTTGACCATCTCCTGTAGTATACCCTCAATCTCTAACCTCTCCTGTAGCATATTTTCAAGCTCTGACCCTCTCCTGTAGAATGTCCTCAGTCTCTTTCCATCTCTTGTAGCACACCCTCAATCTGTGCCCTCATACTCTGACAATCTCCTATAGCATGTCCTCAGTCTCTGGCCATCTCCTGTAGCATGTCCCATTCTCTGGCCATCTCCTGTAGCATGTTTTTAGTCTCTAATGATTTCCTGTAGCATGTCCTTAGTGTCTAACCATCTCCTGTATCATTTCCTCAGTCCCTTATCATTTCTTGTAGCATGCACTGAGTCTCGGAACATCTCTTATAGCATGCCATCAGTCTGTGGCAATCTACTGTAGCATATGCCCAGTCTCTGGCCATCTTCTGTGGCATGTTCTCAGTCTCTGGCCATCACTAGTAGCACACCCTCAATCTCTGACCATCTCTTATAGAATGACCTCATTATCTCACTATTTCCTGTAGCAGGTCTTCAGTCTCTGGTTATCTTTTGTAGAATGCTCTCAGTTTCTGGCCATCTCTTATAGCATGTTCTTAGTCTCTGGCTATCTTTTGTAGCCTGTTCTCAGTTTCTGGCCATCTCTTGAAGCATGTTCTTAGTCTCTGGCTATCTTTTGTAGCCTGTTCTCCGTTTCTGGCCATCCCTTATAGCATGTCCCCAGTCTCTAGAATCTCCTGTGGCATGTCCTCAGTCTCTGACCTTATCCTGTAGCATGCCCTTAATCTCTGACCACCTCCAGTAGCTTGTCCTCCATTTTTGATCAGATACCATAGTATGTTCCCAATCCTTGACTTGTCAGAGAGGATCACAGAAGACATAATATATGTTATAGCATAATTGGTTACAGTAGCCAAGCATGTTCAATAAAATAACTCAAGGAAATCACTGATACACCTTCAGTAAACTAATGCTGATTAGTTGCCATAGGTTTCTACACTTTGCATTTAACATTGCCCCTCACCAAGCACTACCAATTAAGGATGAATTCATTTTATCCAAGGTCCTTGACAAAAGAATAATCCCTTTAATTAGATGTTAATAACGAGGAGTCAGGATTCATTGTTGATTGTTATTATTGGAAAATGACCAGAGTACATTTAACCCTTCATCACTGGCCTTGTCCTTGGCATGCAGCAGCCATGCAGCAACCCCGGTGTCATGCATAATGCAAGCTCCATCTCAGGAGAGGAGAAAAGTTAATGCTTCACACAAGCTAATTAGAAAATGAGTGATTGTTTATCACCACGAACCTGTGTAAGTTTTGCTTCCTTTGGTGCATTAATTAGGAACGGGCATATGTTTAACCTGAAATTTAGTATGTGCATAGTAAGTAGATCAGTTGTAGAGGTGGCTGCTTTGTTGAGACACATGAACGATCTATTCTTTAGACTCCTATTCATTAATATTGTCATGAAGACATTACACCTGACAATGGGGATGATGCTTTTCTTCTCGGGATATACAGACTTATATTAATTTGTGAAAGATAAGTTGGCCACTTTCAAGCAGAACTCCAGGCTTGAATTATAATATTAAAATTGAAATATGTGCTAATGATATAGTACTGTACCTCACTGGCTACCAATCGATAGGCTTTGGCTTGTCTGGTGACACCATGCATCTCTTAGCTGCTTAGGGGAAGAATCAATTGGTTGGGGGGGGGGGTGAAGGATAGGGGCTTCTCCCTTAGTCCTACCAGAGCTACATACTGTTTGTCATGTGCATGTAATAACAGGGCCAAAAAACTGATTACATTACCCTCTAATAGGGATGAGCCGAACACCCCCCGCCCCCGTTCAGTTTACAAAAGAACCTTCGAATGGACCGAACGTTCGCGCGAACATTTAGAACCTCATTGACGTCTATGGGACTCGAACGTTCGAATTCAAAAGTGCTCATTTTAAAGCCTAATATGCAAGTTATTGTCATAAAACTTTTTTTTTTCAGGACTCCTGAAATAACGACTGTTTTTAAAACTTTTTTTTCCACTGATACATGTTCCCTCGGCAAGACCCGGGTTCTCAAAGACGTTTTCACAGGCATACTATAGACACCCAGCAGGTACAATATTTAAAGGAATTTTTCATTTTTTTTTATTTTATTATTTAAGCATCATTAAAATCACTGCTCCTGAGGAGCAGTGATTTTAATGATGATTAAATAAAAATAAAAATAAATAAAAATGAAAAATTCCTTTAAATATTGTACCTGCTGGGTGTCTATAGTATGCCTGTGAAAACGTCTTTAAATAGCACAATTACCTGCCTGACAGTAAATTAGGAAGAACTGATCTAGCTAAACTATACAGTGTATATGTACAACACCTGGGATGTATATATATCCTCTACACACTGTAACATTAACTGACTAGCCTGCTCTTTCTACCTGCAAAAAATGACACTCTCTCTGTCTCTCTCTGTTCTCTCTAACCACTGCCGCAACACACTACACAAGGCCGACCTGCAGGGACCTTTTATAGTGTGGGGCGTGTACTAAACCCCCTGAGCCATAATTGGCCAAAGCCACCCTGGCTTTGGCCAATTATGGCTCGGTTTTTTGTGCGCTGTGATTGGCCAAGCATGCGGGCCATAGTGCATGCTTGGCCAATCATCAGCTAGAGATGCTGCAGTGAATTATGGGCCGTGGCGTGTCACTCGAATTTGGCGGGAACGACCCGTTTTGTTCATATTACGATGTTCGAGTCGAACGAAGCTCATCCCTTCCCTCTGATAACATGCTTTAACACATTTTCCTGCATTTATCAAAATGCAACACAGGGTTAGTTCTGTTCTTAAGGGTGATATTCTGGCAAAATCCCTATGAATGCATACAATAAAAGAATATATTTGACCCCAAAGGGAATTTGAAGGCAAAATGGAAAGTTTTAAAAGTACCTAGTGAAAAAAGTACAAATCTTTTTTTACAAACAATATATAAAAAATTACCAAATATTCACCTAGCAAAATAGGTACAAAACTGATCCAAAACATGTTACATAGCAATGTACAATATTAGTTCAAGATACCCTGCTACTCTCAATACTGGATCACCAGACCAGCCTTCTGGAGTCTGTAGTCTGGTCAGAGGGGGTGTTCACAGGTTAGATCCCGACACATTTCGGAAATGCTATTTTACTTCTTCAGGGAGAGAGGAGGGTATAATAATCTATAATATAATTACATCAATGTGAATATAAATAACTTACATGTTATATTGATAATACAGGTGCTTGTTGATACAGGCTGGTGTCTATACAGTACTTACATTGTACAATCACAAATGGAACAAATTGGCAGATCCCAACTGGATACATTCACATCAGTGTCTGACTTCACAAATGCGCTTCTGGAGGAAGGGTCAAACATTCCCATAGACACACTCCTAAACCTTATGGACAGCCTTCCCAGAATAGTTAAAGCTGTTATAGCTGCAAAGGGAGGGCCAACTCAATATTGAACCCTGCTGACTAAGACTGGGATGCCATTAAAGTTCATGTGCGTGTAAAGGCAATGTGTAACAATACTTTTGACAATATAGTGTATCTCAACTCTAAGACCAAGTGGTCCATGAAGTCTGACCCTTTTTATTTTTATTTTTTTATTTAATTTATTTTTTTACTAAAAAAAATCCTGACAACAGATAATCTCCACTTGTCTGCCCCTCTCCTTCTGCTGCTACATTTGGCATCTTTTGGCTACAGTGCCTGCCGCCGAGAATGTGTTTTTAGCGCGACAGCATCGCACTGACTCTCGGCGACAGGGTGCCGACATCTCGCACTCGCTGGAATAGTAAAAGCACATTCCAGCGAGCGCGTCATAGAAGCGATGGGGATCCAACGTGGATTCCCGCCAATTCTACACGTGGGGGGCGTTTGTTATGAATCCTGAAGGGGAAGTCCCCGCCGGATTTAAAAAAAAAATCCGGCATGGGTTCCGCCCTCAGGAGTATACCAGGCCCTTAGGTCTGTTATGGGTTGCAAGGAGACCCCCCTACGCCGAAAAAAACGGTGTGGGGGTCCCCCCACAATCCATACCAGACCCGTATCCAAAGCACGCCAGCCGGCCGGTCAGGAGGGGAGTGGGGGCGAGCGAGCGCCGCCTCCCCTCCTGAGCCTTACCGGGCAGCATGCCCTCAACATGGGGGGGTCAGGTGCTCTGGGGCAGGGGGGCGCACTGCGGCCCCCCCACCTCAGAGCACCCTGTCCCCATGTTGATGAGGACAGGGCCCCTTCCCGACAACCCTGGCCGTTGGTTGTCGGGGTATGCGGGCCGGAGGTTTATCGGAATCTGGGAGCCCCCTTCAATAAGGGGGCCCCCATATACCGGCCCCCCACCCTAAGTGAATGAGTATGGGGTACATCATACCCCTACCCATTCACCTGCAAAAAAAGTGCAAACACAAATAAACAACACAGGGTATTAAAATATTTTATTATAGTTGGCCGCCAGCGGCGGGCTTCTCCCGACATCTGCGGGGGGTGGGTGCCGCTGTTCTTCGCCGCCGGGCTTCCTTCGACATCTTCGGTGGGGGGGGGGTCTTCTCCTGCTCTCCGGGGGTCTTCTCCGCTCTTCGTGGTCTTCTCCGCTCTTCTTCCGCTCTCCTGGGGTTTTCTCCGCTCTCCGGGGGTCAAAATTGGGGGGCAAAAATGCATTTGGACGAAAACGAATGCACATGTCTACCTGCTGGTGATCCCTCTAGTGGGAACTAAAGATCTATATTGGGGTATCAAGACCTTCTTCCTCCTGCTGGGGATCACTTTAGTGATAATTAAGATCTGTACAAAGTAATCTGACCCTTATTCCACCTGCTGATGATCCCTCTAGTAATAATAAAAGATCTATGCAGAGGAATCAGGACCTCCTTCCTCCTGGTGATCCATCTAGTGGTAACTAAAGATCTATATAGAAATTGGGACCGACTTACTCCTGTAGGTGATCTCTTTGGTAAAAACTAGACATGTGCACAACAAACATTTTTGTTTTTTTTCCTATTTTGTTTCGTCTCGTTCCATAGATTCGTAAAGATTTGTAATTTCGTAAGACGCAAGTTTTCCTATTCGAAGTAATTGTGTCTAATTTATTTTCGTTGATTCGAAATTCGTAATTTTGTTAGATAATAATTTTAGTTTATTCGGTACACTATTCGTAATTTAGTAATTGTTACTTATGTGAGATTGCCTTTTCCGTTGATTCGTAACATTGTTTTGTTTTTGTTGATTTGTGTCTATTACTGTGCTTTAAATTGATTCGTAATTTTGTACTTTTGTAAATACATTGCGGGGCGGTCATTCGCAATCTCGTATTTTAGTTTCATTTTCAACACGCGACTAATCCTTATTAGGATAGACTTTCTCCTAAGCCCCGTACACACGGTTGGACTTTTTGCCAACAAACTTCAAAATAAGCAAGTTTTCCGACCGTGTGTAGGACAAACTTTTTTGTTTTTCATCGGACAAAAGTTCCCTCTGCAAACAGACAAACTTTTCGTCAACAAAAGTCTGATGGTGCAAAGTCCGACCGTGTGTACAGAAATCCATCGGAATTTTGTCCAAAGTACAAATACACATGCCCAGAACCAATGTTAAAATCAACCAACAATAGCAGAAGTTTACCAAGGGTGGCGGTAAAGAGCAGAAAAGATCAGAAAGACCACATGATGTTGAGAAAGTTTTAGGAAAGTTTGCAGAAAAGTCCTGCTGTGTGTATGCTCTGGGTGTGCCTGGCCAACTCCCTTCGGATGAAAATCCACGGAAAAGTTTGTTTGAAGTACGATCGTGTGTACGAGGCTTTACACTGTCCAATGTGGCTCAGCACAAAAGAGATAAGCTGATTGGCTAAGATATTAGGTAAGATACATCACTCACTAACTACACTGCCCAGTGCCCATTCGAAAGAACGATACGAGTACACAAATTTACGAACAGACAAAGAAACGGATTTACAAAACACACAAATTAAAATACGAATAAAAATACGAATATACAAAATTACGAACAGACAAAGGATTTAAAATATGGAATGCAAATAATTCGTTATAGATGTCATTTTCGTTCTTTTGCTGTTTCGGTGTTTCGTATTTTAGTAAGTTTGTCCAATCGTATGTTCATATTTTTTGCTTGTTTGTTATTTTGCTTATTCGTAATTCCGTAATTTTCATATTTAAGTACTTTCAGCTATTCGGATGTTCGAATTGATCCAAATGTACAAATACTAACAAATTTGTATGAAAATCCATTCGTTACGAACCGAATCGCACATGTCTAGTAAAAACTGAATATCTATATAGGGGAACCAGGACCTTCTTTGCCCTTAATGGTGATCCCCCTAGCGATCAACAAAAGATCTACAGTATGTCAGGGAATCAAGACCTTTTTCCTCCTGTGGGTAATCCCTAAAGTGATAACTAAAGATCTATATAGACCTCCTTCCTCCTGTTGGTTATTCATCTAGTGACGTAGCTTAGAATTCTATTCACTTACCCCGACTGCTTGGCCACACTGTTTGTTTGCCCATTTTGCACTCATTTCAAATAAGCACACTCAAATCTATAGTGCAGCTACAATTTTCCTAAATGTATACAGTATCTACATGAGGGTGGCACCCAGAGGTGTATTTAGGTTTTGTGCTGCCCTATGCCTGACTAATCTCGTGCACCCTCTAATTTAAATATGACCCACCCCTTCCTGTTACGGCCGCACCCTGTGTTTTTTAAGACCCGCTCTGAAATTTTCTTTCAAAGAGTTTTTATTATCATAAAGAAATAACAAAAAATAAGAAACCGTACATAAAACATTCATTCCTGCAAACATCAGAAATAGAAAAGTCAGGATATAGGAGATATAGACTCTTGGTTGACTATTGGGTGAAACCCGTGATACAAGCAGGGGCAGTTCTAATTCAAAAATGGAAGGTAAACTTAAAGAATGCATAACCAATTAAAATATAAATACAAAAACCAAAAGAAAATACAAAAGCCCCAGAGATCGACCAATAAGATTCAATGAAGGGAGATCTTCGACCACCCCCCAGATTAGCAATGCCTCAAGAGATATCTCAGCACTGTCAATAAAGGCCCAAGAGAGTAGTATCACCGGGGAGTCCCCAGCCGCCAGCACCCCAATGGGAACTCACTGTGCAAGCGGGTGGGGACACCTCGGACAACCCCACACTGGGGAGGAAACAGAAATATATAGAACATATCTAAACGGAATAATGCAGGAATGAGAACCATAATAAGCAAAAGAACTAGAAGATAGAGAAAAGAAAAAAGAAAAGAAGAGAAGAGAAAAAAAATAAGGGAAAGGGGTAAAGAAGAGAAGGAAAAAAAAAAAAAAAAAATAAGGGAAAGGGGTAAAGGAAAGGGACAGCTCAAAAAAAAGGGGGGAAAGGAATAAGGGGAAAAGAGTGGGAAGATAGAAAGAGAGAGTGGTAGTAGGGGAACAAGAGGGGGATGCACCACGGGAAAAGATTATCCGAGCAGGCTGAAGGTGAACTTATCAAAAAATTGACCTAGGTTCCCGGAATGAGCGAGATACCCATAAACTGAGCCCAAGGATTCCAGATCAATTCAAAACCCGGTAATGAGTCATTCAGCATGGCGGCCACCTTTTCCTGGCACATGATCCAGGAAATCTTCCTGATCACTGCTTTAACAGATACTCTCGGTAGTTTCCAAGCTTTGGCCAAAGTAATCTTTGCACCCAGCAAAATAAAATGAATCAATCTGCGTGTCTGTTTGGAAGTTCCAGGAAGGTGAGCGTTCAACAAGAAGGACTCAGGATGCCCTACCATTTCGTAGCCGGTAACCTTCTTAATAGTTAAAAGAATCTTTCTCCAGAACGACCTGATTCTAGGGCACTCCCACCAGATATGCGCAAATGAGCCCAGCAACTGACAGCCCCTAAAACATAAAGGATCGGCTGAGGGGAAAATTCTAGCCAACTTAGAAGGAGTTAGGTACCATCTAGTTATGACCTTCAGACTGGCTTCTATAAGAGAGACGTTAATGATACCTTTAAAAGCTGAAGAAACAGCTGCTTGCCAGTTCTCCAGGTTCCAATTAAACTTAAAATCCTCCTCCCATGCAAGCATGAAGGAAGATTTAGCGGTTGGAGAGGAAAGTGACGCATAGACAATCGAAATGCCTCCCCTCCCCTCAATGGACTGGCTGCAAAATAATTCGAAGTCTGTGAATTTATAAGGGTGGGGCTTGGAGGAACATATGCTATGTAAATAATGATTAATTTGAAGAAAGCGGAATCTCTCAGAAGGTGGGAGTTCTAGTTTACTTATACAATAAGATAGGGAAACAGGGCCAGTAGGGGTGAAAAACTGACCCAGGCGATACAGTCCCTTATCAATCCACCATCGAAACGCCAATATATCTAGTCCAGGGGGAAAATTTGGGTTACGAAAGAGGTGAGACAGGGGTTTAACATCAGATGTGAGGTTGGGATTCAACTTCAACTTATCCCATAACGCATACGAGTGAGAAAGGGTAGGAGCTAGAATAGGAGGTCTCGACTTGGGGGCCATCCATGCGAGGAAATCCAGGGTGTGTAGAGGAACTGCCTGTCGTTCAATCTGTACCCAGTCAGGTTTATTCCAATTTGTAAAAGTTATGGAGAATTGGGCCAATCTCGAAGCTAGGTAGTAATTATATAAGTGGGGCAGTCCTAGACCACCCTGTTTCCTGGAATGGAAGAGAGATTGTTGTTTAATCCTATAACCTGAACTTCCCCAGATAAATTTCAAAACTTTGCTCTGGAAGGAATTCAGGTGATCCTTCCTCAAAGGGATCGGGAGGGCTCGGAAAAGGTAGAGAAGCCTAGGAAGCAGGGTCATTTTTACGGCATTTATTCTTCCCAGCCATGACAAGTTAAGTCTAGACCAAGATTTCAGGTCCTGTTCCAATTTACGGTACATTGGGGGATAATTTCGGGAGTAAAGAGTTTCAAATTTGGGCGTAAGGAAAATGCCGAGGTATTTGATAGCAGAATCATTCCATTCGAACCGGAAGTCTCGTTTTAACAGGGAAACCGTTTCGGGGTCAAGTGAAACATTAAGCGCAAGAGATTTAGAGAAATTGACTAGCAGACCCGAGGCATCCCCAAAGATGTCAAGAATCTTATTTATGTTTGGAATGGAGATCAAGGGGGACGTAACAAATAAAATCAAGTCGTCGGCAAAAAGGCCACATTTGTGCATCTTGGGACCACATGAGACCCCCATCACGTTTGGGTTTTCTCTAATCGCAATCGCAAGCGTTTCCATGGCTATAGCGAAGATGATAGGGGAGAGAGGGCAACCCTGCCTCGTGCCTCTTGCTATTTGAACTGGAGAGGAGTAATATCCCTGTATACGAATACGCGCTGTGGGGGAGGAATAAAGAGCCTTTAAAATACCCAAGAAACGACGACCAAAACCCCATCTATCTAGAAGTGTAAAGATATAAGGCCAGGAAACTGTGTCGAAAGCTTTTTGGATATCTAGCGCCAAGAGCATACCCTGCTGCTTCAGTCCTCCTGGCCAGTTAGATTGGAGAATCGACATAATGTCGATGACTCTTCTAGTCTGGTCAGGGCCCTGCCGACCTGGGATAAAACCCACCTGATCTTTATGGACGTATAGACTGATGAAGGAATTCAATCTATTAGCAAGGATCTTGGTGAGTATTTTAACGTCGTTGTTTATCAGTGAGATTGGTCTATAGTTCCCAACATCTTCCGGATTCTTATCAGGTTTGGGTATGACAGTTATAAATGCAGAGTTCAATTCCGCACCAAGGGGACTTCCAGAAACCTTTTCATTAAAAAACTTTGTCATAAAGGGGGCTAGAATCTCTGTGAATGATTTATAATACGACACTGAAAAGCCGTCCGGACCAGGTGCCGAACCTCTTTTCAGATTTTTAATAACTTCCAACGTTTCCGCCTCAGAGATCGGAACCTCCATAGCGGCTATGTGATCTGCTGAGAGTTTAGGGATAGGGAGGGTGTCTAGGAACTGAGAAATAGAACTCTCAGAAGCCTGACGACTAGATCCATATAATTTACCATAGAAATCCCTGAACTCAGCAAGGATTTTAGAGGGATCAGAGGTTGTAAACTGTTGGTGGGTCCTAATCCTGGGAAGAGTATAAAGTTTCGCTCTGGGTGACAATTTGGTAGCAAGCATTCTTCCCAATTTGTCCTTTTGAGAATAAAATTTAGCACCACTCCATCTAAGCGCTTTTTCAGCCCGTGTAGTAAGGGCTAGATTAAGCTCCAGCCTTACAGTTTCTATTTGAGTCAATAGAGCGTTAGAGGGGCATGCCTTGTGTTGGGTTTTAAGGGAAGTGTATAACCTTTCGAGTCTATTAATGTCAACTTTCCGTTCCCTATTCATTTTAGAGGCTAATTGGATAAATTTTCCTCTAACGGTAGCTTTATGAGCTGCCCAAAGAACCTCAGCGGAGATATCCCCAGTGTTATTTAAAGTAAAATATTCAGAGAGAGCTTTATTGACTTCAGCAAGGACTACGGGGTCGGATAAGAGGGATTCATTGAGTCTCCATTGAGAAGGTTTAGGATTACGAGAGGGATTATAAATAACAGCTACAACCATGGAGTGATCAGAGAGGGGTGAATCCAGGATCTTGGAACCTGAGACAGTAGGTAGATGAGAAGTGAACATTAGGATATGATCAATCCTGGCATAAGATTGATGTGGGAAAGAAAAATGAGTAAAGTCCCTAGATGTTGGATTTTGTTCCCGCCAGACATCAGCTAAGCCGTGTATATGAAGAAGACGGGCAAATTTCAAACTAGCTCTAGTGGGACGTTTTAAATTAGTCTTAGACTTATCAAGCTCCTGGTCTAACGCCAAATTGGAGTCGCCCCCAAAGATGGGGGTCCCTTCAATCAGGGGGCTTAAAGTAGAAAGCATAGAACGAAAGAACGGTAATTGGCCTTTATTCGGAGCGTAATATGAAATAAAAGAGAACATATGGTTATCAATCAGGCCTTTAACTAGTAGGAACCTACCATCCGGGTCTCTAAATTCAGCACGCCAGGAAAAATTAGAAGATTTGGAAAAAATTATCGCTACCCCTTTAGTTTTATCCTCTGCGTTCGCTAGATAAAATGTAGGGAAATTATGGTGAATGAAAGAAGGACTGTATCTCCTGGGAAAGTGGGTTTCCTGTATTAATATAACATCGCATTTAAGCGATTTATATTTGTCAAAGAGCTTTCTCCGTTTGATGGGGGAATTAAGGCCTTGAGTATTGTGAGAGGCTATTTTAAGGACCGGTATGGGTTTGTCAGCCATTGAGGGGAAGAAAAGAAATGCGAGAGATCCCTGCGACACTTACCTCAATCAAGACCGGACCCACAACAGCAAGCAGATGAGACGTCCAACTAAGAGTGAGATGCATACGGGGCTCCCAGAATATACCTGACAATAAACAAAAAAAAGAGATAAAGATGATAATGTTCCCGTGGTGCAAGGGAAAGAGGGGGTAGGAAGGAGAGAAGTTGGAGATGAGAGAAGAGAGAGAAATAGAATGAAAAGACAGAGGGATCACAGATAATCCCTCTGGGAGAGGCGGGTCAGACTCCAGGAGGCACAGAGGTCCCCTAGAGCCAGATCCTATCAATAAGGTCTGCAAAAAAAACTGCAGACAACCCATCTCACGGGCTCTGAAGAAACCGAGAGATAGGTGGAGGCGCATGCAAGGTACTCAGCTCCCGGGCACCTAATAAAAACAGCAAAAATAAACATAAAAAAAAAAAAAAAAAAGGGAAAAGCAAGAAAAAACAATGTTTTGGTATAATTAGAGAGAACTTATTGTCTGAAGCCTAAGGCCAACAGAGGGATAGATCAGTCCGTCATGGAGAGGAGTGTCATAACTTCTCCCCCATAGGGAGCACACCGAAAAAGGAACCAAAGTCTTATTCCCTTCTAGATCTTTCAGGTTTGAAGGACATCTTTCTGTTTCTTTGACTTCGTTTTGTTCCAAAGCGGGGTAAGCGGACTATTCGGAGAAGGGCGTTTAGCTGGGTTGAGCGGTTGGTTTGATGTGTCCATGGAAGCTTCCAGGGAGATTAACTTCAAAGAAAGGAGGATCTTCTCTCCCTCTTGAAGAGAGGAAAAAGAGTAGTACTTCCCAGCAAAAGAAAATTTGACGGCGAATGGAAAAGACCACCAATATTTTATGGCATTTTGAGACAGGACCAAAAGCAGAGGTTTCAGGGAACGGCGTCTCTGAATTGTGGATTGGGACAGATCGGTGAAAATTTGAACAGGATGACCCTGACACAGAATTTGATTCGATGCTCTGGCTTGTTTCATTATTTCTTCCTTGACCAGAAAAAAATGGGGCTTTACGATAACATCCCTAGGAGTGCCATCTTTTCTGGGGGGTCCCAGAGCCCTATGAACCCTATCAAGTTCCAAGCGATGTTGCGGGATATTCGGGATCAGAGATGATATCAGCTCATGGGTAGCTTGCATAACATCCATTACAGTCTCCGGGAGACCCCTGATCCTGAAATTGTCCCTTCTGGATCTGTCTTCGAGTTCATCAATCCTGATAAGAGCTGAGTCTAGTCTGTCCTGCAGTGCTTGTATATGGCCAAAATTCTGGTTAGTGGCGGATACTGTGAGGTCAAGCTTGTGTTCTATTGATTCCATCCTTGAGCCCAAGTTCTGGAAATCAACCTTAATGTCTGCAGTTATTTTAGCAGCCGTAGACGCCAGACCCCTGTCCAGAAGAGCTGACAATTTAAAGAATAGATCATCAGAAAAAGGTTCTGGGGATGACACATTGGGAAAGGGGCTCTCCTGTTGCATGTGTACTGACATGCCTGTTGAAATGTGGCCTGCATCACCAAAGGTCCGGCCCAGCAGGGATTCAGTGGATGTTGGTGAGGGAGTCATTAGAGAGGGAACCGCACTCTGGTGAGCTGGAGTAAAGGAGAGGGTTGCTGGAGCGATTACCTGTCTCGGCTCAGGGTGTCCCTCAACGTGTGCTGCGGAAGGCTGTGCTGCGGCGGCCATCTTGGATCCCCTGGATGGCTGGGCCTGATCGAATAGCGGCCCGAGATCGCGACGAACCGGGGCGTTCGTCATATAGGGGGATAGATCGGGTCGGTGGGAGTCTGGGGCACTCGAAGGTGGGCGTAAAGGATCCCTCTGAAGGCTGCAGTCGGTGCCGCGGGAGCAGTGTACGGTGGAGCTCCGGATCACGCGGCCATCTTGGATCCCTCGCGCATGCGCACTCTCCGCTCTGAAATTTTCAAGTGAGGACACTAGTTCTGAGGGCCTGGGGGGGGGGCAATGGATTCCTTTTATTTACTTAGATTTCCTCTTACTTCCTGGTTGCCCATAGAGCAGGAAGTGAAGGGAAATCTTCGCAATGGGACAAGGATGGTAAAAAATAAACTGACAGGGGCTATAACCCTCCCTTACTCTACCCAAAATGAAAAAAAAGTGTTGCCTATAGTTCTACTTTAAGTAGATGATGCAGCAGAAACATATAGCACAGCGAGGAAGGTTTGTGGTCCAGGATGATAAAAAAAGTCAAAATTGGAAGCCCCCCCACAGTTGCGGAATGCCGGCCGCCCGCATACCAGAAGCAGTGCGGCCGCTTTTTGGGGGCACTAGACTAATTTTCCTAACAGTGTAGCGCAAGCCGGCGGGGACTCATTTCGTGCTGCCCCCCTGCAAAGTGCTGCCCTAGGCCTGGGCCTTGTTGGCCTAGGCCAGGATGCAGCTCTGGTGGCACCACAATGTACATATTCCTCTCCATTATGTGGCATTGCCATTATCTGACTAATCCCTTAAAGTGATGCTAACTGCTGTTCTGTCTCTAAATCCCATTCTTTAACATGTTTGTTGTATTGTAAAATAACATCCAGTGACATCTGAGATTCGGCTGTTTTTCCATGGTCTATATTGAGTGCAATTCAAACTAAACTGACTGGCTTCTGTCCTATTTGTTACAAATTTTAAAAACAATAATAATAATGATAATAGAATCCATTTGCTATATACAGTTTGATAAAATAAGCCTGGTGTTGGCCAGTCTGTGTCCTGATATGCCCTCCAAAATTAGGGCTTTCACATTAAAATAAGGATTGTTCCTGGAGGTAGTACAGCATGATGCATCTGTACATGACACAATATACAGTCCATAGTTGTGATGCATCTTCAGCACGCATAGTAATGATCCTTTTGAACACACTATATAATTAACAAATGTTTTTCGATTCAGAGGTTGTGATAATGGCCGGGTTACTGATCTTATCCCATATTTTATTTTGGAAGCCACCAGAAGGACTTTTATTTATGGGAGCAATGATTCCGTCAATTATTTTGCATTCATTGTATTTTTAATTGTTGGCGTATGCAGCTTTTACTTTTCACTACACACATGCTTCCTATGCCTAGTCAAGTTTGCAATCTAGAATTTGGCACGCATGCCAGAGGGTGGCCAAGTGGACTGCCTAAACTGGTATCTGTCTCATGTGAATTTAGATCATAGGGTTGGCGGTGGACTGAAATAATGCAGAAATTATGTTTCCTTTCTAAATTCATACTGTTATTGCCAAATTATCAGCAATGAGAAAAATAAACATTTATTTAAAGCATAGTGTAAAAGCCACAACTTTTTTGTGCTTTGGTGTATGGAAGGGTTAAAACCTCTATCAGTTTTTTTTTGTTGTTGTCTGTACCCCAATGGGGGAAATTTTCATCCACTTTCTGTCCTGAAGACACAAAGGAAAATGTGGATAAATCTTTAAAAGTTGTCAAAGGAACATATACAGATTTCCCTCACCTCTTGACTCAACAATTTTTGATTTTCCTCACTTTCTGTATTGCTGACAATGGTCGCAAGGGCAATTTGATGGGTAAATCTTTCTGTTGGGGACTAGTGCAGCAAATAAAACTAGCTTTTTAAAAATGTAATTTAAAATGATTGTGTTTGGGCTTCAGAGCATTTTTCAGGTTCTGAAAAGCGTCATTTTTTTTTTCCAAACATGCTCTATTTTTTCACAACGTTTTTCGGGTTGTAAAAAATACATAGTGTGTGGGCTTTAACGAAAAACCCGCGCATGCTCAGAAGCAAGTTATGAGACGGGAGCACTCGTTCTGGTAAAACTACAATTCGTAATGGAGTAAGCACATTCATCACGCTGTAACAGACAGAAAAGCGCAAATCGTATTCTACTAACACAAAATCAGCTAAAGCAGCCCAAAGCGTCATCCGAATGGAACTTCCCCTTTATAGTGCTGTTGTACGTGTTGTACGTCACCGCGCTTTGCTAGAGCATTTTTTTTAAACGATCGTGTGTAGGCAACATCACTTTAATGATGAAGTTGAAAAAAACATTTTTTTCTAGAGCCTGAAAAACATTGGCCCAGATTCAGAGAGCCATTACGCCTGTCTAACTGCGGGCTTCAATTCGACTGGATTACGTGTTCGTACGCCTTCGGATCTATGCTGCAATAAAATTGCAGCCACTGGGTGGACTTCTCGTCGTCTGTATGCAAATGAGCTTTTGCCAGCGATCCTTGAAATTACGATCTTCAATCGCAATCTCGTACGGCACCTTTAGTCATCTTTTATTTGCGTAACACTATACCAGCTTTTTGCTGCTCTAATATTAGACAGCCCATGTTAAGTATGGTCGTCGTTCCCGCGTCGAATTTCTACGTTTTCCGACGTCTTTTATTATTTTTAATGTAAAACGTCCGGAATTAGGAATGTTCGTAAACGACGCTACTCAAACAACGAATGACGTAACGACGTGATTTCGCCCAATGCACGGCGGGAAATTTCTGAACGGAGCATGCGCAGTTCGATCGCCGCGGGGACGCGCTTAATTTAAATGCTTCTCGCCCCCTAATCGCGTATTTCGATTACGCGGCGAGAAATAGACTACACCGCCGTAGCGTACGGGCAAAAATCTACCAGGATTCGGTGTAGAACCTGGTAAAATATGTCAGCGTAGAGTATTTCGATTACGCAGCGCAATATTAAGTGTATGTGAATCTGGCCCATTGTTTTTTACAACCCGAAAAATGATAGTGTGTACGCGGCATAACTCTTTCCCACTTTATCCTTATCTAAAAATAAATAAGAACTGCCTTCACATACACATGTGATACTTGTGCCAAAATAAAAGTGTAGACTTCTCTTATTGATCTCTTTGAAAATGCTAGTTACCTGGGCATCATGCTGATCCAATGGATTTAAAGCTCCTCCACAGGCTTACACCAGAGACACAAAATAACCTCTCTTCATTCACTTATAACTAATTGTTTCCACAGAAAATTTCTATTGTTATTATTATTATTATTATACAGGATTATATAGTGCCCATGGTTTGTGCAGTGCTTTACAACATGAGGGCAGACAGTAGTTACAATAAAACTCAATACAGGAGTAATTAGAGGGCCCTGCCTCGTTAGAGCTTACAATCTAGGAGGGAGGTTCAAGTAATACAAAAGGTAAAACGGTTGTAGGATGACATGATGGAGAAAATGAATGTAAAGTTGTTAGGTTGGGACTGGATAGGCTTCTCTGAAAAGTAGGGTTTTCAGGGATTGTGAAAAAGCAAACAGAGTAGGAGATAGTTGCACAGATTGAGGTATGGAGTTCCATAGGATAGATGAAGCTCTGGAAAAGTCCTGAAGGAGAGCATGAGAGAAGGTGACGAGGGAACTAGAGAGCAGGAGATCTTGGGATACATGAAGAGAATGATTAGGTTGGTATTTAGAGACTAAGTTAGGCATGTAGCTGGGAGAAGAGTTATGGATGTCTTTATAAGTTGTTGCTAGTATTTTGATTTATTTTTGTTGGGTGAATGGAAGCCAATGGAGGGATTGACAGAGAAGAGTAGAAAACACTGAATGGTTGGCAAGGTGGATGAGCTTGGCAGCATCATTGGTAATGGATCGAAGGGGGCATAGTCTATGCAAAGGTAATCCAATGAGAAGGGAGTTGCAGTAGTCGAGGTAAGAGATGACCAAGGAATGAATTGGAAGCTTTGTGTCATTGGTTAGGAAGGGGCATATTTTGGAGATGCTGCAGAGGTTGAGGCGGCAATATTTGGACAGTGATTGGATGTGGGTATTTTTCTAGCAAAATTTGAAAATTTAGGCAGACCTAGCTGGTGGCAAGGCCTGTTTGTTTTAATTTTGGTCTGGGAGTGGCTCAGGACAGGGCAAAGTGACTCACAGGTAGCCTCACTGTCACCTCCCTCTTCTTTCTAGAAGATGCTAGAAAGAAAGGAGGAGAGGAGAGGTGGAGCTGCCTAGGGTATTCTAAGGAGCCTTGACCAATCCTCAACTTGGATTGGCAGGGGGCAGGCCTACTTAAATACCCAGGGTCAGCCCAGCTGGGGGGAGTTGTCGGGTGAAAGAGAGAGTGTGGAGGCTTTCGGGGCTCACAGGGAGCTCCCTAGTCTGGGGGGGTTGACACCAGGAGGAGTGAAGAGATCCTGGAAGGAGAGGCACATGAGAGATCAAGGTGAGGATACCGGGAGAGAACACTGCTAAGAGTCTCCAGGGAGGACAACTGGTCGCAGCCAGGAGAGCTGGTAAGTGAGCAGTCGGAAGGACTTGGGAGGCACCATTGAGAGAACTGGGAGTTTGAGGTGGGTGCAGAACCAGAAGAGAGGACTGTGAGAAGGACCGTGGGGAGAGGTCATTGCAGCCAGGCTGTCTGACAGGGCCTGAAGAAAGCTACAGTATCTGGGATTGGTAGCTAAATATAGGACAGTTAGCACCTGGACTATTTCTACACCACAGGGGGCCAAGGTCCCTGTCCGCAAAAGGCAATCCACTGAGGCCTGGCTGAGTTAGTGTCAGGCCTAACCATGCAGTGTTAGCTAGTCTGGAGGAGTAACAGTCTGCAACAAGTGAAGTGCTGTAGGAGTAACGGTCTGCAGCAAGTGAGGTGCTGGAGGAGTGAAGGATAAGAGGTCTTAAGCAAGAGTCTGTGCTGCATAGAAGACTGGAGTGTGTGTAGCAGTCCCAAGCAAGTTGTGCTGAATATTTCTGAACATCCAATCATTTCCGATTCCCATTTAAGTTCAATCCCCTCAATAAAAAACAAAACAAAAATAAAACCAAAGCTTATGGACTGTTCTATGTCTCTGAATGTCTGTGAGATGGATGTTGGGCTGGGCAGGGTGACAGGTGAACCACAACATTCAGCAACCCCTACAGGGGGCATTGGCTACAAGTATATATACTGTATATATGTGTGTGTGTGTGTGTGTGTGTGTGTATTACTACCCTAACTTTAGATGCTTAAATACATAGGATGAATCTTAGACATAAAGTACGTTAAAAAAATCTTTGCTTTCTAAATATAAGCAGCAAGTACGTGGCACTTCAGTCCTATATTATCTCCGTGAGATGGTACATATGTGAGTGCCAATTAAAACAAATATGGCTCCCCGGTGTCCTATTCTTTAGGAGACAGGAGATAAAATGTGCTATTAGCGTCTTCAGCTGGAAGTCACCACGAGGCTTCCCTTGATGGCAAGCAAACTTTTCACAAGTTTTGTGGCATGATAAAAGCTATGATTATGTTTTGCAAGGGGAACAGGACAAATGTAACTTTTTGTACAATCACTTTGTATGGAAATAACATGGTAGTAGAAACTAATATAACATTGATTATCCCTTAACTTTTTTTTCTGTTTTACTACATTGACACTTTATATACATCGCCAGTCCTTTTATTTTAACTCTGAAGGTAAACATTGATTAGAAATATGGGTAGTTGGCCTTTAAAATGTAATATTTATACTAATTAAGTGTTTAAATCTGTACTAAAGAGAGAAAAATATAATGCTGGTGAGCATAATATTCTAGTAGAATTGACTTTGGATGTCTCTTCTTCCCCCAAAAAAAACCTCTTGCCCTTTTTGATACCAATTGTTTTTGTAATACATGGATGCACAGTGCACTCCTTTGCAATCTGCACGATGCCCGATGAGTTGAGGCACAATGCTACAACCCTATCCCAGGGCCTCATGCTCTTTAGCTCCCTTGTTACCTCCTTTCCATGCTCACCTTCAGGACTTCTCCAGAGCCTCTCCCATGCTCTGGAACTCCCTGCCCCAGTATGTCCAATCAGCCCTTAACCTGTCCACCTTTAGGAGCAGGGCCGGTACAAGGCAGGGGCGGAAAGGGCGAGTGCCCTGGGCGATACCATTTTGTATAGGAGGGGGGGCGCAGCCAAAGGTAAAGTATTGCCACGGCCGCCAGTACAGTGACCTCTGTGTCATGGCCAGCGCGGGCAGCGGCACTGTATAAATTGTGTGCCGACTGCGCTCGCCGCTCCTGCAGCCGGGACCGTCATCTCCGGCCCCGGCTCCCTTCCCTGCTTCACTGTTTACTCCCCTACGGAGGAGTCTTAGTCCCTCCCTGCCAGCGGCGTGACGTCACTCCGCTCACAGCCGGAGGCGAGGGGGGAGATGGAGGACTCCGAGCTCAGTGCAGGGAGCTGTGTCGGCGCTGCCTGTGATATAACTCACAGCCAGGGAGCTAGAGAGGAGGAGCCGCCGATGAGGACTTGTCTCGAGGAGCCTGCCTGTGCTACAAATGGACTACTGAACTTAAAGAAAGCAAAACCTGTTAGAGCAGGTAATAAAATGGCTGGATTAGGGGGAGGCTGACTGAGGTGACCAGCACTTTATTAATAAAAAATGTCAGAAATAAAAAAATGTTTTGTGTTATTTTAAATGAGCCATGCTTGCCATCTCTGACTGGCAAAACAAAAAAACATCATTTGCATCCTCACTGTGTCCATCAAACGCAGCCACTGTGCCCATCAAATGCAGCCACTGTGCCCATAACACGTCACCACTGTGCCCATCAAATGCAGCCACTGTGCTCATCACACGTCACCACTGTACCCATCAAACGCCACCACTGTGCCCATCACACGCAGCCACTGTGCCATGAATTGTTGCCACTGTGCCAATCAAATGCAGCCACTGTGCCCATAACACGTCACCACTGTGCCCATCAAATGCAGCCACTGTGCCCATCACACGTCACCACTGTGCCCATCAAATGCCACCACTGTGCCCATCACACGCAGCCACTGTGCCATGAATTGTCGCCACTGTGCCCATCAAACGCAGCCACTGTGCCCATCACATGCCACCACTGTGCCCATCAAACGCCACCACTGTGCCCATCACACACAGCCACTGTGCCCATCACACACAGCCACTGTGCCCATCACACGCAGCCACTGTGCCAGGAATTTCCGCCACTGTGCCCATCAAACGCAGCCACTGTGCCATCAAACGCAGCCACTGTAACCATCAATTGCCACCAGTGTGCCCATCAATTGCCATCAGTATGTTGCCAGTTTGCCCCATCATTTGCTGCCAGTGTGCAGCCAGTTTGCCCCATCATTTGCCACTAGTGTGCTGCCAGTTTGCCCCATCAATTGCCACCAGTGTGCCCCCCCTGCCCGGCACTTACTTGTCTTGGTCAAATCTATCGCTTCGGCCAATCAGGTGACCGGTAACCAGACCTGGTGCACCTGATAGGCTGAGAGGTGGGTCAGTGTTAGAGAGGTGATTCCCTAACACAGCACTACGTAAGCAGAGAACGCACAACAGTGCGCCCGCTGCCTAACAATTTGGAAGCCTATTAGAGCCCACCGGCTCTAATTAGGAAGCCTATTATAGCCTATGGCTCTAATCAGGCACTTCCAAATACACCCCCACCGCTGTAATTCAGATGCCCGGTGCTCGACAAGGGGCCGGACACCTGAATAGTGGACGGCAGCGGCGACAATAGATAGATAGATTCATGCAATGAATCTATCTATTGTTGATTGACGGGTGCAGGAGAGAGGGGGCGGTGCATTATAGTGTCTGTGGCACTCAAGGGGGAACAGTTTGCCATTTTCGCCCTGGGCACCAAATTAGCCTTGTCCCAGCACTGTTTAGGAGATCCCTTAAAACGTATTTATTCAGGGAAGCCTATCAGACACTTACCTAACAACTGTCCCTGAGCCACCCCCATAAAATCATTTTCTGCAGCTATGACCTTTTGTACCACTACCCCCTCCCTTTAAAATGTAAGCTCTACGAGCAGAGCTCTCCTGTACCTTCTGTATTGAACTGTACTGTAATTGTGTTGAACCCCCTATACATTGTAAAGTGCTGTGTAAACTGTTGGCACTATATAAATCATGTATAATAATAATAATAATATATATAGATAGATATATTATCTATCTATCTATCTATCTATCTATCTATCTATCTACACAGGTGTATATATATATATATATATATATATATATATATGTATACACAGGTATATATATTATACTGTATTTGCCAGCGTATGAGACGACCTTTTGTACCTAAAAATTTTTCTTAAATATTGGGGGTCGTCTTATACGCCGAAAGCAGACTGTGGGCGTCCATTTTTTAAAAGCCGCGCCTCCTCCTCGTGCTGTTCCGTGATAGGCTCAGTGATCTACCTATCGTGGACGTCGTCTCGTCCTCAGCCTCAGAAGAAAGGACGTCTGTAATAGGCGAAACACTGAACACAGGCTCTGCTGGGAAACTGAGTGTTCTGCCTATCATGCAACAGGACGAGGAAGAGGCGCGGCTTTTAAAAAATGGACGCCCGCAGTCTGACTCACGCCAGGCAAGTAATGAAGATCGGCGATGTGAGGTGACTCAGGTGAGGCAATGGCACGGTGAGGCAATGGCACAGTGAGGTGAGGCAATGGCACAGTGAGGTGAGGCAATGGCACAGTGAGGTGAGGCAATGGCACAGTGAGGTGAGGCAATGGCACAGTGAGGCAATGGCACGGTGAGGCAATGGCACGGTGAGGCAATGGCACAGTGAGGTGAGGCAATGGCACAGTGAGGTGAGGCAATGGCACAGTGAGGTGAGGCAATGGCACAGTGAGGTGAGGCAATGGCACAGTGAGGTTAGGCAATGGCACAGTGAGGTGAGGCATGGCACAGTGAGGTGAGGCAATGGCACAGTGAGGTTAGGCAATGGCACAGTGAGGTTAGGCAATGTCACAGTGAGGTGAGGCAATGGCACAGTGAGGTTAGGCAATGGCACAGTGAGGTGAGGCAATGGCACGGTGAGGCAATGGCACAGTGAGGCAATGGCACAGTGAGGCAATGGCACAGTGAGGTGAGGCAATGGCACAGTGAGGTGAGGCAATGGCACAGTGAGGTGAGGCAATGGCACAGTGAGGTTAGGCAATGGCACAGTGAGGTGAGGCAATGGCACAGTGAGGTTAGGCAATGGCACAGTGAGGTTAGGCAATGGCACAGTGAGGTGAGACAATGGCACAGTGAGGGGTCTTCTTATACGGTGAGTATATACCAAAACCAACATTTTAGCTGGAAAATTAGGGGGTCGTCTTATACGCCCAGTCGCCTTATACGCCAGCAAATACGGTATATATATATATTTTAGGCGTGCAAGTGTATATTATATCTTTAAATATTTAAATACATGCACAATCATATTCATATGCACAGAACTCTTTTTTCTCCCCCCTGCACTGTAATGATGAGACGCTTGAAACATGAATAACAATGAAATACACTGACCACAGCTTTGTAATAAATCAACCAGTTAGCCAAAGTAATTAAATAGAACTGTATTTTATCACAAGACTTTTGTGCTTCTGCACAAGGCATACGTAAAGCTGCTTGAATGTTTATGATTTAGAGTCTCTGTGTTCACTTACACAACGCCGAATAATATAGAAGGAACGCTTATATAAGAAATGCAGCTTCTGTAAACTCCATTCCGGAGGATTACTGCTTTTTTTTTCTTTCTTTTTTTTTTTTTTTCTTTTTTTTACACTTTATTTGCCATCCAGCCATTGAATTTTCAAGTGCCTCTGAAACTGAAAGATTGTATCGCCTTTGGAAGTCGCGAGCGGCAATTCAAACAGCCGTCATTTGCTCATTCATATAGTTAGTGGCACTGTAGGTATTTAGAATAGTGCCAGTTAAGCCGTGGTGGCATTAATTGAGAGAGAACCAATGTTGGCCAACAGACCGGGGGTGTCCACTACCCTTTTAAATTCCATAATAGGATCTTTGACATCCAACTGAAAAAATCAGAGCAAACACGCAGGGAAAACCTTGATTTAACATCTCATTAACATTTAATTGGAAAAAAAAAAGACATTTCCAAACTAATAGGAAGAGTTTAAACAGTCACTAATGGAAAAGATGAGCAAAGACTCCTTCTCTTCAATAATTCCTTACTCGCTGGACCGTGTCAGTGCACTTTAATACACATTTTACCAAATTGTTCTACAAAATCCCTAAACAAGGACATAAAATAAATAATTGTGAGATTGCTATTAGAGAATGGAGGATGAAAAAAAGGGAACCTGTCAGTTTATGACTCTCCTTCTGAAAATGCTTGATGCCTGGCTATCATACTGATGCTTTAGCTTCCATGCTTTCTGAGTCACTAACCTAAAACAATAAAGGGATAAGGAATGCTGACCTATCTCTTACTTGCATTTGCCATGTGCTTGTTCTTGGGAAAGTCATCAAGGAAGTACTGATATAGTCAGGAAATTGGGATGCTCAGAAAGAGGCCATCAGAGGCAGAACATGTACACTATATTGTCAAAAGTATTGGGACACCTTTACACACACATGAACTTTAACCGCTTAGAGACCGCCGCATGTACATTTACGTCGGCAGAATGGCACAGGCAGGCACATCAACGTATATATACGTTGCTGCCTTGACGTGGGTCGGGGGTCCGATCGGGACACCCCCCCGGTACATGCGGCGGTCCCCGTGGCTGTATGAGCGATCCGGGATGAGGGGGCGGCTATTTGTTTTTGTCCGCCCCCTCCGGATCGCTCCCAGCCAATGTTTGCGCTCCCCTGCTCTGCACTTCCTACTCCTGTGTAAACACAGGAAGGGGGAAGTAATGTGATCTCTGCTCCCGCCGCTGAGGAGAGATCACATCTCACAGTAAGTCTGCACAACACTACACTGACACACACTACACATAGGCACATTAACCCCTTGCGATCACTCCCCCCCCCCCCCCCCGTCACAGTGTCACTCAATGCAGTAATATATGTATGATTACTGTAATTAGTGTCAGTGTGACAGGCAGTCAGTGTTAGGTTCAGGGTAGCCCCGTACCCCCCCCCTAATAAAGTTTTAACCCCTTGATCACTGCCCTAGTTAACCCTTTCACTCCCTATTGCCAGCGTCACTAAGCGATCATTTTTCTGATCGCTGTATTAGTGTCGCCGTTCCCGCTAGGAAGCTATTTTTTTTTTATTGTGATTTTTTTTTTACTAAAGACATGTGGCTAAATAAATTTTGGCCTAAATGTTTGACTAAAATTTGGTTTATTTGATTTTTCTTATAACAAAAAGTAAAAAAGATTGTTTTTTTTTCAAAAATGTCGCTCTATTTTTGTATATAGCGCAAAAAATAAAAATCGCAGAGGCGATCAAATACCACCAAAAGAAAGCTCTATTTGTGGGAAGAAAGGGACGCACATTTTGTTTGGGAGGCACGTCGCACGACCGCGCAATTGTCTGTTAAAGCGACGCAGTGCCGAATCGCAAAAAGTGGCCTAGTCATTTACCTGCATTTTGGTCCGGGTCTTAAGTGGTTAATGGCACCCCAGTCTTAGTCCATAGGGTTCAATATTAAGTTGGCCCACCCTTTGCAGCTATAACAGCTTCAACTCTTCTGGGAAAGCTGTCCACAAGGTTTGGAGGTGTGTCTATGGAAATGTTTGACCAGAAGCGCATTTGTGAGGACAGGCACTGATGTTGAACAAGAAGAACTGACTCGCCGTCTCCCAAAAGTGTCCTATCCGGTTGAGGTCAGGACTCTGTGCAGGCCAGTCAAATTCCTCCATCCCAAACTAGCTCATCCGAGTCTTTATATACCTTGCTTTATACACTGGTGCGCAGAAATGTTGGAACAGGAAGGAGCCATCCCCAAGCTGTTCCCACAAAGTTGGGAATATCAATTTGTCCAAAATGTCTTGGTATGCTGACGCCTTAAAGGATCACTAAAGGATTTTATTTTTTAGCTAAATAGCTTTCTTTACCTTACTGCAGTCCTGGTTTCATGTCCTCATTGTTCGTTTTTGCTTTGAAGTAGCTGTAATACTTCTCTGATCTCCACACTTCCTGCTTGTCTGGCTCCTTATGAAAAAACTCATGCTAGCTTTTCACTGTGGTCCATGATCAAAGAGGTGTGATTACGATGTGTCTAAAACTCCTCAGAACCAATCAGATTCATTTTAAAAACAAACATTGCCCTGTATTTGTTTGTTTTTGTTCTGTGTGTCTCTTTACTTCACAGAAACATGAAACCAGTTTAAAAATGAAACTGAAACTGTAGGCACATTCTATGATTGATTTTTATCTATTTTTAATCATTTTTAAAAGGAATCAGTTAACTTGTATGTCTGACCCTGTAAACAGTCATTTCAGAAAAAACATTTTTTCCTTTAGTGACCCTTCGCTGAAACTACAGGGCCAAACCCAACCCCTGAAAAACAACCCCACACCATAATCCCCCCTCCACCAAATGATTTGGACCAGTGCACAAAGCAAGGTCCATAAAGACATGGATGAGCAAGTTTGGGGTGGAGGAACTTGACTGGCCTACACAGAGTCCTGACCTCAACCGGATAGGACACCTTTGGGATAAATTAGAGCGGAGACTGCGAGCCAGGTCTTCTCATTTACATAAGTGTGTCACTATACAAATGCGCTTCTGGAAGAATGGTCAAGCATTCCTATAGAAGAGGGGTAGAAAAAGGAAGCGTCACCTAAGTGCAGTGTAAAAAGAGGTTCTTTTAACCACTTAAGGACCCCCGCACGCACATATACGGCCACAGAATGGCGCTCTATTTTTGTATATAGCGCAAAAAATAAAAATCGCAGAGGTGATCAAATACCACCAAAAGAAAGCTCTATTTGTGGGAAGAAAAGGACGCAAATTTTGTTTGGGAGCCACGTCGCACGACCGCGCAATTGTCTGTTAAAGCGACGCAGTGCCGAATCGCAAAAACACCTTGGGTCATTTACCAGCGTATTGGTCCGGGTCTTAAGTGGTTAATGATACATTACACAAAACACAAACTAAAAGTACTGAAGCGTAGCCCTGCCTAGCAGTACAGCCCAGCGCTTAGGAACTTGCTACAAAGATCTCTTAGGCCTCGGACACACGATGAGATATGTCCGCTCAAACTTGTCCGACGGACAGTTTAGAGCGGACATGTCTCATCGGATTTCGGTCCGATGGCGTGTACACACCATCGGATCAAAATCCCCGCCGGCAGACAGCGTGGTGACGCGGCGGTGACGTTGACGCCGCCACGTCACCGCACCAGGAAGTAAACACTTCCGCGCGCATGCGTCGGATCCATTCACAGGATACGACGCATGTGCGGGAAGATATGTCCGCTGGTTTGC
The DNA here is from genome assembly GCA_029574335.1 of Rana kukunoris. Classification (NCBI taxonomy): domain Eukaryota; kingdom Metazoa; phylum Chordata; class Amphibia; order Anura; family Ranidae; genus Rana; species Rana kukunoris. The sequence continues at coordinate 216,893,075 of CM056054.1, read as the reverse complement.
CGTACTAACCAGCGGACATATCCGACGGACAGGTTTGTAGCGGACAAATTTCAAAGCATGCTTTGAAATTTGTCCGATGGACAAACCTGTCCGCTAGCCCGTACACACGATCGGATTTGTCTGCTGAAACGGTCCATCGGACCGTTTTCAGCGGACAAATTTGATTGTGTGTACGCGGCCTAAGTCAAACAGTCAGATGTGTATATCAAAGTATAGCAGCTGCAACAAATATGCAACAAAGAAATATTATAACTCAAAGAAACTCTGGGCCAGATTCTCGTGCATTTGCCTTTTTTTTCGTAGCGTAGCGTATCCCCTTTACGCTATGCCTCCGCACTTTTTACAGGCAAGTGCTGTATTCTCAAAGCACTTGTTTCGTAATTTGTGGTGGCGTAGCGTAAATGGGACGGCGTAAGGCCGCGTAATTCAAATAGGGAAGGAGGGGGTTGTGCTGTATTTAAAATAAACTGCTGTTTCTAAGTTCCTCCTGCATCTTCCTGGTTTGCGTCAGTGGAGCGCCCCCGTCACTTCCAGTTTGGTCGATGAGGAGTCCCGCATTGACGCGTTTCATCACTTCCTGACTTCCTCTGACGGTGTGACTTCCCATCGCACCAACCAGCTTTAAATGTACATCAGTTCTGCCCCTTTGGGACGTCCGACGCGCTCTCACGCCTCCAACGTCATTGCACCCACATGGCCGAGGATACTGGCCATGTCAGGGTAAGGGCGTAAGTGAAAATGACCAGGGTAACTTGGAAATGCCAGTAAAAACTTGCTTGTGCCAGTATATTTTGAGTGTTGTGTTAGTAAATTTCAATTTATTAGGTTGGCAACACTGCCCCCGATGAGCATCAATGAGCCTTGGCTTCCCATGACCTTCTTGCCAGTTTACCGGTTTTCCTTTCTTTGGACCACTTCTGGTAGGTCCCGATCACTGCAGACCGAGAACATCCCACAAGAACTGCAGATTTGGAGTTGCTCTAACCCAATCGTCCATCCATTACATATTGGCACTTGTCAAAGTCACTCAAATCCTTATACTTGCAATACTTACACTTAGCAATATGATTTAAGGTAGATAATAAGGAAAAACACATATTTCTTATCTTATTTTCGATATTGTAAGTAAGTAGCTCAGGGACAGGCTCTAGGAGGGCAAGAAATTAGAATGGACGGTACACAGACATAAAATTGACTCTCACAGTGACGCTGACAGCAGTGTGCAGCAGCACAGATGATGATGAGACCTCACAGACACAACACGTCCCCTCCTGAGTCACAGTGACAGTCTCTTTCCAAGCCAAGTGATCCCTTCAGTCCACTCCAATCTAAACAGCACTGACAGTCCCAGTCCCAAAATGCCTTGCTCCCATACCGCAGACCTGTAAACGAGGCTCGGGCCGCTCTGCTTGGCTCCACTGCACCATGACAACACGTGATATGCTCAGGCACCACCTCCGCCAGAGCCACCTGATCACACTGTAGTAGGCACTCAGGTCTCAACTCTGGACCAAGCCGAGCGTCACAGCCATATTTTTTACTGCCACCCTTTTACTTTTACTGGCATTAACTGGCAGGAGGAAATTGCCTGTTTGTTTACTGGCTGCCAATAAAAATACTGACGGTTGGCAACACTGATGGGGAGCGAAGGCTGGTCTGGGTAGTACAAACTAATAGTAGAATTACTGTAACTCAAATTGCCGAAAAAGTTAATGCTGGTTCTGATAGAAAGGTATTAGAACACACATTGAATTGCACTTTGCAGTGCATGGGGCTGCATAGCCACAGACTGGTCAGGGTGCCAATTAAGACCCGTGTCCAAATCCAACAGTGCCTACAATGGGCATGTGAGCATCAGAACTGGACCACTAAGCAATGAAAGATGGTGGCCTGGTCTGACGAATCACGGAATCTTAGGCCGCATACACACGATCGGCTAAAGCAATGAGAATGGTCTGATGAACCGTTTTCATCGGTCAAAACCGATCATGTGTGGGCGCCATCAGTTAGTTATCCATCGGTTAAAAAAAAGCCAACTTGTTTTAAATTTAACCGATGGATACCTAACCGATAGGTCAAAACCGATCGTTAGTAGGCACGACCATCGGTTAAAAATCCACGCATGCTCAGAATCAAGTCGACGCATGCTTGGAAGCATTGAACTTAATTTTTTTCAGCACGTCGTTGTGTTTTACGTCACCACGTTCTGACACGATCAGTTTTTTAACCGATGGTGTGTAGGCGCGACGGACCATCAGTCAGCTTCATCGGTTAACCAATGAAAACAGTCCATCAGACCGTTCTCATCGGATGGACTGATCGTGTGTATGCGGTTTTAGACATAATGTGGATGACTGGCATACGCGTGCACACAGGGTGTGCCAGGTGTGCCCAGGAACACCCTAATCACCCCGTGCAGAACAGACTGCCGGCTTCCCTCCTCTCCCACCGGTTGTTACTGTGGATGTTTTAGGATCTGTGGGGGAAGGGGCCAGAAAATATGCCATTTACTGGCCCCTTTCCTTTTCTGAATGAACATCGTAAGTGAACGATAGAGTGTGTTTGAGCTTTGGGGTGCACACCTATGATGGCCGGGTACATCGCTTACTTGGGGAAGAGATGGTACCAGGATGCGCTATAGATAGAAGGTAAGCCAGGAGAGGCAATGATCCACTACTGATTGCTTGATGCCAGATACCACCGCATACCTTTAGTGGTTTAGTAGAGTTCATGCTTTAACGGGTCAGGACTGCTTTATCAGCAAAAGATAGGTGGACCTACTCAATATTAGGTGGATGGTCATAATGTTATGGCTAATCCGTATCAGCAACACACGTGGTAAAAAGGGTGTGCTCAGGCACACCTGGCACACCCCCTGAGCATGCCTATGGACATAAGGCAAGTTGCTTTATCCATAAATTGGGATTATGTTGGGCAACACTGCCCAACTCAGCCATACTGTGTCTATGCCGTTCCAACCAAGCACCAGGGGGGAAAAAAGCTCCAATCATCAATGGGAATTACGTTTTTTGTTCCTGATTCAGACCTTTTCACCTGAATCATTCTACAATAAATGTCTACATGCAACTGCTAGCTTTTTAAATTTCACATGTCGACTCCTAGGGGTTCCCACTAAATGTTTTTTTACAGCAACATTTGCTGTTTGGAATTGCATCAAATTTATGATGTTGGCATTAATTCAGATCCAAAGCATGGTTAGCGGAGTTATGTTTTTGGGAGAGCAGCAGATCTAATATACTCGTCCAATACCTTTGCAGCATCTTATCACGTAAACATACTGTAGGCGAATAGTTACATAACAAGTGAAGAAAAGAAGATTTTCAATATTTTTTTATTTTTTATATTATTATTATTTTTAATTTTTTGTTAATTAGTTACTCTTGCAGGTAACACTGAGCAGAACGAATCTTCTTCCAACCTACAGGTGTCACTGTTGTCACTTCAGTCAGTGAAAAATGTTCTCTGAGTCTACAATGGCTCAATAATATTGTAGCACAAAAAAAGGGTCATCTAAAACTTCTGAACAGAATCATAATGAAAAAACTTTTTTGTTTTCCTATTAAATATGGTCAGACTGGTGTAGCACTAGACTGCTCAGTGATTTGGGCACCCTCCTGTTTTGGCAAGCTAAATTATGCAAATATTTTACAAACTTAATTAAAACCTAAGTTGATTGTTAAAAATTAAATAAATAGATTAACCATAAAAAAAAAATCGGAATGATCATGAATAGCTTAAGACTTTAAAGCTGAACTCCGGACACATAAACTTTAATTTAAAAATATTCTTTAATAGCCACAAAGGATATACAACCAGTTTGTGTCCAAACGTTGCAGTGACATCATCACTGGGTTCTATATATCCTGTGCAGAGAGCAGAGCTGTGGGAGGGATCTAGCAGGCCCCACCCACTATAGGGATGTCTGTAGAAACTACAGTAGGGGCGGAGACAAGACCAGTCGTCCTGCACAATGAGAGAGAGTAGCAATGGCCAGTCTTCATTGCAGGATTACTGCACAGATCTGGAAGAAATACATAAAGCACAAGTAAGAGTACAAATGACTCCTTTATAATATTTATTTATTGTGGAGTTCAGTTTTAACCTCTTGCCATCTGCCCCCAAGTATATTTACTGTGGGGTGGGGGCTCCTGAATTGCAGGTCTGGGGCACGCACACACTTGCTGTGATTGGACACAGCGGGAGCCAATCAGCAGGTAAGGTGGACCAGGACCCACCGATTGTTTGAGGCACAGGCAGAATAGCGATCTGTCTATGATTGTCGTTCTGTGACAAGGGAAGGTATGGATACTGTGCTTGAGGGAAAGGGGAGATTTGGGACTTTATATGAGGCATAGGACCGTAGGTACAATACCTTCATCCCTGTTTAATACTTTTTTGAAGAAAGGTTTGGGACTTTGTATGAAGCATACAGCTAAGCAGGAACACGGATCTCTGTCTTCCCACAGTACAAGCACCTCCCACACAGTTAGAAAACACCTCCCAGGAAACACATTTAACCCTTTGATCGCCCCTGATATTAACCCCTTCCCAGCTTGTGTCCTTATGCATATTTTTATCACTGATCACTCCATTACTGTCACTTTGGTTCCAAAAAAGTGTCAGTTAGGTGTCCGATTTATCTGCCGCAATATCGCAGTCCCGCTATAAGTCGCTGATCGCCATTACTAGTAAAAAATAAATAAATGAAAAAAAAACATAAATCTATCCCATAGTTTGTAAAGTATACCCGGGTATCGCGGGCTCTGGCGCTGTGATTGGCCGGAGCCGCAATGACGTCACACGGACTGAAGCAACGGCACATACGTGCCATTGCTTCAGTTTGCCCCATGCAAATGTAGGGGACAGGGGATATCTCCTAAACTGTGCAGGTTTAGGAGATATCCTGGGTAGCTACAGGTGAGCCTTATTATAGGCGTACCTGTAGCATAAAGAGGTCTGTAAGGGTTTACAACCACTGGGATGGGCTGCCTCTCTATCCATGCGTCCGGCCCCTTTCAGGACACTGGTGCATGGATTCCAATGTTGGGGGGTGGGGGGTGGGTTGTTTTATGAAAGCACAGATTCGAGCCAAAGATTCTAATAGGCTTAAATATAGGGTGGGCTTGGGTCACAGAGAGTGCACACTGAGCCCACACATGTGTGTTAAAACAGCGAATCAATATTCACTGTTGTAACACTGATCCTCCTTCCAGCCAATCAGGAAGTGGGTTTTTGTAACCGGACACTCCACAGCAGGGGGGTAGGAGGGGTAGGCGCTGCTCGGGGGATGGGTGGTTGTTTGCTGCCCCCCCCCCCCAAAAAAAAAACCCATCAGCCACCACTGCTAAAATGGCCATTGAAAACCCATGAAAGAGCGTGATGGTGCTGGAGCACAATTAAGAGACAGGGGCAGAGTGTTGTCACCTTAACGGGAAGTGCCTGAACAAAGACCTCTGTTGCAGGATTACCAGGAATATTTAACCACTTTCCCACCGCGCCATAAGCATTTTACTGCTACGGCGCGGCGGGGTTATCTTGGGACAACATCCCTGGGACGTCGTCCTTCACTTCCGCGATTGCGCGTTCCCTGGGACACGCTCGCGAAAGTGTCCGTGCTCGCCGGGTCTAGAAGACCCGGCGCATCACGGATCACGGTAAATTGCCGCTAATCGCGGCCGTTTACCACGTGATCGCGCCGTCGGATGACGGCGCGATCACTTGTAAACAAACCGGCGTCATTTGATGACGCCGGTTCCTCCCTCTCCTGCGTCTCCTCTCTGTACAGTGTGCGAGGAGGGGGGGGGGAGCGGGGTGTCAGCAGCTGAGCTGTGGCTGGATCTGTGACAAATGCAGTCACAGATCCAGCCATCCCTCAATCCATCCCAGCTCTGCAATCCCCAGTACCCAGCAATGCCCCAGTACCCTGCAATCCCCCAGTACCCAACAATCCCCCAATACCCAACAATACCCCAATACCCAACAATACCCCAGTACCCAACAATACCCCAGTACCCAACAATACCCCAGTACCCAACAATACCCCAGTACCCAGCAATACCCCAGTACTCAGCAATACCCCAGTACTCAGCAATGCCCCAGTACTCAACAATACCCCAGTACTCAGCAATGCCCCAGTACTCAACAATACCCCAGTACTCAACAATACCCCAGTACTCGGCAATACCCCAGTACTCGGCAATACCCCAGTACTCGGCAGTACCCCAGTACTCGGCAATACCCCAATACTCGGCAATACCCCAATACTCGGCAATACCCCAGTACTCGGCAATACCCCAATACTCGGCAATACCCCAGTACTCGGCAATACCCCAATACTCGGCAATACCCCAATACTCGGCAATACCCCAGTACTCGGCAATACCCCAATACTCGACAATACCCCAATACCCTGCATGATACTTTGCAATACCCCAATACTCTGCAATACCCTGCGCGATACTCTGCAATACCGCCTATGGGTATTTTTAAGTAGCGAAGTTTGGCGCCATTCCACGAGTGTGCGCAATTTTGAAGTGTGACATGTTGGGTATCTATTTACTCGGCGTAACTTCATCTTTCATATTATGAAAAAAAATTGGGCTAACTTTACTGTTTTGTTTTGTTTTAAGCACAAAACAGTTTTTTAAAAAACACGCGTTCAATAAATTTCTGCGAAAATACCGTGCGAGATAAAAAGTTGTAACGGCCGCCATTGTATTCTCTAGGGTCTTTGCTAAAAAAGCATATATAATGTTTTGGGGTTCTATGTAATTTTCTAGCAAATAAATGATGATTTTTCCATGTAGGAGAGAAATGTCAGAATTGGTCTGGGTGTTCCAGAACGCCTGATGGTGCTCCCTGCCTGTTGGGCCTCTGTATGTGGCCACGCTGTGTAAAAGTCCCACACATGGGGTATCGCAATACTCGGGAGGAATAGCAGAATGTGTTTTGGGGTGTAATTTGTGGTATGCATATGCTGTGTGTGAGAAATAACCTGCTAATATGACAGAAACAAGTTTTTTTTTTTTTTTTTTTTTACAGAATTTTCAGTCGTTTTTCTTTTATAGCGCAAAAAATAAAAAACCCAGAGGTGATCAAATACCACCAAAAGAAAGCTCTATTTGTGTGAAAAAAAGGACAAAAATTTCAAATGGGTACAATGTTGTATGACTGAGTAATTGCCATTCAAATTGTGAGAGCACTGAAAGCTGAAAATTGGTCTGGTTAGGAAGGGGGTTTAAGTGCCCAGTGGTCAAGTGGTTAAATAAAAGCTGCAGACATATAAAAAATATCTACTTCTGAAATCACATTAACTTGCTAAAGCTTATATAGGTTGACACCTAGTTTAAGATTATTATTATTATAGAGCTAATCCTATTAAGGCTGGGTTCACACAACGATTTTCTATACAGTTTTTGGATACAGTTTTTTTTTAAAAAAACGTATTCTAAAAAACTGACCCAACCGTATGCTATACGGTTGCATCCGTTTTTTAAACTGTTTTTTTTTTTTTTTTTTTTTCAATAAAGTTTCAGTTGTTCTATTGAAATTTCAAGGGAAGCAAGGTTAACAACCGTATAGAAAAAAACGGACAGAACCGCAATGACATACAGTTCTCATAGAGTCCTATGGTAAAATAACTGTATACGGTTGAAATACGGTTTTTGAACCGGACCAAAAACCGTGGTAGACCACGTTTTTTTTCCAGGAAAAAAAAAGTTAAAAACTGTATGGTTTGAAAACCGCATACAAACGTATGATTTATGGCAAATACGGTTTTTAACCACTTAAGACCCGGACCAATACGCTGGTAAATGACCCAAGGTGTTTTTGCGATTTGGCACTGCGTCGCTTTAACAGACAATTGCGCGGTCGTGCGACGTGGCTCCCAAACAAAATTTGCGTCCTTTTCTTCCCACAAATAGAGCTTTCTTTTGGTGGTATTTGATCACCTCTGCGATTTTTATTTTTTGCGCTATATACAAAAATAGAGCGACATTTTTGAAAAAAAAACACTATTTTTTACTTTTTGTTAAAAAAAAATCAAATAAACTAAATTTTAGTCAAACATTTAGGCCAAAATTTATTTAGCCACATGTCTTTAGTAAAAAAAAAAAAAACGCAATAAAAAAAAAATAGCTACCTAGCGGGAACAGCGACACTAATACAGCGATCAGAAAAATGATCGCTTAGTGACGCTGGCAATAGGGAGTGAAAGGGTTAACTAGGGCGGTGATCAGGGGGTTAAAACTTTATTAGGGGGGGTGGGGGGGCTATCCTGAACCTAACACTAACTGTTTTTTACAGTGCCTGTCACACTGACACTAAATGCAGTGATTAAATCACTGCATTCAGTAACACTGTGACAGGGGGGTGGGGGGGGCGATCACAAGGGGTTAATATGCCTATGTGAGTGTGTGTCAGTGTTGTGTTGGTGCACACTTACTTGTGATGTCTTCTCTCATCAGCAGCGCTGGGAAACACCGCTGCGATGAGAGAATACATCATTTCCTCCTTCCTGTGTAAACACAGGAGGAGGAAGTGACAGGCTGGGAGCGCGCTCCCATTGGCTGGGAGCGATCGCGGGGGGGCGGAAAACACGGACATCCGCCCGCAGATCCCGGATCGCTCCCAGAGGTAGGGAGACCCCCGCACGCCACGGAGGGGGTCCCGATGGGACCCCCGAACCGCACTCAGGCGGGGACGTAAATTTACGCCCTTGTGCCTGTACGAGCCATGTTGTGGCCGTATATGTGCGTGCGGGGGTCTTTAAGTGGTTAATGTAAAGTCTATGACCACGGTTTTCTGTACGGTTGCATACGTTTTTTTTTTTTAAAAACGTATCCAAAAACTGAATAGAAAATCGTACTGTGAACCCAGCCTAAGATATATATCTGAAAAAATAAAAAATAAACAGACTGGGGAGATTTACTGAACCAGATTTTGCACCGGTTTTAGTAAATCTCCATCTTTCCTTTTAAAGGGGCATTGTTTTTTTTTTTTTTTTTTCTGATTTGAATATTAATTCTATTTAAGAAGGGTAATGTCATTAATGATTTCTGTATATAACATTGTACAGACATATTTAATTTAAATGTCTCTGCATGGCTGGGCTGCTGTTGATATCTCTGTAGATTTCCCCTTTCAGCATCAATGTCACTTTTCACAGTGCTGAAAAAACAAACAGATTTCCAAATTTTCACTAATTAGCTCACAGTGATGACTTCTGCTGTGTAGCTTTGGGCCGGATGCAAATAAGTGTCATTCAACTCAACTTTCTTTATGGTAAGACAAAGGGGTTGATTTACTAAAGGCAAGAAAGACTGTGCACTCTGCAAGAATAGTTGCTCCACAGATTAGTAAATGAGGTGAGGCTTCACTTTGCAAAAAATACCCAATCACATGCAATGAAAATTAAACGACAAACAAGATTTTTTGCACATGATTGTGTCGTACCCTGGTGTTTAGGCAGGGTAGCTCACAAATTTAGTTTGCCAGATACTAAATGTTCTGATCCACTGATCCCTCTCTAAGGCTGGGTTCACACTACGATTTTCCCGTCCGTCAGCCGCATACGATTTATATGAAAAAACGTATGCGGCTGAAACGGATTGAACCGTACGTAAACGTATGTGTTTATAAAACGTATACGGTTTCAAAAAGTGCGTACGGTTCCATCCGGTTTTGATTAAAAAAACGCATACGTTTTTGGAATTGGTGTCATTTAATAAAAAAAGATTTTCTTGTTTTGAAAATGCGCATGCGCAGACGAAAAACGCATACGGTTTATACGTATGGAACCGCACATATGTGCGTTTTCCATTGACTTTAATGTTAAAAAAAAACGTATGCGTTTGCCATACGGTTTCAAAAACGGACTCAAAACCGTGGTCGAACACGGTTTTGTGTACTGTTAAAAAACGTTTTGCCAGCAAATCGTACGCACCCGGATGCATCTGAGTGCATACGATTTGCAATGCATTGTCTATGTATGCGTTTTCCCGTACGGGCCCGTACGTTTTCAAAACTGAAATCGTATGCGGCTGACAGATGGGAAAATCGTAGTGTGAACCCAGCCTAATTCTGGAGTTCTTGCACATTTTCTCTTCTGTCACTAGGTGGCACTGTAGCTGGTGACAGTAGATCGACAAGGGCATAGCAAGGTCAGTTTATGAATATGGGATGAGAAAGAAAGTTTACCGCTCAAAGGTCCCAGGGAACTGCCAGGTGGAGTCCAAACGCCTGGGTGCAGGCACTGCAATAGTATGCAAAAATGTGTAGAGAGAAACCGGGACCTTTTAATAAAACTGGTCACAACATGAACATATCACAGCAAAAAATCAGGAGAAAAACTGACGCGTTTCACACTATCATACAGTGCTTATTCATAACTGATTTTTTGCTGTGATATTTTCATGGTGTGACCAGTTTTATTAAAAGGAATATTTTTTTTTGGAGTGCGGCCGTCCCGGTTTTTCTCTACTCAGTTTATGAATAGATGGGGTGTCTCGGCCATTCGGCAGGGGTTTCTTTAGTCCCTTAGCCTGCTGGGAAAGCCTATTTATTTAGGGGGAGTCAGGTGGTAGGGGTTCTGTGCCACCTGGGTGGCTGTTTGGTTGGATGGTTAAAGGTGACTGGGAAGCAGTCGTCTCTAAGGGACCATTCCTTGTCATCCTGTTAGCGACTAAGGTGAGTAAGCCTGAAGAAGTCCCGGAGCAGTCTTCTCACCATATGGGGATGGTGAAGAAATGGGAAAGCTTCAGCAAGTGCCAAGCCAGGGACCCATCGGGTTAGCAGGGGTGTGACATTTGGGGAGTGTACAGCAGGATAGCTGTGGACGAGTTTAGGGGATCCAGCCTACAGCTGGGAACTGGAGGTCTAGTGAGATACAGGGAGCTGAAGACCTACAGTGGGAAACTGTGAAATAAAAGAAGAACCATACAGTATTACCAAGTTCTATGTGGGAAGATCTTTGGAAACTGTTAAAAGCTTTGTTCCCAAAGAAGACAGCGGTCCAACCAATACAGAAGTTGCATCTGGCTGGAGGCTTGGAACTATATAACTGTCTGCCTATAGTGTCTCGGAGTCTGCTTTTTGTCATTGAATCTACCCAAGGGTAGTCCTGGCCCTAACCCCCTCTCCCACAGTTCTTGTTAAGAGACAATAAATCTCTTTATTTGCATTCAAAAAGTGACTGGCGCCCAACATTTTATCTTGCATTACACCCACTATGCTTAGTAACCCACTCTACAAAGAAGTATGTCAGCTCTCCCTGACTCTGGAGGTCACCATTAGGCCTCTAGAGGTCCAGGCCATTGCTACAATTGGATGGTGGAAATCAGCAGGGCTTCCCCTCATTTACTAAGCACTGGAGCAACTGTACTTGCAGAGTGCACGGTCCATTTGCCTTTAGTAATATGCTCACAATATGAATTCCCTTATGCCTGGGTCCACACTGCTGTGGTGCAAGACGCCGCATGGAATTTGCACAGGAATCACAGCACATTCCTGTGCGATTTGAGCCATAGATTTGTATGGCTCTAATCTCACTGCATTCGCATCAAACTGATGCAGGACCCATTTTTTTGTCCGCACCAGAATCAAATCCCATGCAATTTTGCAAACCGATTGCGGGGTGTCGTGAGATTACCATACACTCCGCAATCGGTTTGCATGGACAGTGGCAGTGCCCAATCTGCAGCAAATTCTCACTCCATCTAGTGTGAGCCCAGGCTTAGAGGGGTTGTAAAGGTAAAAAAAAATCCCCTAAATAGCTTCCTTTACCTTAGTGCAATCCTCCTTCACTTACCTCATCCTTCCATTTCCTTCCATTTTGCTTTTAAATGTCCTTATTTCTCAAAAATGCTCACTTCCTGTTCTTCTGTCTGTAACTCCACACAGTAATGCAAGGTTTTCTCCCTTGTGTGGATAAAGCCTCTTGAGGGGGAGGGGGCAATCAGGAGTGTCAGGACACCCACTAACACACATCTCCTTTCTCTATATGCAAAGTAGAGAGTGTCCTGACACTCCTGCTCGCCCCCTCGCACCAGGGAGAAAGCCTTGCATTACTGTGTGGAGTTACAGACAGAAGAACAGGAAGTGAGGATTTCTCAGAAGAAATAAGGACATTTAAAAGCAAAATGGAAGGATGAGGTAAGTGAAGGAGGACTGCACTAAGGTAAAGGAAGCTATTTAGGGAAAACATTTTTTACCTTTACAGCCCCTTTAATGAGCAAGGTAATCGCTTAGAGGCCTGCCAATGAAAAAAAATGCACCCACCACCCCAGATCCTTTCTATTCCTGATGGGCATTTTTTTTGGCACATGGACCCTATATAGTACAGCATATATAAAATATAAATATAAGCCAAAGCAGGGATATCAAAGAGAGAATTAATTCCTAAAATAAAATTAATAAAATTAAATTTGTTTTTAAAGATTACATATAGACCAAGTTGAAGACATGTTTACAAAAATATATTTAATTACTAAATTAAAATAAATTCATTTAAATTAATTTTTAAGATTAAATATAGACCAATTTAAAGACATGCTTATGCTATTGGAAAAATGTCTAGAGAAAAAAAATGGAGGGCATTTTTTGGCACATGGACCCTATATAGTACAGCAAATAAAACATAAGCACAATCAGAGATATCAAAAAGAGATTTAGTTCCTAAAATAAAATGAATTAAATTAAATACATTTTTAAGACTAAATATAGACCAATTGGAAGACATATTTACAAAAATATATTTAATTACTAAATTAAAATAAATGTATTTAAATTATTTTCAAGATTAACTATAGACCAATTTGAATACATGTTTATGCTATTGGAAAAATGTCTAGAGAAGTTTTTTTTTGTTTAATCTTTTTATTATATATTAAGGAATGGGATACCTAGTTGTAAATATGTTTGTGTAAGATCAAATAATAAAAAAAAAATCAGTTTGAATCATTTGTTGATTTAACAAACTTAAGATTAAAAAATAATAATTCACATGCATATTTATGTCAGACTAGGCCTTAAGTGCTCCACGTATTAAGACAAGCTTTCAAAAGCTATTTACCAAGAGCAGATCATGATTGATATGAGATCTGACAGTCCTGTGATTTCTCATATTCATGCAGATTTCTCTTGGAATTTCTGTAGGTCTTTCAGTATGTTAGTACCAGCAAAGCCCAAGACTTAGCACTGCGCGCCAGCCTCCAGTAAATTCAAATGTAAAAAAAAAAAGAAAAGAAAAAAAAAATTGCTTGCTTTTTTTTTTTTTTTCATTATGGACTTATAGATCAGTTTAAAGCCTCTGATCATAAATTGGTCAATCACTGGCTAGACTCAAAGCAAACAGCTTCTAGTAATATCAGTTCCCCAGAGGGGCTGAAATTTAGATAGCGCAAAGTGCAACTACGCTTTTGTGAAAACCCTTGCAACGCTCATTTATCACAGGGAGCCGTAGAGTCAATATATATAAAAGTAAGCTTCAAGAAAATTCAACTAAAAAAAAAAAAAAAAAAAAAAAGCTAGCTTTGATGGCAACAGAAGAAAAAAAAAAGACAAACAAAAAAAAAACAAAGTGAATTATCACATGTAATTAAGAAGTGGATGCTTTTAAACTGTAGAGAGCAGTAGCAGTCTTTAAAAGCTTCTTTACGGAGTTCCTCTGAAGACTGGAGCCGTATGGAGGAGGATGTTCGGAGCTGAGAGCTCACAAATGTATGCAGTACTGATTCCACCAGATGTAATCGTCTCTTTCACTCGATATTTAACCCTCTGATGCTCATATGCATTTTATATAAAAAAAAACTTTTCTGGACATTTTTAGGAGCACCTATTATAGAAATAATGAAGTTGACCAAAGGCTGTTCACTATGCAAAGCACCATTTTTTATGCAGTAATTATTATTTGTTTTTTTTTGTGTTTTTTTTTTCCTTATTTTTTCATATTTTATATTTATATTTTCTTATATTTTCATATAGTAGCGCTGTAGTATTACATTTTTATTTTTACCTTTATTCACTATGCAAAGAGATTTCACTTTGCAAGAAAATTTCCCCCAGAGCTTAGTGAATGAGAAGAAGCTCTTCTGGCTTCCATCATCCAATCATGTACAAGCAAAAATGATTATTATTATTTTCGTGCATTTGATTGCCTTATGTGTATTTGATCGCGCTGGACCAAAGTGAAAGTTCATTCCCGTGGATCTACCATAAAGTCATTTTTCCTTCAAAGAAGGAAGCAAATCTGAGATTGAAATTTAGCATTGGTCGACCCTGTTCTGGTCCTAGGTTGCTACCTCTTGGATAGCGACTAAGGAAGGCGCTAAATTATTGGATGTGTACTGAAGAGCGCCTGGTAAAAAAAAAAATTAAAGGGTTTGTAAAGGATTTTTTTTATCTTAATAGCTTCCTTTACCTTAATGCAGTGCTGTTTTCATGTCCTCATTGTTCGTTTTCTTGCTCTCAAGTTGCTGTAATTCTTCTCTGATCTCCACACTTCATGTCCTCATTGTTCGTTTTCTTGCTCTCAAGTTGCTGTAATTCTTCTCTGATCTCCACACTTCCTGGTTGTCTGTTTCCTGATGACCACAGTGCTGGGAGCTTTCTCTCTGTGGTCACTAATCAAGGAGGTGTGATTACTGTGTGTTTAAAACCCCTCAGTACCAATCAGTTTTGTTTTCCAAAATATCACTGCCCTGTATTGGCTCTGTGGCTCTGTACAGCACAGGCAGGAAACAACATGCAAAAACGAAACTAGAAATTAGAGGTACATTATTTGATTGATTTTTATCTATTTTTAATTGTTTTCAAAAGGAATCAGTTAACTATTATGTCTCTTTTACCTTAGTGCAGTCCTCCTTCACTTACCTCATCCTTCGATTTTGCTTTTAAATGTCCTTATTTCTTCTGAGAAAGCCTCACTTCCTGTTCTTCTGTCTGTAACTACACACAGTA